>CM062643.1:14536773-15154878 GCA_025617555.3 Puccinia polysora
TCTCATCATCACTCTCATCAAATTATCACCCTCAGCACTTGATCACTCACCACTTTATTGCTATCATTGCTTCATTGATCTCATTGCTTCATCGCTCTCATTGCTTCATTGCTCTCATTGCTTCATTCCTCTCATTTCTTCATTGCTCTCATCACTCTACCTCCAACCTCATCCAAAGAATCCAATAATTTTTTTTATTGCTCTTTTCACTTTATTTCTCTCATCACTTTATCTTGCTTGGAAATTTATCCCTCTCATCACCTTATTGCCCTTACTCTTTCCAAATGGCCCCTCAGAAAACCTCCCCCTGCAAGTCCACACAAAAAATCCAACAAACCAAAGCAAAAATTTCCAAGGAACTACACAACAAACAATCCTCCTTCATCAGCTTCCAAGGACTCAAAAAATCCTCCCCCATCAGCTTCCAAGGGCTCAAGTCAGCTCAAGAGAGCTGATCACATCCTCCTTGTAAACTGGCTCAAAATTTCCTCCAACTATGATTCCTGCTTTGGATCCAACAATGAAACACATGTTGGCCCAACTCCATCCTCTAAGGTCAATGGTTATCTCCTCATGGCCAATGAACTCAAGAACAAATTAAAAGTTAGGCTGGATCTTTCATCAAAACAGATGAGGGAGCAATTCAAGAATTATTGAGCCAAGTACAAAAAGTCCCACTCCATGTTAATCTCCACTGGCTTTGGTATCACCAACTCTGACAAAGCCAAGGGAATCAACTCTGTGGTTGATAAGTTTGACTCCATTTGTCCTTTTTATATTAAAATGGATGAAATCTTTGGAAAGAAGGCCAACATCACCCCTTTAGCTGCTTTTGATGCCCAACAATCCAATTCAGTCCACGCTGAGGACTTGGTTGGGGATGCTTAGCCTAGCAATGGTGATCCTGAAGAAAACTTTTCCTTGGAGTGGCCCCCATCTGATACAAGGAGGACATTCAATTGAAATCAGCTCCAATCACCTCTACATCTGCATTGATTGATGTGTCAAACCATACCTTGGACCCCTCCTCTCCTTCTTTGGATTTCTCTCTTCCTGGGTTGGCAGATCTCATCAACCTTGCTGATGCGGAAAAAGATACTCCTCAGTCTCTATTACCCTCAAAACCCATTCAAGTAAGGAACCAAGCTCTTTTCTCTTCTGTCTTGTTAATCCTGAATGATTTAGATTGTAAAAAAAACAGACTCATCCATACCAAAATGGCCAAAAACTGAAGCCAATGGGGCCTCCCACATCGCCTTCAAAAACCAGTGAAAACTTTCAGATTCAAACCTCCTCTGCCAAGGGTAAGCAAAAGGCCTCCAATTCCATCAATATAAACCCCAAAAGTCATCAAAAGAGGAGAAACATTTCCGGTTCTTCAGGATTTGAAGAAATCATGGAGAAGCAAGATTCATGTAATTCCATTTGTTGAATATCCTTGCCTTTAAAACCATGCTCATTGCTTTTCACCTGCAAAAAACAGTCAAATCACAAATTGAATCCAAAAACTTGACTTTGAAAGGCAAAAGTGGGATTGTCAACTGGCCATGGATGTTCAAAAGCAGAAAGCGAAGAGTTTGGCTCATCAACAAAAATGGGATGCTGATTGGAATTTGAAAAAGGCTGAGCTAGAGTTTCAAAAAGAGGAAAAGGAGAAGGATCAATAGCAAGCACAACTGGAAAAGGAGAGGGAATAACTTGCAACCAAAAAAAAGGATAAGTTATCAGTAGCCTTGGCTTGCATTGGTAGCAGTAGAAAAGTAGATGAGATACAGCAGATAACTCAAATGCTGGGCTTGTAAAAATTTTTTCATGGTTGAAAGAAAAACAAAAAAATTATTTTTGATTACAACGTTTGAGAGTATTCTTAACCCCACCAACATACAAATTTTTTTTGTTTTTATTTATATTTTTTTTCTGGAGTAAATTTGTCCATTATTAAAGTCCCTACAAGTATTTCTAGTTGTTTTATTAATTTGAAATATCATGGCCATTCTGGTATGGGTTGCTGTGTCCACAGCAGGAAAGTTACAGTGCTTGTACTTATTAGCTGCCCAAACCATTTTGACTATACCTTTTTGCTTGAAATCAATTCCAAAGCCAAGGTCAGGCAAAAAAAATTGGCCATCCAATACTTGATATTTTTCTGTATTTTCAATTATTTGACCATTTGGTTTCTTGGTTGGAACCACAAGTAAAAAGGAGTAGCCAGAGATTTTGCCTTTGTTGATATGAGGAGAGTTATAAAAAGAATTGGATGTGAAAGTGATTTGTGGGGAGAAATCAAAAGGTGTAGGCTTGGAACCAAATTCCAACAAAGAGAAAGAGGGGATGTTTTTGTCTTTCATGGCATCCTGGTTTTCTTCAAAGGAAAGTTTGCCAAATTGCAAAACATTTGTCCTAGAATTTGGGATACTTTAGTGGCTTTAAAGTTGAGGAAAGAATACTCTTGAGGAGAAGATGTAATGGATGATTTCTTCACATAAAGTCCAAATAACTCTGAAGGGTGCATTGATTTTTGCCATCCAAATGCCCACATTTTTCCACCCCAAGATCTTGAAGGACCAACCGGGTTGACAATTTTTTTTGACTGGTGAAGGAAATTTGTCACAATGTTGATGTCCTTCTTGTCTTGGTCAGAAAGTTTCTCTAATGGGACAAATTCAATTATTGCAACCAGGCCTTGATGATTAGATAAATTTAGGACAATTAATTTTCCACAGTGGATGAAATGGAACGGTTTGATTGTTTGTTTTTCTTGCTCAAACTCTTCCTGGGTTGGTTTTTGACTATTCTTTTTCTTTTCCGCAACAATTGAAGGGTACAGATCCAAACGGCAAGGTTTTAAACCAGACCAGACCACCTTTTAATTAATACCTTCCTCAGAAACCTCCAAAGATATTTTGGAATATCTTATTTGATTCCTCTTTCTGCAAGCAGCCCTACTCTTCCCACCTCTCTGTATGTTTTTCAAGCCATCTCCTTCCATCTTTTTCCCTCCCAATCCTATACTTAGATTGGGGTGAGGAACAAGAATAGATTCAAATGTTTGTGTAACATTTTGAGGGGGTTGGAGAAGAATAGGATGTTCCCCAAAGGCGGTCAAAATTTTTTCCAAAAAAAAAATGTCAGTCCAATAGAAATTGTTGGTGAAACATGATTGAATAAAAAAAAAAAGAAACCAAACCTGGAATTGAACCCAGGGACACCAGAAGCTGAATCCCCCCCCAAATAAAATTTGCATCAGTGACCCATGAAACACACCAACAAGCAAAGTTATCAAAAAAATTAAAAAAAAAAACCTTCCATGGAAAAGAACACCTGAATTAATGAAAAAAGACCCTGTTGGCTTTGGGTGCAGTCCAGAGACACCTAACAAGAAAAAAAATCAGGGAGTTCAGCACCAAAGAAAACTCCAAAAAAAAGTGAAGGAGAAATTAGCAATTGATCTCAAAACAATTGCTTCATTTATTGCAAAAAAATCAAACAATCAATTGCAATTTGATCAAGCAATCAAAAGCAAATAATTTGCTTTATTGTTTTCAAATCAATTGCTTTATTGAATTGCAATCAATCAATCCATCAAAACCAAATTGATTGTTTGATCAATTTGGTTTTGATTGGTTGATCAATTCCTAATTGATCAGTTGATTGATTAGGATTTGATTGACCAATCAAAACCTGATCAATTAATTGATTGATTGATCAGGATTCAATTGGTGGATTGAATCCTAATTGATTTATGGGGGTTGGTTGAGCAAGGCAGGAGGAGGAGGAGGAAGGGGCTTACCAGATGAGGAGGGGGATGCAAGAGAAGACCTGGGGGGGAGTTCATATCAAAATAATCAGGTCCAACGGTCACGTTAACGGTAACACCCACAGACAATATCACAATTTGTTATGATTCATACTTTCCTTCTTCTTTTTGTTTTGTTTGTGATTATTGACCGTTGTCCTTTCTTTCCATTGACCATTGTCCTCTCTTTGTCCATGCTTGTTTCCTTTCTTTTCTTTTTCTTTTACCACTGGACGTGGAAGCTGAATAAGGATCAAATAAGGACTATAAAAGAAACCCTTAATACTCAGTCCTCATTCTCTTTCCCTCATTCAGCTTTCCCACTCTTACACGTCCAGGTATCTTTTATTCTTGTCTCATTGTCTTTTGACAAGCCTTATTTTCTGACTTGTGCGCATCTAAGGTATGCTTCGAACCCAAGTAATAATACGCTGAATGGCTTATGCTCATTCAGCTTCCCACTCTTACACGTCCAGGTATCTTTTATTCTGGTCTCATTGTCTTTTGACAAGCCTTATCTTCTGAATTGCGCGCATCTAAGGTATCTTTTATTCTTGTCTCATTGTCTTTCAACAAGCCTTATTTTCTGACTTGCGCGCATCCAAGTCTGCCATTTTCTCAGGTTATGAGCCCAGCCCATCACTGAACTTATCTCAAACTGGACAAATCTAATTCCAAATTATGCTTCTTTGAAACTGAATCCTTGATTACAACATACACTATGGAATCTTGAAACACACCAAACATACACTCACTACCAATCCCCAACTCCCGAGGGATTGAACTCCTAAATGACTCCAACTACCTTACCTGGAGACATAAAGTAATCAATGCTTTAGGGTTCCGTAACTTAGTTCAATTTCTTTATCCTACAGAAACTCCATCAGATCTAATCCTCTGTTCCATTCAAAAAGCACAAAGGGCACAAACTGGCTACTTTCTTAGAAGCTTGCTAGATGATTCTAATTATAATAAATTGATTGAGAACAAAATTTCAGTCAACCCAGCTAAGTTTTGGTTGACAATTGAAGCATACTACGCGTCAAAAACCAGGGAAAACAGAGCAAATATCATCAATCAGCTATTCACTATCCAATTCTATGATGGAATAATGAACTCGGCCATTAGCAAATTTAGAAGCGTAATCAAACAATTAAGGAACATATGTCCTAAAATGTTTGAGATTCCGGATTTCTCTGAGATCCTAGCCTTCTACGTACTCAACAATCTCCCTGACAGCTTTAACACTTTAAAAAAAATACTCTTTGATAAAAAGGAGAATCTGACTTTAGATGAAATATTTAATAGAATAGAGAATCACCTGAAACAAAAGAATGAACTAGAAAAGAATCAATCTGCCCTAGAAGCCACTATAAGGAAAGAGAAAAAGCCAATGCGTAACATCAATTACTGAATCATGGGCAGAGGTCACCATAATCCAGCCTTCGCCCACAAAGAAGACAACTGTTTTGAACTACATCCTGAAAAACGGAAGAATGGTTAAAACAAAACAAGAAGTCCTCCGCCTTCTTTGCCTGTTCCTCCATATCTCACAACCTTGCTATTTTGGACAGTGGGGCCTCAAGAAGTCTTCTTAATAATTTGGCTTGCTTTCTCAAACTCTCATCCGCGTTGGTCTCCTTGGCCACCGCAAATGGCGGATTAATTCATGCAGAATCCAAAGGAGATTCTCTAATCCACTTAAGAAATGGGGTAAAGCTGCCTGTTGAGAAGGCTCTCTTTTCCAACAACGTTCCCAATCCTCTAATAGCTCTAGTTCCCTTTTTAAAGAAAGGCTTCTCCTTAATTGGTCATTCATCCCATGCCAATATTATTTCATCCACCAGACAATTATTATTGAGATGCAATACCTCATATGGAGTACTCTCATTTCATCTGAAAGATCATCAAAACTCAAACCTTTTGAATTCGGCCCTGTCAGACCCAACTCTCACAAAACACCAAGCCCTGGGACATCTTTCCAAACAATATGAATCAAGAATTATGAAGGATTCCCCTACATCTTGCAAAGCATGTGACCTTGGAAAATCAAAGAGGACCCCGTTTTTGGGTCATCTCCCCAGAGTGTTGGAAAGACTAGCCGTCATTCATATGGATGTGTGTGGAACAATCAATCCACCGTCACATAGTGGCTGCCCCCATTTTCTTCAGCTGGTTGACAATTATAGTAGATTCTGCTGGGTATATTTTCTGAAACAGAAATCCAAAGTCTTCCAAAAATTTGTAAACTTCAAATGTATGGTTGAAAAACAGTTCGGAAACCAAATCAAGACTATTGTCTCCAACAACTGCTCCAAATTTGTCAACACAAGAACCGAGGGATTCCTCAGAAATCACGGCATAAATGCCATCAGGACAGCTCCCTATACTCCGGAAAAAAACTGCATTGCCGAGTGGGGGAACCTGGCCATAGTTGAAAAGGCAAGATGCCTTCTACTGCATTCAAAATTACCCATTGTTTTTTGGGCTAAAGCTGCCAATACAGCTACGTATTTACTAAATCGGTCTCCAAACTCTCATAATGAGTTTGTATCTCCATATGAAATACTCTACGACGCACCTCCACGACTAGATCATCTTCATCCCTTTGGGTGCCGGGCCATGGCACATCTAGCCAAAGCACACCAGCAATCAAAATTTGATGCCAGAGGACAAGAATGCATCTTCATGGGATATGTTGAAGGTCAGAAGAATTATAGGCTCTATAATTCTATGAACTCTGAAATCATATTCCGGCATGATGTTAAATTCTTTGACTCTGATTTTGAACATAATCAAGCTAACTACCATGCCTCTTCTCCTGGATTTCTCTGTGAAGATATCTTCCCCACTACATTGGTGGCTCCAACACCTACTCCATTGCTTCACAATGAAGAGGAAATTGACGCCAATCTCACCAACAACTCTGGTACCAATATGGGTACAACAGAAGATTCCAATAACAAGTCAACGCCTACTATCTCAGATTTGCAAGTAACTTCAGATTTGCTAGTACCTGAAATACCTGTTGGAAATCAAGACAAGGTTATTAACGGTCACCCAACGGCAATTTCCAATGAACCCTTGGTTACAATAGAAGGGGAAGGGAGACTCGTCAAAGCTTGAGACGCTCCCAAACCAGGCTACTACTACGTTCCTGCTTTGACCCCTGCGCCTCTAAATATCAGTAGCTCAATTAATTCCAAAGCCACGCTGGATGGAACGCGGACGAGAAGAAGAAAAACCAATGGTTTTGTTGGAGTTCTCTTATCGTTGGAGCAGCCTCCAAAGACCTATTGAAAGGCATTAGATGGGAGTGAGGACTATGCGCCCATTGAGGATGGGATGTTCATCAGATGGATGTAAAAACAGCTTTCTTACATGGAGTTGTTGATGAAGATGTCTATATCAAAATTCCCAAAGGATACAATCAGACGACTCCTCCTGGTTCTTGCCTCAAACTGAAGAAATCTCTATATGGGCTCAAACAGAGCCAAAGGTGCTGTTACCAATGCTTGCTTAAGTTCTTTGAGTCCATAAACTTTTTCCCTTTGGCAGCCGATCCCTGTTTCTTCATCTCCGAATCTACCTCAACCTGCGTCTTCATTCATGTTGATGATCTCATTATTGGGGGATTGCATGTATATGAAGTCAAGGAACAACTGAAGTCACGTTTCAACATGGACAATTTAGGGGAAGCGGAGTTCATTTTGGGAATGAAGGTGACTAGAAATAAAACTGAAGGGACCATTTTCTTTGATCAAGGGCTATATATCTCCAGAATCCTGGCCAAATTTGGCATGGATAAAAGCAGGCCCGTTGGGACACCCTTATCCCCTGGAACAGAATTGGTTAAGGCCACTGATGAAGACCCAAGGGAAAACTTTTTCAACTATTTTCGGGCCGTTGGGTTGCTGAACTATATTGTTCACTGCTGCCGTCCCAACTTGGATTTTGCGGCAAGCACCCTTTCTCAATTTCTAAACAATCCGTCCAAACAACATATCGCCGCCTTCAAACATATTTTACGATATCTCTCTGGGACCAAACAATGGGCATTGCGTCTTGGGAGTAAAGGGGATGATCAGTTTGAGGGTTCGGAGGACAAATTATACTGTTTTGCTGACGCAAATTGGTGCAAGACTGACGGATGCAAGTCTACGAGTGGCATGTGTGTCTTACGCTTAGGTGCTATTTTGTGGAGAGCTGCAAAGCAACAAACTGTTGCCCTCTCCACCACTGAGGCGGAGTATCAAGCGATAAGTGAAGGGTTCCAAGATTTAGTCTGGATCTTGTCCCTGCTGCCTGGAAGTATCCTTCAATCCACCACTCCTCAGCTGTACAATGATAATCAGGGGGCCATTGCGCTGGCGCAGAATCCTCTTTTCCAACATTGGACCAGAAATATCAATGTACGACTTCACTGGATCCGAGATTTGATTGCCGAAAAGACAATAAACATCTCCTACGTCCCGACCAAGAGTATGATTGCTGACCTATTTACTAAGTCTCTGGACCGGCCAACTCATTCCCGACTTTGTAAGATGATCGGCCTCACCAATAATCTTGGGTTTCAGCATGGGGGGGTATCAAAATAACCAGGTCCAACGGTCACGTTAACGGTAACACCCACAGACAATATCACAATTTATTATGATTCATACTTTCCTTCTTCTTTTTGTTTTTTTCGTGATCATTGACCGTTTCCTTTCTTTCCATCAACTGTTGTCCTCTCTTTGTCCATGCTTGTTTCCTTTCTTTTCTTTTTCTTTTACCACTGGACGTGGAAGCTGAATAAGGATTGAATAAGGACTATAAAAGAAACCCTTAATACTCAGTCCTCATTCTCTTTCCCTCATTCAGCTTCCCACTCTTACACGTCCAGGTATCTTTTATTCTTGTCTCATTGTCTTTTGACAAGCCTTATTTTCTGACTTGCGCGCATCTAAGGTATGCTTTCAACCCAAGTAATAATACGCTGAACGGCTTATGCTCATTCAGCTTCCCACTCTTACATGTCCAGGTATCTTTTATTCTTGTCTCATTGTCTTTTGACGAGCCTTATTTTCTGACTTGCGCGCATGTAAGGTATCTTTTTTTCTCGTCTCATTGTCTTTTGACAAGCCTTATTTTCTGACTTGCTCTCATCTAAGTCTGCCATTTTCTCAGTTCAAAGGAGAGGTAAGTGATAGTGAGGGGAAAGAAAGAGGGAAGGGGACTCACTGAGTCTGTTGGATGGTGGATGTTTTGGGGAGCTTGGTGAGGTTGATGAGGGTGGTGAGGTTGGTTAGGTTGCTGAGGTGAAGGAGGTGGTTTGATGAGGAGGAGGGAGGAAGATGACTGGTGTGTGAGTGGGGTGAGGTGGGAGTGTTGGAGAGTTGAGGTGGAGGGGAGAGTTGGATGGGCTGGCAAGTGGTGGGGTATTAGTTTGAGGTGTTTTTTGATTTTGTCTAAGTCAACTGAGAAAAAAAAAAAAAACTCAGCCTGGAAACTTGGGTGAACAACCAAAAAAAAAAAACTTACTATGAATTTATTTTTCACCTATTTAAAAATCAAGAATTTCTCATCAAAGCAAGTAAGGGTGAGAGGAGGAATCTTCTTTCTCATAGAAGAAGATGAGGTTCAAGATGAGACAGGGATGACTTGAGGTGGGTCAGGAATATCACCTTCAAATATTTTGTTCCATTCATCTTTGATGTTGGCCAAGAGATTTTGAATTATTACACAAATGATAATACAGTTGATGAGGATCTTCATGTCTTTGGGGTTTTGAAGCTGGTTTTGCATTTCCCTTAAGCTGGCCCATCTTCCTTTCTGGACTCCTATGGCATGCTCAATCCAAACCTGTGATTGGGCAAGATGATAGTTGAAATTGGTTTTTCCTTGATTGTTAGATGAAATGTTCTGGTATGCTGGAGCCACATATTTCCCACTAGCATAAGCTGAATTGGCCAGAAGGTATTGATTGTGTTCAAATAGTTCTCTATGATAGAACTTGAATCTATTGATTGCTATAAATGTAAGACCAGACTAACAAAAAGAAAACAACAAATTCAATAGTTGACCCATACAGAATAAAATGGATTGATTCTACCCCGTATATGAAAAATTATGAATAAAACCACAGAGATACTGGATAAGAAGCCTTATGGAACCTAGGATAGATAGAAGATAGACAGCAACAGAATAGACGAATAGACTGGCGACAACAGCTCAGAATGAGAGTTGGGATTTGGATGAAGCACGATGATCTCTTTCTCACCAAATGAGAACAACGGCCGCGAAGTTGAAAGGCGGTAAAGGATTATCTTAATGAAGAAGGGACAATTGAAGGAGCCGCAGGTAGTGATTGAGTCAAAGGCCGAGTTGAGTAATCGAGGTGTAGTTGGTATTTGGTTTAAGGAGGAGTTTGTGGAGGGATACAATCTTGAGATCAGTGATTCTGATAATGAAAGAAGAAGAGAAAATCAGGAAAGGAAAGGAGTATAAATAGAAAATAGAAAATAGAAATAGAATGGATCGGAAGGGGAAAACCAGAGAACAGGAGGGAGGTCGGAGAGACAGTTGATCAATCTGGTTCTACTGTTGACTTTAGTGACAGAGTTCACATGTGTGACAGATTTGAATTATGAAGTAGATGAGAGTAGTCTGCGGCCGTGAGATTGAGAAGTATGGCGTGAATGACAGTCCGTGGCCCTGAGACTTGAAATTTCAACACTCTGTTTGTTGGGCAATCTGCATTGGATTGAACACGTATGAATCATGAAAAGAACCTGGAAGCCCAGCATGGAGGGATATGAACTTCTTGTTGTTATCACAAACAAGTTGTAGGGCCACGGAGTATCTAAAAAAAAAGATTAAACATATTTTTTCAGTGGTGTGATCAAAGGTGTTATCAAAGTCATTGGAAAAGAAATGAATCAGTTGCCTTTTTTTGCAATAAAAATAGTGGTTGCCATCTAGCTTGGGTTTTTGACTCAAGGGGATGGTGGTTCCATCAACAAACCCAATGCAAACAAGAAAGCATTTG
This sequence comes from Puccinia polysora, assembly GCA_025617555.3. Classification (NCBI taxonomy): domain Eukaryota; kingdom Fungi; phylum Basidiomycota; class Pucciniomycetes; order Pucciniales; family Pucciniaceae; genus Puccinia; species Puccinia polysora. The sequence goes on from CM062643.1 coordinate 14,547,600, forward strand.
TTCTCCATTACTTGAGATATCTCCTTGCGTTCTTCTTTGGTTGACCAAGAAAGGACTGAGCAACGGAAAGATAGGATAGCAATCATGACTCTTTTGGTGTATAAGTCAATGCTTCCATAAATGACTGAGAATAGATGACCCAATTAATTGATTGCTTCTCCATCTCCATTGGATCCCAATCTACAAAGAGAAACAGCAATTTTGATTGCTGGATTTCCTTGAGGATTCCAAGAATTGTTCTGGAAGATGTGGTGGTCTCCAATCATCTCCAAAAGTTTCATGAATGAAGGCAATAGAGTTTGGAATAGTTGCTGGAAGCTTAAGTTGGGGATGAGATGAAGCTTTTGCCTTTCATACATAGGGTTGTGGAGGGTGTGTATTCTTGGAACCATGGATTGCTTTTCCAACAGAGAATTCAAAGCCAACCAAGTTGATTCCAAATTGGAGTCTGAATCAGAGTCTGAATGGCAGTCAAATACTAACAAAAGTTCAGTCAGCTTTTTTGAATTTTCAACTTGCTGGCAGGAAGTTTGATTGGACATTTTGAGAAAGATGGTGATGTGATGTGGGGTGATGATATGATGGGATTTGTGTGAAGATGGAGATGTGAAGATCAATAGACATGTGAAGGAATGGAGATGAGATGTGTGTGATGCAATGGAGATGCAACCGGTATGGATTTGCTGATGTGGATGGGTGTTTTAGATGTGATGGATTGTGGATGCATGATGATGCATAAATGGTGGGTTTGATGTTTGAAATCCGCCATTTTCATGAAACCTGCCATCTCAAAATACACCAGTTAGGGGGTATGTGTATTTCAGAAACCCGCCATTAAAAATGGTGGGTTTGGTCAAAAAAAATGGCTGGTTTCTAATGGTGGGTTTGCTAACTTTGATACGCCCTATTAAATTTATTATTATTATTATTAGGCCAGTTTTAAAGTTTCAAAATTGCAACCTCCTTTCAATACCTAAAAAGGTTTGCGTGGCAAAATTTGCAAATGGCCATTCCCAACCCACCTAAGTTGTGAATGGCCATTTGCAACTCAGGTGGGTTGTGAATGGCCATTTGCAACTAATTTTGGGTTGTGAATGGCAGTTCCTAACCCATTTCGGGTTGTTAATGGCAGTTTGCAACCCATTTTGGGTTGCAAACTGCGCCAACCAACCCATTTATGGTTGCAAATGGCAAAAAAATAACAATTTGTAGAATGTATTTACTTCATATATATATATATATATTATATCTTTGTTTTTAATTTATTTTTTATATTTGAATTTATTTTTTATTTTTTATATTTTAATTTTTTTTTTATATTTTAATTTATTTTTTATTGATTTCAATTTCTTTGAATCTATTTATCTATATTTTTTTGTATTTATATTTTCAATTTAATTGATTAATTTATCTTCAATTGGTTTTTTTGTTTTTCATTTTTTTATTAAAAGCAAAGAAAGAAACAATTGATAAAAAAAGTAAAAAAAAAAAGTTAAATATATATATATATATATAATATAACCATTCACAACTCAGATGGGTTGCAAAAAGTTTTTGTACCCTTTCGCAACCACAGGGTCAAGAATTTAAAATTGGCCTTATTATTTTCATATTTTTTTTCTTTTGAGATAAAAGAATTTTGTTACTTGGAATAATGAAATCAATATAGGAAATAAAGGTTGCAGTGGAAATGAACAGAAAGAAAATTTAATAAATGAAAATGGGGTAGGATGGGATGGAATGAGAAATGCAATGGGATTGGATGGAAATAAAAGGTGGGATTGGGTGGGATGGAATTTAGGATTGGCAAGGTTTTCAAGGATAATTTGCATGGAACTCTCAAACCAAATCAGGAGAGTTGCAAAGGTGATGTGCTGGTTCCAAAAAGGTGTGATCTTTGTCAGACTGGGAGCCAGTCCATTCATCAAGGTATTAAATATTCTCTTTGCGTAACTGGAATCCAGAATACAGCTTACTTCTCATTCTAAATGATCTTGGATGTTGACTGGTTCAGGAGGGGGATGAGTCTTTCCAGGGTATAGGACTTGTGCTGTCTCTAGAAGAGCACATGAAAGACCAAGTGGATACCTTTCCATTTCCATGGTAAGGTAATTTTAAAAGTGTTGGGGGAGATGATGATTTGAATTTGAAGGTTCCAAGTTGTCTTTCAGGGAGTTTTTGGGTTGGGCAGGTACACAAATGTTGCAAGCATTGAGCCATAACTAATCTCCTACTTCAAAGGTTGGTGCCATAGTGCAAAGCCGGGATGCTTTCTCCTTGTAGCACTGGTTTTCTGCTTCAAGGTTGGATCAAATTTGCAATTGAAGGGATTGGAACTTAGTAAGATAATAAGTAGTGGTTTGAGAAGGTGCTACATGAATAGAAGCAAAATTTGGGTTTCTACCATAAATAGTCTGGAAGGGAAACTGTTTGGTGGAGGAATGAGTGGAGTTGTTGTAGGGGAAATCTGCTAATGGGAGCCATTGCAACCAGTTTTACTGTTGATAGGCAATATAAATTTGAAGATACTGTTTGAGGATCTGATTAAATTGCTTGGTTTCCCCATCTATTTCTGGGTGGTAAGCCGTTGATAGATTGCAACTGATCTTCAACTTCTGGAATTGAAAGGTCCCAAAGCTAGAAACAAAAAATGAACCACAATCACTAACTATATTATCAGGGAGGCCATTTTTGAAAAATAAATATTTTATGAATAAATTAGCTAGTTCTTCTGGAGAGATGGTCACATTACTGCAAAGAAAAAATGACATCTTTCTGAAGAAATCTACTACTACTAGAATAGCTTCATAACCAGTAGAAATAGGTAATTGAAAAATAGAATCCATTGACAACAAGCAACAATGAATAGGCACAATAGGAAGTGGCTGGGGCAGTTTCAGCCTCCTGGATGCCAATTTACTTGCTACTTCTTAGATGCCAGAGGTGATAAGATAAATAATAAAGATATTTTTCAAAAGATGCAGCAATAATATGTAAATATATGGATAAAGCAAATGCGAGGTGGGATGGTTTTTTTATTAGTGATGAATTATAAAATAAATAAAAAGAGGAGCCACACTGGTAAATTGGTGATCTTTCACACGTCTTCTTCAGGGAATTCACTTTGAAATTAATAAAAATGGTTACTTTGGGACCTTTAAGCCATATTCTTAAAGAAGTCATTGCCAAAAGATAATACATATATATATAATATATGGTGGAATGGACGGGCTTTGTGACCAAGCTGCCACAACAGAAAAAGGATAATACACCTACTGGTATAGTATTTGATCCTTTGGGTACCTGTTGCAGACATGCACTGATGGGTTTAAACCTGTTACTGGGGTGAAAGGTCTTTCAGCAGCATAAATTGATTAAAATTGGGTTGGGATGGATAATATTAATTGGACTAAGGCCATAAATCACTTAATTATCTCTTCTAAGTATTTTATCACTTTGAAACAGTGTCTGGATGTATATATAACTGGTTCTGGGGTATCAATAACCTCAAAAAGGATAATTTACTGATATATTTTTGGGTCCTACTTCTGTCCCTCTGAGGGCTATAGGGGCCCAAGGGGATGGGTGCTAAGGCTAGCAGGGCAACTACAATTGGCTCAGAATGTTTTCTTGGTTAAATAGCACAGGTAGCATCTAATTCTACAGGGTAAGGGAATTTTCTAATTTTTAATTAAGTGATTGGCATGTGAAAAACATCTTATTTATCCACATGACCTTCTTTTATTACTTATTATTAGTGGATATTTCTCAGACTGTTGATATATCTTTATAGTTGACTTTCATACAGATAATTTGATGTAATTTAAGTTTTCATTATGTTTTAATAACTGGTTACAAGAGCATAGTAATGCTTTTTTTCCTTATTTTCAAAATTCTATTCATTTACTTAAAATAATTAATTAAACATATATAATTTGGGAAAGTATGTAATATTTTTATACATTAAATTTCCTTGTTATGTCACAGATATGTTAAAATCTTGAAGTTCTCACATTTGTTAATTCAAAGTGGGTTTAAAGATCTCTCATTCTCTTGTTATCTATTTTTGACATTTCAGGGTTTAATTATTATATTTTGTAAAAATATTTAAAATGTTTCTTTTAATTAATTTTATATTATTTTATGTATTTTTAGACTATCTCCTACTCACAGGGACATTCATTACATATGTAGCATGTCCCTGTCTTAGTAGTAACACATCTACGCAGTACCTCAACTCTCATGCTTTCAAAAAGGTGTCAGGTCATTCTGTCCCGCAGCTGAGTACTAGTCAGGTGTCCAGGACTGGGTACCCGCCTGTCAGGTTCCCTCAACAGGGTGACAGCTCAGTTCTTCAGCCACGCACAGGAATTTTTGGCTTCTGTGGCTGCGTGTGGGAATTGTGACAGATTCCTTTTTTACCCATAACTCCTGAAATAAACAGAATTCATCAATTCTGATTGAATTTTCACTGTGAAACACATGCACAAGAAATCACATGAAATATTGAGAACGGCCAAAAAATAACATGGCTGTTCTTCCTCTGAACTTTTCATTAAATTTTCAAAATATAAATAGTTAGAATTCAGGGTATGTGTTAGGGAGTGACCCTACCTTAATTTAGATACAGAATCTAAATTTGAAATATAATTTTAACAATTTCCATTTCTTAATGTATTTTTAATTGTTTTTATGATTTTTTTTAAATTGTTACTTTTGCAGATTGCTTGTGTAATAGTAGCAGGCCAAAAAGCAGCCCATACTTCTGGTTATTCAAGGACTTGTTACAATTGCAATCATAGCATGGGCTAACATATTCTTTTTCTTACTTGGTAATACCAGGCCAATAGAAGTCTTGTGCAATCAATTTGTAGGTTTTATCCTGCCAATTATGACCAGCAAGCGGAGAGTCATTCCAAGACTCAAAGATATCTACCTTAATGCAAGGATTATCAGGTACTACTATAAAATAAACTAAATAGTAATTTTTTTCAATACTGTAGTTACTATCTAATAATCTTGCACTCTTCCAAAGTTAGTTAGATCTGGGGTTGTCAATTTGAGCTTTTCAAAGTTTGGAAGGCGCGTGTTGAAGGTGAGTGATGATCAAACTGAGTTGGGCAGACTAATTAGGGAAAATTGTTATAACTTTTTCAGGGTTTTTATTGGCAAAGTTTCCCCCCCTGGGTAGATGTTGCGCCAACGTGATAAAGCATCAGGGACTGGGGCTTGTTTCCCAAGGAGGCATGTGATTTTAAAGTTGAACTTGGAGAGGTATTCAGCCCAACATAGCTTTCTGTGTGTAAGGTTTTTTTTGTCTCATGAAGTATATAAGAGAATTGTTATCAGTTATAACCTCAAAGGGTTCCATAAAACTCAAAAGATATGAACCCCATTTCTTCAAGAATTGAAAAATTTCATTAACTTACTTTTTTCATGAACCTTTTAATTAAGATCAGCAGAAATCAATTTGAAAGACTTGAAGGCTACGGGATGAGCAAGAGAAGAAGAAGAAAACTGTGAGATTACTCCTGAAATTGCATATTTGCTTGCGTCTATTTCCACAATAGTGCAAGCTAGCTTGTTAAAATGGGAAATTATTGGAGCATGAGTGAAATCTTTCTTTAGAGCTTCAAACTCCAAATCAGCTTTTTCTGTAAGAAAAATGATTTTCTTTCTGAAGAAGGTTAGTAAGATTCACAGTTTTCTTGGTGTAATAATCAATAAATCTCCTGTAAAAATTACTGAAGCCTAGGAAAATTTAAAGGGATTTGATGGAGGAAGGTGTGGGCCAGTCCAATATGTGTTGGCCTTTGGATGGGTCCATCAATAGTCCTTCCTGCAAGACTATGACACCTAAAAACTGAAGAGAATGGGTATGGAATTTGTACTTAGATGCTTTTGCGGACAGGTTTTTCTTTCAAAGTTTCTGAAGCACCTCTTGCAAATGTGCAATTTTATCCTGAAGATTTTTCAAGTAGACAAGTATATTGTCAAGAAAAACCATAAGGTATTTCTTTACAAGTTCAGAAAAAATTTTGTGTACAAAATGTTGAAAAGTTGAAGGAGAATTACAGAGGCCAAAAGGAATGAGGTTATAATCATAGCTGCCAAACTGTGTTCCCATTGGGTGATAAATATTCATGACCTTTTGAAATTAAAATTAGATTATAGGCGCCTCAAAGGTCTAAATTTGAGAAATAAGCAGCTCCATGGAAGAGATTAAGGAGGTGCAAAATAGGCAGTAATGGATAGGCATTCTTCCAGGTTACCTGTTTCATTTTCCTTTTCTTGAAACAAAGGCAAAGTCCAAAATTTTTCTTTGGAAAAAATAGGACAGGTGAGCCAGTTTTTGAATTGCTTGGTTGAAGAAATCCTTTCAATACATTTTATGCAATTTATTCTTGAAGCACAGTTGAATCTTGCTTCAAGAGAGATTAGACTGGTCCAGGTTCTGTAGGTGGGCCAGTGAGTTTGATCCTGTGATCATAAGAATGGGGAGGAGGTATTTTATCTGCCTTGAAACCTGAAAAAATCAGAAAATTCATGGTAAACCAAAGTTAAGGACTCTCAAATGATTTCCAAGTCTTCAATCTTGTCATCTTTTGGAACCAGGTTTGAAGTGCTTGCACAATGCAAGAGGATTTGGGAGCTCAAAATACACCTTTTGGTAGGCCCCTGTTTCTCTTCAAAGAAGAAAGGAAGAGGTAACTTGCAAAAATAATTGATAAATACTAAATCCAAAGAGGGAACTTGGGAATGAAGGTCAGGAAATTTCAAATCTCCTGGTAGAAAATTTTCATCCAACTCAATTAAATTGTCATGTAGGTTGTTTAATTCCTGTTTTAAAGAAAGGTTAGCATCCTGGGGCTTCAAGTTTCAAAGTTTAATTACTCCTTCTTGCCAATTCAAATATGGCTTCCAGTAAACTAGGAAGTCATGGACTAGAATGGTGTTGTCCATTGTGGGGATATCCAGAACAGAAAATTCCCATTCAAAGCTGGGGAAATTGGAAAATCCAAAGGTCTTTTTTGCTTTTTGGGAAACCCAATCAAAAGTTTTGGTCACACTACTTACTCAATAGATGGAAAACTTGTCTATCTAGGAATGTGTAAGTTTTTTGGAGGTGGAAAAATATTAACTTATAAAAGAAACATTAGCACTGGAATTGAGTAAAACACAATAAAGAGTACTGTCAGAATGGAAGAGGAAAAATCTTGAACTTGGAGCAACAAGTGAATTGCAAGTGCAAAGATTGACTTTCTTTCATTTAGATAATGTTTAGTTTTTGTTGCAATTATTAGAAAAACTACAAGATAATTTTTTGACTTTCTAACCACTTTTCACAAATATTGAAATCATGTTTCCCTCCACAATACATAAATAACCCCTCCTTTTCCCTCCTTTGCAGTTCTTTGTTCTGGAGCATCCCAGTCTTTTTATCCAGGAGTTTTGGAGTTTTGGAAATGGCTTTGCCATTTGGTTTGGATTTTAAGGTTGGGTTTGGTTCGGAGTGTTTTGGATTCTTCAAATGTTTCTTTGAATAGTCATCTGCCTTCAGATCCAAGGTTTACCATCCATGGTTTTTTTTGTTGAGAGCAGTTCTTGCCATGATAGCCATTATCAAGCTCAATCACCATGTTGATTAACTTCTGAAGGGAGGTTGTCTTATGTCCCCCAACTGCAAGCTTTTTGATTAGGTGTGCTGGTAAAACCTTTTGAAATTGAAATAAGAGTGCTTCCTTGTTCCATTGGATGCAATAATGCAGCTTTTGGAAATGAGAGATATAAACAGAAACCGTACTATTCTCCTTCATAACTAGATTATCAAGTTTGTATTTACTGTTTTGCATTTTGTTGGGGTTGCCAAACAGGGTGAAAATTTTATGCTCAAACTTTTCCCAATTTTTGAGAATAAAATCAGGAATAGTATTGGATAATAGTCTGAGATACAGCTCAAACCACTGCAAGGCTCTACCAACTAAAAAGGAAGACGCATACATAACTTTATGTCTATCAGAAGGGAAATTATTGGGGTTTTTTGCAAATATGATTTTACAGGACTTTATGTAGGATCTAAGCTTATGGAAGTACTCCCCTGTAAAGTGGTCAGGCTTATTCATGCCTGTAGTGCAAAAAGTGGGACTACTCAGACCACCTTGCAAGGCATTTTGATTGAGATCCTGGATCAAAGTCAAGAGAAGGGTAAAAGCTTTGGTCTTAGGAGCACTAGTGCAAACCCTTGATCTACTGCAATTAAAGTTTTCATTGGAGGAATTTTTGGAGTCTTTGATTTCCTTGAGAGGACCCACTTGAACTTCCCATTGAGGATTAAGGAGATTGTCAAGAAGTTTAACCAAAGGTGATTTGGAAGAAGGGACTGGGTCTAACCGTTTTTGGTCCCATGCAGCACTGGATCTCCCTACACAATGAATTAAATCATTATAAGGGGTGAGGTAAGAATTCCCGTTTGAGAAAGTAGGTTAAATTGTAAGAAAAATCTATTATAGGTTGGAAAACTACAAGAGAAGAGTTGATTTAGTTAATTTACTGTCACACAACCACCCCATGTACTATAGAGTGGTTGTGAGCACAAAGGGAGAAAATGTGTGCAATGGATAGTGCAACATAGCCAGGCTAACTTCAAAGTGTGAAATTATGATTTAATGGCTCAGCAAACAGCAAGAGGAATGAGTTTTCCAATTGAAGGGAAATAAAACCTTGCCCAATTTGATTACTGGATTTAGCAAATGCAAGAAATTATGAAATTAACTAACTGAGGAGACAATCTTCAGCCAGGAAACACAGCCTTTATAGTGTAATCCAAAGATGACTTAGATACAACCTGATGTATGGAAAACTAAAGCTAGGGAGTGATGAGGCAATAAATGAAAAGAACAATGGAAAAATAAAATAACAGTACTGTTGTTTCCAAGGTTTTTAGCTTGGGTGCAAGACAATAGAATCTGAGCATACAAGGAAGTAATGGATGAGAAAGGAAGGAATGACATGCGAAGACAACGCAAATATGAAGATGTAGTTTATTCAGGGTAAGGGAATATTCCATTTAAAAAAATACAGTTGATGTGTCTATCTGGGCATGAGTGCAAGCTAGTGTGCGTGCGTGACCAAAAATGGAAGTCCAAGGGGTGATGATAACCAGGGTAGAAGAGCAAAACTTGAATTGATGGTTGATTGGTTTTAGAGTTAACTGCAAAAGAGTCACAATTATATACTGAGTTGCAGAGATTGGAAGGTTGTTAAGAAAGCAAAAGGTATTAAGCGGAAGGCACCATTGATGTTGTTCTTTATTTGTGTCATGCTTATGGACTGAGCTAGATGGTACTGAGGAAAAGGATATTTCAAAGTGATAAAGACAATAATCCTTCAACTTGGAGCATGACAAATGGGCTAATTGCGCCTGGGTTAACCAGGGCCCAAGGGACCCCATGTCAACAAATTGTTTGAAAAATACACAGTTCCCCCAGCAGCTCTGCGTCTTCCTGCTGCTCCAGATTCAACCCTGCCAACCAACTTGAGTTCCTCATTGGGCCCAGAGGGCGGCCCTTTGACCCCGCCAGTTGCAGCTCAAGGCCTGTCCTCTCACGTGTTGATTTCCTCTTTGCCACTGCCTTGACTGGATCCCCCAAACAGCTTTCCCAAGGTCCCCCCATTGCCACCAGCCAAACCTCCCCCTCTTTTGAGCTTGCTTGGAATTCCAGAGATCCCAACCCTAATGGCCCTTGCAGCAACAAACTTTGAGGACTTTGCAGGCTGGTTAACTGCGCTCCTCAAGACCATCTTATTGGATCCTGGCATGCAAACCACAGAATCTCAGGGCAAGCTCTTGGCAGCTTTTTGGAAACTGCTCAAAGAATTGCTGTTGGAAATGGTAGGGGTTACAAAGACAATCTAAATTTCATGCCCTGTCTCTCCTTTCCTTTTCCTCCTTTTTTTTGTATACATGCCTCTGTAATTCAAAGAAATAGACTTTGTTACATTTCCATTTGTGAGAAATCCACGTGAGAGTGGCCTCAACCCTTAAGTGAGTAGCTGAGAACGCAGGGAGAGTGCCTTGAGATTAGTTGGATTTTTGGATTTCAAAACCATGAGTAACCCTGGAAAATTATCCTAAGTCCATCAGTGCCTTTGTAAGTTCAACACATCAATCTTTTGAATTTCCTAGACAGTTACCTGGATTTCCCCTGACAAACTTCTGCACATTTCCCCTTTTGCCTTCTGTAACCCCAAAAAAAAACAACATACCACCAGAAAGCGCATACAACACCCAAGAGAGAGAGAGACACTAAAGAATGGAAATTCTGGGGTGCCTGGTATTTGTGGATGTGAATTGGCTAGAGCTCCCCCTCACCAAATCAACCTTATCCTAGTGTTACACTCAAAACATCCATCATACTTGTAACTCATACACAAGAAATGAAAAATACTCTGACATGAAAAAAAGAACACAGAGTTTTTTCTTCTTCTTATATTGCACTTCATTGCTTTGCTCTTTTTCCTGCCTTCCACTTGCGGGGATTGTCCTTGGATATACAGAAACAGTGCCGCGCCTGAATTTCTGAAACAATCCATAAAACAAAGCCATTAAAAATCCAGAAGCCAATACAATCAGAGAAATAAGGAAACAAACTTTCTTGGGGTGTCTAGTTATTCAATCTGTGAACCGGCTAGAAAGCCCCATCACCAAATCAGGCTTTCCCATCCAACACTAGCACCCCCCCCAGCTTGGCAGCTGTCCACAGCAACTTTAAACCTCCTACCCCGCCAGGGAGGCACATCACACGTGGGCTCCTTGGGGGACAAAGAACCCACGTCCTCTGCATCATCCTTCCCCAAAGCCACACTATTGTTAGCAGATCCAACTTCCTCCACTGCTGTATTTTCAAATGAGGTGGATCCCTGCGAAAAGAAGTGCTTCACATGAGAAGCTGCTGCATTCTGTTTGAGGGGGTCCTGTCCAATTCCTTGAGCTGATAACTCCCCCCCCTTGAACTTAGATGCCATGCAGAACGCTTGTTCCATTGGTTGGGAAAATCTTTACCCACTTGGATTCCAGACTCCGGTTGTACAGCAAGACCAAGGCTCCTTTCTTCAATGGATCCCAGAGCCGATGGGAACAGCTCTCATCCCAGTAGTGTACCAACACAGTTTGAGTCATCTTCAACCTCTTGGCTGTGGTGAACCAAACCTGTCCTATAGTCATCAGAATCATTTTATTATTAATTATTGTTCTTTTTTATCAAATTAATCTCACAAATTAATTCTAAACCCCCTTGTAAACTATAATCTGAAGTCAAACCAACCTCCAAGCCCAAATAAACCACCAGATAACACCCTTTAAACATATCAAAAACCTTTCACAAACATCCCGACAACTGGAACTGTTGATTATTTGAATGTTTTCTGGTCTCATCACCATTGATTCCCTTGTTTGATTCTATCTATATTTTTTGTGCTACTCTTGCTCTTTCTCTTTTAGTTATAAAGTCCTCTAAGCTGTGATAGTGTTGGTTGTTGGGAATGCAGGGGTGTTGTGTGTTTATTGTCTCTGGATCTGTGATACCTCAAATCTCACAGAACTATTCCAGGATTTTACAGGCTAGTTGGAAACATCTCTCAAATTCTGCTCACTACTTGGACTCACCTCCAGATCTCCAACAATTTCTCCACCATTGCAAATACTACAGATAACCTCTCAAGACCTGAAGACTCAACTTAAAATCCATCAACAATTAATCAAAGCTTAGTGGGTATTATCCCTGTACTTCAAATCAACATTAAGACAACCCACCTCTCCTCTCTTTCAGTTGAACTAAACATCCTACATTATTGGGTGGATCAGTTGAGGTAATCTTATCAGCAGTCTGGTGGTTCATATTCTGTAAAGCATTCCCCAAACAGCTCTGGTTCTTCCCAAATCTAATTTTCTCATCAATTTTCTTCTACTAGTGATATGCAGTGTTGGTTCTACTCAGTCTGTTTATAGGCCATAATCTTTACCGTAGAAATTGTCTCTCTTGTTGATGGCTTCATTCATTTCATCTCTACTTCCTTTTATCTACTTTTTGTTCCTTTTATTGACTCAATTGAAATTTCCAGCCTGTTCTAGGTTTTCTGTCAATCTAAATCTTTCACAGGAACATTCTGGATGATGTCACAAGGAGTAACAAATAGAAGATTAATTGAATAGCTAATGGAAAAAAATGATGCTTAAAATAAACGCACAGCAAAACAACATACCCATACCAGCAGGACTTGAACCATGCCAGAACCAATGTTACAATACAACCAGTACCATGAAACCAAGTTAGACTACCTTCCTGGATCACTCAGTACAATTTAGTACTTTGGAACTTCATCTGAAGCACTCTGATACTCAGTTTGCCACCATTCCAACCATAAAACACACATATGCACACTAACAGAAGTAGGGGCTGATGCAGCCAAGTATGTCTCAATTCTAACCAACCAACAATAAAAACTGAGTACAAATGACCTTTTTGGAGCTTTCACCACCAGATGGCGCTTTTGAGCCTTCCTCTGAAGCACTTTGATACTCAGTCTGCCACCATTCCAGACATGAAACACTCATATATGCACCAAAAAAAGCAGGGGCTCATGCAGGCAAGTATGTCTCAATTATCACCAACCAGCAATAAAAAATTAATAACAATTAGCTCCCTGGAACTTTGGAAACCTGATAAGTCCTCTGAAGCGTCCTTGTAAGCACTCTGATACTCATTTTGCCGCCATATCAACCAAAAAACACCTGAAAGCCACACTCTCCAGTCACCCAAGGGAGCATGCAGTAACACAGAATACCTCATATCTCTAAGGCTCATTCCATTGAATAAGAATGCAGGAAGTTCCTGCAACATTTTTTACATGATAAGAGCTCAGAAGCTTTCTCAGAAACACCCAAAAAAGTAATGTTCCACCACTTCAAACATACAATTTATTACAATTTCAGTTACCAAAGAGGGCTTGAAGCTGACAAGCATGTTTCATGCTTTTCCAAACCAGAAATATTAATTCAAGATTCAGGGAACTTCTACATCATTTTTTATACAAGATAAGCACCCAGAAGGGTCCATGACTCACCAATTTTAGCCAGTTCCTCATTTCTTTGCCTTTCTGTCAAAAGTTATACTGAAAAATACAGCTATCTCCTGGCTTGTTTCACATGTTTTCTCACCAGCATGATTTCCTCATCTAAATGTACCCCCCTATGCTTAACAATTGCAGAGAGAAGATTAGAAAAGTCCTCAGGGGAGCCCTGAGTATCCCCTGAGGAATTATTTTTCTATTTGAGGCAGTATCTTTTGCCCTATCCAAGTTGTCTACCCATGGCTTCTACCTAGCACTAGATTATCAGTCAACCAGAATCAAGTCAAAAGGAATTAAAGGATAAAACACAAAAGAATTATTGAACATTTGAACCAACCCCAGGTTTTCTTGAAGAAGGGTTCTTGAGGAAAGGACTGTTATTTAGCATTTATTATTTAAGGAAAAACCCTCTTTATTCAATCCCCAAATTAATAAAAAAAAATAAGAAACACAGCAGAACAACCTACCAAGATTTTTTTATTCCCAGCTCTCTGTGGGCAAACCCATTTTTGGGTCCTCCCACTGGTTAAACACCTTTTAATCAACCCTTAAATTCTTTAATTGGAACTTGGAAAAAAATAGTCCAAAAAAGTCAAAAATTCTTGATTATTCATTGGCAGACGATTTCCAATAATACAATCCAAATTTGAATATTCTTCCAATTCCTAAAAATTTCTATTAATAATTAATCTATTTCTGATTAGGGACCTATTTTAAGTCTAAAAGAAAACCAGCCATTAATTAAAAAAGATTATTGTGCAGAATTATTAAAGTTCAGAAGGGCAGGCAATTCAAAAACATCTTAGCTTACCTCCATTTATTCACAAGAATTAGTGAACTAAATTCCCCTTCTAGTGACTTCCAGAAAGCTATTTCCTTAAATAATTCAATTATCCCTTGGATTATCTACACCCCCGCCTTTGCCAGCGTCTCATTACGCCCCAGGATTTGTTTTGCGCGTTCCTCAACAATTTCTTCAGAGGTATTGAACTTCCACCAGTCCCCAACCAGGGACCTTTCCAGCTTGATTCCCACTGGAAGCACATTTTGCTGCCCAAAGAGCAACTTGTTTGGAAAGTAACCCTTCAATTGCTTCACCAAGATACAATCAGGGAAAAGAACCACTGCTTAACATCCTCCCCACACATCTTCAACAGGGCTTCCTTGATGGTTTGATGGCTTTGCTCAATCATCTCAGCGCCTTCCAAATAGTACTTTTTCACGGGGCCAAACTTTGCTTCAAAAACCTGAACTCCGCACCTCTGTCTACTGTGACCAGGCAAAGTGATCTGTACTGCGCAAAACAGCCCTCCTCCAAAAACTGAGAAACCTTTTCTGCCAATAACTTTACCAGAGGGCGCGTCTCAACATACTCTGACAGATTGTCCTGCAAAACAAGCAAGTATGCAAACTTCCCTGCCTTTATGTGAACCAAATCAAGCTAAAACCACCCAAACAGTGTGTCCTCTCCTGTAGGATGACCAACCTCAATCTCTGCCACTGACAGGATTTGCACAACTTCACCCACTCTTGCACCATGCGCAGGACTCCTGGCCACCAGAATCTTGCTTTCACCCTCCTCTGTGTCTTGATCTTTCCCCAGTGACCAAGGTTGTTGTGGAGACACCTCAGGATCACTTCCTGTTCCATCCTGAATGTTGCAACCACAAGAGGCACAGGGGCGCTACCCTGCCACAACTGCCCTTCCTTAAGTTAGAAGTTCCCTGTGCACCAGTTTTTCCAACAAATAACTGTGCCTGCTGTCCTTTCAGGGAATCAGCATTCCTAAAAATAAGAGCACATAACCACATAATGCCCAGACTGGCACAGCAGGAGACAGAATTCCATCTCTGCCATTCCTACCCAGATGACTGGAGCCTCCATGTCAAGGGGCTCTCCCCCTTCACACAGATCTTCTTGGGGATACTGCAGTAGCGCTTCAGGAATTGTAAATTCCTTCCCCAGAACATGCACCACAGTGAAAGAGGTGAGAAGGCAAAACGCTACCCACCTGTTCATGGGAGTGTTTGGAAGCGCCAGAGATTTGATAATCCGCGCAAGGACCTCCACTTCCACCAAGAGTTTAAATTAAACAACCCAAATTAGGTGCTGGAGCCTCTGTGAAATCTTGGAAAGCCCACTGTAGAGACTCCTGTGGGATTATATTAATAAAGTAGCAAAAAGATTGCTGGCTATCCTTGAAGGGGAATTTAGTATACTTCTACTCCTTTAAAATATTAGTAAGACTAAGAGTGATTTTGAATTTCCTGCCCTTCTAGTACTATAGTAAGTCTGCACAATAATTTACTCAAATTAATGGCTGGTTTCTTTGAGACTTAAAATAGGTCTCAGATCAGACCAAGATTAATTATTAACTGTTATTTGTAGGATTTGTTGAATAATGGACCAGATTTATTGGATTTTTGGTTTGTGTTTGATCAGGTATATTTGATATTAACCAATATCCCAATATTAGAGGGTTAAAGGGTTTATTCAAAGGGATGGTTCAGGAGAGGACCCAAGGATTGGTTTACCCACAGAGGGCTGGGTAAAGGAAAGGTTGGTAGTTTCTTTTTTTCTCTCTTTTTCTTTTTAAGTTTTATTTCTTTATTTATGGGTGGTCCTTCTTTAATTTAGTTCTGACTATTTAGGACACAGAAGAACCCTTGTTCAAGAACCTGTTTGGTTGGTTTGATTGGTTAAAGATGGTTTATAACTTGGTCTTTGCTTTCCTGTTTCTTTATAATTGGTTCACTGATGATATTTATTGGGGTAGGTACCACAGATGACTACTGATGGGATGATAGGCCTGGATGGAATGATTATACAACTTGGATAGAGCAGAGAGGCCCTCCTCAAATAGAAAAATCCTAGCTCAGGAGGTGCTCAAGGCTTCCCTGGAGGGTTCCCCTGTTATGGTGAGGAACAGTGAGATACAGTTACATGTGGCATTTCTACTGGTTGGAAAAATGTGTTACAGTTAAATGAGAAATTTCTTCTGGTTTGAAAAATATTTTACAGGGTTTTCATGCATGCACCACCTTGCATAAATTGCTGTGTAGTGAAGATTAGATATATTGCTGTGCTGTACTGGTAGTTTGTTTAGTGCTACTTGATGCTACCTAAACCTATTCACCAAGGACAGATTGGGATCTCTGGCTGACCAGTGACATCAATTCACTATTTGTTGCCGCTTTTGTCCTCAATAAGTATCAAACTTTTCATCATTAAAACACAATGATTGATTCAATTTTTCACAATGCTGTAAAAAATACTTGTGGGTTTCACCTTTATTGAAAATGAAAGTCCAAAAAATTTCACTGATGCTGAAAATGAGAATCAACTTGATTTCACCATTACAGAAATTGAAATTCAACTGCATTATCCAAATCATCAACTTTGAATTCCACAATTGTGAACAGGATGAACCAAGAGTTATAATTTTACAAAGCTCCAACTCCTCTACAAACGGTTGGATTTTTTTTCCAGGCCAAGATAGAAGCATCATAAAGTGTCTATGTAATGAATGTGAAGATTCATGTGTGAGAATATAAACATGATCCCTGTGTAAAATGAAATCAGTCCTAAATTTACTTTAAAAAAAATAATAAACGGAGAAAAAAATAATGCAGTTTATAGCACAATCTCAAAATGATTTTCTGTTCAGAGATGGATGTTTTACCCTAAAATTTCAATACAATTAAATGTGAAAATCCTTTCACCAAAGTGTCACCAGGTTTCACTTCAAGCTCACCAGGGAAGCACTTGAAATCAACTCACAGTTGGATTAAATGTTTTAAAATGTTTTATGGATGCCGTTTAGTACACAGAAAATGCTTTCATTTTATTTTGCAAGAAATTCTTTTTTGTAAAAAACATGGATATCTCTGCAAGAAAGTGCAGCAATCCAAAAAATATCTCCGTAAATTTTTCACATGGAGGGTTGACACAAATCCAAGGTGGAACTCACTAACATTAAGTGGAAGAAGAATCATAATAGGATAAAACAAGAGAGCCAGGCTGAAAATTCCAGCAGAGAAGGTGAAGCTTCAATTAAATTGAAAGAATCAACTACCATTTCAACAAAATCCTCAAAAACTGTCAAGTCATGTGGTGGTAAATTATGGTTTCTAGGGTGAATCCTCTCCTTCCTCATTCTCACATCATAGATGGAGTTTTTGTCTACCATTTTCTTCATATAAATTAACTTTCTTCATGAAAGGTGCTAATGCATTTAACCCCCAAAAATTGTCTATTTTAAATAGCTATTTCCTTTCAGGGTTTATTTTATTCTTCCTCAATACTCACCTGAGGGGCTGCCTTAGTCAAATTTATTTTGAATTCATTCTTTAATCCGCATTTTTTGGTTAGTTGGCTTTCCATGCTCAAATATTTATCCTCCTTTTGGGGATGTCTTTTTGCAAAATTTTCTCTTTAATAATCATCTCAAAACAATTCTTCTATTTCTTCCAATACAACCACTCTTATTGGAACCTATGTTCAAAGTCTAAATGCTTGTATATTCAATCAAAGACTTCAAATAACCATTTGTGAAAATTCAAAGTGCACCCCTCCAACATATTTATGCCCTTTCTTTCCTACATAGATTTTTTCTTTAATGCTATTTGACTAAAAATCACATGTAGGAAGGTATGCCCATTGATCATGGCGCAACCACAGCCCCAAAAAACAAATTCTATCAACAACAAAATCCCAGACCTTGCATGCTTTCCTTAATGGACTTATTTGTGTGTGTGAATCAATTTCTTCAAATGGAAAGGTCAACTAATATTGACCAGATCACCTCCCAAAAAATCTATTTTGACAATATTTTACACTTGCAAAGCCAAATTTATCTCATACAAGAAACTTGTTTCTTATAAAAAGAGTGAAGGTACCTTACAGACTCAGAATAGTGAGTATTTCATCCACATGAGAGGGTGTGCAGAGTACGGACTACACTCTTACGTTATTGTAGTTTCACCATTTCCAGTGCAGTGGTGTGCACTCCCATATAGTAAGGCAGGAATGGGAATTTGGGCTTGCAGCACCCAAATGTGGCCCAGGTGACTTGAGTTCCACAACCAAGGTTAAATTACACAACACCAGTATATGTAAACCACTTCAGCCACATCTCACTCAATTTTTTGACAACCAAACCTTGGCCATTTCTTAATTACATGGCTGGTTGCCTTATGCCAACAGCCCCTGGCCCCACTTATGGGCCTGGAAGGCCCCAGATTCCATCTGGGTCCCCTTTCAAAAGCTCACCAAGGGGGGGGGGGTTGTAACCAGCCAACATGCCACCCCTCATCCCCCCTCCTTACAACTGATTCCCTGGGGCGTGATGAAATCCCCCTCCAGGGCCCCTGAGGGTCAATGGCCCCAGGGGATTCCTTTAAATTTGGGCTGGGGGTGGTCAAATCCCCAAAAGCCTGTTGCTCCTCCCTTGTAACAAGGGGGATGGCCCCTATTTGGTGTTAGGTTGACCACGTCCCCACCACCGCTGGTTGCCTTTTTGCAACCAGCCAGGTCTTTTTTTTCCCTCCCACCCTTTCAATGATGGAGGGATTGGGGGATGGGGTGGAACAAAGCTTCCCCCACAGTTGCAGGGGGTGTAGCCAGCAGACATGCCACCCCCCCTCCCTCCTCCTTGATTCCCTGGGGGGGTAATGAAATCCCCCTCCAGGGGCCCTCAGGATCAATGGCCCCAGGGAATTGCTTCCAATTTGGGCCAGGGGGTGGTCAAATCCCCAACAGCCCATTGCTCTCCCCCTTGGTAATGGGGGGGGGGGGGAGAGTGCCCCTACTTGGTGGTAGGGTGATCAAGTCCCCACCACCGCTGGTTGCCTTTTTGCAACCAGCCGGGTATGTTTTGGCCCTCCCACCCTTGCAATGATTGAGGGATTAGGGGATGGAGCGGAACAAAGCTCTCCCCACAGTTGCGGCTATTGACCCACAGCTGTGGCCACCTTGGTTGCGGATGCTACCCCAGTGAAAAAAACCATCCAGGGTGGTGGGACTCCATTTGGAGCCTCTCTGCCCCCATTATGGCACTTTGTGGGATTTTGGGCCCCACAGCAGGCCAGAAGCAAGAAACAGCAGCAACAGCCAAAATGGGTTTTCCCAGCCCAAACCTAAGGAATGACCATTTGGCAGGCTGGCCAGAAGGCCTGGTATGTCCATAATACAGAAGGGGGCCAAAAAAGTCCCTTCAACCCATTTTGGCTGGGTTGGCCCATCCAACCCAGGGGGCCTGTGAGGGCCCATGTCCTAAGTGACTTACTTCATGTGTTTTGAGGCCATTTTCCCCAAATCAGTGACATCTGACCTAGGCCTGCCTGATCTGTGTGATTTTCTGATGGGCTGTAGAGGCCCATATGTGAATACAATTTTTATTACCCTCACACATTGTACACACATGAGTGCCTATAGCCACTAAAAAAAAAACTTTTGCACAAATATTTTTGTGTTTGGATGCATGCCTCCAAACACAAGCATTTTGGTGCAATGGTTTTTTTTTCTTGGGATTTTTCTTTTATTTAAAAAAAAAACTTTTGCACCAAAATTCTTGTGTTTTTGTGTTTGGATGTATTCCTCAAAACACAAGGATTTTGGTTCAACAGTTTTTTTTAAAGAATCCCAAAAAAATAAACAATTGCACCAAAATTCTTGTGTTTGGAGGCATGCATCCAAACACAAGAATTTTGGTACAAAATTTTTTTTTTTAAGGAATCAAAACACAAAAACCATTTCCCCAAAATTTATGTTTTTGGAGGCATGCATGCAAACACAAAAATTTTTTCTTTTTGAATCCCAAGCAATTTGGTGCAATGGTGTTTGTTTGGTATTCTTCAAAAAAAAAAAAATGTTGCGCCAAAATGCTTGTGTTTGGATGTATGCCTCCAAACACACGCATTTTGGTGCAAAAGTTTTTTTTTTAAAAAAAAAAGTGGGATTCAAAAAAAAAAACTGTTGCACAAAATTTTTGTTTGTATGCATGCCTCCAAACACAAGCATTTTGGTGCAATAGTTTTTTATTGGGATTTTTTTTAAAAAAAAAATTGTTGCACCAAAATTCTTGTTTTGGGATGCATGCCTCCAAACAAAAGCATTTTGGTGCAATGGGTTCTTGTTTGGGATTCCTTTTTTTTTAAAAAAAAAACTTTTGAACCAAGGTTGTTTTTTTGTTTTGATGTATGTCTCCAAACACAATTATTTTGGTGCAACAGATTTTTTTTTTTAAAAAAAAAGTGGGATTCAAAAAAAAAACTGTTGCAAAAAAATGTTTGTTTTTTGATGCATGCCTTCAAACACAAGCATTTTGGTGCGTGGTTTTTTTGTTGGGATTATTTTTAAAAAAAGAACCTTTTGCACCAAAATTCTTGTATTTGGATACATGGCTCTGAAAAAAAGCATTTTTTTGAAACAGTTTTTTTTTGGTATTCCTTAAAAAAATTTGTGAACCAAAATTTTTGTGTTTGGAGGCATACATCCAAACACAAAAACACAAGAATTTTGGTGAAACAGTTTTTTTTTAAACAAGAATCCCCAAAAAAACTATTGCACCAAAATGCTTGTGTTTGGTGGCATGCATCCAAAGATAAGAATTCAATGGTTTATTTTTCTTTGTGATTGTTTAATTTTTACTGTTGTAAAAAAGCCAAACCTTTTTAAATGGCTGCTCCAGTGGTTAAAATTCGGATATTTGAAGCAGTGTGATTCCACAGGAGATGTCCAAGACTGTTCCCCTGCCACCCAAAAATTGTTCCTGCAATTCATAGTTTGCAATAACATTGGTGGAAAAAGAAGGATTACTTGATGCAACATCAATTATTTTTCTCCATTGTATTTTGAAAGAATTAAGTGTCTTTTTTTTTCTTTGTAAATGGAAATAATTTTGGTATGAAATACAATTCATTCCAAAACCCAAATTTGAAACACAGGTGAGAGGCAGGATAGAACCAGGTGAAATACAAACAAAAGAACTGTGAAATTTGAAAAAAAGCAATGTAGACATATTAGTGAAATATTACAATTCTTTCATCTTTCTCCAGGCTCATCAGATTGCAGCTGTGTGGTTATTGTTTTGAAATTTTTAGGCAATACTTACATTAATCACAATTCACATGTCACTATTTTTTAGAACTTCTGATCACCGGTTTTAAGGCTGGGGTATTCCAGTGCACAAAATTTTGATCACAAAATTTTGATTTGGTATGTTTTATACATCATTAATTCCAAGGTGAATGCCAATTAATTTTCTGGTTCATCAACATGGAAGCTCCAGTGAATTCCAGTTTCTGCATTCAGAATTACCAGTGAAATCCATTTTCCACCATGGTGAATAACATGTGAATTCTATTTTTTTCAATTTAAACTTTGTTGAAGTCAAGATTCTTCATTTTTGAATAGAATTTTCCTGCAAAGGGAGTCAATGGGTCATCAAATGGGACTGGATGGTTAAATGGAGTCACTGGCTGGCCAGAGACCCCAATTTGGCCCTGTTTTATTGCTGTGCAATACTGTTTTTTTGTTTGGTTTTGGTTAAGCCTGATTATATTTCCTCCTGCATATATTGCTCCTGTATACTTCTGCACAGCCTCCTGTATGTATATTTGCATGTTTGTTTGTTCTGCTTGAGACTGGTTTGACTTCCTCCTGCATATATTGCTCCTGTATTTCTTTCATACAGCCTCCTGCATGTATATTTGTAGGTTTGTTTGATTTGGGTGACCAGATCTGGACTCTCTCACTGCCTCCTGGATCTGTATTTCTGTATGCTGATGAGGTGACTGGATATGGACTGGTTGCGGTGC
Organism: Puccinia polysora; assembly: GCA_025617555.3. NCBI lineage: Eukaryota > Fungi > Basidiomycota > Pucciniomycetes > Pucciniales > Pucciniaceae > Puccinia > Puccinia polysora. Next base: position 14,569,547 of record CM062643.1, read on the forward strand.
CTCCTGGAGCTGTATTGCTTTATGCTTATGAGGTGACTGGATCTGGACTGATTGCAATTCCTCCTGGATCTGTATTTCTGCATTCTGACTGAGGTGACAGGATCTGACTTGTTGCACTGCCTCCTCTGCCTGTATTGCTTTATTCTGGATGAGGTGAAAGGATCTGACTTGCTTCACTGCCTCCTGTATCTGTATTTCTGTATTCTGGCTGAGGTGACAGGGTTGGTGTATGTTCCTTGTTTGAGGGTAAGCTTCCACTGGTATGTACTTCAGATTGTTCAATTTATGCCTTATGTCTTCCACATAAATTTGATCCCTGGTTGTTTATTATTTTGCCACAGTTGAAGGTTTCTTGGGATGCATCTTCTAATCCATGAGAGCTAGGGGGTGCTTTGGCTGAGTGAATATAGGTTATTTTGGATTTAGAATCCATTTCTGAGGTTTATTTGAGGTTTTTTTATATGTTTTCATAGTGCAAAAGTGAGTCTGATTTCTATAGGATAGGCTTTGTCTACCACACCGCACAGTTGAAAATTAGGCTGTGAGTAGCAGCTTTCCATCATGTTAAAGGTAAAATACTTGTACAGAACCAAACCGTCCTTCCCTTCCTCTTCCTGCTTTAGGGAACCCCCTGCGCCAAACTCACTAGAGTTGAATTCCAAGCATTTTCCTCCTGCGTTTTGGTTAAGGTCCCAGAGGAAAATGTTGCGCCCAACAATCTCCTTGAGCCTTGCAAACATGTTTTCAAATTGGGTAGTCCATTCCCACCTTGCAACTTTCCATTTCAATGCTTGTAACAAGCCTTCCACCTCCGCAAATTTTTTGATGAACATGCAAAAGTAGCTGAAAAACCCCAAGAACTGTAGGATATGCAACACAGTCCGCAGGGTTGGCCACTTAACAATCTTGTTCTGCTTCTTTTCTACAATCCGCCTGCCATCAAAAGCCACCATGTTTCCCAAGGCCTTGACCACCAGGATGCAGACCGCAAGCTTCTTCCCCAAAACCGTGATACCTGCCTCCTTGATCTGCAACAAGATCTGTTTTTTCACACAGAGGCTTGATACAAATCCATAGTGGAAGTTAACTAGCATTAGGAAGGAGACTAGACAGGAAAGGATCCAAGATGGATCAGGATGAAGATAAAGCAAAGGGATGAAAGAATCCAATATGGTTAAAGACCCAAAAAGGACTAAAGTTTGATCCAAGATGGTACTAGTATGATGGGGACTCCAATGATGGAGTGGACTGAATTTCAGGTTACTAAACAAGTAGAATAAATTTCATAAGGAAAGACTTGAAATCTTAGGGTGATTTCAGTTTATATAATGCTATTTACAACCTGAAATATCAAGTATTTTTGAAATATTAATGATACCTGGAAATATGAATAATAATCTAGGCTTTGTAATATAATCAAATCACTATCTATGTCATAAGTATGACACATTCAAGGGTCTCCATGTATCCCCAGCCAAAACCACAAATTTCAGGGGCCTCTGCAAAGACCGTGCCTCCTTAATGAGTCTTTTTGTCCTTGATACACGGTTGTTGATGAAGATTTGGACACCCTCTGGAAGATTTTTGTACAAAATCAAATTCATTTGGGACTGAAAAATGGCCACCAAATTGGTTGCACCTTGCCGCAGTTGGTTCAGCTGCATCCTTCCCAACCGGTCTTGAAGACTGTCAGTGGTTTTGAATTGGTGTGGATTTCCTGCTGGTCATACCTGCCCATTACGTTTAAAAATCTGTAACATGCTCTCCCCGTCATCAAATACAAGAATTTGTTCATGCGCAGGGGCAATCCAGGGTCCCGGATTGTGAAGGAGTTGAGTTGCTGAAAATCATGGAAAATACTCAACAACTGACTGTCCTGCTTTACAACAGAAAGGATTGGTCTAGAGTAACTCAAATTAGACTTTTTTTAAAGCCCCATCCTGAAACACTTGTGGATCAATTCCAGAAATGGCTCCGAAACCGTCTGGGGAATTGGGATTGGCTTAACCTGCCACAGCTTTTGCGGAAACATTGGGATTAGGTAAGGGTTTCCAATCTTGCCCTTAAAAAACCTGCGCTAGTCTGGTCCAAAGACAAGAGCCTTCTCAAGAAGCACCAAAACCAACACCAGAAAGTCCATCTCCTCAGTGCTCAACCATCCTTTACGGAAAAAATTGGTAGCATTGATCCCCTTGTCTAGGTTACCAACCCCAAGTTCCTTCAGGGCATTTTCCAGGGATTCCAAGACCAGGCAATTGGACGCAGAGGCCCGTTAAGTCCCTGCGGAATTGGATTGTTCTGGGGAAAGACCTTCTGCACAACTGGCTTGTATCCCCCAGCGTTACACCTCAACATCTGTATGCAGCCCTTGTCACTGCTGTAAGTCCTGGCAAGAACCAAACCGTGGCTTTTGCCTTTGCTCACAAATGTGGCACAATGATAGGGTTTTCAAAATTTTGTACCTCCCACACATGCATGATGAGGAAGGGAACTGACTTCTGGCACTTTCACCTTCCGCCCTCCCACCTCCTCCACCTGCCTGTTGCTAGTAGGCTGTCTTGGAAAAGCCAGAGCCTGCCTTGCGCAGTGTCCACAGCCAACTAGGCAAAATACGCTGTGGGGTGACCCTTGCAGTCAGCCCCCCATCCAATTTTCCATTTTTCCTGTTTCTGGTCCTTGCACCCACTAACCTTTCCCATTGTTTCAAACTGTTGTCTTGAACCAAGTGCCAGACAAGTCCTGCACTGTCAGTGCTTCTATACCCACCCTGGAGTTGAACACCATCTGAGCCCAGAACCCAAAGATGAATGGCTGGCCTAGGATTACATTGCTGCACTCCACCAAAAGGAATGACAAGGGTTTCCAGACCCTTGCAACCTCAACCTCCTCCTCATCCACCACCCCAACCATGGGACACTTCCTTCCATTCAACACCTGTTGCCCCATTGTGCACTTCCTCCAAACCAACCCTAACTCATCCACCAATGTGGATAGAGGCAGATTAAAAATTGACTCACTTTCCACCATCTCCCACACCTTCCTCCCCACAATATTTATCAAGACAAAGTCAAGTGGGACTGACACAGACTTTAACCATCACAGCTTTAAATCCACCTTTTCCTGTGCCATATTTATTTTCTGAACAGTTTCCAGAACCAGGCCTTGCATGCAATTTTTCAGATCCCAAACCATCTTGTCAATGAAAACCAGAGACACCACTGCCAACTCCAATAGGGTCAAGGGTATTTTCACTTTGTTCCCTATTACCCTCTGCACAGTTTTCATAGACTTCTTCTTCCCTAATAAGATTTCTGGCTGCACACCACCTGCCCAACCATGCAAAACTGCTTTCCAGTTTTGGGCCAATGTTTGCTGTTTGTTTTCCACATCCATCCTTTCCACTGGAACCCATGCATCTGCTGCTAATGCCCTGACTTTAGCCTTCAACTGCTGAGCTTTCAAAGTTCCAGGAGCAGTGAAAATCCAACGCTCTGCCCAGATGGTTTCCCAAAGTTTCTTAGCGCACGCAGGGCAGCTGAGCAGACCCTGATTCAACCTGCTCACCTGTTGGGAACATATACATCATGTTGGATGTGCGGAAAAATCTGTTGTTCATGTCCTTAGTCAAGTAAGTGCAACCTAAATTCCACTGCCCCTTATCCCCGCAGTAGGTAAAGGGAAAAGTTGTGAACCTGCCTGACAGCCCTTTCAGATGCTGAAAGACCTCCACCACATGGGGCAATTTTGCTGCCATCTGGTTGATGAAGATTGGCAGGTCCTGTAAGATCTCAGAGAACTTGCTCACTGGTTGGTCCAAAGCTGGTTGGGGCACTGTGGCATGGTTGGATGTTGATGCACCTGCATTTGGGGTTGGTGCAAGGTGGGATGCCAAATTCCTTGAGACCGCTGTGGAGACTCCTTTGGGATTGGGTAAAGTTTTAGAAAATAGCTTTCTGGCAGTAACTTGAGGGGGAATTTAGTACTACAACTATTTATAAGATAGATGAATACTAAGGGTGTTTTTGAATTTCCTGCCCCTCTAGGTACTATAGTAGTCTCACAAAAATAAAAGAAAAGATATTGGTGGCTTATTTCCAAATAGAGGTGCTATTATAATAGTCTCTATCAGACCTAGGATCAATGTATTCAAGCTTGATAAGGAAAAGTGCTGGAACAGATAGTGACTTGGAGGAATGAATCTGAGTAAGGGAAGAATCTTTTCTCTAGTCTTATCCTTTTTATATTTTTATATTTATTTTATTGGTTACTGATGGATGCTTCTTTGATGATACAGGTGATTTTGAATAAGGGTTGAAATGGTTGTTACTATAGTTGATAGCTGATGGTGATGGAGGTGGATCATGAGAGGTGATGATGATGGTTGATTATGGTCAAGGTAGGTTGTGATGATGGATGATGATGTTCAAGGTTGGTGATCATGATGATGGATGATGATGATGATGGATGGTGATGATGATGGTTGATGATGGTCAAGGTAGGCAGTGATGATGGATTATGATTTTCAAGGTAGTTGATGATGATGATGGATGATTGATGATGATTGATGGTGATGATGATGATTGATGATGGTCAAGGTAGGTGATGATGATGGGTGGTGATGATGAGAGTTGGTGGTGGTTGATGATGATGATGTTCAAGTTATGGGGACATTGTGGTGATCTTCAAATATATGGGGTATTGGGTAAATAATGCTGGTGGTGGATGGTCAAAATTATGGGTTATTGTTTTGGGTCATGGCTGAAAGTATGTGTTGATTGTGGTGAATGGTCCAGGGTAATGGTGGTGGTTGATGATGATGATGGTAATGGTGATGGTGATTGTATGGGATATGGTATTGGTGATGGTCACAGTATGTGTTATGGGATAATGGTTGAGGATGGTAAAAGTATGGGTTAAGGGTGCCTAGGAGGCATGGTGATCCCTGCAGGGAAGGATTGGGGGATCTGATGGGACCTGGATGGGGGAGACAGGCCCTCTGTTTATAGAAAATCCTGCCCTCAGGGCTGCCCCTGAGGGTCTCCCTGGTACAGTAAATACATTTCATGAGGCATTTTGGCTGGTCAGATGAGGAGGCTGTGCAGGATCTACATGCATGTACACCCTTGCATGCATTGCTGTGCTGCATTGATACAGGTCCCCCCTACATAGACTATTTCTGTATAGTGTTGGTTGGTCATTTGTTTGGTCCTTCATGCAGTGCCTTGCATACATTTCTTCTTTATACAGCTGCAGTTTTGTTGCTGCATACAGTGCCTTGCATATATTTCTTCTGTATTCTGCTGCAGGTTTTTTTGGTGCTGCATGCAGGTTCTTGAATATATTAATTATGTATATTGCTGCAGGTTTGTTTGGTGCTGCATGAAGGGTCTTGCATATATTGCTGTGTATACAGGTGTGGTGATTTGTTTGGTGCTGTATGGGTTGTAATGTATGTTTTATTTACTTGAAGGCATCCAGGTTATGTCCATGAACTTTCACTGATCTGTGACACCTGGTAGGGGGATGGGTAGGCCAGGGTTGATTTGACCTATATCTTCTAAACCATGAGAGATAGAGGTTTACTTTGGCTGAGTTACTAGGGGTTATTTTTGGTGCATAATCCAATTTTAAGGTCTGTTTGATTATTGGAGCTTTCCTTATACTAGAAAAGTGAGTCTGATGGCTATAGTTTAGGTTTTGGAGCACCACACCGTCAGGAACATCCTTGCCATATCCTTGATAAGCCCATCCAAATTGATTTTGCTCTCCATGGCCTGGTGGATGAAACCTAGGTCCTGAAGGATTGTGATTCTCTTTGAGAGAAACCTTTTGACTAGGTAGTGGTTGTACAGGTGCCTCTGCACTTGCAACCAAAGTTGTGGTGCAAGCCCACCCTAGAATTCCTGCTTCATCTCTCCCATCTGCCCCAAGACCACCTTGTTCTTTGCCAGATAGCAATAGATCTATTCAAAAACCAACATGTACTCCACAAGTTTTCTTTTTGTCCATACCCCTCCGTGCATGCTTTCTTCCGCTGTGGCCCAATCAAAATTGGTTTCCCAGAACCAGGGCTTGCATTTCCCTCAACTTGCCAAATTTTTGCCTTTCAACCTTACCCAGTACTGAGTCTTGTATCCAACCATCTCTTCCTTGTACCAAAGCCTCTCCTCCTCCATGATGAAAAGAAAAATGTTGCGGACCTTGTCTGCAGCCTTTGTGCCTTCTCAATCTGTGATACCTTCAAACCTCATGAGTAACTGTTGCATGTCTGTGGTGTTGAACTGGAGATGAGGAAAAGCCAGAAGCTTGAGCCAAACCCTTCAAGGAGCCTCACCCTATTCTTATGGAGGAGGATCACAACCGCCGGCCCAGTAGTGTGAGTGGCTGGTGTTGGAGGTGGAGTTGAGGCATTAGCCCCAAGTCAAATGGGTAAAGAAGTCTTTGGAAAGCTACATTCAGGGATTTTTGTTGGCAGAATCACACCCATTTACCTTTGAGAGACTGGGGGCAAAATATAGGTCCCCCTTCAGACTTTCATACTCACACCTAACTCAGTCTAACCTCAGTTTTAGTCTAATTACCTCAGGAAGTTCAACCTCAGGGCTCCAGAGAATTTACTAGTATATCTCCTTCAACTACATATCCTCAGGATCTTCATGCCTTACATATCTACATATAGTCTAACCTCATTCATTATACATATAGACTCCTCAGGCTTGCACATACTAAATCTCTCAGGTTCTGCATATCCTCCAACATTCTTCACTCTGTCTATCCAATACATCATTATGGTTTATCCTTTGGGAATCCTCATGTGAATCCTCTTGAAGATTGTATTAAATACTCTCTCTACTTAGTAAATAGTGTCATGACCTCCATGTACACTGTACATCCTCTCACTGTAAATTCCCAACTTAGACAGCCAGACCCATAGCATAGAAAAACTGTAGTAAGCAGCCTTTCCCATTGTAGTAGCTTACCTGATCATCCCTCTCTGTTGCCTTGACTTTTCCCTTGTCATCACATATGTAGTCTGAGCCCCAATAACTTGTACCTCTGTTGTAGTTCCAGCCTCCTGTCTATTTAAGCAGCTCTTCTTTTCCTCTTTCCTGATTGTCCCCCAAGAAATCAGTTTACTACTTCTTACTAGGAACTCATCCAAACAAGTATAATTGAGCACCGTTCTGTTATCCTCCTCCAGTAACCTTGCCCCCAAGCCTACTGTGACTTGGAGTACCAGTGGTGCCAAGCCCTTCTTGCATGCCAGCAGCCCTTGTGAAATTAACTGATTTCTTCCCCAACAACACCACCTTCACCAACCAACAATCCTTACCTTATTCAATTGCACCAAATTTTGGTATTGAATTGTGGCAACTTTTGTTTCCTCTTCCTTTACCATACTACCCCTGTTCTTGAATTAAATTGGGTATTGAAGTGGTTGACATTTCATTTATCCTTCCTTCTTGTAATAAACCCATTCTTTAACTCCCTGCCTCAACACTTTGATGTTCTGATCTGACGCTTTGATTTCTTTCCTCAATGCTTCAACCTCTTACTTTGACGCTTCAACGCTTTAAAACTTCAACACCACCTTTGACACTCCACTTTGAGGCCAACTTTGACATCCAATTTTGGGTAATTTCTTTGATTTTTATTTGGGTATAATAAATTCTTGAAAAATTAATCTCTTTCCGGTGAAGACAACTTTTGGGTAACAACCTTCTTCTCCAGCAATAAAATTCCTTCACAATGTCCTCTCTTTTCTAATATCTCTAGCCCTGCTGTTACCTGCAGCTCCAGAGGTAGAGGGGCCACTGAACCAACTGACCCTTCTACTCCTAGAGCTTTTGGAACTGGAAGAACCTTCTCCAAATTAATAGCACCAGTGGCTACCACCTCTACTCCCATGGACACTGGCTTATTTGATCCTGTTCCACAAGTTTCCAGTTCTCCAATCCCTTCTGAAAAAGCTAGTATACACAGAGTTATAGGTCAATTTCCAATACCTGGCTACCATGGACTCAACTCCCCCACCTATGATGCAAGGTTGCTTCCCATTCCAGGAGACAATTATGAGGATGATGAGGATGAGGACTCAGGATTTGATTCCAGAATCTCAATTTTTTTGAATTAACCCTCCCCAGAGGGTAATCCAAGTCCAACCTCTAATTCTAATGCAGTCCCAACAACCTCCCAAGCTTCTAATAACCCTTCTCCTTCTAAGGGTTCTACTACTGACCCTTCTTAGCTGGCAATTCTTCAGCAAATCACCACTGCAATGACCCACCTTTCCAAAACTGCTGATAACTCACCTTCTTCTAATTTAAAATCCCCTTCCATTAATGCTCCAGAAAATTTTGATTGAACAAACACAACCAAGCTTAGGCCCTTTCTGCAAGCTTGTGAACTCATCTTTGAAAATGATGAGAGGGTATCTGCTAATGATTGGAAAGAAGTTTTCTTTACAGTCTCCAACATTTCAGGGAATGCAAGTCAATGGATCCAACCTTACCTTGCTCACATTGGTAATCATGAGCCATATTTCTTACTCAAATCTTGGTTATTATTCACTCAACAGATGCATACTCTTTTTGGGTATTTTCTTGAAATCCAGCGTGCTGAAAAAGAACCAACCCTTCTTAAAATGAAGGGAACGAGCTATGTAACTAACTACATCACTGAGTTTAGAGCCCTCATGACCAAGGTCCCTGGTTGGGGTGATAAAGCCTTTTTCTTCAATTTTAGACAGGGATTACCATCCAGGCTTCTTGATCAGTTAGCAGGATATGACAGACCAAAAGATACGCTTCAAGAGTTAATGGATATAGTGTTAAAATATGATACTTGTTAACACAAAATATTAAGGTAAAAATCCTTCAGTTCTCATCAGGCTCCAAGACCTGGTCCCAATTCCTCAACTCCTCCCAAGTCTTCAAAATTCAGTCATAGAGGTAGGGAAAAGGCTAAGGCTTCCCCCAGTGACTCCACTTACCATCCAAACCCCAATGTAGGGGAGGATGGAAACCTCAAGGCTGAGGAAAAATCTAGAAGAGAAAAAGAGGGATTGTGTAACTACTGTGGAGGCACTCACAAATTTAGCCTTTTCAGGAAACAACCAGACTATAAACGTTTTCAAAAGCCTTCTCCAGAAAGGCCTAAGCAGGGAAAAGACTACGTGAGGAGCATTTGGTACTCCATGACCATCACCCACCTAATATCCAAGTACACACATTGGAAGGGAAAGCCTCTGAATCCCAAAAAGACTTAAGTTTTATTTGTTTGCTTCATAACCAAGCGTATAGTGTACTTTTCAATGCAGGAGCCTCAAAATCCATCATTTCCAAATCTATGGTTTCTAAGTTTCCTCTGTCTCCCATACCTCTAACTGCTCCTATTTTTCTTTTTCCATTCAGCCCTTCCAACTCTCCTTCACAGTAAATAACTCATAAGGTTTCCTTCAATCTTTTCTTACCTTCTTTTCCCAACTTAAAATGGGATTTCCTGGTTTTTGATACTCCCCCAGAAGACTATGTTGTTCTGGGTATTGACTTTCTTCATTTCTGGAATCCTGAGGTAAATTGGCAATCGGGATTGATCACCCCAAGACGCCAACCAACTTTAGATCATTCCTCTCCTGTTGAACTCTCCTTGGCCACTACTCACCTTTGGCCAGTGAACTTGCAGATCACTGCTCCTGCCCCCACTTCAGAATCTATGCAACTACAACACTTTCCCTTGAGTTCAACAAACACTTCTGTGAACCAGATATTCTTTGGAAATTCTCTGAAATTCTTGGAGGATATAGGGGATGATCTATCCATTCAAATTTTTTGTATGATTATTTCCACTTCTGACTCTGGTCCAAAGCAGACTGATGCTGAGGGTCTGGATGAATATTAAAAAACTCAAGAAGTTTAAACTTTGATGGAGAGAGTTCCAAAAGCTTACCATGCCTTTTTATATTTTTTTTCCAAGTTTAAAGCTGATAATCTCCCTTTTCACCGTGCTTACAACCACCTTATCAAATTTGAGGGTTCTTTACCTCCAGTTGGACCTATTTACTCCCTCAGTCACCATGAGAAAGAAGCCCTACAAGCCTATTTAGCCAAAAATATAGAGAAAGTTTTCATTTGCCCCAGCACTTCCAGCACTGGTGCACCTGTCCTCTTTGTGAAAAAGAAGAATGGTGGTTTACAATTGTGGGTTGACTATTGCAAACTTAATGCTGTGACTCAAAATAATTGGTATCATATTCCTCCCATGACTCATTTATTGAAAGTCTTTTCCAGTTCTACTATCTTTTCTAAAATTGACCTCAGGGTTGCTTACAATCTCCTTCAAATCAAAGAGGGTGATGAACATCTTACAGCATCCAGGACTCAGTTTGGGATTTTTGAATACTTGGTTATGCCTTTTGGACTGACCAATTCCCCTGCCTTTTTTCAATGTCTTGTTAGAAAAATTTTTCCTGACCTCCTAACCATTTATGTGGTGGTATACCTTGATGATATTCTTATTTTTTACAAGAATTTAGAAGAACACATGGTTCATGTGTGTGAATTCTTGAATAGACTTTGGAAAAAAACCTTATATGCTAAAGCTTCTAAATGTGAATTGCATTCCAACTCAGTGGGTTACCTATGCTAAGTTATCTCCGGGAATGGTATTAAATGGACAACTCCAAGGTAAAAAAGATCTTCTATTGGCCCAGACCAATGAATAAAAAGGCTCTGCAACAATTTTTGGGTTTTTCCAATTTTTATTGCAGGTTTATCATTAATTATTCTAGGAAGGTTCACCTCTTCACCGCTCTCACTGGTTCCAACCCTGTTTTTCCTTTATCTCCAGGGGCTTTGTAGCAGTTTTAGGACCTCAAACAGGCCTTTACCAAGGCACAAATCCTTAGAAATTTTGATCTTTCATTGAAAGAATTTCTTGAAACTGACGCAAGTGACTATGCCCTGGGGGCTGTTCTCAGCCAAGCAAGAGACAATATAGCACCTCGAGACAATAATTTGGGAATGAAAGAAAAATAAAATAGATTTATCAACAAAGGAAGAGAAGAAGGAAAGATTGGTAGAAAAATCAGGGAAGGGAGACAAACAGAACTAAAAGTAAAGAGAGGAAAAATCTTGAGACCAGTGGAAGAGCACCCAAAATCCACAGAGGCTCTCATGGAGGGGTAGAAGCTCAAGCGTGGCTCACGGGGGCAGGAGGCCAGACTTTAAATTAGAGTGCTTGCATCAGAGGGTTGTTGCGCAACTGTTGAGATGAGGGTGGAGAACAACTGGTTCAGATGGGGATAGAACTCAAGATTTTATGAAAGGGATGGGTTTTGGAGGGAGTAGGGCACAGGGTCTCTATGTATCAGCTTTCAATCTTTAATAAAAAAAAAGAACTTGAAATAAGATTTCTGTTTTACAATTTTTAAATAAAAGGCCTATCAAAATATAGTAATTGATCTTTCAAGTGATCTGCATGCTGGACAGATCTTCTTATTAGCTGAAAGGGGGAAAAATTGGATTCCCATGGGTAACATACCAGGGTTCCAGCAGGAGGCCATGTAAAAAACATGGCTTCATTTTCTCAACCTTTTCATATGGTTAATGTTGAATATATCACAAGATTTTCATTAAAAACTTCTGAAATCATATTTTGGATGATTCCAAAGAATTCATTTTCATGAAAATGAGGAACTTGATTGAGAGGAATAACTAATAATTTCTTTCAAATTTTTCTAAAAAACCTTCTAAGAATTTCTGTGATAAACTTTTCAGGGAATTGAATCAACTTTATGTTAAATAATTACAAGATTTTGGTCAAATTTTTTCTAAAAAAACAAATTCAAATGTTTACAAGGGGGGAATTTGAGCCTGTAATCATGGGATATAAAGCTGAGAAAATTATTGAAATTCCCTAATTTAAAATCAGGCTACCAGGCCAGTTAAAACTGGTGCAGGTCATGCAAACCACATAAAACATGAATTTGAACCATGAAAGATTTGATTTCACTTGCTAGCAAGTGCCATCAAGGAATCTCTAGTTGAAGCTGTATTCAATCTATGGTTGAAGCTACCTCCATTTCTCAACCAATATTTGGTGCACAGTAACTGTGCAAAATGCAAAGTGGCTTTTCAGTGGAGCTTTCTTAGAGCTTGACCTGATCTTTGTTGGAGCTTGGCCTTAGCTTGATCATAAATTGGTCCTGGGATCCTTGATGGCACTTGCTAGCAAGTTACATCAGACTTATTTTGGTGGTGATTCCAATTATCTCACACCTTGAATTTTGAATGAGGATTGGCACTTAAATATCTACAATAAGAATTATTTTGGAATAATTCAAAAGAAAATAAAAAATCTTCATTTAGAATAAATGTAAGGTATGTACTAGAATCTTATTTTGATTGATGAAGAAAATATTTCCCATGATTCCTTTGGAGGGATTCCAGGCTTATTTCTGAAACCTAAATAGGAATTATTCAAAAGTGATTTCAATAAATTACTTCAAATAGTTGGGTTCATAAGAATTATTTTGAAAAGAAATCCCAATAAATTTAGTATTTTTTGAAATATTCAAAATGAATGTATTATAGTTTATTCTCTAGGGTTTGGAGTGAATTTTTCAAATTCCATTTGGAATGAATCCAAATAATTTTTCAAAATTTACCTGGAGTCAATTAATCAGAATTTCAGAAAAATTCTTTTTCACTGATTTAAAGTGAATTCAAACTTTTTCTTTGAAATTCTTCTAAATAAATAGCTGATCATAATTTTTTTGAAATATCTCCAGGGAAAAATGCAACAACTGGGAAGGAGGGTTGGCGCTTCTGGAAAATTTCACAATAATTTCAACTTGTAAAAGTTTTGTCAGAATAAATACAAATGAACTCCAAAATATTCCATTGGGATGGTTAAAAATTAAGAAAAAAAAATCAATTTTAGTGATTCTAAAGCAATCTATAAATAATTATTTGATATTTTTTTGAAGGCATTTCAAAATTCAGGATAATTCCTAGGGTGATGATAAATTCATGGCTCAAATGAGCCCTGTACACCACTCATTTTAGCCGTGTGGCACGGCTACACACCTTTTTTTGGGTCGTGTAGAGCTCCACACAACTTGAGTGTGGTTGGGCTGCTCTCCACACAGCACCAAGCCGCCGTGTGGGGTCTGAACGACTACATATGAGCCGCGGAGAGCTCCACACGGCTCAAATGCAGTTTTGTAGGCATGCCACAAGACTAAAAGTCTTGCGGCTCCCAAAAAAATAAAAAATAAACTAAAGCAAAGACTGAAATAAATTAAATAAAAATGCAAAAAAAAACATAGAAAACCAAAAGATCAAAAAAGGTTGATTTTTTGGTTCAAAAAAAAAAATAATAAGAAAGAAAATAAAGAAGTAAAAATAAATAAAGAAAAATAAAAGACAGAAAAACACTGAAGAAAAACACTGAAGAAAAACAACCGTTTGTCTTCAAACTTGACTAGCCCTCAAGTAAAAGGGCCACAAGATACAAGAAGTCTTTTGACCAGACCAAAATTTAAAGTGCCAAAAAAAATAGAAGTCTTTTGACCAGCCCTAAAGTAAAAAACACCAAAAAAAAAAGGTCAACTTGTGTTAAGCTGATACCATCACAAGCTTAACACAATATAATCTTGTGATTGAATCAGCCAAAAACAAGTTGAAATGAATTACCGTTAAAATCTCATTCAAAACACTCATCATAATGATGTTAACTCAAAACACTCAACATAATGATGTTAGTCCAAAACACTCAACATAATGATTTTCAAATGTGACAACCCATTATATTAATAGAATTACAATATCAGCATGTTAGACCAAATCCAAATGATGAAATCATGTTAGACCAAATTCAAATGATGAAATAATGTTAGACCAAACCCAAATGATGAAATTAATCTATAAGTTAGAATACAACTAAAGTTGATCTTTGAGGTGATAAAAACTACAAGCTTCTTTTTTAGAAATGATGGGACATGGTTTGGAAACTATGGGGGGGATTGGAATCACATCACTCTTAAGTACAAGGTGAACCCAATGGTTATTGTTAAAAAAGCAAATGAAAAGAGGATGTAATTATTCTTTTAGACCCATTTTAATATGAGTATAAGTACAGAATGAATCCAATGAAATGAAACATATTGGTCTTTTGTAAGTATCAGCTATTATTTGACCCATATCTAACTTTGAAAGCCATTTTGAAGATGGAATCTCGTCATTGATGGCATTCACATCAAGTCTTTTTTCTATATTTTCAACGTATTTACTGCCACCAAGGGTCTCAGCATAGCAAGTCTTATTTTTACTCAATGTTTCAACCATTTTTTTCAAAATTTGAGCCATCAATCCTCATCATACCCAAGTGATTTAGCAATGAATATAAAACCACAATTTCCATCACCAATGGTGTCCCAAACCCCACCCAAGAACTTATGTAAGTTCTGAAGTATTTGATTGAGGTAATTCACTTCCTAAAAGCAAAAAGTAGTTAGCCAAAATTCTAAACTCATTAAAGGACTCAACGCTCACCAAAGATGAGCTTCTGTTTGAATCCTCAATTTCTGCTTCTTCATCCTTTGAAAAGGAGTTGGATTCAAACAGCACCAAACCTGATGAACTTTCAGTTTCTTTGCCTGAACTTTGAAATTCAGATGAAGCACCTGACTTGGGCTGTAAACATTTCTCAATCAGTTCATTAAACCAAGAAAACAAACCTTTCAAAAAATAAAATACTTAAAATCATTCTTCTTTTCTTCTTTGGTGCCCTTCCACTTCTCTTTGCCTGCTTAATTGCCTTTTCAACATGTTCAAATCAAGAAAAATATGGCCAGTTTTCTGTCAATTTTGGACGTCCTCTGCTCAATTGCAAGACTTTGGGTTCAAGTCTTGGCTTTGATCAATAATTTCCTGTCTCCTTCATCTATTGCTTAAACAGCCTGCAATAATCCTGTTCAGGATGATTCAAGATCATTGCATTGAGCTTCTCATGTAACTGAGAATTGTTGAGCAGTTCATCAAAATTAAACTTTAGAAATTCAAAAGGATCAAATATTAGTCACGTAGCAATCATCATTGAAAACACATTTATCAAAAGCATCAATCAAAAAATATTAATCAAAAAGAATTAATCTCAAAGTGATTTGAACAACCCAACAATCAAACTTAAACCAACTAACAGAACTAGAACTGCAAGTTTCATGATCCAACCTCCACTGAGGATGAACATATTCAGGCACAACAGAGCCTCTTGATGCCAGTAGTTCACCTATTTGGTCGAAACAGCCCAAACCCATAGTCATTGAGTACGACTTGGTGTCAAAAATAAGTGACAGGATTGTCTGGGCTTCATGGTTGGACTCATCTCAATGTCACAGGCCTGTCCTGCTGCCTGAAGGAGTGCTCCCTGACACTTACATAGAACCTCCAATCCGCTCTCCAGATCTTTCTCTTCACTTGTGCACTAATAATTGCAAAAATTGTCCTCCCCTTTCCTATCCCTCTTCAACCTTCAACATCTTCTTCTCCTTGCCACCTTGTTCCTTTCTCCTCATTCTCTTCCTAACCCATCTTCTCAATCAACTCCTCCAAACTCAACTATCATCAAGACTCAACCTTCTCTGATTTCCTTCAAGAATAAATTCATTGATCCAGTTTGGTATGAATAAAACCTTCTTTCCTTCTTTTGCTTCCTTGTGTCCAAACTCTAACTGGTGATAAACTTTTTTGTGCATAGAGGTGGATCCCTGGTTCTTTACCTTCTTTCTACCTGTACCTAATTGTTCTTGTCCATCAATATTTCCATTTTCTTTCCTTGCCTTAGCTCAACTACTCCAGCCAAAGAATACTTGTTGAGCCTGTCACTTTGGTGGGATGTCCATGTTTCTCTTACTTTTTTTCCTTGCTCAGTTCCTTATTGATCCTTTTTACTCCTGGTGTTTCTTTCCATTTTCTAGTTTTTAATCTAACAAATAATATCAGTTTTCTATCAGGATTAACAGTCAAAGCAACCAAGAACCCAGACACAATGACAGAAAAACTTCAAAAGACCATCTTAAAGACTGCAATTGAATCCTATCCTCAACTCAACTCAGATAAATTTTCTCTGTGGAAAACCCAAGTTGTCAACATGCTTGAAATGCAAGGCATGAGTAATTCCCTTTTTGATGACAACGTTAGCCTTTCAAAGACCAACAACATCTAACTGAGATCCATCATTACCTCTAAACTTGAATACTCTATTTATTCAAACATTATTACCCCAAACAATGAAAGCAACGCAAAGTTGATCTGGAAATCCATCATAAAGTTCTTTGCCTCCTCAGATGCATCCAATCAAGCATGCATGTTTGAAAATCTGCAGAACCTCTCCTTCAACCCTTGCAACATACATGGATTCATAACCAGTGAAAAAAAATTCATCCACTGTCTGCACAAAGTATGAATCAAAAAACCAACCAATATCCTGGCCTATATGCTTATACAAAAACTCCCAACATCCATGTCCAAAATCAAAGATTGAATCATACACAACCAAAATTTGATCAATCTGGACAGTTTTCTTGAGCATAGCCAGATCCACTTTAATAACATAAAGATCAAAGTAGAGAAATCCAGAAACTTCCAATCTGCTCTTGTTAATATTGACAAGATATCCAATCCACCTAGATGCTTGAATGGAAAAAATAAATCAAGTGTGTTCCACTCTCCAGAAAACTGCTGCTCTTTACATCCCAAGCTTAGAGATAAATTTCTGAAAAGGAAAAATGGATCATCAACAACCATTAGTTGTTTCTACCACATGCCCTTTGAAATATCTTCCACAATTTTCATTCTGGATTTGGGATTGTCTTCTCACATGTCCTTCAACATCAATCTGTTCACTTCTTTTTCAAAAAAAGAAATAGGTCATGTGAAGAACGGCGCCAAAAGTGGAGATCTGAAGATTGATGGAATTGGAAACATAGAAATCACACTTTCCTCCTTCTCAATTGTTCTCAGAAACACTCTCTATGTACCAGACCTTTGTTTCAATCTTGTCTCATCTTGTTCTCTGTTGATGGATGGATTCCTCAATAACTTGGAAAAATAAAAGTTTCAAATTCTCAAAAATGAAAACATTGTTTAAAAGGGATACTAATTAAAAAATCTGCCCACTGTTTTGACCAAAGAAATTCATTAATACTCCTTCCACTTATCCTCAGAGTTCCTGCACAAAGCGCTTTGCCATGTGAGTTATCATTGCGTTAGCAATAAGCTGAACATACCCATAAAAATGGAAAAAAAAGTGTGGGATTTGTGCCTCTTGAAAAATAACCCATGCTAGTTTCACAAATTCCCACAACAAAGCAAAAAAACCCTTTAAAAAATCCATCTGGATCTTGTTGGTACCCTAACTCCAACAACCAAGGGACACAAATGATTCATCACCATTGTTGACAGCACCACTTGATACTGTTCCTCCGTTCCAGTTAAACAGAAGAGTGAGGTATCCAAGGTTCTCACTCACATTCTTGTCAGGGTGGTGTGATTCACGCTACGCAGGATTTTTCCTCGGAAACAGGAAATCTAGATCAAGTAAGAATGAGCAACAACAACAGGACAGCAATAGTAATACCCAAGGACGACTTGTTGGACTCAAGCTCGGAAACCAACCATCGCGTCAAATTTTTCAAATTGATGGGAAAGAACTGGAACTAATGGCAAATGAGGTTTTCTGACATCCTAACCAGTAAGGGGTACAAGGACCTTCTGGATGAGGAATGGACCAAGGCAAACTGCGGCACCCCCACGTTCAGACGCAGAAACGCATGGGCCCTCAACCAATTGTTCTCTACTACCTCAAGGGATCTCCATCACAATATTGAGGCAAACAAAGGAAGCTTCATCAACGCTTACACTGCTTTTTGCAACTCCTGCGGGGACGCATCCATCCTGACGATAGTGACCAAGCTACAACGGCTAACAAGGATGGAGTACACGCCTGGAACATCCCTACAGGATCATGTCAACAGGTTCTCCTCTCTTTACACCTCATTGAAGTCATCCCTCACCAAGATCCCGGAATTCGCCTCAATATCTACTGGATTGGAAGCATGCCTACTTTTGATAATGCTCAACTACAACAAAACCTTAACTCCATTGGTACAAAACATGTTTGACGTTAACCCCTTCACCTACAAAACCGTAAGGGACCATCTTATACTTGAACACAACTGCAGAGAAAACTTGGAGACTAAGGAAGAAATGAACCTGGCAATCAAAGGTCCAAACCGTACCAACCCACATAACAAAAGTAACCCTGGGCCTAGATAGTTTTTCAACCACCCGCCTTCATCTTCCAACCAACCTAGGAGTGCTATTCCCACAAGAAACCACACCCAAGGCGAATCTTTAGACAAAAAGATCTCCAGACTGGTTTCCAAGCATCTTGTGCAAATCAAGGGCAATCCCAAGGCGCATCATCTCTCCAACAAGTCTTCTGAAAATAACAACAAAGTGCAGGAGGAGATTGGGTGCATGGAAGTATCAAACAACCCGGATGACTATGGATTCTGTCTCACCAAAGAAGTCTATCTGGTTCCTTCAACCAAAACCAACTCAATGTTCATCCTGGACTCCAGAGCGACTAAATCTATTGTAGGCAATCTATCCCTGCTAACTTCCCCAGAAACAATCCACAAGGAGATGATAACCTACGGTGGCTCCATCCCTGTCACCCACTCCAGTATACTTGAAGTTGGCGGTACCTGGATACACCCAGTATACTACGCTCCAAAGGGGCCTCAAAACCTTCTGTCAGTCTCTCAACTAGAAGATCACGGACTGGTCATATCCCAGCATCATTATATGCTGGTGGTAAAAAAAGGAGAAAAGATTGTGGCTTGATTCCCTCAGAACAGTAACCTCTACGCATCAGATCTTGCCCAAGTATCAGCTTTCCATTTAACTGAACACACCGATTGGCACATAACCCTGGGACACCCATCCAATATCTACTTGAAAAATTTCTTACAACTTTAAAACCTTCCTGAACCGACCACAAAAAACCTGGCGTCCGTGTGCAAAGTCTGTTGACAATGCAAGCTCAAAGGCACGCCACATCTCAACCCCATTCCTTCCGCCACTTGCGCTTTCAAAAAACTTCATTTTGACGTACTCCAAATTACTCCGTCATGCTGTAGTGGTTATCAATATATTCTTCTGATTATTGATGACTACTCCCCTTTTAATCGTATATACACCCTCAAGAAAAAATCCCACTCTGAAGCGAAATTGCTCTCCTTCATACGGGAAATACAGAACAAAACGGGTAAATTACCAGAATATCTCCACTCAGACCGAGGAGGAGAATTCAGCTCTAATTCTTTACTGACCACCGTTGCAGATCTGGGAATAACCACCAAAAAAGGACCATCTGATAGCCCTCAAACCAACGGAATTGCGGAACGATTAAACTCTACGCTACTCACAAAAGTGAGATGAATACTTGCTCAATCTTCAGTTCCTGTGAACCTTTGGGACAAAGCGGCAAGATACGCCTCACACCTCATAAAAATACTCCCCACAAAAAGTCTTGCGTGGTCATCTCCCATGGAAACCCTGGCAAAGGACAACATCTCTATTGAACCTCAGTGGGATCTGACCAAGCTCCTCCCCTTTGGCCTCAAGGTTTTTGTAACCCGGCCCAATCAAGCCAAGATCAGACCTCCCTCAAAACCTCTCCTATATCTGGGTTTCAAACCCTTCTCCAACGCATCACAATTCCTCAAACACTCCAGTTTGCAAATAATTGTCAGTTGGGACTTCTCCCCTTCCCCACTAAACTTTCCCTACCGTGAACCTTCCGCGGTCAAGAAACATCATTCATTGCTTCCTTGAATCAAGCCCCTGAAACCCTCCCACCAACCAACAGTATCAATCACCGTAAACCCCCCGAAACCTACCACCAAGGTTACCTCAGGCACGCCCAGGGTCATGTCACAACTACCCTTGCCAATTAGTTTGGTACCGCATTGATCTACTACGTCAAATGATCAAGACATCACCCCACAAGCGGATGGTCCTCAAACTCAAGACCCAACCATGGCCACAGCCAAACCCAAGCACTAAGCTTTTGTGCCGTACTACAAAAAATCCCCAAAGGATGTCAGTTCCGCCATCAGCCCATCCAACATACTGGAAGGCTCGCGTAGTCGCCGCCGCCCTGTTGAAGAAGCAAACCTAACTGAGGTAATCTCTGTGAAAGACGCCCTGAACTCACCCTATGCCAACAAATACCTTGACGCAATCAAAGAAGCGCACGGCCAACTGATCTTCAAAAAAACGGGTACCCTGGTCAAACCTCCCCTGGGAGCCAAGATAGTTGGCGGCATGTGGCGGTTTGTGAACAAGCCGAATGAGTTTGGGGAAGTTTCTCACCGCAAGGCGCGCTGGGTGTGCTTTGGTAATCACCAGGATAAGGGTATTCACTACTTCAAGACTTACGCCTTGGTGGCCCCCAACAAATATCTCAAAGTACTCCTGTCCCTGGCTGTGCAACAGAAATTGCATGTCTTCCAATTCAATGCGGCCATAGCCTTCTTGAACGGTCTAATCCAGGCTCCGGTCTACGTGTCGCAAGTCAGTGGTTTTGAGGAACCAGGTAAGGAAGATCACGTCTGGCTCTTGAACAAGTCCCTATACAGAACCAAGCAGGCCCCCAGACAATTGAAGGCTCACCTGGTTGAAATGCTTGCAAAGTGCGGGTTAACGCCATTGGTGGGTGATGAATCACTCTTTTTCAGCTCCGACCTGGCCATGAAGCTCCACATAAATGTTGATGACGGGTTGATTGTTGAACCCAATTGTAAAGTCATTCTTCAGTTTCTTCATCAACTTGGAAAACACTATGAACAAAGAATCAGAGAAAAACAAAGCCAAAATCTTGGATACAGTCTTGACTGGCGGCCAGATGGGTCCCTCTTCCTTCATCAGGCTGACTTCTGCAAGAAGAACCTCACCAAATTTCAAATGCAAAACAGTCACCCTGTAAAGACCCCGGCTCTAATCAATCTTCAAAAGTTGGTGGTACAAGAGGCGGAACCGGTGGATTGTCGTACATATCAGAAGGCTATTGGAATGCTTCTTCACCTAGCTATCCACATGCGGCCCAACATTGCATTCACCACCAATCTCCTTTCCCAGTTCTCATCAAAGCCTACCGCCTCCCACTGGTGGGCTATCAAACATCTCTTCTGCTACCTCAACGGCACCAGGAACATGGGCATTGTGTTATCACGCTGCACCGCCAACTCGTCCACTTTGTGTGGCTGGGCGTATGCAGACTATGAAGGATCACTGCTGTCCAAGAAATCCACTTCTGGGTATGTAATCACTCTTTTCAACAACCCAATCTCCTGGGTTGCAAATAAGCAATCTGTTGTAGCGCAATCCACCTGTGAGGCAGAGTTTATCTCCGCAAAAAAATGCGCTAAGCAACTGCGCTGGCTCTCAATCCTGCTCCAAAACCTGAAGGTCCTCAGTAAGAAGCCCCCTCTCAACATCATCCTCTGAAACGACAACACAAGCGCGGTCATGATCAGCAAAGAAGCCCAACTGAACCCAAATTTAAAGCACATTGAACTCAGATATCAGTACATCTGCAATCTAGTGTCAAAAAACCTGCTATCCGTAGAACAGGTTCCCTCTGCCAAAATGTTAGCAGATGTACTTACCAAGCCACTGGGCACTGTCAAGCATTGGGCGGCTCTGGTTCTGTTCACATGGCTACCGCATGAATCAAGGAGGAGTTTCAGGGTGGTGTGATTCACGCCACGCAGGATTGCACCGTCCCAATGCCCGCCGCGCGCGGCCGCGCCCTCAAACCAAGCCTCAGTCTCAACCTTGACCATTGGAGAAAAATCTTCCTCAAAGCCTTTCCCTCATCAACTTTCACTCAACAACCCCAACCACGCTGTTACTCACCGACTCAACATGTGATCAACACAACAACCAAAGGTTCTATGTGAAGCTGACTCAGGAGGAGGGCGCGACTAGGATCAAGTGGAGGTAACTTGGGACTCTTCCCTCATTCTTTTTTTTGCTATCCATCTCTATCAAAATCCTCACTCAGTTATTTTTCTCTCATTCAATCTCAACTCACACCAACCGGTAAATTCAGGCTTGTTTCCTATCTCATTCCTCATATATTGCGTCAGACCAACATTGTAGGACTAAGCCTTTGTTGATCTATTTCAAGGTATTCATCTGTTACTTGTTTCTATTGCTGTCATCCCCACTCAATCAACTTAATGTTCTCGTCTCCACTTCAATCTATTTCAAGTAATTCAATTGCCCAGTTGAATCCATCTAAGGAATAGATCACAACGTGTCATCACACTTCTTGGCTTGGAAGCTAAACCCTGTGGATATTTAACTGACGTGCTAAATTCAGACAGTGGTACCAAGTTCATCAACTACACTTCAATTTAATTCTGTAAGGCCAATCTGATAAGCATACAACAATCTGATCTGTATACACCTCAACAAAATGGACTTGCTGAGAGATACAATTGTGCCATTGTTGCAAGTCTACGCTTCTTGATTGAGGACTCTCAAATTAATTAAAACTTATGGCACAAGCTGATCCATTCCTTCACTTTGATCCTTAATCAAATCCCTGCTCACAAAAGTCTGGCCTCTCCCTACAATCCTTTCAGAAACAGAGAGATCTTTCTTTCCTTCTTTAAACAAATAGGAATCAACCTGATTTTCCTTTCTCCCCCTGGAATCCCTTGCACTAAAATTCATCCTCAAGGAATCCTTGGGATCCTTGTAGGTTAAAACAAAGAGTTGCTGTCTTATCAAATCATGACAGAAAGCAGAAAAATCTTTGACACCAAGCACATTGATTTTCTGGACTTCAATCCTCTTAAAACGGATTCTATCTCAAGATCATCAATCCTGGAAAACAAACCTCCTGATATCTCCACACAGCTTCCACCCTTGGACTTGCTCAACTCCCCCTCAAATATTGAGGAAGATACTAACAACAAAAACCTAAGCAAAGATGAGACTAATGAATCGCCGTTGGAAGAGTTCATCAGAGCTGAGGAGGAAAACATTAACACCAACAACTTAGCTGAAGTAACTCCTACTACTGACAACTCTGAGGCTTGATATTCATTGAGAACCAGAAATCTGAATATTAAACTGGTCAAGTACACTTGCCTCAATGAATGACTGGATACCTACAAGGATGCCATAGAAAAAGAGTTTGAAAACATTTAAAAGCAAGAAATCTGGGAAGAATTCACTACAACCCCTTCCAAATATCTCAACACAACTCTGGTCTTAAAAACCACACCTGCCACTGAGTCCAATGAAGAGAGAAATAAAGCCCAACTCTGTATCCAGGGTTTCCAAAAATTCCATGGAATGGACTACTTTGACACCTTTTCCCCAACGGGAAAATTTTCCTTACTCCTTGGCTTTCTCACCCTCTGCTGTGATAAGAAGCTAAAAATTAAAAAATTCAATTTCAAAGGTGCCTTTTTGCATGCTCCCCTTAAACAAGAAACCTATTCCAAATCACCCAAGTACTGCAAATGCTCCACTCCTTTTCTCAAGCTAAACAAATATCTCTACAGGCTCAAACAAGCGCCAGCCAACTGGTTCAATACTCTCACTGGCTGGCTGATCAAAATTTCTTTCTTTTCCTCTGATAGCAATCCCTTTCCAATTTCTCAAATCCTCAACCCATTCTCCTGATACCATTCTTGGCATGGAAATTTGCATTGCCAAAGGATTAATCACTCATGACCAAAGAAAACTGATCAATAAAGCTCTAGAAGAACTAAACTTTGCCAATTCAAGATCAGTTCTCACTCCTCTCTTGCCCTGTGTATTCCTCAATAAAGCCTCTGATGGAGATCTCAAAGCCTTCTCTTTTCTCAACATTAATTCTAGGTATTACACAGGTATCCTGGATTCCCTGGCCTGCCGCACTTGTCCTGATCTAGCCCCTGCCGTGTCCATCCTATCCCAATACAACAACACTCCGGGACTGTTGCACTTGAAAGAGGTACTACACTTTTTCTGCTATCTGGTTGGTACTAAATAATCCAAACTAAAATTCAAGCCGTTGAGCACTTTGGATTCTCATCTATAATATTTTTTTGAAGCCACGTGGGGAGACAACCATCACTCCAGAAAATCTCAGTCCAGTTATATCTGTCTCTGGAAATCCTATCCTATCTTGTGGTACAGCGGCAGCCAAAGGAACATAGCAATGTCCTCCACCAAATCTAAGCTAAATTCTCCTTCCAATACCAATCAAGAAAATGAATTAATCACAAATCTCATTCAAGAGCTTTGGAAAACAAAACTGAACCCTACCCTGTTCCACATAAACAATTCTGGCCTGCTCAATAAAATCAAAGACTTTGGATCTCACTCAAAAACTAAACACCTGGATATCAAGGCAAAATACCTGCAAGAAAAGTTCAAAGCAAAAGAAATTGATATCAAGCTTGTTTCTTCCCAGTCTATGGTAGCTGATAGACTCACCAAAGCATCTTCCTGGAACTCTCTTGACCCCCTCCTCAAGATTTGCTTTGTTTTATCATCTCAAACTGAGGGGGGTGTTGAAGATAAGTGACAGGCTTGTCAGCGCTTCATGGTTGGACTCATATCAATGTCACAGACCTGTCCTGCTGCCTGAAGGAGTGCTCCCTGAACCTTACATAAAAACTTCAATCCGCTCTCCAGATCTTTCTCATCAATTGTGCACTAATACTTGCAAAAATTGTCCTCCCTTTTCCTATCCCTCTTCAACCTTCCACCTCTGCTTCTCCTTGCCACCTTGTTCCTTTCTCCTTATTCTCTTCCTAACCCATTGTATCCATCAACTCCTCAAAACTCAACTATCATCAAGACTCAACCTTCTCTGATTGCCTTCAAGACTTAAATCCATTCATCCAGTTTGTTATGAATAAAATCTTCTTTCCTTCTTTTGCTTCCTTTTGTCCAAACTCTAACGGGTGATAAACTTTTTTGTGCATAGAGGTGGATCCCTGGTTGTTTACCTTCTTTCTACCTGTACCTACTTGGTCTTTTCCATCAAATTTTCCATTTTCTTTCCTTGCCTTAGCTCAACCACTCCAGTCAAAGAATACTTTTTGGGCCTGTCACTTTGTTGGGATCTCCATCTTTTCTCTTACTTGTTGTCCTTGCTCAGTTCCCCATTTATCCTTTTGGCTCCTGGTGTTTCTTTCAATTTTCTAGTTTTTGATATATCAAATCATTTCATTTTTGTACCAATTGGTGAACACTTCCCCACCATGGTTCCGCTTGAACCTCTCTAATTGAACCCCAGCAAGTTTGATTGCTTGTGAAGACATCTTGTATTCCAATGGTAACAGTTCAGTAGGAACAACTATCCCAATCTTTATTCAATATTTGGAAAGGGCAGCCTGAACCAATTTAATTTCAGTCAGAACTGTTCCCTCTAAGTTCCTCCATGTTGGGATACTATTATAGTCTCCTCTCTTTCTTCATAGATTCCTTTCTGTGTTGGGATACTATCATAGTCTCCCCTCTTTCTTCATAGATTCCTTTCTGTTTCATTTTCATCTTCCATTTCTCCTTTTTCCTTCTCCATGTCTCCACCACATGTCATGTACGCGCCCTCATTGATTCAAACCATCCATGTCACATACACACATGTCACAGACCTCAACTTGATGTACACTACCTGAGGACAGAGGTCGAGTCAGACAGAAGATTCTTTCCTCATCCTTCTGTCTGCTCTCTCTCTGCGTATCCTCTGGTAAGTCATCCTTGTTTTCTTCATTTCCTCTTTATTGCTTCCTGATATATTTGTCTGCCAAGTTTCCATTCTACTCTATGATCCTTTTATATGAAACTCATCCTTCTGTCTTCTCTCTCTCTGTGTATCCTCAGCTCAACAGGTTATGAGCCCAGAGCCTACCCAAGCGTATACTTGCTTACTTATGAGACTTGAATAAGATGTGAATGCTTCCTGTAAGACCATCATCCCCTGCAAGCCTATCACGGGTTCAATCCCCACACTGATCACACTTTCACCTGGGTATTTCCATACCCATTTCTACATCACGTAGCAAGGGGGGGTGTTGAGGTGAAACCTGCTAAAATGATGTATCACCACAGTACAGAGATGTGCAGTTGAACCTAGACCAGTAATACCAAACAACCCTGGAAGCCACAAGCGTCTGTAGCCTAGTTGGTAAAGGCAGCACTCTAGTATGTGTCTCAGTCTATCTGAGGTTGTGGGTTCAACTCCCACCAGACACATCTTCATTTGGATGAGTTTCATATAAAAGGATCATAGAGTAGAATGGAAACTTGGCAGACAAATATATCAGGAAGCAATAAAGAGGAAATGAAGAAAACAAGGATTACTTACCTGGGGATACGCAGAGAGAGAGCAGACAGAAGGATGAGGAAAGTGTCACAAGGGCTGCTGACATGCAAGCAGGGCTTTGCACAGAGGGGTCTCTACCCACAGTAGGCTTGGGGGCAAGGTTAATGAAGGAGGCTAACAGGAGCAGAGGAGGATTGGGTTGAATGGTGCTGAATGACACTTGCTGGGAAAGATCTCCTAGTAAGAAGTAGTAAACTGATTTCTTGGGGGAAGCATCAGGAAGAGGAAAGAGGAGGCTTATTAAATAGACAAGAGGTTGGAACTACAACAGAGTTACAAGTGATTGGGGCTCAGACTACACACATGATTTCATGGGAACAGTCTAAGTAACAGAGAGGGCTGATCAGGTATGCTGCTACATTAGGTTAGGCTGCTTCTACATTGGGACAAGGTTCCAGGTCTGAGCTGTCTAAGTTGGGAGAGTACAGTTGAAGGATGTACAGTGTACATGGGATTCATGACACTATGTACTAAGTAGAGAGAGGATGTAATACAATCTGCAAGAGGATGTACATAAAGATTCCCAAAGGATAAACCACACAGAGGAGGTATGGGTTAGACAGAGAGATAACCCAAAGAGGTATGGGTTAGACAGAGAGGTAACCCAAAGAGGTATGGGTTAGACAGAGAGGTAGAGTAGAGCCTGGGAGATTGAGTATGTGCAAGCCTATGGAGTCTATCTGTGTATAGTATGAGGTTAGACTATATGTAGATATGTACTGCATGAAGATCCTGAGGTATATAGTTACTGGATACATATTGATGTAAGTCTCCTGAGCCCTGAGGTTGAAGTTCCTAAGAAATTAGATCAGGCCTGAGGGTTAGACTGAGGTTAGACTGAGTTTGGTGTCAGTATGACAGTACCCCCTGGTGAAGAAGAGGGCATCTCCTGATGACCATAAAAGGAGAGGTTGAAGAGGCCATCCAGGTTGTCCTTCAGCCATGTGTAACTTGAGTTTTCCTTCCCCTTACCCACAACCATCACCACCATCCACCCCATTACCACCTTTATCTCCTTACACCAGATCACCTACACCAACCTATCCAATGGAGAAGACCAACAATTATCATCCAGTCCATCAATACTACCCAAGTTGTGATAGGTGTGTCAATCTTGGAAGAATCTGCACCACCAGTATCAAGCGCAATTCTGCCAAATGTGAAATTTGTAGGCAGTATGGAAGAATGTGTGATATGGATAAGCAAGGCAGAAAGGCCTTGGGGCCAACCTTATTGGTCCTGGAGAAGAGTCAACCTTTTGAAGTGAAAGAGGCTCCAGATGATGATGCCATGACCCTAGGTTACTCATCCAGACTTGATTAATCTTCAGGTAAGTGCTTCTGGATTTAGTATTGGAGGTGCTGGAGTGCTGATACAAGGTTTGCAATAGTCCGTTTGATGCAGGAGAGATTGAAGAAAATGCAAGAAAAGAGGGAGGCACTGAGTCAAACCGGTAATTTGGCCATAGATGGTACGTCGAGGCGTCCGCAGGAGGAGTGCGTTGAGGCATTTATACAATGGGGAACCCCTCACGTAGATTTGGACAAGGAGGTGGTCAAGGTCCCCCCGAAAAGGGTACAAAACAAGGGTATTTTGGAATCTGTCAAACCCGTCAAAGGAAATTGTCAAAGCGTCGAAGGGGTTTTTCAAAGCATCAAAGGGATTTGTCAAAGCGTCAAAGGGTTTCGTCAAACCGTCAAAGCAAATCGTCAAAGCGTCGAAGCAAATTGTTGAAGCGTCAAACGTTGAAGCGTTGAAGCAACCCGTCGAAGCGTTGAAGCGGATTGTCAAAGTGGAGATGACGATGAAGACCCCAAAGGGAGTTTGGAGATGGAATTAAGTGATATGGATGAAGATAGAGGAACCACCAAAGAGATAGGTAAAGGAAAAGGAAGAGAGATCATTGTAAAAGAAGGGGGCAGATCAGATGACTCTTTGGAGTTAGAAGATTTGAGGAACAAAATGAAGGATTTGGAGGTGAAGATGAAGGTGGTGGAAGACAGAAGAAATAGAAGGAAATGAATTGAAAGAAGATGTGAAACTGAGGTCTGGTTGGAGGAATTGGAAAGTGGGGAAAGGTTATTGGAGATGATGGAAGGAAGAAGATTCAGAGAAGATTCTGTGTTAAATGAAGATCAAGTTGATCATTCTTTGGAGATTTATAGTACAAATTCTAGGAATTTAAATTCTAATTTTCAGGAAGGTTTAAAGAAGGGTTGGAGTAGTGAGATAAGAAAAGATAAGTATGGGTTTTTAGAAGCTAGAAAGAAAAAAGTTTTAGAGATAAAGAAAAGACTAACAGATATTTTGGCTTTAGCTGGGCATACTTTTGAAGTAGGGACTACTATAAGGGGTCCAAATTCTTATCAAGTTGCCAAGTTAAAATTAGTAAATACTTGGATGTCTAGAGTAAAAGAGTTGGAAGAATTGATGTGTGAAGCTATCTAAAAAGTTGTTTATATAAATTTTTTTTTTTTTTATTATTATTTTTTTTGTTTTTATTTATATTTTCTTAGAGGGGAGTAATTGATCTTTTCTTTTTTTTTTTCTAAGGTTGAAGAAAGGGAAAAAGGAGAAAGAATCTTTATTTTTTTTATCATGTTATTGATATATATATATATATATATATATATATTGAAAAGGAGAGTAAGGTTTGTATTGTTTTTATCTTAAGGATGACTTTGGTTTTGAGGGATATAGTGTATGGAAGTCTTGAAGTAAAGTAGGGCAGTTGTGAGATGAAGTACATAGAGAGTGAAGTCCAGAGAGAATCTGGAATTGGTAAGGGTTGGAGGAGTCCAAACTTTTTGTGGTGACTGGCTTTGTTTCTGCTGCAAAGGTAACAAGAAGAAACATAATCTTTGATAAAGGAAGTCATATTTTCCCAATGGAAATCTCTTTTGACTAGATCAGCTGTTTTTTCTTGTCCAGGGTGGCCAGAAAGGGGAGATTCATGTCTTTGTTGAAGTATTTCAAGTTGGAGTTGTTCATCCTCCTTGGGGATTGCTATTCTGTTTTGGAAAATAAGGAGTCCAGTGTCTGGGTCTATAAGGTAACTCTTTACTTGTTCCTTTTTATGTAGTTTCTGAATAATCTGCTGGGTTGATTTGTTGGAGATCCTGGACTGAATTAAGGTTTCCAATTGTTTGTCAACCTGTTTTGCAGAGATGAAGAAAATTCTAGAAGGTTCAAACTCAGTCTGTTTCAAGAGTTGTTTGACATTTGCTGGATTCTTTTCTGCATAGGGCATCCCCCCCTTGGGATAAACGTTGTCTTGAAGTGACAAGACATCAGGCACTATTGATTGCTTCCCAGGTCTATAGGCTATAGTGAAGTCAAATTCAGACAGAAAATCAGCCCAACGGGCTTGGCAACAAGTCAAGACTTTGGAGGTCATGAAATATTTAAGAGACAAGTGATCAGTGAGAACTTCAAAGGGAGAAGAAAGACTGAGGAGGTAAGCTCTCCAGATCTTGATGGCCCATACAATGGCCAGGAGTTTCTTATCGTGGATTTAATAGTTCAGTTCAGCACTACCCAATTTCCCGCTGTCAAAACCAATTGGGTGTTTGGATCCATCAAGAGAGACTTGGGTGAGGACAGCCCCTAGGGCATAGTCACTGGCATCAGTCTCCAAAAAGGTTTGTAAGGAAAAATCAAAATGTCTGAGTACAGGAGCTTTAGTAAAGGCTACCTTGAGGTCCTCAAACTGCTGCAGAGCCCCTGGGGACAAAGGAAAGATGGGGTCTTCTCCAGTTAGAGCAGTGAGGAGGTGCACCTTTCTGGAATAGTTAATGATAAACCTGCGATAAAAATTAGAAAAACCCAAAAACTGTTGCAAGGCATTTTTTTTGTTGGTGGTGGCCAGTCCAATATCTTCTGGACCTTGGAGTTGTCCATTTCAATGCCACTTCTGGAAATGACATATCCTAGATAGTCCACTGAGGAGGCATGAAATTCACACTTAGAAGCTTTTGCATATAAGTTGTTATTCCAAAGTCTGTTCAAGACTTCACACACATGAGCTGTATGTTCTGTTAAGCTTTTGGAAAAAATAAGAATGTCATCAAGGTATACCACCACACAGATGGTCAGAAGGTCTGCAAAAATGTCATTAACAAGACATTGAAAAGAGGCAGGGGCATTGGTGAGTCCAAAAGGCATTACCAAATATTCAAAACTCCCAAACTGAGTTCTGAATGCTGTAAGATGTTCATCCCCTTCCTTAATTTGAAGGAGATTATAAGCACCCCTGAGGTCAATTTTGGAATAATGGTAGAACCAGAAAAGACTTTTAATGAGTGAGTCATGGGAGGAATGGGATACCGGTTCTTTTGAGTCACAGCATTGAGTTTGCAATAGTTAACACACAATTGCAAACCACCATCCTTTTTTCTTACAAAGAGGACAGGCGCTCCAGTGCTGGAAGTTCTGGGGCAAATGAAACCTTTTTCTATATTTTCCGCTATATAGTCTTGCAGGGCCTCCTTTTCATGGTGACTAAGGGAGTAGATAGGCCCAACTGGAGGCATAGGGCCTTCCAGTTTGATATGATGGTTGTAAGCGCAATGAGGAGGGAGTTTATCAGCTTTGACCTTGGAAAAAACATCTAAAAAGGTATGATAAGCATCAGGAACTCTCTCCATCACAGTTTCAATTTCATCAGTTTCCTCATCTTCATCCAAAACTTCTGCAGTAGTCTGCGTTGGGTCAGAGTCAGAAGTGGAAATAATCATACGCAAAACTTAAACAGATAGATCATTCTCCATATCCTCCTAGAATTTCAGAGAATGTCCAAAGAATATCCTGTTCACAGAAGTAGTTGTTGAACTCAAAGGGAATTTTTGTGAGTGCATAGATTCTGAAAAGGGGACAGGAGCAGTGACCTGCAGGTTCACTGGCGGAAAGGAAGTAGTGGCCAAGGAGAGTTCAACAGAAGAGGAATGATCCAAAGTTGGTTTGTGTCTTGGGGTGATCAATCCCAGTTGCCAATTTACCTCTGGGTTCCAGAAATGGAGGAAGTCAATACCTAGAATAATGTCTTCTTTGGGGGGAGTATCAACAACCAAGAAATCCCATTCTAAGTTGGGAAAAGAGGGCGAAGGGAAATTGAAGGAAACCTTATGGGTGATTTCCTGGGAAGGTGAGTCAGAAGGACTGAAGGTAAATATGAAGATAGGAGTGATCAGGGGTTTGAGTGATAGAGAAAACTTTAAAACCATAGATTTTGAAATAACAGATTGAGTTGCTCCAGAGTCAACAAGTACACTGTAAGCCTGGTTATTGGACAAGCAAACAAAACATAAGTCTTTGGAAGGAGGGTAAGCATCTTTTCTTTCCAAAGTTTGTACTCGAATATTGGGAGGGTGATGGTCAAGGAGTACCACATTCCCATCACCTAGTCTTTTCCCTGTTTTTGCTTCATAGGATTGGGCTTCTGGCCAGGCTTAAAATCTGGACGTTTCCTGCAGAGGCTAATTTTGTGAGTTCCTCCTTAGTAGTTACACCAACCCTCTCTTTTTTGCCTAGCTTTTTCTTCAGCCTTGAGGTGTCCATCCTCTCCTACGTTGGGATTGGGGACATAGGTTGGAGTAGAATTAGTAGGGGTTGGCTTGGTCTTCCCCTTAAACCTACCTGGTTGGCTGGTCTGTTGAGATTTCTGAGGATTTGGAAGACTGGGTCCAGGTCTTGAGGTCTGAGGGAGAGTGAAGGACTTCTCCCGGATCCTTGCATGGTAACAAGTGTCATACTTAAGAACAATATCCATTAGGTCTTGCAAGGTTTCTTGAGTTCCATCATAACCAGCTAGTTGGTCCAGTAATCTGGCTGGGAGAACCTTTCTAAAATGAAAGAAAAAGGCTTTATCACCCATCCCAGAGACCTTGGTCATAAGTTTCCTGAATTCAGTGATATAGTTAGTAGCATAACCACTGTCTTTCATCTTAAGGAGGGTTAACTCCTTCTCAGCACGTTGGATTTCTAGACAATCCCCATAAAGGGTATGAATCTGTTGAGTGAATAGAAGCCAGGAGTTAAGTATGAAGTCTGGCTCATGATTACCAATGTGAGCAAGATAGGGTTGGATCCATCGACTTGCATTTCCTGAAAGGTAAGAGACTGTAAAAAATCCTTTCTTTCTGTCATTAGAAAAAAATCTCTCATCATTTGCAAAAATGAGTTCACAAGCTTGAAGGAAAGGTCTAAGCTTGGTTGGGTTAGTTCCATCAAATTTATCTGGGGCATTGATAGATGGAGATTTAAAGTTAGCAGAGGGTCCATGGTCAGCAGGTTTAGAAAGATGAGTCATTGCAGTGGTCATTTGCTGAAGAATGGCCAGCAGGGCAGGGTCAGTTGAAGGAGCCTGAGTGGTGGAAGGAAGGTTGGTGTGTGCGGAAGGTGAAGGGACTGCTGTTGAATTAGAAGTTTGACTAGGATTACCCTCTGGGGATGGTGAACCCAGGCCACTCAAGATTCTGGAATCAAATCCTGAGTCTTCATCCTCTTCATTTTCCTCACCTTCTCCTGGGATTGGGACCATGCTTGCATCATAGGCAGGAGAGTCCAAACCATGGTAACCTGGGCTTGGAAACTGACCTGTGACCCTGTGGAGGCTAGCATTTTCAGAAGAAGGAATAGTAGAAAAGGATACTTGGGGAATAGGTTCCAATAAACCTGTATTCATAGGAGTGGAAGTGGTAACCACTGGTGCAGCCAGGTTAGAAAAATTCCTACCTGTTCCACAAGATCTAGGGGTAGAATGGTCAGTAGGTTCAGTGGTACCTCTCCCCCTAGAGCTGCGGGTGACTGCTGGGCTAGAAATGTGAGAAAAAAGAGCACGTTGTGGGGGCATTCTTACTTCTAAGAATAATTAGTTACCCAAAAGTTGTTCTTCACCTTGGAGCAAGAATAAAATGATTAAAAAGGAATTTTTTCTTCCTCTGATTACCTTTATGGGACAGTAAAATACTGGTTACTATACCTTGTCTAAGTGTTGAAGTGTCAAAGCGTCAAAGAGTCAGAGCGTCAAAGTGTCAAAGTGTCAAAGTGTTGAAGCGTCAAAGTGTCAAAGTGTCAAAGCTTCAAAGCGTCAAAGTGATACTTAGAGGATGGAGAGCTGGAGCTCTGAGTAGGTTTGACAGTAAGGTAAGGGAAGCAATGAAAATGGCCACAAATCAAATAGCCAAGTTCAAGGTGGGGACATAAATAAAGAAAACAAAAATTGCCACAACTCAATAGCAAGATTTGATGCTGTCTAAAAAGGGATAGGGAGTGTGGTTGGTGAAGAAGGGGTTATTGGGGAAGAAATCAGTTTAATTTCACAAGGGCTGCTGACATGCAAGCAGGGCTTGGCACAGAGGGGTCTCTACCCACATTAGGCTTGGGGGCAAGGTTACTGAAGGAGGCTAACAGGAGCAGAGGAGGATTGGGTTGAATGGTGCTGAATGACACTTGCTGGGAAAGATCTCCTAGTAAGAAGTAGTAAACTGATTTCTTGGGGGAAGCATCAGGAAGAGGAAAGAGGAGGCTTATTAAATAGACAAGAGGTTGGAACTACAACAGAGGTACAAGTGATTGGGGCTCAGACTACACACATGATGTCACGGGAACAGTCTAAGTAACAGAGAGGGCTGATCAGGTATGCTACTACATTAGGTTAGGCTGCTTCTACATTGGGACAAGGTTCCAGGTCTGAGCTGTCTAAGTTGGGAGAGTACGGTTGAAGGATGTACAGTGTACATGGGAGTCATGACACTATGTACTAAGTAGAGAGAGTATGTAATACAATCTGCAAGAGGGTGTACATAAAGATTCCCAAAGGATAAACCACACAGAGGAGGTATGGGTTAGACAGAGAGATAACCCAAAGAGGTATGGGTTAGACAGAGAGGTAAGCCAAAGAGGTATGGGTTAGACAGAGAGGTAGAGTAGAGCCTGGGAGATTGAGTATGTGCAAGCCTATGGAGTCTATCTGTGTATAGTATGAGGTTAGACTATATGTCAATATGTACTGCATGAAGATCCTGAGGTATATAGTTACTGGAGACATATTGATGTAAGTCTCCTGAGCCCTGAGGTTGAAGTTCCTAAGAAAGTAGATCAGGCCTGAGGGTTAGACTGAGGTTAGACTGAGTTTGGTGTCAGTATGACAGAAAGAATCTTCTGTCTGACTCGACCTCTGTCCCCAGGTAGTGTACATCAAGTTGAGGTCTGTGACATGTGTGTATGTGACATGGATGTTTTGAATCAATGAGGGCACGTACATGACATGTGGTGGAGACATGGAGAAGGAAAAAGGAGAAATGGAAGATGAAAATGAAACAGAAAAAAATCTATGAAGAAAGAGGGGAGACTATGATAGTATCCCAACACAGAAAGGAATCTATGAAGAAAGAGGGGAGACTATGATAGTATCCCAAAACCCCCCCTTGCTAGCCAGAGCCGATGAGACCAAACGTTTGCTGATGAGTTTTGAGAAGGATCCTGGAAAGGGGCTTGGTTAGCATATCTGCTAGCATGTCATTCGTGGTGACATGGCCTACCTTGAATACGCCCCTTTCAACACACTCGCGGATGAAGTGGTGACGAGCATTGATGTGCTTTGTCCGGGAGTGGTGTTTGGGATTCTTGGCGAGAGCTTTGGCTCCTTTGTTGTCGACAAGCAGTGGCACGGGCGAGGAATCCCAGAGATGTAATTCGCAGAGGATGTTGCGGAGCCAGAGCCCCTCCTTGCATGAGTTGGAGTGGGCCTTGTATTTGGCCTTGGTGCTGGAGAGGGAGACGGTTGGTTGTTTCTTGGACTTCCAGGAGATTGCACCTTGCCCCAGGGGGAACATGTACCCCAAGGTCGAGCGGCAATCCAATTTTTCTTTGGCCCAATCGGAGTCGGAATAGCTGGTCAGGTCAATGGAAGGGCCACCAAGAGTGAGGCTGTGGTGCCGAGTGCCATAGAGGTAGCGTAGGATGGGGAGAGCGGTTTCCCAATGTTTGAGCAACGTGTCTTGAAGAAACTGCAAAAGCTTGTTGACAGGAAGGCAACATTTGGAAGGGTGCATTGGGAGATCCAAAGTAAGGATCCGATTAATTGACTGTATTGGGGAGGGGATGGGGGGGAATTAGACGCATGTTGAACAAGACTCTTGAAGTTAGAGTCAGTCGGAGAGCGAACGGCCTTGGTGTTGTTGGGGAGGAAAGATTGCATGACGGTGGAAATGTAGTGACCCTAAGAGATGGAGACGTTTTTTCTGGCATGGTCACGGATGATGAAGAGAGAGAGAAAAAGGGAGAGATCATCATCGGAACCAACCTTGAAGCGTTTGCTGATGGACTGGATAAAGGACCGGACAAAGGAGTTGGTCCCAACAATGGCGAGATCGTCAACGTGGGCAGTAAAAGCACCAATGAGCTTCCTTTCGGAGATTTTATAGTAAAGAGAAGGATCGTAAAGAGACTGGGAGAGGCCGAGAGAAAGGAGAGCGGAGTTGAGTTCTATGTTCCACTGACGAGGGGACTGCTTGAGGCCGTAGATCAACTGGGTGACTTTGCAGACCCAATCTGGGTGGCAAGGGTCTTCAAAACCGGGGGGCTGCGCCATGTAGACGGGTTTTTCAATACGGCCGTTCAGGAAGGCCGTCTTGAAATCCAGCTGGCGGCCGACCCAGTTATGGTGGGCTAAAAGAGTGAGAAGAAGTCGCAATGTCTCGAGGCAAAGGGTGGGGGCGAAAAATTTGGAGAAGTCCATACCGCGGACCTGAGAAAAGCCCATGGCAACGAGTCTGGCCTTCAGCTTGAGAATGGAGCCGTCCGGACGTCTCTTCACCTTGAAGACCCACTTGCTGCGGATGATTTTGCGACCCTTTGGAGGCGGAACAAGAGTCCACGTGCCCATGCCCTGGAGGGAGGACATCTCCTCCTGAGCTGAGAGGAGCCACCGAGGGCAGTGAGGCGAATGCATGAGCTGTCTCCAGGTCTTGGGAGCAACAAGATTGTCCTTTACGGAGGCATGGCGGGAATAGTTACCGTAGCGGGATGGCCGGCGAGAGAGGCGAGATGACTGGCGAGGTGAAGCAGTAGGGGGAGGATTGAGATTGACAGGGGGGCTTGGGGCAGGGAGGACAGGAGAGGGCTCAGGGGAGGAAGGAATTGAATCCAACGGCGTCAGAGCCGGAGGGTGAAGGAGGATGGAGTTGTCTGAGAGAGTAGGGCTGGTAGAGCAAAAGAGTTGAGGCATAGGGATTGACGGGGGAGGGGGGGGTAAAGAGGTTACTGGAGGAGGGGGGGGTAAAGAGAGGGGAACAGGATCAAGTTGGGCAGAGGGGTTAGGGAGTGGAGGAGGAGGTGGTGACTGAAATGGCAGGGAGGGTTGTGGAGGCAAGCAGATAGGAGAATAAGGCAACAGGTGGATCAAAGGAGAGGATAGAGGAACAGACAAGGAGGGGAGAGGATCATTGGGCCAGGGAAGTTCTACGGAAGCTGGAGGATGAACGGGTGGATCGACGGGGTAACAACCATAGGGGAAGTGGGATTCTTCAAAAAGGCAGTCATGAGATTTTAGCGTTTTCTTTGTGACCAGGTTGAGAAGGCAAAATCCCATGTGGTCAGCCACATAGGAGAGGAGGATGGCGGGACGACCCTTTTGATCTAATTTGGCCCTGTTGGCCTCTGGGACCTTGTACCACACGAGGCAGCCAAAGGGGTGAAGAGAATCTGGTTTTATGTCCGTCGCTCCAAGGATTGAGTTTGGGGAGACAAAACCTGTGGGGTCTTGCAAGGGTAGGAGTTGAAGGCGTAGATACAGTGTTGAAGTGCATCGACCCAGAATGATTTCAGAATATTCAAGGAGAGAAGTGCGCAACAAACCATGTTGGAGATTGTACGGTTGGATCTTTTGGCAACTCCGTTAAGCTGAGGCAAGTGGGGAGGACCGGGTTTGTGCAGGATTCCTTTTTTGGCTAGGTATTCCTTCATGGTGTGGTTTGGATATTTGCCTCCATTATCGGACCGTAAGGTGGTGATTTGCGAGTCAAATTTGTTTTTGAAGAAAGAGATGAAAGACTTGGTACATTTAAAGACATCAGATTTGAGCCGGATTGGGTAGGCAAAAAGTGCCTTTGAACAGTCATTGATGAAAGTTACAAAGTATTTGAAGCCCTCTCTGGAGAGGGTCTCAACACTTCACACGTCTGTATGGATGAGCTCTCCTGGTTTTGATGATTGGTAGCTCAGAGGTGAGTGGAAGGATTTTTGTGTCATTTTTGATTGGATGCAGGTGGTGCATTTCTGAACATCCCTTTTGTTCTTCGGCTGGGGTGTTATACCGTGCAACTTGAGGTATCTCTGGAGAGACTTCAGATTTAAGTGAGACAGCCTACAGTGATAGCCAAAAAGACTATAGTCAGAGGCTTGAGAGATACTTGAATAGACTGATTCTTCACTGCTTACATTTGCTTGTGATAGATAATAGAGATTGCCTTTCCTGTACCCGGTTTGGAGCGGCTGTTGATTTATGTTTGAGGTTGATTTGTGGAAGATTTTGCAGCTTTCCTTATGGAAAACTACCATGAGTCCGGAATCGCAGATGCCTGAGATGGAGAGGAGAGGTTTGTGGAGGTCTGGGGCAACCAGAGCTTTAAGTTGTCCAAATGGGAAAGAAATAGTTCCTTTTTCAAGTGATGATATGGTTGATCCGTTTGCCAGGCGGATTACAGTGTTGTCTGAATCCCTGTTTCTGATCTGGTCAAGGTATGGGGTCATTGAAATGGAGCAGCCTGAGTCAAGGTTGAAGTCATATTGCGCGACATGGGAACTGGATGATGAGTTGCATACGGCTGATCCGGCATGGACTATGATTTGCAAATTGGAGAAGTCGTCAGATTCGGAGTTTGATTCAGTGTTTTTGGTTTTAGTTAAATTTGCGTTCGCAGGCCTCAAATCATTTGTGGAGGGACCATTTTTGGTCTTATTATTGGTTCTTTTCACCTGATCTAGCGCTTTTTGGACCTCTGTACATCTAGAGAAAGAGTGTCCTTTGATGTTGCAGTACGTGCAAAATTAAGTACAAGGATGTCTATGGTCGGGGTTTTGGTTGGAGGAGTTTCCGGATCTCTGTTGATCTAGTTTGGTTGAATTTGCCATTGCATCCTCATTCCTGGTCTGGCGTCAAAGGTGTTCTTGCTTCAAGGCCACGATGAGTTTTGAGGAGGGGACAGATTCCTCATTCATCATACTCAAGACGCAATTTAACCAGTCGTCAGGTAAGGAAAGGAGGATGGCAGTTGATTGAAGATTGTCGGCGTTGAGAGAGTTTTTGGCTGTGATCAGTGATGAGAGTTTCTCTCCATATGACACTATCTCGGACAGGTGGGTTTTCATATCCTTGTTGTTGAGTCTTGTGAGGAGGAGTTTCCGAAGCCAATACATCCTTCCTCCGGAGGATTTATCTTGGTGAGCGTCGCACAGGGCGTTCCACATCCCTATGGCGCTCTCCTCGTATTTTTGTATAAACTGGAAGTTGGATGGAGTGATAGATCTAGAGATCACTTAGCATACGGCGAGATTTTCTTGTGACCAGGTTTCTTGATTAGATTTTTGTGTTTTGTTGTTGATCAGATAACCAACACCAGAGGCTCAAAAATGAATTCTCAGAATCATTGACCAGTCGAGGTAGTTTGATTTGGATCCTGGGGCATTGAGAGGAATGATTGCGGGTGTTTTCAGAACTTGGTGGGAGGAATTGGTTTCTTCCATGGTTGCAGAGTTGACAACACTTGTGAAGGATCCTTCTGAGTGTGTTTGGTTATCAAGGTAGCTCTGGTCTAGGTTCAACTGCACAGCCTCCGTACTGTGGTGATACATCATGTTAGCAGGTTTAACCTCAACACTTCAAACATTCAACATGTTTCCTGAAAAGTTTGCAAGGAATTTCTTGAGGGTAGCATGGGCCCCTTCAACCCCAGACATTGTTTTATTTCCAAGTTCTAAGTCCAAGCTGTGACAAACGTCTCTTTGATACTGAAGATATTATGATCCTTATACTTGAGTACATCCTCACGGTCTGCCAAAAAACAATTTATACAAGTAATAACGCAAGCAACTCAAAACTCAGAAGATGAACAGAAGAAGCAGTGATTTGTCCCTCAATCTAAGTGCCCCATTGTTGACCTCTTCCTCCTCCTTGGTTTTTGAGGCCCCATACTAAGCCCACAGAGACATAAAGCTTTTCCACTTTTTGTGGTGACCAAATCTTGACACCTCAGGCCCACTGCAGAAAATTTATAAAATTTTGGGATTTTTTTGGCTATCATTCATCATCAAAAAAAAATTGTTTCTGGAATGATTCCCTTTTTTAGTTTCCAGTTCCCAGCTGTCCCTTCTCCTAGTTGTCTAGGAGGATCTCTCAGGTGTTTAGACCCCTGTGCCTGGTGTTCAAGTCCCTCTTGCTCCACTCCTCATCTTCCTGTTCCTTTTTCCAAGCGCGCATGCAAGACCTGCTTAGCTCATCTTGGCTTCCCGTCACCGGCATTGTTGTCAAAAACAAGGACAATGGAAATCCTCCTCATTGGTTGGCCAATTGACCAATCAATCATCCCCCCAGCTACCCACTCCAATCTCCAATCCAATTGAATTTTGATCAAGAATCCGGTTCAAGTCCAGACCTCCATCAGGCCATTGAGCACACCATCCTTGGCTTGTTAGAGTAATGAAATCTTGTGCCAATCAATAGATAGTCACCAATATCTACTACTCTCTTCAAGCCTTGAATTACTTTTTATCACTTTGACTTGGACGTTACTCAAGATATTGATTGGTCTAGCTTGGATGACAATGTACTAGCAGTCACACCCAATCCATTCATTTTCTTCATCTGTCATTGAGCTTGATTGGAGGATAGGGAGAGAAACAAATTGCTTTTGATCAAAAATCCCATCATCTCATTTTCCAATCATCTATGCCTTGGAACCAATCATCAAGCATAAACCCATCATTTGAGTCATCCATCCAATCCTCACCCTTCCAATTCAATCATCCGCTCCTTTGGTCTCAAGTTGCCTGAGCATTGCGACTGGATTCAAAGCACTTGTGATTGAAACCAACCCCCAAGCTTCCCACAACCAATCTCAACTCTCATCTCTTTTCACTGGTCATCCAATCACCGGTCATCCCTCATCCTCAGGATCTTAACTTCCATTTGATTTGCATCACTGTTGCCATCCATCATCTGCAACCCCTGTTGCGGATGTTCATCCTTTCCCTACCGCTCATCTGCCAACCTGAGGATGTCCATCCACTGCCTGCTGTCATCTGTGACGCGGGTTGGCCGCCTTCCTATCATCTCTTTTTTTGGCTCACATGTCCCAAATAATCTTTTTTGTTTTCATTTCCAATTTTCTGCATCATTTAATTCTTTTTTTTTAAAAAATTTTTTTTTTTCAATTTTTTTTTTCCCGCTCTATCTGTGTCATCACTTGTTAATAGTCTACAGGGACCCATGGCCCATAAAACAAGGGGCTCTCCCCTAACTTTTCCTGATCATCCATGTGAGTGTGTGCATATGTCCCCCCAGTATCATAAGTAATTCACCATCATTAGACTGGGTATATCCTTGATTGCCCCCTGTTCCATTAATCCTTAAAGTCTTTGCCCCTCCTTGGCCTGCTTCTTATCACCAACCATAGCCTTGCTGGTTGAAGAGAATTCTGTCTGTTGGAATTCTTGAGTGCGTTACACCACTCTTTGATCCCTTTCTCTGAACATAATGGTCTTGATCATTCCTTGATCATCTTTCCAGAGCCAATCATGTTTTATTGAAGAGGTTTTATTAAGCTTAAAACCTGGGCTGTTAGACCTTCTTTCATTTTTTTAAAGTTGAATTCTTCCAGCCTGCTCTTGAGTTCCTTGAGAAGTTTTGAGTTTATCCCTGTTCAAATTGGTTACTGTTTGCTTTTAGAGCTTCTCAAAACATTGTGCTTTGTCTTGTACATCCACCCTCAGTTATCTGGTACCCTTCAAGCGCATGATTGCAGAGATTTGAGAGGGTTCATTGAGAACCTGGAGGTTGGTTGGGGTTTGAGTTGATCATCCCAAATCTTCTTCTGATGACCAGAGTTATTAGCTTGTGGGCGTTTTTTAAATACAACAGCTTTGTTCTTTTGAACTTTAAACAAAATTTAAACCTCTTTTTTTTGAAATATCTTCCACATAATGTTGCCTCAGATAGTCCTGTTCCATTGCTATTGACTATTATAAAAATTTATCTTTACTACTTGATTCCCCACTTAAAAAGTTCTGGACATTGAACTTGGTTACATTGAAATATTTTTGTAACACTCAGGAAGGCAGCCTAGACAGAACCTTTTCCCTTCCACAGAAATTCCACAGCCTAGCACCTTTTGGAATCTTACACCTTCAATATCATTATTGAAGCACACTTTACATTTTGCTTTTATTTTTTTAGACAAGTGCAATTGACAGCACTGTCTGTTGAATCATGGAATATTTTTTCTAGAGCATGGATCAAAGATTTTTCAGTCCATCACAAAGACTTTGGTTAGTCTCCCAGGATCATAACCCAACCCCTTTAGCACATTTACAGACCAACTGTGGAACTCAAAAGTTTTTCATGTTATAAAAACAAGAGATTTTGTGAAAGTATTCTGGTTGTAAGTAATTCCTACAACATGAAATAGGGGGATGTTGTACTTCTTTTTTTTATAAGTACAATCCATCATAGCTATATGATGAAATTGTCTGCAAAGCTTCAATGACTCTGGGTGAGCCAAGAATAGGTCTTCCAAGTGACCCCCTCCACTAAATTATGCTCAATGAACCAAACATGAATTACCAAGTTGTTCAAAAAGGACCCCCAGAACACTTCTTCCCTTTATTTCTGCAAGCTTTACCTTATGCTTAGTTTTATAGATTGTTTTGTCATCAAAATATTTGCCCCCATTGATTTTGCTCAATTTTCTTTTCAGCTGTAGTGTATTGAGCCAATCATTCCTTCCTTCTCTTAAATTCTCTAAGGTAACACCAGAGATTCTTCTCAGATGAGGATGCCCTGAGGGGTGTGGGGATGGTTCATGGTTATGTTGGTCATTCTTTTAGGAGATTTGCCACAAGGGGTCCTGCTTTGTGCAACTTTCACAGATTAAAAAATTGCACCTAATCTTCCGTGTGCAAGTTTGTCTTGACTGTTTGGTGAGCAATTTACTAGAGTCTGAACCATGTCTATCACAGGCTAGATCCACATATTGGTGAGGCTTTGAGTTGAAAACTGTTGAAATCTAACCATGCTTCATTGCCCATGTTTGAAAATTTTTTTGTGCCTCTTCCCTAGTAGGAAAACTCTCAAGGTAGGTGGGTGAAATTTATCTGGCACCAATTAAATGGTTATTTTAAATTTTCATAGTTATATTTATTGCATGTACTCCATCAGTTTCAATCAAATTAAATACAGAAAATACCAGTAGCATAAAACGTCACTCACCACCAGAGGTCATTTCCACTTGTGAAACATTTTTTTCCTCAATTGTCACCCTTTATGAGGATGGAATTGGGGCTTTGAATGATTCATTACCCAAGTCCTTTGTTTCTGAAGCTTGGTTCATTGCACCAATGTATTCCTTGAAAAAGGCCATGTTAAAAGGAGGGCTTTCCACTGTTCCCGTAATGCAAAAAAATGCAATGCTACTTCAGGTACTTCAGTTTTCAATCCAAATTTCAATCAAAAAACATTATGCTCACTTTCAAGTTGAGAAAGATCAATTTTGTGAGATTTTTCTTTGCAGTTTCCTTTTATTTTGAATGATGTGGCTCACAGATTCATTTGATTTAACTTCAATTTCACTTTGGTATCACTAGATGTGGAACAAAAGTCCC
Organism: Puccinia polysora; assembly: GCA_025617555.3. Classification (NCBI taxonomy): domain Eukaryota; kingdom Fungi; phylum Basidiomycota; class Pucciniomycetes; order Pucciniales; family Pucciniaceae; genus Puccinia; species Puccinia polysora. The sequence goes on from CM062643.1 coordinate 14,612,891, forward strand.
ACATAGTAAGCTTTGTTACCAAATTTGGGTTGATGGAACCCAAATGTGGTCCAGGGGGACCCAAAAAGTTTGGAACAACCCCTGGGGGGCCGTACAGGGCTGTACACCCCCCAAACACAGCTCAAATGCGCGGTTTAGGGGGGTAAACAACTCAAATAGGACATTTACAGGGGGCGTATGTCCCCCCGGGGGTCGGGCGTGTTTGAGAAGGATCCTTGAGCGCGTGTAGACGCGTTTTTTTGCCCGCAAACGCATTTTGGACGCGTTTATGGAACCCAGGTGTCAATGTGGCCGTGGAAGGCCCTAAAAAGCTCCCACACGACAGGAAGCCGTTGATTTATGATAAACCTAATTTCTACAAATTCTTTATGAATTCATAAAATTTCTTTCAAAAATAGATAATGAGAGTGATTTCATAATAATTGAGAAGAAATTTGGAATAGATAAATATAGATTTTCAATATTACTAATATATTGGTTTCATTATTGTTTAATAATTTAAAATATAACCATTTTGAATAACTCAAAATTTATTTTTCAAGATTTAAATGTAATATTTTTAATTGAAGTGCTGTAAATATTTTTTTTAATCCTTCATGAGTTTCTCAAACTTGGTTTAAAATAATATTCAAATTATCATTCAAAGCAGTCCTCCTTTTTATAAATTCAAAAATCTTTAATAATTATTCCTTCCAAAATATCCTATATAAGCTTGATAACATTTTTTTGAATCCTCCAATATGAAATTTCATTATTTCAATATCCAAAAATAAAATCATAATCAAAACAGTTATGAATTCATTAGTTTTGTACTAATTTCAAAAAAGAAACCTTATCCTTTCTCAGAGTTTTCAATTAGAATTCCAAATGAAGTGATTCCTGAATTTTTTCCAATTAATTTCAGAATATTGGTCAAATATACTTCAAAATATGTATAATTAATGTTGTGAAAATACAATTCAAGTATTGTTGAAGATGCTTCTGATGGTTGCTTTTTTACACATGAAAAGGTAAATGCCAGCTAAGGATGCATTATTCATTGAAATGATCATTTAAAACATTGTCAATTATAACAGTTCAACTTTGAAACTTTTCAAGTAACTATTTTATGACACGTTCTGGCAGAAATGTTTGAAGAATTTCAAGCTTTTTAATTAAAATGATTTTCAATTAATTTGAATGCAATAATCCCAGTATTTTTTAATAAATTAATGATATAATAAATATAAATTATCTGCAACTTGGTCTAATAAATTTATTTTTAATGAAGGAATATATTATTCTGATCTAGCCTTCATTCAAATATTGATTTTGATTGTTAAACTTGAAGAATGAATGAAAAAAGGAATTGATTTTAGTCAAGAAAATTTCCTTGCTGCATTTATTATTTATCAGACTGCCGATTTCAATTTTCATTTTGAACTTAGTTACAAAGTAAGAAAATGGAATGAGGAATTCAAAAATCATGAACCTGAAAAACCGAATGATTATAACCAATTCTCCATATTACCCTTATCTTCCCATAATAATGAAATTCCTGCACCAACCAATATTACAGTTTTTCTGCCAATGCTAAGGTCTCCCTATTCATTTTTATTGTGTTTTGCACACTGGCCTTCTAAATCTGATAAACTTTTATGAGATAATGGCCATTCTTCTTGCCCAAAATCCCCTGGAATTTTTATCTTCACTTTTTTCTATTTTTAAACAGGAACTTCCAAAATTTTAATTAGCTTGTAAATTTAAATTAATGAAATTTTTAGGGAAAATATTCTGTAAATCTTTTTGAATTTGTGGCGCCTGGAAAGATGAACTTTTATAATTTTTCCCAAAACAACTAATATTCAAAAAATCCTCCTTGATAAATATAACCTGCTTTTACTGCCTAAATCAATTGTCAGCTTGCTACTATTGCAGAGCAAGCTGCAAAAGTAACAGAATTAACATAAAAATAATAATAATAAATTCCACCTAAGAACGAGTAGGAAAACCATAAATATTATTGCAAAGATGGATTTTCCACCCAACATTAGGCAGGGTCACTCACTGACCCAACCATTGAAATCCAACTTGTTATATTTTCAAATAATTAAGGAAAGAAAGACCAAAATACCACGGCACCACTATTGAACTCTTTGGCCAATCAATATTTCAAATGTATTTTCACTTATAGGTTTCACACCTATAATTCATTCAGAATTGAGGTGTTGTGTATATTTTAGGAGTTACAGCTGGAAATGTGTTCTGTCACAATTTGCCCATGCAGCCACGGCAGCCAATACACCTGCGTGCCACTGAGCTACAGAACTGTCACCCTGTCAAAGCCATGTACGCAGCGCCAAGCCTCTGAAAAGTAGGCAGCCGCATAACTACGCGTTGACAAAGTGACAAGCGGTCTGAGAAACCTAGGTGCTGCTTAAACATGCTACAACCTACACAGGAAAATTCTACATATGTAATAAATGTTCCTGTGGATAGTAGAAAGTCTAAAAATACATAACCTTATATAAAAATACCTAAATATCCTGTATACGTATTTGTTATTAAATATAATTCAAAGTACCAAAAATGTCGAAAATAAGATAATGACTACTTCTAAAAATATATGAAAATACTTTAATATACTATTATGACAATTTCCCAACATCAATATTTTTGTGACATACTAAGAAAACTTATTATGTAAAAATATTACAAAAATACCCATGACTTATGTTTTTAAGTAATTATTTTGGTAAATCAACTGAAATTTGAAAATAAGGAGTAAAGTCAATATCATGACTTTACTCCAATTATTTAAAAAATAATGAGAACTCACCTGACATTAGAATATCTGTAGAAATGTTTTTTAAAATAATTATTAACCTACTGTGAACATTTATTAAGGATAATTAATGAAATAATAAATAAAAAGGACAGATTAGTGTTATTCACACGTCCAAAAATCAATTATAAAGTAGAATAATTCCCATAACCTGTGGAATTAAATGCTACCCATGCTACAGCACCACAAAAACGTGATAGGCTGCCACTGGTTACCCTGCTAGCCTCAGTGGCAATCCCTTTGAGCCCCTGTACCCCTCAGAAGGACAATATTGGGACTCAAAAAGCTATAAATAAAGAGCTCTTTTGACAATATTGATACCCAGAGACCCAGTTTTATTTACATCCAGACACCGGTCCAAGGTAATCAAATACTTATAAGAGATAAGTAAGTGATTTATGGCTTTATTCTGATTAATAATATTTTTCCCCAACCCTTTTTACCAATTTAAACTGCTGAACAACCTTATCACCCCAGTAAAAAGGTTTAACCCATCAGTGCACGTCCCAAACAGGTACCCAAAGGATTTAAAAATATATCAGTGAGTCTTATTATCATTTCTATGTTGTGGCAGCTTGGTTACAAAGCCCTGCCACTTAACCGTGTATTTCATATACACATTATTTTTGGGCAAAATATCCTTTAATAATATAAATTAAAGGTTCCAAAGTAACCAGGACTACGTGTTTTCATACTGAATTCCCTGAAGAGAGGTGTTAAAGATCCCCAATATCATTGTGGCCCCCCTATAAAAATGTTTAATAATCAATTTATTTATATTTATTTTGAACAATAAACCATATCCAAACCAATTAACCTTGCAATAAGCTTTATGCAAATATTTTACCAATTTTGGCTTCATTTATTGAATAATATATTTATCATCTATTCTATCACCTATGGTAGCTAAAGGATAGCAAGGATCTTGGCATCCATGAGGCTGAAATAAATAATGCATTATCTTTTATAACCAGAAAGATTCTTCTTTGAAACTAAAAAAATTTGAAATTTTCCAACTTACTCATATTTATCTTCTTCCATATTATGAATGAAAATGACTCTTATTAAATTTTTTTTTTAAATCTATACCCTCTTTATAGAAAAATTATAAATATTCAATAATTTAGAAATTGATAGAATCGACTCAATTTCTTGATAGGGAAGCTCATAAATTGAGCTATCTCCCACCATGAATGAATTTTTACACAAACTAATCAGATAAAATAGATTAATTTAGATTTGCATATGAAAAAACCAAAAATTTGAACAGAACAGCCAAAGAAGAGATATAAAAATTGATGTATCTAATTTGATTCAATTAATAATGTGTACCACAATATCATGAAAGATCTTAAATTCTGAAGGGACCTCCTTCTGAAGCCAAAATGAACTTTGAGGCTTTTTTATCAAGATTCCTTTGTTGTCAATATTTTGGATATATAAGGAGAGCCTTTGTGCCTTTGCATTTTCTGTATCTGGAAGAGCATAAATGGTCACAATATTGATAATGGTATAAAAAATCAAAAAAAATATCTGCATCCTTAATCTTTTTGGAGAGACATGTAATGAAATTGGTCTGATTCCACGTTAAAGTAAAAAAAATTTAGGCAAGTATATCTCCAAATCATGATTTCAATTAAAAATCTGACTAATTTTGAAGACGAGTAAATTTTTCTGAGGCTAAATTCAAAATCCACAAGATTTCATGGGGTTACAGAACATTGAATTTTCATAAATTTATTCAGATAAAACTATTAGTTGTTTCCTTTGAATCCAAAAAAGAAATAATGGAATCTTGTTGCTGCAATTTTTGTGATCAAAAACCAAATAAAAAAGAATACAAAAAATTTTTTTCTTAAACTATTTCTGCGTAATTCTTGAGAAGATTTTTTTGCAGTTGATTTTAAATAATGCTTTTTTATTTTTGGAAACTGTTTCTGTAAAATTCTTACTTTTTAGAAAATTTGCCGGCTACCTTTGACTCCCAGTTTTTGGAAAACCTTTCAGGGCACTTTTGATCACCTGTTTCAGGATCTTTTGGCACCTTTTCCCCAAAATTTTTCAAAAATGTTCTTGCAACCTTTGGCTTACCTTTTCCAAGCAGAGGTGAAATTCTTGCAACCTTTTACCCAACCTTTTGGTGCCCTTTGTGCCAAATTATTCAAAAATGTTGCAAATGATTTTTCAATTCTTCTCAACTTTTCTGCACTCTTCTTTTTTATATTCTTATTTCCTTTTCTGCGCGCTTCTCCCACCTTTGCTGCTCAATTAATCACAATATTTTCTTCATCTTTTGGGTCAAATTTTCCGTGAAATTTTGGAATTCTTGTTGAATTTTCTGGGAAATTGTTTTTTTCACTTGTGACTATCACACACCTGCATTCTCCTACTTTATTGTTGATTGGTCACCAAATATTTGGGATTCAATCTGTGGCTCACCATACAATTAATTGATTTCATTGGTCAGCCACCAAGCAAATTTTCATATAAATCAGTGAACATTGACTGATGATTATATTGCATTGGGTGGAAATATTCAATTTAAAAATTAAAACAGGTTCCATCAAACCATGATTTAAATAATTAGGTTTTTATTTAACCAATTTGTGAGTTATTAGTGCACCAAAGGTGCTTTTTAATTGCAATGAAGCCACTGAGTGAAAATCTTCAATTGGAGGATTGTAAATGAGAATTTAAATTCTAGGGCCTCCAAGCAACTTGAAATTGGATGGCTAATTTATTGGGAATTTTCAAACCAGGTTTAATTGGATTGGATTTTGGATTGGGTATTTCAAAACCAACTTAAATTTGTTTTTCTATCAAATTGGGTTCTTGAAACCAATTTTAAATTGGTTATCTAAAAGAAACTAGGATGGGAATTCAGAAATGCAAGGGTAAAATTCTTGCAGTGTGGATGAGGTAGGTGATGGTGATGGATGATGATAACTTATGATGATGATGGTGGATGGTGATGATGTTGATTGTTGATGATTATTGATGATGATGATGATTTATGTTGGTGATGGTGGTTGTTGATGATTGATGATGTATATTGGTTATGGATAAAGGGGCTGGTGATGACTGATAATGGGTAGGGGTTATGGATATGGATAAGGATAGGGATAAGGGTTAAGGTTATGGGCATGGCTATAGGTTAAGTTTATGGATGTGAATAGGGGTTAAGGTTAAGGGGTATGGATATGGCAATCATTTGAAGGATATGGATTATAAGCTGTAAGTGTTAGTATGTTTTTTGAGTATAGATAAGAGTATGCATATGGGCATGGTTATGGAATTTTTGGTGGGCAAGTTACTTCTATGGTGGTTTAATATCTTTTATGAGGGTTTGATATATTTTATAAGGGTTGCGTATCTTTGATAATTTTCCAATTCCTTTTATAAGTTTCCAATTCCTTTTATAATGGCCCAATTTCCTTTATGAGGTTCCCAAAAATTCTTTATAAGGGTTGACCTCCTCAGGCTGAGGACCTGGGGAGATGGAGGGAAAATGGCTGGAGAAAGGCCCTTCATTTACAAACATCAGGGGGTGTTCCACCTTTCACCAAATATTTGATGGGTTGTGAAAGTTGTTTCTGGCTGACTTGTGGTTCTAGGTTTCTGGAGTGGTTGACTTGTGGTTGGTGCAGTTGAATTGCTGTTCTGGAACATTCCATGCATTTTCCAGCCGGGATAATTTGTTGTTAAGGACGTGCTGGGTGATTGCATAATCAATTCTTGTATACATATGGTTTGGCCAAGTTGTGGTTATGTTTGTCAGCCTCCTAGATGAAAAGACCCTTGCTGTCCTTTAGCTGAAATATGTGATAGAATAAATAATAAATATATTATTCAATAAATGCAGCAAAAAAACCATAAAACATTTTGATAAAGCTTCTTGCAAGGTTGATTGGTTTGGTTATAGTTTAATATTATAAATCAATATTAATAAATTGATAATTAAATAAATTAATAGAGGGGCCACAATAATATTGGGGATCTTTAAAACCTCTCTTCAGGGAATTCACTTTGAAAACACGTAGACCTGGTTACTTTGGAACCTTTAATTTATATTCTTAAAGGATATATTGCCCAAAGATAATATGTATATAAAATACACAGTGAAGTGGCAAGGTTTTGCAACCAAGACTCCACAAGAGAAAAAAGGTAATAATAATCACTGGTATATTATTCAATCCTTTGGGTACCTGTTTGGGATGTGCACTGATGGTTTAAATCTGTTACTGGGGTTAAAAGGTTTTTCAGAAGTTTAAATTGATAAAAAGGGTTGGGGAGGGATATTATTGATCATATTAAAGCCATAAATAACTTACTTATCTCTTTTGAGTATTTGATTACCTTGGCCCGGTGTCTGGATGTAAATATAACTGGGTCTCTGGGTATCCATATCCTCAAAAGAGCTCCTTATTTAAAGCTCATGGAGTCCCAAATTTGTCCTTCTGAGGCATACAGGGGCCCAAAGGGACGTAAACTAAGGCTAGCAGGGTAACCAGTGGTAGTCTTTCACTTTTTCTAGGTTCTGTAGCACGGGAAATATCTCATTCCATGGGTTATGTGAATTATTCTACCTTTTAATTGATTTTTTGGATGTGTGAATAACACTAATCTGTCCATATTATTTCTTATTTATTTAATTATCCTTAGTAAATGTTCCCAGTATGTCACTAATTCTTTTAATAGAAATTCCTACGAATAATCTGATTTCAAGTGGGTTCTCATTATTTATTAACTGATTGGAGTAAAATTATGATATTTATTTTACTCCTTATTTTCGACATTCAGTTGATTCACTAAAATTAATTAATTAAAAATATAAGTTATGAGAATTCATTTAATATTTCTATATCATTAGTTTACTTTTTATGGCACAATAATATTAATACCTCAAAGTTCTCACAATTGTATATTGAAGTATTTTAATATATTTTTACAAACAGTAGTTATCTTTTTTTCGACATTTTTGGTTTTTTTAATTATGTTAATAAAAAAATATTTATAAAGGTTATTTAGGTATTTTTATATACTTTTATTTATTTTTAGATTATCTAATATCCAGGGGAACATTCATTACATATGTAGAATTTTCCCGTTGTGGTGAACCATTTGGGACACCGTGGGAAAAGAATTCAAAAACTAAAAAAAAAAATACTATCCTTGCGCATCCTCATCCTCATCCTTGCGCGTCACTCATCCTCATCCTCATCCTTGCGCCTCCTCATCCTCATCCTCATCCTTGCGCGTTGCTCATCCTCATTGTCATCCTTGTTCATCCTCATCCTCATTGTCATTGTCGTGGGTCGCTCATCCATCATTGTCATTGTTGCGCGTTGATCATTGTCATTGTCATGCTTTGCTCATCCATCATCATCATCCTTGCGCGTTGCTCATCCATCATCCTCATCTTTGCACGTGCTCATTGATAATTGTCATTGTCAAGCATCAATCATTGTCATCGTTGCGCGTTGCTCATCCATCATTGTCATCGTTGCGCATCGCTCATCCATCATTGTCATTGTCGCGCGTCACTCATCCATGTCTTACCAAACCCATCCCAACCGCATCTCCAAGCGCTTGTCCAATCCTTGGACCCTTCAATCTCCCACCTCACTCAATCTATCAGTTGCAAATCTCAAGCCTGTCAGGATTTACTCAATCGCCTCAAGCCACTCTCCTATCCGCCCATCCACGCTCTCACAAACTTCATCCGTCACCCTTCCTGGGACTCTCCCACCCCCCTTCCATCTTTGGCCGAGGGGTGGAGGGTGTCAACTACCGCCCGCAGACATCCGCGGCGGTCTGGTTCATTTTCCTTTCCCACCCCTTTCCATCTTTGGCCAAGGGGTGGGGAGTGTCGACTACTGCATGCGGACAGCCGCCAAGGTCTGATCCGTTTTTTTTCTTTTCCCACCCCTTCTGCCTTTGGGTAAGGGTTGGGTGATCCCAGTATTGTCGCGCGTGCCCATCCGCAGACGGATGCGAGAGATGACCGGATTTTCTTTCTTTTTCCGCTCTATTTATAGAATCCGTACATAGTCTAACAGGGCCTCCTGCCCATATAAGGAGGGGCTCTCCCCTTCCTTTTGGAGCACATCATCACAGCACATCAGCACATCAGCACATCCTATCATCAAATTAGATATATAAAATTGCCCCTTGATCCTTGAGCCTCCATACTCAAACCCCTTGATCCTTGAGCCTTATCACCAACCAATAGCTTTGCTGGTTGAAGAAGAATTGGACTTATTGAATTCTTGAGTGTGTTACACCACTCCTGATCCCTTCATCCAATCATACTGGTCCTGATCATCCTTTGATTATCTTTCCGGAACCAGTCATGTTTGGCTGAAGAGGTTTTATTAAGCTTAAAACCTGGAGTGTTAAACCTCCCTTTATTTCTTTTGAAGTTGAATTCCACCACGCTACTCTTGAGTCCCTTGAGAAGTGTTGGGTTATTCTTTTTTGAATCAGTTATTGTTTTGCTTCTAGAGCTTCATCAAACAACCATCTTTGTCTTGTGCAGAAAACCACAGTTATCTGGTACCCTTCAAGCGCTTGATTGCGGAGAGTTGGGAAGGTTCATTGAGAGCCTGGAGGTTGTTTGGGACTGAGTTGATCTTTCCTAAGCTTCTGCTGAAGACAAGAGCTATTAGCTTGTGGGTGTTGTCACTCACAATTTCCTTGTCTTGTTGAACTCTGAAAAATTCTTGACTCCTTCTATTCAAGTTTTCCCCAACATCATCTTGCCTCAGATAGTGTTGTCTCCCAGCTACCAACCACTACAATCTTTATCCTCCTACTTTTGGTTCCCCGTTTACTGGGTTCTGGACTTTGATCTTGGTTAAATTTGAATATTTTTGTAACACTCAGGAGGGCACCCTAAAAAAGCACCTATCCCCTCCACAGAACTGCCAACGCCCCGCGCCGTTTGGAGTCTTACACCGTGTAGGTTGTAGCATGTTGACATGGTACCTGGGCTTCTCAGGCCGCCTGTCACTCTGTCAGCCCGTATTCCCGCGGCTGAGTACTTGTCAGAGGCCCAGGGCTGCGTACACTGCTTGTCAGGGTACGCTGAAAGGGTTGCAGTGCTGATTCTCAGCCGCGCGCGGGTGTATAATGCACGCAAGAATTGTGACAGAACACATTTACGTGTGTAACTCCTAAAATATACACAATACCTCAATTCTGACTGAATTTTAGGTGTGAAACCTATACATGACATTACATGTGAAATATTTAATTGGTCAAAAAGTCTCATATTGGTGCCATGGCTTTTTGGTCTTTTTTTTTTAATTATTAAAAATATAAGGAGTTGGATTTCAAGGGTGGGGTCAGTGAGTGACTGTCCCTAATTTTGGGTGGATAATCCATTTCTGCAATAAAATTTATGTATTCCCTACTCCTTCTTAATTTAATTTCAATATTCTTAATTTTATGTGTTTTTTTTTTTTTACTTTTGCAGCTTGCTCTGCAATAGTAGCAAGCTAACATTCCCCCACTCTAAGATATGGCCATATCTGAAAAAAAATATCCTGAAGTGTGTTGAAAAAAAATAATTATGTATTTGTTTCAGTTCATTTTACTGACTCTGTAGTTTCTAAGATGTATAATTCCATCATGTATATTACTTTCTGGTAACCATTCATCTTTGTCTGCAGATTCTCCTTTATATCTTACTAAGTATTGTGTAACATCTTTTCCTTGCACTCTCTCCTTCTTGTCTCTGAATATCCTTCTGAATTTCCCTTTCTCCTTCACAGGGTCAGGTTCTGTTGGGATCATTTCTGGAGGGAGGTTGCTACCTTCTCTTGGTTGAAAGTGCTTCACCAGGATAAAAGGGAATAATGGGTGCTTCCTTGATAATTCTTCACTCAAGATTCCTTCTACAGCATTTTTGCCATGAATCTTCTTGATAAAAAATGGTCCTAAAAAAGCTGGTTTCATCCTTCTGTTACCTGCTAAATTGTTGAAATTGGCAGTAGATATCAAGATCTGATCTCCTATCTTAAAGTCAGCTTCTCGGTGTGATTTGTCCCATCGTTTGTTGTATTCTACTGCTTCTTCTACACATTTTTGAGCATGATTATTTTCCAGGTCTATCATTTTCTTAAATTCAATGTTGAGAGATGACTGATCTCCCCAAACAAATTCCCTGCTTTCACCTCAAATGAGGATGCTTCAAATCTAGAGATTCTCTCCTTCCCAGTCAACCTCACCATTATCTCCATCCAATCTAATCTGATCATCACATTATTGAATCTCAATTAAACCGTTCAATCTTGTTCATCCCCTCATCTCATCTTCTTCATTCCCTCATTTGATCCTCTCATTCCATCATTCAATCTCCTCCTTCATCACTGTCCAATACTTCCTTCATAAACCATCTATCCATCATTATCCCTTCCAACATTCCAATCCTTCAAGCCTCCACCTTTGATACTCCTCATCCATATCAACATCATCCAACTCACCTTGACCTCAGATCCTCCATCCTCACTTTCAACACAATCTCCGACTCACTCACACAACTCCACCCTTCAACCCACCACTCTCTCAATTTGCCACTCATCTCCAGTTCTTTCTAGCAGTGAGGTTCCATCTCTATCAAACTTCAGCTTTTATTCTCATCCCATTTTCTTTTATCCTTCAATTTCTCAGTTTCATTTCCTAACTTACCTGGTTTCAAATATAGCACTTTCCCCACCGCGCTTCTTCTTCTGTTTTTCCTTTTGTTGCAATCAAATATTTCAGTTCTTCATGGTTAAAAGCCAAACAACTCAGAATGTCAACTCCAGGACCAATAGACTCAAATTCCTCACTTCTGAAGACTTTGACAGACTCAGTCCCAAATCCCAACAATTCAAATTTCTCACTCTGGCAATCAAAAATTCTCACCATTTTATCACTCAAGGGCATATCTCACTGGCTGACCTCTTCCAAACCTAGCAAATGCCCAGCCGACGTCAATCTATAGATAGTGGGATACATTCTGGATAAACTGGACAATTGAACCTACGTAAACTGCGTCAAGGAAAATCACCTGGCAAATGGCATTGCACTCTGGAAGTCAATCAAAAAGTTCTTTGCCCCCTCACAAACCGCTTTTTGATCCCGCATGTTCTTTCACTTCTTTAATCTTCAATTTGATCCCAAGAATATCAAAAAGTTCATCACCAAAGTCAAAGCTTGTCTGCTCGAAATCTCCAAAATTGGAATAAAGATGGGCAACAATATAGTAGCATACCTCATCCTCTACAAATTTCCGCCTCAATTGGATCACCTTAAGACCACCATAACCCAATCACCCACTCATTAGGAGACAATAAGATTGACGGAAATCTTGTCCTGCGGCATCTCAATGAAGTCAAGCACAAAGTTGCCACTGGTTCCCAGGCATCAGCCCTGCTCTTGCATCAACAGACCCTCTGATGCAAATATAACTGACACAACCCCAAAGCCAACCACCCAAAAGACCACTGCTTCTGGCTCTACCCTCATCTCCGCCCAAACTACTCCTCCTTGCCAAATTCCAACCCCGCTCAAAAGCCTAACCCTGCCAGCAAAGCTACTGAAAACCTGGCTTTCAACTTTCAAATGGCTCACTTTTCAAGTCTGTCAAGAGACCAACTGATTCTTAAATTGTGCGCATCCCAGAGTTTTTTCAACAGTCCTTGTTTCTTTGACTCACTAGAGACCTATCAAACAGAAATTCAAACCAGGAAACTAGGATCCTTGATTTGGTCTAGTGGGATAGGTTCAGCTTTGATCATCACCTCACACTCTACCCTCACCCTAACCAACTCTCTATATGTCCCCAAAGTTGCTGTCAATCTCATTTCCCTGGGTCAACTGATCATGGGGGGGGGGGGTGCACATTGGTAAGAACAGCTCCAAATCTGTTTAAAATCACTCTCAAAAACGTAAATATGCTTGAAGGTCAAATCCAAGACAACCTTCTGATTGTAGATGAATCAACTCACCCCACCACTCCAGAAGCATTCTCCTTTCTAACCTTATCCACACTTCACAAATGCTTTTCCCACCCTCATCCCAACTCCACCAAGCTTCTCTCCGGCAACTTTCCTAAACTTTTCTGGGACAATATCGGCTTTTTCTTGTGCGCTAAGAGCAAAATTCATTGCTCTCCCTTTAAATGTACCTTTCCCTTGAGAGACAAACAATTCAAAAAACTGCATGCCAATCTATGTGCACCTATACAGCCAATTTCAAGGAAAGGAAGTTGATACTTCATGATTCTAACCAACAATCACTCCTGCTTCAAGACGTGCATTCCCCTCAAACTTAAATCCAAAGCAGCCAACAAAATCATGAAATCTGTTTTCATCCATTCCAACCTCTTCTCCAAGAAACTCAAGCAATTCCACTCCAACAATGGTGGCAAGTTCATAAACTCAAAACTCAGCTTCTTCTTTGACAAGGAGGGAATCCTCCATTCCACCTCTGAACCTTACGCAACCCAACACAATCCTATTGCAGAACAGGCAATTCAAACACTCATTGAAGCAGCTTGCACCTCCATGCTTGAAATTAATATTCCCTTGGAACTCTGGGATGTAATCATTTCCAGCTGCTTCTTTCTTTGCAATATTATCCCCTAACCAAAGATAAACAAATCCCCCTTCAAACTGTGGAACAGATTCCCACCCAATCTCAACCCTATTTGCATCCTGGGCTCAAAAACCATAGTCCTCAATCAATGTCATCCACCCTCCTCAAAGTTTGAATAAAAGGGAATTGAGGGAATCCTGGTAGGATTTGACTTACAACTACTGTCCTATTGTATCTACTGTCCCTCCATTAACAATGTTATCCGCTCTAAACATGTTAAAATATTTGAAAATCTCAATCTCCTGACCTCCTCCAATTCACTCAAATCTCCCTTTGATCCCTTTCTCTCCATCAATGAAACACTGACTGAGCTTCTAAACTCCTCATCTTCCTCCCCTCCATCTCCCAACGTGTAGCTACCCATCACATCATCTGAACCCCTCCCCAACCAGCCTGAGGGCTTCTCCAATACCAATACCTCAATCACCACTCCTCCTGCCATCAAAAACTCCAACTCCTTTGACTGCAAGGGTGAACTCATCTCCCACAAACTCACCAATCCTGCGTCCCAAACCCTCAGAGATTTATCCACTGTCCAGCCCCCTGTACGCCATGGCTTCCTTGCCAGAATAGTCCCTTGAAGCTACCCCAAGGTCCTTGCATCTCCCAAATGTCCTCACTGGCTCAAATCTATGAAGGTCCAAACCAAAAGGATTGAAAAACTTGGTGTGTGGGAAGGATGCTACTCTCTCCCTTTAGGGAAGAGAGCCTTCTCTACCACCTGGGTCTTCAGACTCAAGGACAATCCTTCCGGCAAAGGCTTAATCTAGAAGTCTTGTCTCTGTGTCCAAGGCTTCAAGCAGCGGGAGTTCTTTGACTACGGCAAAACTTTTGCTCTGGTGGGACTCATCACCACCATGCAAACTCTCCTCCTCCACGCTTTTCACCACAATCTCCCCACTCTCCAAATGGACATCAAAGCTGCGTTTCTGCACTCCCCATTAGACAAAGAAACTTACATCAAGTGTCCCAAAGGCTATTCCTCCAAATTTGCCTATCTCCTACTGGTGAAGGCACTCTAGGGGCTAAAGCAGGCCCCCAAGAGTTGTTCCAACACCTTTCAATCCTGTATTCTCAAGCAAGGATTAGTTTTCTTCATTGCAGATCCATGTCTCTTCATCAATTGATCCTCCTCCACTTAAGTTTTTGTCTACTTTGATGATCTTGTTGTGGTTGGTGAATTGGAAAAATTCCGCTGCAACCTAAAGAAGGATTTCAACATCTCCCACAAGGGACCCCTCAACACAATCCTAGAAAATCACCTCATTCAGGACAGTTCCTTGAGACTCCTTCATCAACCTAATCACATGGAGACCGCACTCTCCAAACTATGAATCTCCAACGCAAAGCCAATCTTGAGGCCAATGACCCCCAACGTAAAGCTCAGGGGAGCCTCCAATTCTGAACACAAAAAATTCCTGAGGCTAGGAATCAACTTTTGTTCCGCCACCGGTTATCTCAATTTTATCTCAAGCTGCACCCAACCAGACCTATCCTACGCTGTCTCCAACCTCTCTTGCTTCAACAACAAACACAGCATAAACCACTGGGAAGAAATGAAGCAAGCATGGCCTTACCTCAGATCAACCCAACACCTGGCTCTAGAGCTCAAATCTACCTCCTTTATATACAATCTGGAGTACTTCAGCGACTCCAATGGTGCCAACAATCCCTCCACCCGCAGAAGCCACATGGGGTTTGTGATCCTTATCTACGGGTGTCCCGTAGCCTTGCACAGTAAATTGCAAGTCACATTCTCTCTCTCCTCCACTGAAGGCAAGCTCAAATCCCTGGTTCTTGCTACCCAGGAGAAAATTTGGCTCACCAATCTTCTTCTTTATCTCAATCCCAACCTCAATCTTTCTCATTGCGCTAACATCAACAACAAGGCCCTAAAAAACATAGTCAACCAATACTATCACCATGGCGCTCTGAAACAAGTCAACACCCAGATTAGATGGCTCCGCAAACAAAAGGAAAACAGGAATCTCATAACCAACCTGATTCCCTCGGGCCAAATGATTACAAAATGTCTCACCAAACTGGCCATTAGGCCCTTGGTCACGCTCCTCACATCCACCATCCTTCATTCCCTCACTCCTAGACACGGAGGCGTGTTGAGAGATGACTGATCTCCTTGAACAACTTCCCCGCTTTCACCTCAAATGAGGACCCTTCAAATCTAGAGATGCTCTCCTTCCCAGTCAACCTCACCATTCTCTCCATCCAATCTAATCTGATCATCACATTATCAAATCTCAACTACACCATTCAATCTTGGTCATCCCCTCATCTCATCTTCTTCATTCCCTCATTTGATCCTCTCATTCCATCATTCAATCTCCTCCTTCATCACTGTCCAATACTTCCTTCATAAACCATTTATCCATCATTATCCCTTCCAACATTCCAATCCTTCAACACTCCACCTTTGATACCTCTCATCCATAACAACATCATCCAACTCACCTCAACCTCAGATCCTCCAACTTCACTTTCTTTACAATCTCCAACTCACTCACACAACTCCACCCTTCAACCCACCACTCTCTTGATTTTCCACTCATCTCCAGTTCTGTCTAGCAGTGAGGTTCCATCTCTATCAAAATTCCGCTTCTTTTCTCATTCCATTGTCTTTTATCCTTCAATTTCTCATTTTCACATCCCAACTTACATGGTTTTAAATATAGCACTTTCCCCACCATTCTTCTTCTTCTTTCAGTCCTTTTGTTGCAATCAAATCTCTCAGTTCTTCAGTCAAGAGATGTGGGATGAATGGTGGCTAAGTTATAGTTCAATTTATTCCTAGGGAGTTTTGGAATCCATCCTCTTTCTAGTATGTAAGGGGATTCTTTGGTAGAAGAGTGTTTACTGCTATTATAATCCATCTCCAGGGCTGGGAGTAGGCTTACCCAATCATGGAAATATCCATCTGAGCTTTTGTACTCTAGACCAAAGCTACAAAACCTTCTTGACATATCCTCCAAGGTCTGTATCATTCTTTCAGCCAATCCATCATTCTGGGGATGGTATGCTGTAGAAAAGTCTAAAGTAGTTCCCAGTCTATCATGGAGATTCCTCCAGAATTCAGAAGTGAATTTGGAGTCTCTGTCACTGATTATAATCTTGGGTATACCAACATCAGCTATAATCCTGTTCCAAAATAACAAAGCCACATCCATAGCATTGTCATCTTCGTGGTTAGGCAAGAATATTGCCTTCTTAGAGTATCTGTCTACCATAACCAGGACAGAATTATATGAGGGGGTTCTTCCAGGTAAGAGGCATGTGACAAAATCCATATTAATTATTTCCCACCTAGTTTTGGGTTCAGAGATATTTTGTAGGAGTCAAAACCTTTTTCTGGTAGTTTTATTAGATTTTTGGCAAGTCTCACAGCTAGTAACATACTTAAAAGTGATTTATTTCCATTCTATCCACCAAGCCGTCTGTTTTACTTTCTCCAAGGTCCTTTCAGTGGATAGATGCCCTGATGAACATTTGTCATGGAATTCCTGGAGCATGTGTTGTATATTTTCTTTGTTAATTAGTAACAATACACTGGAATTTTGTTGTCTGTAGTAAAGGACACCATCCCAAAAAGTCAACCTTCCTGCTTTATAAGGTTTGAGTAATGAGGCAGGTAAACTATTTATCAGGGCTACTTCTGGGGATTCAAATTCCATAATGGTAATCAGCAGCTTGATATCAGAGGAGTAGCCCTCTCTTACTAGATTGAAGAAAGCAGTACCTAATTCACATAAGTGGATCCTCATGATTGGAGCATCTAATGAAAAAAGATTGATGTTTTAGATAGGAAAGATATCATGATCCTAAGGGTCATAAGCTGGATTGCTAGGGTCATCAGGCATGCATTCCTACTGATACTTTCAGCATTCTGGTGTTTGGCTTGAGCTATATTCACTATAGTGATCTGGCCTCTATACTGTTGTATAGCAATTTTCCACCTGAGCATATGTCTACTGGAAGTCTCCATTTTCATAAGATTTATCACAGAATCAAAGTCCCTAATTACTTGGAAAGTGGTGCCTCCTAAGTAATAGTGCAGCTTTTCTAGAGCCCATACCAGATCCAAGCATTACATCTGACTGGCTCCATATCTTTTCTCAGTGTCTTTGATCTGTCTAGATATGAAAAGGACTGGTTCCTCCACTGGTTTGTCTTCTTCTATTGTATCTTTGTGTAAGGCAGCTCCTAATCCTTCCATAAAAGTGTCAATATACAGCTTGAAGATTTAGAGTAGTCTGGTTGTATGAGTAGAGAGGTGGAGGTCATAGCTATTTTTAATTATCCATAGTTTTTCAACCTCTCATGTGTAATTTCAAAGAGAGTGTTATTGTTGCATATTTCATACAGACTTTTAGTTAACATAGCAAACTTGGGGATGTACTGTCTTTAGTAACTGCAAAAACTACCAAATGACAGCAACTCTGTTTTATTCTGAGGCATGGGTCTGTTCATGAAAGCAGCTATCTTATTCTGGTCAGCAGCTAGATTTAGACCAGAGACTATATGTCCTATAGCTTTCAGTTCTCCGTATCCAAAGTTACATTTCTTCATGGAGACTTTTAATCCTGCTCTGGAGATGTTTTGGAGAACCAATCTTACTTGATTTATATGGGTCTCTCAATCATCAGAATATATGATAACATCATTTATATAAACCATCATCCATCCTTGTTTGATGTAAGTACCTAGAACT
Organism: Puccinia polysora; assembly: GCA_025617555.3. NCBI lineage: Eukaryota > Fungi > Basidiomycota > Pucciniomycetes > Pucciniales > Pucciniaceae > Puccinia > Puccinia polysora. The sequence goes on from CM062643.1 coordinate 14,631,082, forward strand.
GTATCCATTGTTCTCTGAAAATGTGATGGAGCATTCTTTATACCAAAGGGCAGCCTGAGGTATTTTTATATTCCTAAGAGACAGATTATTCTCATAAAATTTCTACTTTCAGGGCTTATAGGTATTTGGTGGAACCCTTTAAGCATATCCATAGTAGTGATGTATTTAGCTTTGGATAGGTTATGCAGAGCATGATCAATCTGGGGTATAAGATAATAGTCTGCTTGAGTATATTTTTTCATCATTCTGAATTTTCCTACCATTTTTGACTTTTCATTATGCCAAGTTATGATTACAGGAGTAGTAACATCTACTTGTTCATTGTGCCCTATTTTCCTCAATACTTGTAGGTCTATAAGTTTTTGGATATGCTCCTCAAGAGCTATTCTAGATTTAGGACTAGAGGTATAAGCTGGTCTTCTTAGGTTATGAGGATAAGAAGTATTAATAGTCAATTTTAATACCATGCCATGTCCTTTGATATCACCAATGGGGTGATCTCTAGTAAAGAAAGAATTTTGATTCTAAAATCAGACTGTCAATATATCTTTCTTCAATTCTTCAGAAACTTTCACATTTAGAGCTGCTTGAGAGAAATGTTCTTGATTGAATTCTTCTAAGTGCTTTTGATAAGTAGAAGAGGGGAAGTTAGTTTGGATAGGGCATATCTTAAACTTTTTGTCCCAGTTCCCACGCACAGTGAAGTACCTTCCTTTACTCTGGAACACTTCTATGCCATATAGACACAAAGCATCATTTCCTATTATCAGGTAGTCACATAATCCATTGAGCAATACTACAAATTCCACTTGTATTCTCAAAGATCTTTTAGTATGGGGAAATATTATAGGATCAGTCCATACTCTAATAGAATTCATGGTAGAGTTTCAAGAGCTAAACTTGGCTTTTGGGACAGGCAAAAGGTGGTATTTCCAATTGGGGTCCCATTTGTTTAAGAATTCAGTGCACACACATGAGCAAAAAGCCCCAATATCAAGTAATAACCTTATAGGTCTGTCTTTATACAATCCTGTTGCATTACAAGTTTTCCCAGTAGTACAACTCTTACCACTCATGGGCTTAACTTTTAATGGTTTAACATCAGTGATATGTCTAGGAATTATGGTGGGGTCCCATTGTTGGGGCAAACTAGAGTCACCATGGATGTTATTTATTTCTATTGAAGTACCTATATCTCCTTCTATTAAATTGACAGGTTTGGTCAGGATCAATTAACATTCAGAAAGAGATCCTTCAGTATCAGCTATATCTTCATAGTTCTGATTCCCTTCAATCTCATTCTCTCCTTCCAATACTGTGATCTTTCTTTTTGGCAATGGGGGGTCTTGTCTCAAATGCCCTGTCTTGTTACAGTTCCAACAAGTTCCAGGCATTCTCTCTTTATCCCTGTTCTCATTAGGTTTCTTATTATCAGAGATATTTATCAGAGGTGTTTGTTCTATGGTTTTGTTAATATTGAATTTCTCTTTGGGTCTAGAAGGAACCTTCTTGTCTAACCCATTCATGTCAATTACTTCTTCTAACACATTGATTAGAGTTGGTAAGTCAGAATCCATACTCATTCTGCATCTCACACTATGGTTAAGATTTCCAGGACACAGGTTGAGGAGTCTTTCATTAACTTCCTCTTTACCAGCATCTGGATAGAAGCAGTCTAGTCTTATTTTCTGTTCTAAGCACCATTTGTGAGGTTTATCCTTTGAAGGGTCAAATGAGGAATTTTCGAAATTTTTTGCCATTTTTCTTTTCCTTATTCTAGAACCAAATTGTTCTTTGATTAAGAGTTTCCAAGAATTCCATGGTAAGGACCCTACTTCTTCTCTTTTACTAGTAAACCAGTCTAGAGCTACTTCGTGAAATGGCCTGGGTAGCCTGACTACAGCTTTAGCTTCTGGTAGGTCATAATAGTTTATGGTGTAGTCAATAAATTCAATGAAATTTGTAAGATTTTATTCTACTTCACCAGAGAACTTAGGCCATTCAGAAATTGGGGGTAAGAGTTTGAGGGCTTGTTCCATTTCAGGAGTGGGACTAGGCCTAAAAGTGTCACTCCTATGCATTCGTAATAAGGGTGGTGCATAAGGATTAGTTGTTTGTCTGGGAGTTTTTGGTTCCTCTGTAGTACTCCCCAAGGGGTTGGTCAGACGGACTCTTAAGTTTCTAGGATCATTCTTGATCAGATTAAGTTGCAGGTCCAATTTATTATTAAGCAGATCTAATTTCTCACTAAGGGGCAGAATAGAGTTGTTATTAGTATTTATAAATTCTTCTTTTAAAGGCTGAAAGGCCATAATAAAATCATCTTGGATACCTGATAACATATTCTCAATGTTTTGGGTCTTTCTAATTTTACCTTGATTTATTGTCTCCAATAATTTTTCTGTATGTTCCTTGATATCTTCTTTACTAAAGCTTTGAATTGGTTATTAATTAATTTGGATACTACTGTAGTCAACTCATCCATTTGGGTGTAAAAATCATCAAAATTTCCATAAAGGATTTTAAAATTATGGCGCATATTATTATAAAAGGAAGTAATTGTATCAGAGGTTGGTTTAGACAAGACACTAAGTTCAGAATTAGCAGATAATTGTGGTACACCTTTTTCCACTTTTGAGTAAGGATATTATCTGATCCCAATCCTTCTTTCCCTTTTGTTTTGGATGGGAAGAAGATCTCTTCTTTCCTGATTCTCTGCCTTTCATTTGGGCTAATTGATCCCATGGATTCCACTTTTCTACATAGGACTCTACCTTTTTCCTTGGAATAATTATTTGAAGAGCTATCTGGGTAGCCTTTGCCTGGTATATTATATTTTTAATAGATAATACATCCTCCTTGGCTTGTTCTTCTTTGAATTCTTCTCAATATTTCATGTGCTCTCTGACTTAGTCTTTGATCCTGGCTTCCTTGGCCAGATTCTACTAGGATGGCCGCAGGGAACGTTCTTGTAATGGAGGGGCGCTGAATTCTACTACCTTCTCCGGCTCTAGGTTGGGGGTGGCCAACAGTATTTGGGGCTGTTCCCTGTCCACCAACATTTGATTCACGGGTTCCAGCCCCCTCATGGTTGTCATTATTGGTGGTCTCACGGTTACTGGGGGCTTCTGGAAAAGATCCATAGGAGGGAATTCTCCCTGAGGCCCTTGTGTTATGCCTATTCATATTGAATAAAATATTTTATAAGTATTTTTCTAAAAAATCCATGATAATATATTTATTAAAACTTACTTAAGTTGATGTTCAAAGGCACTTAGACTTTTTTGGGATTAAATTGGTCCTTGATAGGTAATCCTACGGGGTCTTGGTGTGCTCCAATGAGGTCTTATCCAGTCCAATCAATATTTTCAGGGCTTCCAGAAATATCTGGGACTTCTTGATCCAATAGATCAACTTCAGTGACGGTGGTTTCTGGTATAGGAGGGTTCACTGATGGTAAAAATATATTTTATTTGTCAATAAAATATGTTAATATTATTTAAATAAAAATAATATGGTAATACAAGTTTTATACTTACTTTTATATTTTAAAAAGTAATTTATACAGTATTTCTTCCAAGCTTTATGTTTCCTTAATAGGGCTTCAAACTTGATATGCCTCTCAAGATCTTCTTGTTCAAAGAGTTTATCTAAGTGTTTACGTGCAGAAGAAATACTAAGTTGCTCAGCTTGAGTTAAAGCTTCCCAACCAGTTGGTTTATAATGTTTAATGTATTCTTCTTTTCTTATCTTTAAAATATTTAAATAATATATTATTTATTCTGCATTGGTTTTGAAATCCACTTCAAAAGAAATTAATGATAAATCATGGTTAAAATTCAGATAAATTATCTTTGATATAATTTTTACATGAAATGTCTGGTTGAAGGTATTAAATGAAATATAATGAAATATTTCCCAGCCAGACCCCCAATATTCAGCCTGCTAGATGCCAAGAACCTTTCTTTCCTTTAGCTACCAGAGGTGATGGAATAAAGAATGAATATATTATTCAATAAATGCAGCAAAAAATCCATAAAATATTTGGATAAAGCTTATTGCAAGGTTGATTGGTTTGGTTATAGTTCAATATTAAAAATCAATATTAATAAAGTGATTATTAAATGAATTAATAGAGGGGCAAAAATAATATTGGGGATCTTTAACACCTCTCTTCAGGGAATTCACTTTGAAAACACGTGGACCTGGTGACTTTGGAACCTTTAATTTATATTCTTAAAGGATATATTGCCCAAAGATAATATGTATATAAAATACACGGTGGAGTGGCAGGGCTTTGTAAACAAGCTTCTACGACAGAAAAAGTATAATAAAACTCACTGGTATATTATTTAATCCTTTGGGTACCTGTTTGGGATGTGCACTGATGGGTTAAACCTGTTACTGGGGTTAAAAGGTTGTTCAGAAGTTTAAATTGATAAAAAGGGTTGGGGGCGGATATTATTGATCAGACTAAAGCAATAAATAACTTACTTATCTCTTATAAGTGTTTGATTAACTTGGCCCGGTGTCTGGATGTAAATATAACTGGGTCTCTGGGTATCAATATCCTCAAAAGAGATCCTTATTTATAGCTCTTCGATTCCCAAATTTGTCCTTCTAAGGCACACAGGGGCTCAAAGGGGCAGACACTAAGGCTAGCAGGGTAACCAGTGGTAGCCTGTAACGTTTTTCAGGTGCTGTAGCACGGGTAATATCTAATTACCCAGTGTATGGAAATTATTCTATCTTTCAAATGATGTTTTGGACGTGTGAATAATACTAATCTGTCCATATTATTTATTATTTAATTAATTATCCTTAGTAAATGTTCCCAGTATGTTAATAATTCTTTAAATAGACATTCCCAAGGGTAATCTGATTTCAAGTTGTTTCTCATTATGTATTAACTGATTGGAGTAAAATTATGATATTGATTTTACTCCTTATTTTCAAAATTCAGTTGATTCACTAAAATTAATTACTTAAAAATATAAGGTATGAGAATTCATGTAATATTTTTATATCATTATTTTACTTAGTATATCATGAAAATATTAATAAATTAAAGTTATCACAATTGTATTTTTAATTATTTTAATATATTTTTACAAATAGGAGTTATCTTATTTTCGACATTTTTGGTATTTTTTAATTATATTAATAAAAAAATACGTGTAAAGGTTATTTAGGTATTTTTATATACTTTTATGTATTTTTAGATTATATAGTATCCATGGAAACATTTATTACATATTTAGAATGTTCCTGTGTAGGTTGTAGCATGTTTACGTGGTACCTGGGCTTCTCAGGCCAGCTGTCACTCTGTCAGCCCGTAGTCCTGCGGCTGCATACTTGTCAGAGGCCCGGGGCTGCGTACACCGCTTTTCAGGGTACGCTGACAGAGTGGCAGTGCTGCTGCTCAGCCGCGTGCGGGTGTATTGGTTGCCGTGGCTGCATGCCGGAATTGTGACAGAACACATTTCCGTGTGTAACTCCTAAAATATACACAACACCTCAATTCAGACTGAATTTTAGGTGTGAAACCTATACGTGAAAATGCATGTGAAATATTTAATTGGCCAAAAAGTCCCATATGGTTGCCATGGTTTTTTGGTCTTTCCTTTTTTTAATTATTAAAAATATCTTCAAGGGTGGGTTCAGTGAGTGACTGTACCTAATTTTGGGTGGAAAAAAACCATTTTGGCAATAATATTTATGGATTTCCTACTCCTTCTTAAGTTAATTTCAATATTCTTATTTTTATGTTATTTTTGTTACTTTTGCAGCTTGGTCTGAAATAGCAGCAAGCTGACAATGTTGATATACGTTTTCACTTTCATTTTCTGGGAGTTTCTCTGGTATGTTTGTGTATCTTCCCCTGATCTGTGACACCTGGTAGTGGTATGGGTAGTTCATGGTTGATTTGGGCTGTATCTTTTAATCCGTGACAGATAGAGGGGTACTTTGGCCAGGTGAATATAGGTTATTTTTGTTTAGAATCCACTTTTGAGGTTATTTTGAGGATTGGAGCTTTGCTTTTACTAGAAAAGTGAGTGATGGCTATAGTTTAGGTTTTGGAGAACCACAGTGGACAGGCACACCTTGAATGTAGGTTTTGTCTGCGGTATTGCAGATCTGGTGCATGCAGGTTGCATTATACACATGCAGGGCTGCATGCAAGAATTCTGACAAAAAAAAATTAGCCTGTAACTCCTAAAATATACACAACACTTTAATTCTGACTGATATTTAGTTGTGAAACCTGTGCATGAACGAGAGGAATTCTTTGAAAGTTTTTGAATTGGGATTTGGATTTGGACCAGGATGGAAATGACAAGTTTTAATTTTCTATTGAAATCTCTTTGAACAAAAATGATGAGGAAAATTTGATGATGTGTGTCACACTTTGCACTTAAGGGTTATTGTCTTCACCACTTCAACATGTCCTCTCCTCAGTACCATCTACCTCAGTCTAAAAGCGCGACACAAATAAAAGCACAACATCAATGGTGCAATCCGCTATTTCCTCTGGCTCGCGCTGACCTTCCAATCTTGGCGACCAACTCAGTATATACTTGCAAAATTTGCAGTTAATTCCATACTGGTCAACCATCCATTATGAGATCCAATCTCCTTCCCTGGCCAATCAACAACCTCGGACTTCCATCTTTGGTCATGCATTGTTTGTTAGTTTGCATCTACATGTAACCAAGCCATCACTACTGTATAGTTTGCAATTGGACTAGCCCCTACCCTGCATACACTATTACCTCTCATTTGCATTATCTTCAAACGTCACTCGCTCTTATCCCAATTCGTCATGCAATTGTACGCTCAGATTCTATTGTCTCGCACTTACGCTAAGACCTCGGATCTATACCACTGCTTCATTTCCTATTCCGTTCCTGTCATTCATTGCCTCACCGCTTCACCTGTAGTTAGCTCATCACCAGGTTGTATCTAGTCACTTTGGATTACCTTATAAGGGCTATCCCCTTGCCTGATGATTGTCTCCTCAGTTAGTTGATTTCATACGTTCTCGCATTTTGCTGCAACCTAGTTATCACATCGGACTCAGGTTGAGTTTCCTTCTTTGGAACACTTTCCATTCATCTCGCCGTTTGTTGAGTGGCATAACCAAGTGCGCACTTTGCAATTGGTTCTTGCTATTGGCACTTGCCCTCACACTTGGTATTCCTTTGCGCTCACAATCATCTAAGAATTGCCCTATAGTACATGGGGTGGTTGTGTGACAGTAAATTAACTAACTCAACTCATCTATTGTAGCCTGCCAACCTATAGTAGACTTCTTCTTTCTTGATGTCACGTACTCGCTCAACCGGGAACGCTTCCCTCACCCCTTACAATGATGAGATTCATTGGGTAGGGAAAACCAGCGCTCCTTGGGCCCAACACCCTTAGATCCAGTTCCTCCTTCCAAATCACCATCTGCGGAACCTCTAGATGATCCTTGGGCTCCTCCACGGTATGCTCCGACGGACCCTCTTGCAGAATTCACAGACTCCGACCATTCTTCCAATGAAACCTTGACTTGTGGTAGACCAGGGGTTTGCACTACTGCTCTCAAGCCTAATGCTCCAACCCTGCTTTCAACATTGATCCAGGCCCTCACTCATGGTGCCCAGCAATCTACTCCAAGCACTCCTAGTTTTCGCACTCTGGGCATGAAACAACCTGATCACTTTACAGGAGAAAATCCTCATAAGCTTAGATCCTACCTACAGTCTTGTAAAATCATCTTTTCAAACGACTCCAACAATTTCCCTTCCAATAGACATCAGGTTATGTATGCTTCTTCCTTCTTACAAGGTAGAGCCTCGCAGTGGTTCAAACCGTACCTCAAACTTTTATCCAACAACAGTCCCACTTGTATTCTCAAAAACTGGGACAAGTTTGAGCAACAATTGTTCACCCTGTTTGGCAATCCCAATGAAGTTTGAAACACCAAATACAAACTTAATAGTTTAGTTATGAAGGAGAATAGTAGAGCCTCCGTTTATATTTCTCATTTTTGAACCTTGCAGTCTTGCATCCAGTGGAACAAGGCTGCTCTTCTATTCCATTTCCAAAAGGGTTTACCGGCACGCTTAATTGAACAGCTTGCAGTTGGGGGTCATAAGACAACCTTGCTTCAGCAGCTAATCAATCGAGTGATTGAGCTTGATAATGGCTATCATGACAAGAATCGCTCTTGGCAAAACAACCATGGATCATCCACCTTGGCTCCGAAGGTGGAAGACTCCTTGAAGCAAAACACGAGGAACCCAAAACCATCCAAACCAACCCCAACTTTGAACTCCAACTTGAAAGGGAAAGCCGTCGCCAAAACTCCGAAGTTCCTGGACAAGGAAACTGGGATACTTCAAAGTGAGGAACAACTGCAAAGGGAAAAGAACGGGCTGTGTATGCATTGTGGAGGAAAACATGATGTCAACAGCTGTGCAAAGCAATTAGCGCGTGAAGCGGCTAAGCAGTCAAAAAATTAGCTTGTAGTTTTTCTGATACTTGCAAGGAAAACTACACATTATCTAAATCACTGCGAGTAAATCTTTGTACTTGCGAGTCACTAGGTGCTCTGAGTTTGAGATTTATCCTATTCCATTCCGACAACACTCCTTATCAAGCATTACTTGATTCCGGCGCTAATGTTTCCTTCATCAGTGAATCTTTCGCCACTTCAAAGAATCTTACGCGTTCCGAGATAGATAAATTTCCCATCTATCTAGTAAGTAGTGCAACTGAACTGTCTTATTGGGTTCCCCAAAAGGCAAAATGGACCTTTGCATTTTCCAATTTCCCCAGCTTCAAATGGGATTTATTTGTCTTGGCTATACCCGGAATGGATGATACCATTCTAGGCCATGATTTCCTAGTTTACTGGAATCCGGATGTGAATTGGCAAGAAGGAGTAATTAACCTTTGAACCTCGCAACCCCAGAACGCTAACCTTTCCATCAATCAGGAATTAAACAGCCTACCTGACACTTTCATTGAGTTGGATGACACTTTTCCGCCAGGAGATTTGGAATATCCTGACCTTCATTCTCAAATCCCCTCTTCAGATTTAGGAGTTATTGCTTACCTATCCAGCTTACCTCTTTCCTGTTCCTTTGAAGAGAAACAGACACCAACCAAAAGGTGTATTTTGAGCTCCCTAATCCTCTCGCACCATGCAAGCACCTCAAACCTGGTGCTCAAAGATGACAATATTGAAGATTTAGAAATCATTCGAGAGTCTTTACCTTTGGTTTATCATGACTTTGCTGACGTCTTTTCAGCGGCAAAAGCAGATAAGCTGCCTCCATCCCGTCCTTATGATCACAAGATTGAACTTACTGGCCCACCTCCAGCACCAGGACCAGTTTACTCTCTCTCAACGCAAGAATCAATTGCGCTTCAAGACTACATTGCGGAAAATGTAGCGAAAGGATTTCTTCGACCAAGCAATTCGAACACCGGTTCCCCTGTTCTATTTGTACCAAAAAAGGACAGCGGACTTTGCCTTTGTGTTGACTACAGGAAACTGAACGAGGTAACCCGGAATACTTCCTATCCAGTACCGCCTATGTCACATCTCCTTACCCTCTTCCATGGAGCTACTTATTTCTAGAAGTTAGACCTTCGAGGTGCCTATAACCTAATTTGCATTAAAGAAGGTCATGAGTATTTAACTGCAATGCGAACCCGGTTTGGCAGCTATGAGTATACCGTCATGCCTTTTGGCCTCTGCAACGCTCCTTCCACTTTCCAACATTTTGTCAACAACATTTTTTCCGATCTTGTAGGTAAATCATCGTGGTATATCTGGATGATATACTAGTCTACTCAAGAAACCTCAAAGATCACATTGCAAATGTGCGAGAGGTGCTGCAGCGACTTCGCAAGAATGACCTGTTTGCAAAAGCCTCTAAGTGCGAATTCCATTCCTCCTCTCTTCATTTTTTAGGTGTCGTAGTCTTGCAGCAAGGACTATTGATGGATCCATCCAAAAGCAAACGCATATTGGACTGGCCCCCACCTTCTTCTGTCAAATCTCTTCAAGTTTTCCTTTGTTTCAGTAATTTCTATAGAAGGTTTATTGCGCGTTACGCCAAAAAAAACATGAATCTTACTAACCTTCTTAAAAAAGACACTCCTTTTATTTTTACCAAAAAAGCAGCTTTGGAGTTGGAAGCTCTGAAGAAAGCGTTCATCACTGCTCCAATACTCGCTCACTTCAACGAGCTAGCTCACACTATTATTGAAACAGACGCAAGCAAATATGCAATCACAGGAGTCATCTTGCAGTTTTCTCCTTCCACTTCTCTCTTTCACCCCGTAGCTTTTGAGTCTCGCAAGTTTCTTGCTGCAGAGCTTAACTATGAGAATCATGACAAGGAACTTCTTGCAATTGTTTACTGCTTGAAGAAATGGTGTTCATACCTTTTGAGTCTTAGGGAATCCTTTGAGTTTTTAACTGATCATAATTCTTTGAAGTATTTCATGAGCTCAAAATTCCTCACACGTAGACAGGCGCGATGGGCCAAATACCTCTCCAACTTCCACTTTACAATCACATACCGTCCTGGGAAAAAAGAGGTAGTTCCTGATGCTTTATCACGTCAGGACAACGTTTACCCAGGGGGGGGCAGCACCTTCACCAAAAACAACCCTGAAAACGTTAGGACACTCTTCTCAACCCAATCTGCTCAACTCAGTAAAATCATTGCTTGCTTACAAGATTTGGCTTCCAAACTCCAACAAGCTCAATGCGACAATCCCAAGTGCATCAAACTTTGCAAAAGTGCGAACTTATTAGATAGTAGTTACAGTATAGATGATAATGACTTTTCAGTTTACAATAATTGTATAGTAGTACCAGATAATTCTTGCATTAAGTTAGATATCTTCGAGTTACGGCATGATTCCCCGCTTGCCGGACATTATAGGCAGGATAAAACCTACCAATTGATTGCACAAGACTTCTACTGGCCTGGTATGACCAAAGAAGTAAAAGACTATGTTAGCGCGTGCTATGATTGCAATCGTAGCAAGTCCTCAAAACACCGGAAGTATGGGCTGCTCCAGCAACTTCCAATTCCGCCTCGTCCTTGGCACTTGCTGTCAATGGATTTCATCTCTCAATTACCTTCTTCTAGTGGATATGATGCTATTGTAGTAATAGTAGATCGCTTCTCAAAGATGGCTTTATTTTTACGCAGTAATGTGACGGACTCTTCAGAAGACTTGGCTAACTTGTTCATAGAATATGTATTTTTGAAACATGGTCTCCCTGAAAATATAGTTAGTGATCATGGATCTCTTTTTGTTTCAAGCTTCTGGACCTCGCTATGCCAACATTTGAAGATCACTCGCAATTTATCAACGGCTTACCACCCGGAAACGGATGGGCAAACCAAGCGAGTTAATCAGATCCTCAAACAATATCTTTGAATGTATGTCGCCTACCAACAAGACGACTGGTTGCAATGGCTCCCACTAGCCAAATTTGCCTACAATAACTCCACTCATTCCTCCACCAAACAGTCGCCCTTCCAAACTCTTTATGGTAGAAACCCGGCTTCCTCTTCCCTTCACGTAACACCTTCTCAACCTGCTACCAATTAACTTGAACAAATTCAATCCCTTCAATCGAAACTTCAAACCAACCTTGAAGAAGCAAACCAGCGCTATAAGGAGCAAGCAGACCAATTTTGCACTTTGGCTCCAACCTTTGCAGTAGGAGATCAAGTATGGCTCAATGCTTGCAACATTTGCAGTACTCGCCCAACTTGCAAACTCTCCAAAAGAAAGCTTGGCCCCTTTAAAGTAGAATCAGTCATCTCCCCTAACGCCTTTAAACTTACTTTACCTGCAAAATGGCAAGGTATTCACCCGGTCTTTCATGTGTCTCTCCTAGAGCCAGCTCGAGTCCTATACCCGGGCAAGACTCATCCCCCTCCTGAACCAGTCAATGTCCACAATCATCAAGAGTGGGAAGTAAGCCGTATTCTGGATTCCAGGTTACACAAAGGAAAACTTCAATACCTCGTCAAATGGTCTGGCTTCCAGTCCGACAAAGATCGCACCTCGTGGGAACCAGCCCATCACCTTCGCAATTCACCCAATCTGATTCAAGAATTCCATGCAAGCTACCCTTGCAAAACTTGGAAATCATGATTCTATCCCATCCAATTCCATTCCACTCCACATTCCATCCCATCCAATCCCATTTCATTCCATTCTACATTTATCTTACGTAATCACATTCCATCCCATATTCCATCCCATCAAAACTTATCTTATTTCACCATCATTTCATCATTTAAAACCCTCCATCTCACTGTGTTATTCTTTTCTCATTTTCCCTTCATTTCCACTTATTATTAACAAAAAAAAAAATAATAATAATAATTCTATTTTTTTAAAAAAAAAAAAAAAAAAAAAAAAATTATAATATACATTGAATTAAAATGTTTCTTTTATCTATTTTTCTGCATCCTCCCAATTTGCCGTCAATTCATCAACCATTGACCAAAAGGTATCCAGGTCTTCATCATTAATCAAGGTGGACATTCTTCGAAGTACCAGCACCTCCGTTATGATGTGCCTCTTGAAGATCTCCTTGCACCTAGCAACCCAAGCTTGCTTCGTTCACGCATTCCATCCACCTTCCTCCAAGAGCTCTTCATACGCTCTCTTCCTTTGGCCACCCGATGTACCTTCTCTGATATTGTCCATCAAGTGCCTTGCATCCGTTTCAACCGGCAAAACGATTCGCACCAGATCCACTTTGCCTCGGCCCTCCATTCCTTCCGTCCCAGTCAATTCCTCCCTTCCATCTCCTTCATTTCCTCTTTGTTCTCTCCACTTCCGTTTCCCCCATTTTCCTCTTCTTGTTTCGCTGTGTTTTCTTCCTCCCTCACTTCCTTGGTGATAACTCCTTCTGGTTCTGCACCGGATACCCCGCCTCTCACCTTGGCATTCATCTGGGTCCCCGGGTTTTCAGTTGATGGTCCCCAGTAAGGTGGTGGTGGTGGTGGTGTATTAGTAGTATGTCTTTGAAAACAAGGCAACACTAGAAAAAAAGCAAATAATTAGTTAATATTTCAAGTTCATTAGTTATTCCTGATTATTACTCACCAGGAACTCGCGTCCCCAAGTATTTGATCTCCGGCAATGGTGGTATTTCATAATTAACCCTTGGCGCGGACCTACAACTTTGCATTTCCCTTGATGATTCCGAAGGACCCTTGATGGTCGACTCAACATTTATAGGGAAATTACACGCCACCTTGCAAAGTAGACATTGCTTGCATTTGCCTCAAGACCTCGGACGGCAGTACTGGGAATACAAAGCTCGTTGCGGCGAATACAGTTTTTGCAACGGCGGGATGACAATGACAACATTTTAACAAAATTTATAAAAAATATTGGGTAATGAGTTAAGTAAAAAATAGGGTATACAGTGAATTAAACGACTTGAGATTGATGGGAAAATTTACCTGAATGCTTGCAGGAGCTCGCATCTTTATACCCGGGCAACTGTCACACTTTGCACTTAAGGGTTATTGTCTTCACCACTTTGACATGTCCTCTCCTCAGTACCATTATCTCAGTCTAAAAGCGTGACACAAATAAAAGCACAACATCAATGGTGCAATCCGCTATTTCCTCTGGCTTGCGCTGACCTTCCAATCTTGGCAACCAACTCAGTATATACTTGCAAACTTCGCAGTTAATTCCATACCGGTTGACCATCCATTATGAGATCCAATCTCCTTCCCTGGCCAATCAACAACCTCGGACTTCCATCTTTGTTCATGCATTGTTTGTTAGTTTGCATCTACATCTAAACAAGCCATCACTACTGTATAGTTTGCAATTGGACTAGCCCCTACCCTGCATACACTATTACCTCTCATTTGCATTATCTTCAAACGTCACTCGCTCTTATCCCAATTCGTCATGCAATTGTACGCTGAGATTCTATTGTCTTGCACTTAGGCTAAGACCTCGGATCTATACCACTGCTTCATTTCCTATTCCGTTCCTGTCATTCATTGCCTCACTGCTTCACCTGTAGTTAGCTCATCACCAGGTTTTATCTAGTCACTTTGGATTACCTTATAAGGGCTATCCCCATGCCTGATGATTGTCTCCTCAGTTAGTTAATTTCATACGTTCTTGCATTTTGCTGCAACCTAGTTATCACATTGGACTCAGGTTGAGTTTCCTTCTTCGGAACACTTTCCATTCATCTCGCCGTTTGTTGAGTGGCATAACCAAGTTTGAACTTTGCAATTGGTTCTTGCTATTTGCACTTGCCCTCGCACTTGGTATTCCTTTGCGCTCACGATCATCTAAGAATTGCCCTATAGTACGTGGGGTGGTCGTGTGACAATGTGTTTGCTTTTATTTTAATTTGGGATTAGAGTTTGATTCAATAAAGATAATAATAGTCCACAATAATGGTGAGTTTTTATAAGATGGAAAAAGAGACCTGAAAACAGCAATAATCCCTGTGCATGTCATTGGTTCTTCTTGTGTGGTGCAATAGGTAGTTACAATCATTGTTAGTGATTTTGGTAAAATTTTCTAATCTAGTGAGCCATTTCTCTCACCTCTCAGAATTGTTTGAGTTTCTTTCTATTCTCCTGCCCTACTGCTTTGGTTCTGTATGGTCAGATCTGTTCTAATGATGATCTAGCGTTAGTGCTTTCTTATTCTTATGCCCTGATGCTGCTTAGGGACATCTTACCTAAGCTGAACCCCAGTGAACTTGGTTCTTTTTCTGGCCATGTTCTGAAAATGAAGACACTTTTTAAATATAAAAATGGCCCAAAATTCACTGTAGTGGTGTTTTGATTTTTGGATAATATTTTATTCAATTATTTAAAATATTAAGGAGTAGGAATTCAGGGGAGGGGTCAGTGAGTGACCCTACCTAATTTTGGATGAGGAATCCAAATCTGTAGTAATTTGTTTTGATTTCCCACTTGTTCTTTAGTTCATGAAGTTTGTTTTGTTTTTTATCTATTTTGGTACTTTTGACCGGTTGCTCTGTGAATAGTTGCAAGATGACATGTTTCAACCAGTAGCTGCATTGTGGCTGGTTGGTTTCCATGTTGAATTTGATCTGGGGTGGTTGGGCAAAACTTAGCTTCATATGTGCTTGCCCTTTCATGGGCGAGATGCAACAAATGTGAGCACGGTACACATTGTCTTGAAGATACTGACAAGATGGTTCTTGTTGTTTTATGGACTCAGCCAATAGTGTAGATTTGTTTTGTCATGTTTCTGTTTGGCGCTATTTGTGTGGTGTGAGCGGGTAAGAGCTGCTTTCAAAACCGCCATGACTTGATTAAGGTTGATTTCATTTCAGAGTTCCATGACGATGGAGCCGTTCCCTCAAGCCGGGTCACATGCTCGACAACAAGAGCTTCATGAGCATACATTAGATCAGGAGCCGCGTTGCTGGAGCATCCATTTGAATCTCCGCAATGTCAAGCAATATACTCCGTGGGCCATAACAAACATGGCAGGCCACGATGACTTGCACTAGCAACCCACCAAGGAAGAAAAACTTCATAAGGGATGGGTTGTTTCCCTTCAGCTCTACATACTTTCCGGTCACAACATCCGGTTTGAATTCCACCCCAGTATTGATATTGCTACCTTTACCTGCGCAACTGGAATCAACCCACACGGAAATTAGAAAAAATTTGAAGGCGATTGTCGCAACTACCAAAGTTGAACAATGCGTTACTTGGTTTGCTTCAAACTGTTTTCCATCATATTTTCCGGTCTAATATATTTTCAGATTGTCTTGGGTGGCAAGCAAACTTGCACCGCCGCATTTCCTTTTGGATTCTGCACGAAACTTGCAAAAGACCCCAACCGTTTTTTTTGGGACGCCAGAATATTACAATGGTTTGTCCTGATCAATTACCTCCCCTTTGATGATCATTGGCATTGGATTAATTATTCTGATTTATTTCATGATGATTTTTCTCATGTGGTGAAAACATGAATAATGAATTTGGAATGAAGTTCAAAAACCAGCTTATGCGGTAGTCAATTTGGGAGTAGCAACATATGACTGTGCTAAAAATATGATGAGCGGATTGCCTCCAGCTATTATGCAACCATTTTGTTGCAAATCTGATATGCTTCAGGTGAGACTAGTATCAATTTTAAATTGATTTTCACAATTGAGTTTTCTCCTGTATGATTTAATGGCTTATTATGATGGTTGGTGTTTGCTTTTTCATTCCTCAAAAACAGGGATTCAGGGGGACTCCTAGTTATAATATACTTACACCATCTTTGAATGGGGGTGTTTATCAAGATCAACTCATCAAAATTTGTTTAACATAGGACACTTGATAAAAAGGAAATGAAAAAATGAAGATCTCATTTTTTTGGAACTTTTTTGAAGGTCTTTGATAATTGGGTTATTTTTTTTATCCTTCAATCTTGTTGCAAAGAAAATTTAAAAGACCTGATTCTGCAAGAAAATAAATCATATCAAGATCATGGTGCATTTTCTTTTAAATAAATCAATTTAATTCATCTACCTCAAATTTCTTTTCCAATCATATTTTTTCATTTGTCTCATTTGTGATATATATTCTGTTTTATGTCAAATTGATATAGACAAGTCCCAATAAAAAACATTTAATATGATTTCTTATGAAAATTTAAAAATTTTGATCATGATATGAGGCCATAGAGTTCGCTGTGAGGAATTATGATGATTTAATTCCGAAAAAAGGGGCCCAAATCAATTTATTCCTTCAGAATCCCTCAAAGAACGCCTCTTTTGGAAAAAGGCAAAATCTTACACTATTTTGTTTTCCTAATATTGATTTTTTTGGCCAGATTTTTCACAAAAATAAAATGTCCAAGTTATGAAAATACTAATTGCTAATGCATCCACCACCTTTGAAATTTTATCCCTTGCAAAATTGTGTGGAACCTTTTTTTTTAAGGATTCAGGAAATTCCCTGGCTAGGAGTGGCATGCACCCCCTATGAAATCCAAAGGGGGGGGCAGAACTTCTGGAAGAAAATTTAAGCTATTTTATACCAGGAACCTGAATTTCCTCTAGCTAAAGAGATTGATCAAGAAAATGAATAATGATATTTGCAAGAATAAGCGCAGTCAAAAATCCAAAGGGGTCAATATGATTGGAGCAAGTGGAAGTTTGACATGGTTTGGTTAAAAGGCTTTCAATATGTTTTAAAAGAGCATCCACAGTACATAAAGAGTGGTGCTCATTAGCATCTCTCTTCCAGAGATCAAATTTGGACCTTGTACCCTGGAAGATGGGAAAATTTTGAGTTGAAAAGAAAGTAACATTACCAAATAAACTGTTAGAATGTCTGGTCAAAAAATCACACGATTCAAGAGGTGGGGAAAAAACTTACTCCTTTGAGAAATTACTGACTGCATACCTGAAGTGGTTTACAGTTGAATTGTTTCAGATCAACCGTGGGTTTCTTGGCTATGTATCTTCTATTGAAAAAGCAATAATGGTTCCAAAATAACCTTAATATTTCTTGTAATAATTCATAAATTGGTTGCTTATACCTTTATGAGCACTTCACCAATGAAAAATGATTTGAAAACGGCCTGAATCTTACTCTTTCATTTCTGAATGCCCATCCCAGTTGGTTTTAAATAAAAAATTGAAAATTTGATCCAAAAAACCCAATTTAATAGACAAAAAATTTAATGTTGATTTGAAAATACCCAATTGAAAATTCATTCAATTTAAACTTGGTTTCAAAATTCTCAATACAATGGCCATCCAATTTCAAGTTTCTTGGACGCCCTAAAATTTTAATTCACATTTAAAATTCCCCAATGAAATATTTTCACTCAGTGTCTGCATTAAAATTCAACAGCAAGTTGGTTCCCCAATGATTTTCCGATTGTTGGAATGAAAAACCAATTATTCAGATAATTGGTTGAAAGTACTCATTTTAATTCTTCAATTGAAGACTGCCACCCAATGTAATATAATCATTGGACAATTCTCAGCAATTTTTATGAAAGGTTTCTTGGTGGTCCACCACTGAATCAATTAATCGGGTGGTGAGCCACAAATTCAATGGTGACCAATCAAAAATAAATGAGGAAAATGCAGGAGTGAGATACTTACAGGAGAAAAAAAAATAAAACCGCCCAGCAAAGGAAACAGGAATTCCACAATTGCGCTGAAAATTTGGCCCAAAAAATGAATAAAATGTTGTGATTAATTGAGAAGAAAACGTGGAAGAAGCATTTTGAAAAGGTGAGAATAATTTTGAAAACCAGCGCGTGTAAATTGTGAGATAACCTGCAATACAACCAATTTCATTCTGTGTATCTCCCAAAAGTTTAAGGATGGAGAAAATTTTCTTGATTTTTTAGAGAATTATTAATATTGTTTCTATTTCTGCTCTTCAACATACAGAAAATGGAAGGAAAAAAGGCCCTTGTATTAAAAAAGTTTACTTCAAAGAAATGGTGATACAAAAGCCTCAAATTTCATTTTGGATTCAAAAGGAGGACCTGTCAGCATTGAAAAATTTTCATGAAATGCTGGTACACATTCAATGACTCAAATTAAAGAAATTAATTTTTAAATCTCATCTTTTGGATTTCTTTTCAAATTTTTTGTTTTTTCATATGTGAAACTAAATCAAAATATTCTTTTTTTTAAGGCTATACAAAACTGTTTGATAGTGGGAGAAAGCTCTTTTTGTGAGCTTACATCTTGAGAAATTGAGTTGATTTCATGTATTTCTAAGTCATTGAATATTTATAATTTGTAAATAAAGATAGTATAGATTTAAAGGAATTTATTCCATATGATTTTTCTTCATTCATAATGTGGAAATAAATATTAGTGAGTTGGATAATTGCCCATTTTTTGATTTTAAAGGAAGAATTTTCCTGGTAGTAAATAAGAAAGCATTATTTATTTAGGCAGCCAAAGCAATTTATTTTGATCAGAGAGGATCTTTTTAGTATCAGTTGGTTTGGGAAAAATTCAAATGTTTCATCTTGCAAGGGGACATATATTCACAAATATTTACAGAAAATGTTACTTGAAAATTTCATTAATTTAAATGTACAAGCTATTTCAAAAATTCAGAAGTTTCTATTTAAACTTTCAAGATGAGAAAATAAAAATTAAAAGTTATTTTGGTAAAGAATGAAGGCCATTATCTCAAAAAAATTGATCAGATTTAGAAGGAAAGTGTCAGGTTCCTGATGCCAGGACCCTTGCTTTCCTTTGGTTACCCAAAGTGATATTAGTTTCTGAATAATAATTATTCCAAAAAAGCAAGTAAAATGCTCAAATAATAAGAATGGGGTGAGACCAATTTCAAGTTTTGTGGTGTTTTGGTTGAATATTTTTCAATATGTGTTTTAAGAGGGGCCACAGCTAACACAAAACTGGGTATCTTTATAGTAACACAACCTCTCTTCAGGGGGTCACCTTGGACAGTATGAGACCCTGGACTATAGGATCCTGAAGAAATAATTCAAAGGGGTAACTCCCAAGGTAATGACGGTATTTCTGAGATTTAATAACACATGTCTGTTGCAGGGAGGAACAGACTTACTTTGAAGTACTTGGCTCACGTAGATGCTGCAGAAATTCACAGTTGAAAGCTTCTCAGGTCAAAGCTTAGGGTTGTGGCTGATTTTCTTCAAGTGAATTAATAATGGGTTTAGAATTAATATTAATACTTTCAGTATAAGCAAATATATCACTTTTTTATCTCCTATCAACACTTGATCATGGATGGCACTGGTTTCTGGATTTATAATAAAAATTACTGGGTTTTGAAATAACCAAAAGGTACTGTATATATACCTTTATGGGATGAAGGAGCCTTCTCAGGGAATTTATAGAGGTTTCTAACTGAGGGCTAAGGCTAGAAGGCTGTCCATGGCTGGTTTGGCATGTATGCTTATTGCTGTCACTTAGATGTACCTTTCTGTGTCATATTTATGTGTGAAATAATTGTGAGAACATGTTAAATATTGATTTTTTATTTCTGTAGTTCTGACATATTTCCTAATTTTGTACTATATTCTTTTGAGAAATTTGGTCAGGGGTGGGTATTTGTAGATTCTCCATCATCTTCTGATCATTTTGAAATTTTTCAATAATTTTTAAGGGAGAACTTTGATATATTGTATTTTCTGGAAATTTCATCACTTAGGATCACTAGTACAGCATTCTCTCCATGAAACATTTTGAGGGTGAACGGTCCCACAGAGGCAGGTCTCAGTTTTCTTTTTCCTGAGAAGTTGTTGAAATTAATAGTTGAAATCAAGGCTTAGCCCCCAATTTTGAAATCAGGTTCTTTATGATTCCTATCCCATCTCTGTTGTTTGTACTCAACAGCCTCTTGAACAGATTTAGCAGAATGTTTATTGGCTATGTCTATCATTTTCTTGGATTACACTGATGTATGGTTTATGTTGAGCATGTTTTGATTAAGTTTTTCTTTGGATAACTTAGGTATCCATCCTCTTTCTAGGACATAGGGTATTTCTTTTTTGGTTGAGTATTTTCTACTGTTGTAATCCATTTATAGGGCAGGTTAAAGGCTGACCCAGTCATGACAGTATCCATCTGCATTCTTGTACTCTAGTCCAAAGAAGTATAATCTTCTAAGCATAACTTCTAGATTCTGGATCATTCTTTCATCTAAACCATCAGTTTGAGGATGGTAGGCAGTGGATAAGTCCAGGGTATATCCTATCATATCATGAAGGTTTATCCAGAATTCAGAAGTTAACTTGGGGTTTTTGTCACTTATAATAGTCTTTGGGACCCCTACACCTGCAATGAGTCTTTTCCATAAAAGTAGTGCTACTTCCATGGCAGTGTCCTCCTTGTTGTAAGGTAAGAATTTTTCTTTCTTTGTAAAAATTTCTACTATGACCAGCACTGAGTTGGAAGAGTAAGCTTCTCCTGGAGCTAGTCCCATTACAAATTCCATGTTGATGATTTCCCATCTATTCTTGGGCTCAGAAATCCTCTGTATTAGGCCAAACCTTTTCCCAATGTTCCTGTCATACTTTTGGCAGGTTTCACAGCTGTAAAAATACTGGATGGTTGAGTCCCTCCGGTTAATCCACCAGGCTTTTTTTTAACCTTTTCCAAGGTCCTGTCAGTAGAACAGTGACCAGAGGAACATTCATCATGGCACTCAGCTAGGATATGTTTGATATGTTCCTCATTAGTCAAGACTGGGATTCTGGAATGTTGATGGTTTTAGTATAATAAGCCTTCCCATAGGATAAATCTCCCAGCTCTTTAGGCCTTTAGTAATGGTTCAGGCAAGCCTTTGATTAGTTCAGAAGGAGGGTTAGTAATTTCCATGACAGAGATCAGTGTTCTCATATCTGGTTTGTAAGTTTCCTTAATAGAATCAAACAAGGATTCATCCAATCACAGATATGTATTCCCATGATTGTTGCTTCAAGATGAAGCATATTTATGTTGATTGTTGGAAAAATATAATGATCTTCTGGGTCATGATCAGGATTTCTAGGGTCATTGGATAAAGCATTCCTACTCAGGCTGTAAGCATTCTGTTTTTTTCTTCCTGCATGATGGACTATAGTCATCTGTCCTCTATGCTTCTGGATAGCTATCTGATATACTAACATGTATATGCTGGGATTCTTCATTTTCATGAGAATCCTAAAAGTATTATATTCTGTGATCACCATAAAGTTAGTGACTTCAAGTTAGTAATGGATTTTTCCAAATCCCAGAACAGAGAAAGACATTACATTTGGCTGGCACCATATATCTTTTCTGTACCCTTAACCTGCCTGGGTATGAAGAGTATTGGTTTCTCCACTGGTTTGTCATATTCTATTGTTTCTTGGTGCGATGCATCTCCTATTCCATCCACACTAGCATGTATGTACAGCTTGAAAAGTTTTCTGTAGTCAGGTTGGATTATTAAAGGAGCTGTGGTCATAGCTACTTTGAGTTCCTCATAAATCTTTAATATCTCATCAGTAATCTCAAATAAAGTGTTGTTGTTGCAAATACTATACAAACACTTGGTTGGAAGTGAAAAAGCGGGGAAATACTTCCTGTAGTAAATGCAGAAGCTGATGAAAGACAAGAGGGTCTTGTTCTGGGGAATTGGTCTGTTCATAACAGCAGCTATCTTGCTTTGGTCAGCTGTGAGGTTTAGACCAGAGAATATGTGTCCAAGAGCTTTGAGTTCTCCATATCCAAAGTTCCACTTCTTCATGAATTATTTCATGCCCACAGAATGGATGTCTTTTAGGACTAGTCTTAATTTTTCAATTTGAGTGGTCCAGTAACCAGTATAAATAATAACATCATAAATGTAAACCATCATCCAGCCTTTGTGAATGAAATGCCCTAGTTCTGTGTCCATCATTCTTTGGAAGTGGGAAGGAGAATTTTTAATTCCTAAGGGCATTCTTAGATACTCATATAGCCCAAGGTGGCATATAATCCTCATGAAATTTCTGCTATCAGGGCTGATAGGAATTTGGTGGAATCATTTCAACATGTCCATGGTAGTAAGAAAGTTAGCCTTTGAGAGGTCATTGGGAGCATGGTAAATTTTAGGGATAGGATAGTAGTTGGATTTAATGTAGTTATGAAGCATCCTAAAGTCTTTAATCATTCTTGACTTTTCATTGTGCCAATCTATGATCACTGGTATAGTGACATCCACTTGTTCATTGTGTCCTACTTTCCCTAAAAATTATAGGTCAATTATTTCTTGCATTTTGGTTTCAAGAGCAGCTCAAGATTTTGGACTAGAGGGGTAAGCAGGCCTCCCAAGGTTGGGAGGGTAAGGAGTTTCTATGGTCAGGGTTAGAATCATGTCATGTCATTTTATGTTACCAATTGGGTGATCTTTGGTTTAGAAGGCATTCTGATTTTCAAAGCAGACTTGAAGTATGTCCCTTTTGCGGTATTCATTGAGCCTGGAGTTCAGTGCTGGTGTTTTTCATAAGTGGAGTCAGAACTATGATAGCTTATGTGACATATCTTGAGTTTCTTTTTCCAGCCACCTCCAATATTAAAATAACTTCTTTTGATTTGGAATAAATCTATTCCATACAGGCATAGGGAGTCATTTCCTAATGTGAAGTTATCACATGCTCCATTCTGTAATAATTCAAACTCAATCTTCAGTTTGAGAGATCCTTTAGTGTGGGGGGTTGGATGCTTTTTTCCATACTCCTATAGCATATAAGGATGAATTAGATGTACTGAACTTAGCTTGTAGTACTGGTAGTAAGTTATCTTTCAAATGGGGATCTTTTTATTCCAGGTAAGATGATCCAAAACAAGAACAGAAAGCTCCAATTTCCAGGAGTAGTTTTACTGGGGATTCTTCGATAAGACCAGTAGCATATTAGGTTTTACCAGAAGTATAACTTTTACCTGCAAAATTATTGAGAGTTACAGCTCTGGCTTCTTAAATATGTTGGATTTTCATGCTAGGATTCCATTGTTGGGGTAGATTGGAATCTTCATTAAAAGTATTTATATTGAGGGAGGATTCTATGTGTCCCTCTAAAACATTGATGGGGTTAGTAAACATCAATTCACATTCTGAGATTGGTCCATCAGTTTCATCATATTGAGGGTCAGGATAATTGTCACAATCTTCTGCTTCTATTGGATTAATCCTCCTTCTTGGTTTGGGACAATCTGTTCTAAGATTTCCTCTCTAATTGCAGTTCCATAATACCTTTTACTTGCTTCCTGAAGGTCTTCTTGACATCAAAATTAGAAGGGTTTGGAGTAGAAGACTCTTTAACCTTACATAGATACTCTTCCCTGTTATTTGGATTCTGTTCTCTGGGCTTTTTTGTTTTTCTATCAAATCCATTCATATGTATAGTTTCTTCCAGTATACCAATAAAGGTAGATAGATCAGAATCCATTGGTATTCTACACCTTAAACTTTGATTGAGGTTTCCAGGAAAAAGTTTGAGAAGTCTTTCATTTAATTCCTCTTTCCAAGCTTCTGGGAAAAGAAATCTAACCTCCTTTCCTGTTCTAAACACCATTCATGAGGTTTTCCTTTGGAAGGTTCAAAGGAGGAGGTCTCACAGGAATTCATCATCTTCCTTTGCCAAATTCTGGTGCCAAACTGTTCTTTGATTAATTTCTTCCAATATTTCCAAGGCAATGGGCCTAATTCTCCTATTTAATTAATAAACTAATCAATGGCTACTCCTTTGAATAACCTGGATAGTCTTACTACAGCAATGGTTTCAGGGAGATCATAAGAAGCTAGTCTTTAATGAATAAATTCAATGAAGCTTATATGATCATACTCTCCTTCTCCTGAGAAATTGGGCCAGTCAGTTCTAGGGGGAAGTTGCTTTTGATCTTGTTCAACTCCTGGGGTGGGGCTAGGATTATGAGATTGAAACCTGAAAAAACTTGGCTGGGAATTGTTGTTGGGATGGAGGAGAACCTGTTTGGTTTATTTTCTTCTGATTCTGCTGGGGGGTTATTATTACTGACTTTGAGGTCTCTGTTATCATTCTTGATCATACCTAATTCTAAGTATAACTTGTTACTTAACTGGTCATTTTTTTGATCACATGAGTGGAAGGGGTTCTAGTTATTCTTTCAGCCTCTTCTTTATAATCATTGAAAAAAAGTAACTGTTCTTGTTTTATAGAAAATTAACAAATGTCTATGTGTTTTATCATAGTCAACTTAATCATTCTTTTGGTTTCTTTCAAGTTTTCTATTTCAGCACCTTTGGTTCTGGCTTTAACTTCCTGAAATTGGAGTATCTTAGAAGTATTTAAATTCGATTTGTCCAAATTTTCATAGATATTATAAATTTTGCTGCTTAAAACTTCAAAATTATGGGCCACATCAAGAGTCAAAGAATTTGAGCATAAAGCATCTAATTTTTGTATACTTTATTCCACTTCTGAGCTAGAGAGACAATATTGTCCATATCTTTGGGATTCCTTTGTCTCTGATGGGTTAAGGAGCTCTTCTTTTGGTGTTCCTTTCCATTTAAGGTGGCTAGCTGATCCCAAGGATTCCCGCATTTCATTTAAATCTTTACCTCCTTTCTGGTTATCAACTTTTTTAGACTTATTTCGGAGTTTTTTTCAAAAGAAATGGCTTTCCCCATGGATGCCATGTCTCCTTGAGACTTGGCTTCCTTGAATGACTCCCAATGGCTTACATGCCCCTGCACTAGAGTCTTTATTTTCTCCTCCTTGGCTGTTCCCAGTTGCGGTGGCCTATTTGGAGGCATACCCTCTGGGTATGAGGTGAGCCACAAGGGATTGCTCTCCAAAAGTATGTTGGTTGAGTTGGCAGCCGCGGCTGACATTGTTGTTGGCTCAGGAAACACTTGGGTTGTGGTTTTGAGCCCCTTCATTGTGCTTGCAACTGATGTCCTTACAGGTGCGCACTCCTCCGGGCAGAAATCCATAGGATGGTGCTCTGCTCCTGGCTTGGGCGTTGGGCCTGTTTTGCAGCATGGCGTAAAAAAATGGATCAGTTTTTTTCAAAACTTCAAAAAAAAATTAGAAAAAAAATTATAGTAACAATTTTTCATGGTGTTTATATTTTTATATCCAAAAATATTTAAGGGTTTTAAACTCACTTAGGTTCATGTTGAGGAGCACCAATGCCAAATTGAGGTTTGATGTATCTTTTGTTGGTATTCCAGGGGGATCTTGGTGGGTTTCAATCAGATCTTGACTGGAGTCCAAAGATCCAGTGTCAGGGTTTCCTTCTGACAAATCTTGCTCAATAAAATCAGAAAGGGAGTAGGCTTTTTCCACTAAAAAAAATTCAAAAATAAAATAATAAGTTTTTATTAGTTTTTATTTATTTTCTATTTATTTTTATAAATTTTTATAAAAGAATTATTGAAAGCTGACTTTCTTGTCTCTTTTTATGGCAAAATAGGTGGTGTCTTAATTTATTCCGCCTTTTGTGTTGCCTTAATAAAGAAATCAAGTTGATAAGTCTTTCAAGCTCTAGTTCTTTTTCTTTAAGAGCTTCTTGATTATAATATTCAATCCTTCCCTGCTGTTTTTCAGCGGTTAAAGAGTAACAATAATTAGGCAGAAGAACACGCAGATTGGCTTATTTCCTTTGTTTGAGAAGGTTCAAATAATAAATAATCAATTCTCTGATGGTCTTAAGATCCACTTGAAAATAATTGAAAAAACATTTTAATAAGTATTTCTACTTATTTGTATATAGTATATCTGTCTGAGAAGAAATAAATCATTAAATATTAATTATTCATGGATATTTCTCAGCCAGACCCCCAGTTGTCAGCTTCCTGAAGCCATGAAGCTTGCTTTCCTTCAGCTAAAGAAAGTGATATTGGTGTTGGAGTAATAATGATTCCCAGAAAGCACATAGAATGCTCAAAAATGAAGATATGGTAAGAGCAAGTGCAAGATTAGTATTGGTTATTTTACAAAGGGTTTTCAATATGTCAGACAGGCCACAGCTTATAAAAAACTGTGGAACTTTATAGTAACACAACCTCTTTTTGGGGGCTCAATTTGGACAGTATAAGACCCTGGACAATGGGATCCTTAAGAAATACTCAAAAGGGGTAATATCAAAAAGCCAACCCACATACTATAGGAAAATCTCAGATGATTGTGAACGCAAAGGAAGAAGACTGAGTGCAATGAAGAATTAAAGATAGAATGGCTAACTGCAAAGTGCAAACTTATGATTCAAAGGCTCAGCAAGCAGCAAGGTGGATGGAGTGTTTTGATGGAAGGGAAATAAACCCAAGTCCAATGTGATGACTGGATTTAAAAAATGCATGAACGTATGAAATGAACTAACTGATCAGAAAATCTTCAGGCAGGCAATCCAGCCTTTATAACGTAATCCAAATTTGACTAGATACAACCCAATGGATGGCCAAATACAGCTGGAGAAAAAGGAGGAAATGAATGACAGGAATGGAATGGGAAAATCTATTAACTGAACAGTCATTTCCAAGTTTGTAGTGTAATTGCAAGACAAATAAATATGAGTGTACAAGGATGTAATGGATGAGACAGGAAGGGATGAAATGTGAAGACAATGCAAATATGAAGATGTAGCTTATGCAGGTTAAGGGACTAGTCCATTTGCAAACTATACATTTGATGTGACTATCTAGGCATGAGTGCAAACTAGTGTAAGTGCATGACCAAGAATGGAAGTCAAAGGATTTATGATATCCAGGGTAGAAGAGCAAAGCTTGAATGGATGATCAATTGGTATTAGAGTTACTTCAAGATTTGCAAGTGGATACTGAGTTTCCAAGATTGTAAGGTCACTACACAAGCCAAAGATGGTAAGGGGAAGGCACCATTGATGATATGCTTTATTTGTGTCAAGCTTTCTGGAATGGGCTAGATGGTACTGAGGAAAGGATATGTCAAATTGTTGGAAGAAAATGACCCTAAACCTTGAAGCATGACACTTACCCCGGTATAAATCTGTGAGCTCCTGCAAGCGTTTAGATGATTTTCTCATCAATTGCAAATGTTTTTACCTACTGTATAACCTTATAAAATTACTACTATTCAATCACTTTTGAAAAATTAATTATGTTGTCATCCTTTTTTCCCTGTTGCAAAAGCTGTATTCAACACAGTGAGAGATTTTTCCAAAGCACCACTTCTCATGTTCTTCATGGCAAGTGTGAACAATGTTACCTTGAAAAAGTTGCTTGGAAGTTCCTCTTAAATAGCAAACCATTGGCTGATACCCCAGAGGTTTCCACAAGTGAAGTCCCAAGTCAAAGGTCTTCCCCGCCTGTGAATTATTACATTCCACCAGTACCGTGGATTGAATTTCTTGGAGTGCAGAACCCAGGTCAGTGTTGAAGACTAACTAAATGAAAAAGATGAAACTAATATAATTTAATTTTAAACCTGTGTATTATTTGCAAGATTTTTTAGATACACCACCAATAGGCACCACCACCACCACCACCTTACTTTGGACCTTTGGTCAAATTTTAAGAAAATCAGATGAGCTCCAAGGTGCAAGGTTAAGAACAAGAAAAGGATCAGATTGAAGCAATAACCAAAGAAACAAGTGAGGAAACAAATGAAAAGGAGGGTGAAAAAAGAATGGGAAAGGAAGAAGGATATGAAGAAATTGGATGGAATGGAGAGGAGGAAGGAAATGGGATGGAACAGGAGGAAATGATTGAGATGGGGAGAGTTGGAATGGAAAGGAATGGGATGGAGGACCCAGGCAAGGGAAACCAATAGCAAGTCTTGGTGCAAATCAAAACTGATGCAAGGAAGTTGTCTGGCAATATTGGAGAAGGTTTGTTGCAAGGTCAAAGTAAAGGAGCCTATGAAGAAATCTTTGAGGAAGATGGATGGAATGCCCAACCAAAGAGGGCTTGGACTTCAAAATGCAAGGAGATCTTTGAGAAGCATTTGGTTATGCAAGTCCTTGTATTGAAAATAATTTTGGGGCTGATAAATAATGAGGATCTAGATGAATTTAAGTTGATGCTAATGGAGTTGACTGAAAATGGGGAGGAAGCATAACAATAAATAAAATAAAATTTGTAAGAAGATTTTGGGCATATTAAATTCAAAACTCAAATGAGTTGTGTGGCACAGCTACATAACTACATTTGAGTTTTGTAGAGCCCCAAACAACCCAAATATGGTTGGGCTGTAGCCCACACATCTTGACCGCTGCGCGGGGGCCGCACGACTACATTCAGGTTGTGCGGGGCTCTAAATGACTCAATTGTAGTTGTGTTGCCATGTCACACAACCAGCGTAACCACATTTGGGCTGTGTGGGGCTCTAAAAAACTCAAATTTATTTTTTTAGCCATGCCACACGAGTACAAGTCTGTTTGCTGTTTGTTTTCCACATCCATCCTTTCCACTGGAACCCATGCATCTGCTGCTAATGCCCTGACTTTAGCCTCCAACTGCTGAGCTTTCAAAGTTCCAGGAGAAGTGAAAATCCAAAGCGCTGCCCAGATGGTTTCCCAAAGTTCCTTAGCGCACGCAGGTCAGCTGAGCAGACCCTGATTCAACCTGCTCACCTGTTGGGAACATATATAAATCATGTTGGATGTGCGGAAAAATCTGTTGTTCATGTCCTTAGTCAAGTAAGTGCAACCTAAATTCCACTGCCCCTTATCCCCGCAGTAGGTAAAGGGACAAGTTGTGAACCTGCCTGACAGCCCTTTCAGATGCTGAAAGAACTCCACCACATGGGGTAATTTTGCTGCCATCTGGTTGATGAAGATTGGCAGGTCCCGTAAGATCTCAGAGAACTTGCTCACTGGTTGGTCCAAAGCTGGTTGGGGCACTGTGGCGTGGTTGGATGTTGATGCGCCTGCATTTGGGGTTGGTGCAAGGTGGGATTCCAAATTCCTTGAGACCGCTGTGGAGACTCCTTTGGGATTGGGTAAAGTTTTAGAAAATAGCTTTCTGGCAGTAACTTGAGGGGGAATTTAGTACTACAACTATTTATAAGATAGATGAATACTAAGGGTGTTTTTGAATTTCCTGCCCCTCTAGGTACTATAGTAGTCTCACAAAAATAAAAGAAAAGATATTGGTGGCTTATTTCCAAATAGAGGTGCTATTATAATAGTCTCTATCAGACCTAGGATCAATGTATTCAAGCTTGATAAGGAAAAGTGCTGGAACAGATAGTGACTTGGAGGAATGAATCTGAGTAAGGGAAGAATCTTTTCTCTAGTCTTATCCTTTTTATATTTTTATATTTATTTTATTGGTTACTGATGGATGCTTCTTTGATGATACAGGTGATTTTTGAATAAGGGTTGAAATGGTTGATACTATAGTTGATAGCTGATGGTGATGGAGGTGGATCATGATAGGTGATGATGATGGTTGATTATGATCAAGGTAGGTGGTGATGATGGATGATGATGTTCAAGGTTGGTGATCATGATGATGGATGATGATGATGATGGATGGTGATGATGATTGATGATGGTCAAGGTAGGCAGTGATGATGGATTATGATTTTCAAGGTAGTTGATGATGATGATGGATGATTGATGGTGATTGATGGTGATGATGATGATTGATGATGGTCAAGGTAGGTGATGATGATGGATGGTGATGATGAGAGTTGGTGGTGGTTGATGATGATTATTTTCAAGTTATGGGGACATTGTGGTGATCTTCAAATATATGGGGTATTGGTTAAATAATGCTGGTGGTGGATGGTCAAAAGTATGGGTTATTGTTTTGGGTCATGGCTGAAAGTATGTGTTGATTGTGGTGAATGGTCCAGGGTAATGGTGGTGGTTGATGATGATGATGGTAATGATGATGGTGATTGTATGGGATATGGTATTGGTGATGGTCACAGTATGTGTTATGGGATAATGGTTGAGGATGGTAAAAGTATGGGTCAAGGGTGCCTAGGAGGCATGGTGATCCCTGGAGGGAAGGATTGGGGGATCTGATGGGACCTGGATGGGGGAGAGAGGCCCTCTGTTTATAGAAAATCCTGCCCTCAGGGCTGCCCCTGAGGGTCTCCCTGGTACAGTGAATACATTTCATGAGGCATTTTGGATGGTCAGAGGAGGAGGCTGTGCAGGATCTACATGCATGTACACCCTTCCATGCATTGCTGTGCTGCATTGATACAGGTCCCCCCTGCATAGACTATTTCTGTATATTGTTGGTTGGTCATTTGTTTGGTCCTTCATGCAGTGCCTTGCATACATTTCTTCTTTATACAGCTGCATTTTTGTTGCTGCATACAGTGCCTTGCATATATTTCTTCTGTATACTGCTGCAGGTTTTTTTTGGTGCTGCATGCAGGTTCTTGAATATATTAATTATGTATATTGCTGCAGGTTTGTTTGGTGCTGCATGCAGGGTCTTGCATATATTGCTGTGTATACAGGTGTGGTGATTTTTTTGGTGCTGTATGGGTTATAATGTATGTTGTATGTACTTGAAGGCATCCAGGTTATGTCCATGAACTTTCACTGATCTGTGACACCTGGTAGGGGGATGGGTAGGCCAGGGTTGATTTGACCTATATCTTCTAAACCATGAGAGATAGAGGTTTACTTTGGCTGAGTTACTAGGTGTTATTTTTGGTGCATAATCCAATTTTAAGGTCTGTTTGATTATTGGAGCTTTCCTTATACTAGAAAAGTGAGTCTGATGGCTATAGGTTAGGTTTTGGAGCACCACACCGTCAGGAACATCCTTGCCATATCCTTGATAAGCCCATCCAAATTGATTTTGCTCTCCATGGCCTGGTGGATGAACCCTAGGTCCTGAAGGATTGTGATTCTCTTTTAGAGAAACCTTTTGAATAGGTAGTGGTTGTACAGATGCCTCTGCACTTGCAACCAAAGTTGTGGTGCAAGCCCACCCTAGAATTCCTGCTTCATCTCTCCCATCTGCCCCAAGACCACCTTGTTCTTTGCCAGATAACAATAGATCTATTCAAAAACCAACATGTACTCCAAAAGTTTTCTTTTTGTCCATACCCCTCCGTGCATGCTTTATTCTGCTGTGGCCCAATCAAAATTGGTTTCCCAGAACCAGGGCTTGCATTTCCCTCAACTTGCCAAATTTTTGCCTTTCAACCTTACCCAGTAATGAGTCTTGTATCCAACCATCTCTTCCTTGTACCAAAGCCTCTCCTCCTCCATGATGAAAAGAACAATGTTGCAGACCTTGTCTGCAGCCTTTGTGCCTTCTCAATCTGTGATACCTTCAAACCTCATGAGTAACTGTTGCATGTCTGTGGTGTTAAACTGGAGATGAGGAAAAGCCAGAAGCTTGAGCCAAACCCTTCAAGGAGCCTCACCCTATTCTTATGGAGGAGGATCACAACCGCCGGCCCAGTAGTGTGAGTGGCTGGTGTCGGATGTGGAGTTGAGGCATTGGCCACAAGTCAAATGGGTAAAGAAGTTTTTGGAAAGCTATATCCAGGGATTTTTGTTGGCAGAATCACACCCATTTACCTTTGAGAGACTGGGGGCAAAATATAGGTCCCCCTTCAGACTTTCATACTCACACCTAACTCAGTCTAACCTCAGTTTTAGTCTAATTACCTCAGGAAGTTCAACCTCAGGGCTCCAGAGAATTTACTAGTATATCTCCTTCAACTACATATCCTCAGGATCTTCATACCTTACATATCTACATATAGTCTAACCTCATTCATTATACATATAGACTCCTTAGGCTTGCACATACTAAATCTCTCAGGTTCTGCATATCCTCCAACATTCTTCACTCTGTCTATCCAATACGTCATTATGGTTTATCCTTTGGGAATCCTCATGTGAATCCTCTTGAAGATTGTATTAAATACTCTCTCTACTTAGTAAATAGTTTCATGACCTCCATGTACACTGTACATCCTCTCACTGTACATTCCCAACTTAGACAGCCAGACCTGTAGCATAGAAAAACTGTAGTAAGCAGCCTTTTCCATTGTAGTAGCTTACCTGATCATCCCTCTCTGTTTCCTTGACTTTTCCCTTGTCATCACATATGTAGTCTGAGCCCCAATAACTTGTACCTCTGTTGAAGTTCCAGCCTCCTGTCTATTTAAGCAGCTCTTCTTTTCCTCTTTCCTGATTGTCCCCCAAGAAATCAGTTTACTACTTCTTACTAGGAACTCATCCAAACAAGTATTATTGAGCACCTTTCTTTTATCCTCCTCCAGTAACCTTGCCCCCAAGCCTACTGTGAGTTGGAGTACCAGTGGTGCCAAGCCCTTCTTGCATGCCAGCAGCCCTTGTGACATTAATCTGATTTCTTCCCCAACAACACCACCTTCACCAACCAACAATCCTTACCTTATTCAATTGCACCAAATTTTGTTATTGAATTGTGGCAACTTTTGTTTCCTCTTCCTTTACCATACTACCCCTATTCTTGAATTAACTTGGCTATTGAAGTGGTGGGCATTTCATTTATCCTTCCTTCTTGTCATAAACCCATTCTTTAACTCCCTGCCTCAACACTTTGATGTTCTGATTTGACGCTTTGATTTCTTTCCTCAATGCTTCAACCTCTTACTTTGACGCTTCAACGCTTTAAAACTTCAACACCACCTTTGACACTCCACTTTGAGGCCAACTTTGACATCCAATTTTGGGTAATTTCTTTGATTATTATTTGGGTATAATAAATTCTTGAAAAATTAATCTCTTTCCGGTGAAGACAACTTTTGGGTAACAACCTTCTTCTCAAGCAATAAAATGCCTTCACAATGTCCTCTCTTTTCTCATATCTCTAGCCCTGCTGTTACCTGCAGCTCCAGAGGTAGAGTGGCCACTGAACCAACTGACCCTTCTACTCCTAGAGCTTTTGGAACTGGAAGAACCTTCTCCAAATTAATAGAACCAGTGGCTACCACCTCTACTCCCATGGACACTGGCTTATTTGATCCTGTTCCACAAGTTTCCAGTTCTCCAATCCCTTCTGAACAAGCTAGTATACACAGAGTTATAGGTCAATTTCCAATACCTGGCTACCATGGACTCAACTCCCCCACCTATGATGCAAGGTTGGTTCCCATTCCAGGAGACAATTATGAGGATGATGAGGATGAGGACTCAGGATTTGATTCCAGAATCTCAATTTTTTTGAATTCACCCTCCCCAGAGGGTAATCCAAGTCCAACCTCTAATTCTAATGCAGTCCCAACAACCTCCCAAGCTTCTAATAACCCTTCTCCTTCTAAGGGTGCTACTACTGACCCTGCTTAGCTGGCAATTCTTCAGCAAATCACCACTGCAATGACCCACCTTTCCAAACCTGCTGATAACTCACCTTCTTCTAATTTAAAATCTCCTTCCATTAATGCTCCAGAAAAATTTGATTGAACAAACACAACCAAGCTTAGGCCCTTTCTTCAAGCTTGTGAACTCATCTTTGAAAATGATGAGAGGGTATTTGCTAATGATTGGAAAGAAGTTTTCTTTACAGTCTCCAACATTTCAGGGAATGCAAGTCAATGGATCCAACCTTACCTTTCTCACATTGGTAATCATGAGCCAGATTTCTTACTCAAATCTTGGTTCTTATTCACTCAACAGCTGCATACTCTTTTTGGGTATTTTCTTGAAATCCAGCGTGCTGAAAAAGAACCAACCCTTCTCAAAATGAAGGAAACGGGCTATGTAACTAACTACATCACTGAGTTTAGAGCCCTCATGACCAAGGTCCCTGGTTGGGGTGATAAAGCCTTTTTCTTCAATTTTAGACAGGGATTACCATCCAGGGTTCTGGATCAGTTAGCAGGATATGACAGACCAAAAGATACGCTTCAAGAGTTAATGGATATAGTGTTAAAATATGATACTTGTTAACACAAAAGGTTAAGGTAAAAATCCTTCAGTTCTCATCAGGCTCCAAGACCTGGTCCCAATTCCTCAACTCCTCCTAAGTCTTCAAAATTCAGTCATAGAGGTAGGGGGAAGGCTAAGGCTTCCCCCAGTGACTCCACTTACCATCCAAACCCCAATGTAGGGGAGGATGGAAACCTCAAGGCTGAGGAAAAATCTAGAAGAGAAAAAGAGGGATTGTGTAACTACTGTGGAGGCGCTCACAAATTTAGCCTTTTCAGGAAACAACCAGACTATAAACTTTTTCAAAAGCCTTCTCCAGAAAGGCCTAAGAAGGGAAAAGACTACGTGAGGAGCATTTGGTACTCCATGACCATCACCCACCTAATATCCAAGTACACACATTGGAAGGGAGAGCCTCTGAATCCCAAAAAGACTTAAGTTTTATTTGTTTGCTTCATAACCAAGCTTATAGTGTACTTTTCCATGCAGGAGCCTCAAAATCCATCATTTCCAAATCTATGGTTTCTAAGTTTCCTCTGTCTCCCATACCTCTAACTGCTCCTATTTTTCTTTTTCCATTCAGCCCTTCCAACTCTTCTTCACAGTAAATAACTCATAATGTTTCCTTCAATCATTTCTTACCTTCTTTTCCCAACTTAGAATGGGATTTCCTGGTTTTTGATACTCCCCCAGAAGAATATGTTGTTCTGGGTATTGACTTCCTTCATTTCTGGAATCCTGAGGTAAATTGGCAATTGGGATTGATCACCCCAAGACGCCAACCAACTTTAGATCATTCCTCTCCTGTTGAACTCTCCTTGGCCACTACTCACCTTTGGCCAGTGAACCTGCAGATCACTGCTCCTGCCCCCACTTCAGAATCTATGCAACTACAACACTTTCCCTTGAGTTCAACAAACACTTCTGTGAACCAGATATTCTTTGGAAATTCTCTGAAATTATTGGAGGATATAGGGGATGATCTATCCATTCAAATTTTTTGTATGATTATTTCCACTTCTGACTCTGGTCCAAAGCAGACTGATGCTGAGGGTCTGGATGAATATTAAAAAACTCAAGAAGTTTAAACTTTGATGGAGAGAGTTCCAAAAGCTTACCATGCCTTTTTATATTTTTTTTCCAAGTTTAAAGCTGATAATCTCCCTTTTCACCGTGCTTACAACCACCATATCAAATTGGAGGTTTCTTTACCTCCAGTTGGACCTATTTACTCCCTCAGTCACCATGAGAAAGAAGCCCTACAAGCCTATTTAGCCAAAAATATAGAGAAAGTTTTAATTTGCCCGAGCACTTCCAGCACTGGTGCACCTGTCCTCTTTGTGAAAAAGAAGAATGGTGGTTTACAATTGTGGGTTGACTATTGCAAACTTAATGCTGTGACTCAAAATAATTGGTATCATATTCCTCCCATGACTCATTTATTGAAAGTATTTTCCAGTTCTACTATCTTTTCTAAAATTGACCTCAGGTTTGCTTACAATCTCCTTCAAATCAAAGAGGGTGATGAACATCTTACAGCATTTAGGACTCAGTTTGGGATTTTTGAATACTTGGTTATGCCTTTTGGACTGACCAATTCCCCTGCCTTTTTTCAATGTCTTGTTAGCAAAATTTTTGCTGACCTCCTAACCATTTGTGTGGTGGTATACCTTGATGATATTCTTATTTTTTACAAGAATTTAGAAGAACACATGGTTCATGTGTGTGAATTCTTGAATAGACTTTGGAAAAAAACCTTATATGCTAAAGCTTCCAAATGTGAATTGCATTCCAACTCAGTGGGTTATCTATGCTAAGTTATCTCCAGTAATGGTATTAAATGGAAAACTCCAAGGTAAAAAAGATCTTTTATTGGCCCACACCAATGAATAAAAAGTCTCTGCAACAATTTTTGGGTTTTTCCAATTTTTATTGCAGTTTTATCATTAATTATTCTAGAAAGGTTCACCTCCTCACCGCTCTCACTGGTTCCAACCCTGTTTTTCCTTTATCTCCAGGGGCTTTGTAGCAGTTTTAGGACCTCAAAAAGGCCTTTACCAAGGCACAAATCCTTAGACATTTTTATCTTTCATTGAAAGAATTTCTTGAAAGTGACACAAGTGACTATGCCCTGGGGGCTGTGCTCAGCCAAGTCTCCCCTTATGGATACACGCACCTAATTTCTTTTGATAGCATAAAATTGGGAAGTGCTGAACTGAAGTATGAAATCCACAATTAGGAACTTCTTGCCATTATATGGGCTATCAAGATCTGGAGAGCTTACTTCTTCAGCCTCTCCACTCCCTTTGAAGTTCTCAACAATCATTTTTCCTTGAAATACTTCATGACCTCAAAATTTTTGACTTTCCACCAATCCCAGTGTGCTGATTTCTTGTCTGAATTTTCCTTCACTATAGTCTATAGACCTGGGAATCACTCTATATTGCCTTATATATTGTCACGTTGAGACAACTTTTACCCCAAGGGGGGGATGCCTTATGCAGAAAAGGATCCAGAAAATGTTAAGAAACTCCTGAAACAGACTGAATTTTAACCTTCTAGAATTTTCTTTATTCCCGCAAACGCGGTTTATGGACACTTGAAAAAACTAATTAATCCCAGCTCTCCAAAAAATGAACCCAACAGATTATTCAGAAGCTACATAAAAAGGGAAAAGTAAAGATTTATTTAATATATCCAGACACTGGTCTTCTTATTTTCCAAAATAGAATAGCAATCCCCAAGGAAGACAAACAGCTCCAACTTTAAATTTTATCACAATGACACAATTCCCCACTCCCTTGTCACCCTGACAAGATTAGACAATTGATCTATTCAAAAGATACTTCCATTGGGAAAATATGACCTCCTTTATCAAAGATTATG
Source organism: Puccinia polysora (assembly GCA_025617555.3). NCBI lineage: Eukaryota > Fungi > Basidiomycota > Pucciniomycetes > Pucciniales > Pucciniaceae > Puccinia > Puccinia polysora. The sequence continues at coordinate 14,668,352 of CM062643.1, forward strand.
TTTCTTCTTTTTACCTTTGCAGCAGAAACAAATCCAGTAACCATAAGAAGTTTGGACTCCTTCAACCTTTACCAATCCCAGATTCTCCCTGGACTTCACTCTCTATGGATTTTATCTCTCAGCTGCCACTATCCAACAGATTTGATTCAATCCTTGTGGTTGTTGATTTTTTTTCAAAAATTTCCATCTTTATTAAAACTAGAACTGATATCTCCTCTGTGGAGTAAGCTAACCTGCTAATCTCCAATATCCTCTCCCAACATGGACTCCCTACTTACATCATCAGTTACAGAGGATCTCTATTTGTCTCTTCCTTTTTGAAAAATGTGTGTGAAAAATTACAGATAAAAAGAAATCTCTCCACAGCTTATCACCCTGAAACAGAAGTTCAGATGGAATGGGTAAATCAGATCCTAGAACATTTTCTTAGGATGTATGACATTTATCACCAAGATGACCGGGATACCTGGATACCCCTTGCTGAATTTGCCTACAACAATTCCACCCACACTTCAACTAAGCAACCTCCCTTCTTCAATATTTATGGCCAACACCCCAATTTTGACAGTCTAAATTTAGTTGAAAACAAACCTGCCAGGAACTATATAGCCCAGATTCATCAGAACCAGAAACAACTGGGAGTAAAATTGGAAAAGTCAATTAAAACTTATAAGAGATATGCTGACTTCAAAAGAAGTGATTTTCCTGACTCATTTGCTGTTGGAAAATAAGTTTGGCTCTCTTCTAAAAATATCAAAACTAATTTTCCAACTCATAAGCTCTCAGAGAAATGGTTAGGTCCTTTTTTGATTACAGAACAGATTGGAAAAAAAACTTTTTAAACTCCAACTTCCTCAAAAATGTTCCACTATTCACCCAGTGTTCCACTCCTCCTTACTCAAGCCCTATCAAAATAACTTTCTATCCTCCATAAACCAAACACCAACCAAACCATTCCAAATTTATGGGGAGGAAGAATGGGAATTGTCTCAGATACTGGACTCAAAGCTTAAGATGGGGAAATTATTTTACTTAGTTGAATGGAAAGTTTTTCAAGCCAATAAGGAATGCACAACTTGGGAACCTCACTCTGATCTAAAAAACTGTCCTACTTTACTTCAAGATTTCCATGCACTCTACCATTTAAAACAAAAAAAATTCTTAAAATAAATAAACCAGATCCTCTTTTCAAAAAAAATATATAGATTTTCTAAATACAAATAAACTATAAAATAAAGAATTAATTTCTTCTTTTTTTCTCTGATCAGGGAAAATCTCCTTTTTCCTCATAAATTTATAGTTAAATCAAAAATTCTCTCAAAATATCTCTCAATCTATCCTCCTATTAAACTCAATAGATATATATATATATATGTATATATATATAATCAATTAAAATAAATAAAAAATGTTTTCTTTTATATAAAGAAAAACCAATTTCAAATTGTTTCAAACATCAGCTCCTTCAACTCTTTTATTCTAGACATCCATGAATTAACTAATTTCAATTTTTTGGATTGATAACAATTATGTCCTCTTACAGTAGTACCCACTTCAAAAGTATGACCAGCTAAAGCTAAAATATCAGATATTCTTTTCTTTACTTCCAACATCTTTTTCTTCCTAGCCTCTAAGAATCCATACTTCTCTTTTCTTATCTCATCTCCACATCCTTTCTTCAAACCCTCCGACAAATTAAAATTCAAAGTTCTAGAATTTCTATCATAAGCTTCAATATTATTTGTCATTTTCACACCCTAGTAATTTTATCACTACAAAGAAAGGAGGATTTGATCAACCCCCCCCCACCTAGCAAGCAGGGGTGGGGCCAAGCAAGCAAGCAAGGGGAGACTGGCTTGGTGGGGGGGATTTCATCACCTCCCCACTAAGGGGGGGGCGACTGCCTTGGTTGGGGGTATTTCATCACCCCCCCACCTAGCTAGCAAAAAGAGGTTGCTGAGAAAGTGAGCGGGGGGCAGCTTGGTGGGGGGTATTTTATCACCCCCCCCCCACCTATCTAGCAAAAAGGGGGGTTTGAGCAAGCAAGCAAGGGGGGGAATGGCTTGGTGGGGGGGATTTCATCACCCCCCCCCCCCACTTAGCAAGCAAGGGGGAAACAGCTTGGTGGGGGGGATCTCATCACCCCCTTACCTAGCTAGCAAAAAGGGGGGGGCAAGCAAGCAAGCAGGGGGGGGATTTCATCACCCCCCCACCTAGCAAGTGTCCCCCCCAGCAAGGGGGGGGTAAGCGGGTTTGTGGGGGGGATTTTAAATCCCCTCCCCATCTGTTGGTCAAAAATAGTGGGGGGCACCCTTGTCCTCCAGGCTACCCCTCCCATAGTCACCTGGACCACTTTTAGGGTCTGTCAGCTCCAATTTAAGGTCCTGCCCTAATATGAGGTGAACAACCTCACACACCCACAACAACCAGCACCACCTGCCACCACCCACCACCCACTGCCCACCACTGCCACCCACCACCACCCACCATCACCTACCATTGCCACCACCACCACCACCCACTTCATCCACCTCATCCACCACGGCCACCACCTCATTGGTAAGTCACCTTTTTTGTTAATAAAAGAAAAGGTGTATTCCTTGTTTGTAGATATCAATTGAGATGGAATTGAATGAAGGCATTTCTGGTAAAAATGGGTATGGGATCTAAACTTTATTCCTCAATATCATTCATTCTTTGAAAATACAATTACTAATTCAACTTTTGATTCTGCATTATTTTTCTTTGGGTTTTCCATTCATGTTGTGATTCCTGGGAATTATCCTGAAACACGGTTTGTATTTTTAAGGATCTTGGTGTTTCAGGAGATGCCAAGGAGCACAATGTCAGCTTGCTACTATTGCAGATCAAGCTGCAAAAGTAACAAAAATAACACAAAAATAATAATATTAAAATTAACCTAAGAAGGAGTTAGAAAACCATGAATATTATTGCAGAAATGAACTTTCCACCCATAATTAGGTAGGGTCACTCACTGACCCCACCCTTGAAATCCAACTCCTTATAATTTTAAATAATTAAAAAAAGAAAGACCAAAATACCACGGCACCACTATTGCACTTTTTGGCCATTTAAATATTTCACATGTACCATCATGTACAGGTTTCACACCTAAAATTCAGTCAGAATTGAGGTTTTGTGTATATTCTAGGAGTTACAGATGGAAATGTGTTCTGTCACAATTCCCGCACGCAGCAGCAGCAGCAAATACACCCGCGCAGGGCTGAGCTACAGCACTGTCACCCTTTCAAAGCCGTGTACGCAGCCCCGGGCCTCTGACAAGTATGCAGCCGCGGGACTACGGGTTGACAAAGTGACAGGCGGCCTGAGAAACCTAGGTACCGCCTAAACATGCTACAACATACACCGGAACATTCTACATATGTAATAAATGTTCCTGTGGATATTAGATAGTCTAAAAATACATAAAATTATATAAAAATACCTAAATAACCTTTATACGTATTTTTTATTAAATATAATTCAAAGTACCAAAAATGTCGAAAATATGATAATGACTACTTCTAAAAATATATTAAAATACTTGAATATACCATTATGAGAAATTCTAGAAATCAATATTTTTTTTGAAATACTAAGGAAACTAATGATGTAAAAATATTACATAAATATAAGTAATTATTTTAGTAAATCATCTGAAATCCAAAAATAAGGAGTAAAATCAATATCATGACTTTACTCCAATTATTTAATACATAATGAGAACTCACCTGACATCAGAATATCTGTAGGAATGTCTAATAAAATAATTATTAACTTACTGGGAACATTTACTAAGGATAATTAATTAAATGATAAATAATATGGCCAGATTGGTGTTATTGACACGTCCAAACATCAATTATAAAGTAGAATAATTCCCATACCCTTTGGAATTACATGCTACCCGTGCTAAAGCACCAAGAACACGTGACAGGCTACCACTGGTACCCTGCTAGCCTCAGTGTCCGTCCCTTTGAGCCCCTGTATCCCTCAGAAGGACACTATTGGGACTCAAAAAGCTATCAATAAAGAGCTCTTTTGAGGATATTGATACCCAGAGACACAGTTATATTTACATCCAGAAACCATGCCAAGGTAATAAAATAATTATAAGAGATAATTAAGTGATTTATGGCTTTAGTCTTATTAATAATATCTGTCCCCAACCCTTTTTATCAATTTAAACTGCTGAACAACCTTATAACCCCAGTAAGCAGGTTTAACCCATCATTGCACGTCCCAAACAGGTACCCAATGGATTTAATAATATACCATTGAGTCTTATTATCCTTTCTCTGTCGTGGCAGCTTGGTTACAAAGCCCTGCCACTCCACTGTGTATTTTATATACATATTATCTTTGGGCAATATATCCTTTAAAGAATATAAATTAAAGGTTCCAAAGTAACCATGCCTATGTGTTTTCATACTGAATTCCCTGAAGAGAGGTGTTAAAGATCCCCAATATAATTGTGGCCCTTCTGTTAATTTTTTTAATAATCAATTTATTAATATTGATTTATAACATTAAACCATATTCAAACCAATCAACCTTTCAATAAGCTTTATCCAAATATTATACAGATTTTTTCTGCATTTATTGAATAATATATTTATTATTTATTCTATCACCTCTTGTAGCTAAAAGATAGCAAGGACCTTGGAATCCAGGAGGCTGACATACAACATGGATTGAAACCTCTTTCAGTTGGAAAAAGACACAACCTACAAAACTCAAATGTTACTTCTACATCCCAAAGTAACAAAAAGTTCAACCATGCCAGAAGACCATTTGCACAAGAACGTGGTGAGCCAACATACTTTGTGACCCTTTGGGATAATTTTCCACCCAATCATTTTGTATTACCACAAATGTTCCCTAACATGCTGGTCAATGCTGTCACAAATGGCCAATTTCAGACCTACTTCATTCTCAAATACCACGGTTTGAAGGTTCCCAAAAATACTCCCCAAAAAGATACTTTGTGCAACATCATCTTTGAATTTTACCAAATGGCAAAGAACCGCCATTCACTCAGCAAAACAAACACAGCAGCCTTGACTGTCTGTATGCATGCTGTTGGATTTTGTGCTGGAAGTGATAAAGGTGCCTCTGCAGGTTTTTCCAATTTTTCATGTCAGATTTTGTCAGAAAATTTGAAAAATTGAATCCATGTTGACTTCAGATCAAAAATAGGGTTCTATTCTCAAAAACCAGGTTTATATGAAGAGACTATCAAGAAGGATGATGAACTGTGTGAGCATCTTCCTGCACACCAAAAATTTGTCTTTGAAATAATTCAATCACTGTGTACTTCAGCTCATGCTCAAAAAAAGAAATTTTTGGATCAATTTCTAATCCCAAACTGGTCTTCCTTTGAGTTGATGAAAACTAAGCAAGATTTCAGCATGTTTTCCAATGTGGTTGTTACATTTGATGATTTCTCAAACAAGATCCATACTGATAAGAATGATTTAAATGGTTTTACATATAGGATATTTTCTTAAATCAAAAGATCCTCCATGCAATTATTTGGGTCATGGTTTATCTTTTCCAAAACTTGGTTGTATTTTGGACTTTTCAAAAGCTGAAGGCATTATTGAAATTCTTTGGCAGACTCAATTTTTTGATAATCAGACTAAATTTCCTCCTCCTAGTTTGAAAACCTCTTCAACCCACACTCACTTTGGCTGCTCATTCCAAATCAATAGAAAACTAGCAAATGTATCTTTAACAATCAAAAAGTTTAGTCCTTCAAAAATTAATGAAAAAAGTTTGAGAAAGAAGGCCCAATATGGCTGATATTGTTGTTTTTATTTTATTTTTTTAATTTTTGAAATGTTTATCTAATTAATCAATAAAATATATTTACAATCCCATTAATTGAGCAATATTCTTGAGTTTCTCCACCAAAAGGAATCCAGATCAATGGTGGACCAAGGAAAACACAGAAAAAATCTATCCTCCTTTGCTGGTAGTTTACTTCTGCCAAAAAATGTCTGAATACATTGGGCTAATAGTTCAATGCATTTTTCTATTTTTTTAAATTTCACCTACTTTTTCTTTTCTACATTGCAAAAATAAGCCTGCCTCTTGCCTTGGTGTCATGATTCTCCCTCAAAAAATAAAAGAACATGCCCTTTTGTGCAGACCAGGGATGGTTATCAACACATATAAGTGAGCATATTGACTTTTTTTCTCCTTTTTTTGTTCTTTTTCCTTTCTTTCCTCTCTTTGGTATTTTTTCATCTTTCATTTCAGATATTCTTCATTTTTTGAAATTTGAAAAAACAATTTTGCCTTTGCTCTCTGTATTTTCCCTGATGGAAATTAGAATTTTAAAAAATAAAATTACACCAACATAGGTTATAGAATAAGAAACCAACAGAAAAAAAGCCATTAATGGCTGATTTATATAAGGAATGATTTGTACAGTTTATGAGCATGGTGTGTTAGTATTATACTAAATACATGTTTATTCTTTTAATTTTTGGCAGTGAATAAGAGGACTTAACCAGTTTTAGACCATTTAATGGATATTCAAGTCTGGAAACAATAAGCCTCTTCTGGAATTTTTGAATTTCACTTTGAAGGAATTCCCAAACACCAACTGCAGTAATTTTTGGATGATGTTTGGACTGCTTTTGAAGAAACAGATTTGCTCATATCTAGCTTTCCCTTTACAATCTATTATGAACTAATGTGCCAGAAGTTCAGAAAATGCTTATCTCTAGTCACAATATTTCTCCACCTGTTGAAGGTTAATGATGAGATATAGCATCACATAAGCCTGAGGTATCAATGGTATACAGAAATGCCACCTGCATACAGGTGGTGGCCATTTTTCTGTTGTGTTGGGTCATTTAGGTCTATTTCTATTGAAAATTCTGTCTCAACAAAAAAGGGACATGGAAAAATGGGAAGGGAGAACTCAAAAAAAAATTAATTAAAATAAAATAATGAGAAAAACAAGAAATAAATGGATAAGAGTTTAAAGTTCTGGCACTTCCTTCAAGTAAATAACAGGGATAATAGCAAAGGACAAAACAGTAAATCCTAAGCAAGAAACTAAAATGCTGAATCCAAAAAAAGAAGAAGAAGTCTTTCAAGCAAGGGAAGATAGGATACTGGGAAGAAAGGAAGAACTGAAGACATCAATGCTGGTTTAAATACATACTTTACCCAATTCATAATTTCAAGATGTGTCAAGGTATCAAGGAAAAAAGGGATAAATTGATCTTCAGCTAAAACTGTTTGAATGAAGGAATTATAGTAGGTGTCAAAGGGAAAAGTTATCTATCAGGTTTGAATAGATGCAAATGGGTTTTCAAGGCTAGAATTTCAAGTAACAATTTAGTGGAAAAATAGGAAATAAAATGAGGAAAATAATCTGTCTTTTGCCATGGAGGACCATAGTATATGGAGAAGGTAAAAAAGATTTAAAGTAAAAAAACTCAGAAGAAAATGGGAAAAGAGTAAAAATTCCAAAACCTGTCTTCACACAGAAGAACCCTACTATAATTCAACAAACAAGAAGAATGGGAAGGATTAATTATACTTTTACTTGTTACATGGATGCACTCAATGATGAATGAAGAAGGCAATTTTTGAAGATGAATCATCAAGATTGCAACAGGACCAACTGGAACACTTCCAATTCCTTGGATCTTTTTTTAAAAGTTATTATATAATTTATTTAATCTATTATTCAAAACAAGAAGATGAGGATGGCATATCTGATGTCTAGAGGTAAGAAATACTGTGGAAAGCATTAATTTGGGGGAGGATGTGGTAGAGCATACCTTACCTTTTGCCAGTATAAATATAACTTCAATGATAAAACTAACCTCATAAATGGATTCCGGACCAAAACTAACCTATAGTTTCCCAGAAAAACCACCCCTCTATCTCCCATGGGTTAGAAGATACAGCCAAAATAAATTATGGCCAGCTCATATCACACCCAGGTATCACAAGCAGTGGAAGGCCATGTTGTTATAACTTGTAAATCCTAATTGGATACCAGTGAGACCTTAACATAAACACTTGGCCCAACATACAAGCAAAGGTCATGCAACCAATATACATACTTACATGCACTGCAATTTATGCAGGCAGAGTCATGTGACACAGAAACATCACCAGTGCAAGGCACCACAGAACTACACAGTAATTTATGCAGGCATAAAAGATCATGTAGTACCAAAAAATCCCAGCTACCACACAGAAATTTATGCAGGCAGCCAAGATCATGTAGTACCAAACAATCCCAGATACCACACAGAAATTTATGCAGGCAGCCAAGATCATGTAGTACCAAATAATCCCAGCTACCACACAGCAATTTATTCAGTCAGCCAAGAGCATTTAGTACCAAAAAACCCCAGCTTCACAGCAATTTATGCAGGCAGCCAAGATCAGCTACCCAGCAATCTATGCAGGAAGAAGTACACAAAACAACTCCAGCACCACACAGAAATTTATGCAGTCAGATGCATGTGACACCAAACAGCCCAACAGTACAAGCCCACTACAGACTACCCAGCAATATATGCATGCAGTCAAGACCATTTATCACCAAACTAATCACCAGTACTGCACTTGAATATATTGTGTCCGCACTACACAGCAATTTATGTAGGACTGTGCATGCATGAAAAACCTGTACAACCATTTTTCCAACCAGCAGATATGCCTCATGTAACTGTATTAGATTTTTGCAACTGGCAGAAATTCCTCATGTACCTGTATCCCACTGTTCCCCACCAGTAAAGGGAGAACCTCAGGGGAAGCCCTGAGTACCCCTGGGGGCAGGATTTTTCTATTTCAGGAGGGCCTCTCTGCCCTATCCATCTTGTATCCCCCCATCATCCCACAAAAATCATCCCACAAAAATCATCCCACAAAAATCATCCCACACCACTCATCACCATCTCATCAGCCATTCACCACCCAATTATCTGTGGTCCTACCCAGATATAAATAAAAAAAGGAGATTGTCAGTGTACAAATAAAAAAGGAAATCAAAAACCAATTTTTAACTCATCAACCATTGAAACCACCCCATTAGGGCCTATCAAAGTTAGCCAACCCGCAATCAGAAACACACCATTTTTTTGGCCAAACCCGCAATTTTTAATGGTGTTTTTCTGAAATACACATACACCCTAACTGGTGTATTTCAAAATGGCAGGTTTAATGAAAATTTCAGGTTTCAAAAATCAAACCTGCAATTATCATCCATCCACCATCCATCACATGCAAAACACCCATCCACCCCTCCACCTCAACAAATTCATACAAATGCCATCTCCATCACATCACACACATCTCATCTCCATTGCTCCACATCTCCATCACTTTAAACACATCCCATCATCATCTCTCTCATCACCCCACATCACATCACCATCTTTCTCAACATATCCAATCAAAATTCCTTGCAGTAATTTGAAAACTCAAAAAACCTGACTGAAATTTTTTTATTATTTGACTCTGATTCAGAATCTTATTTGAAATCAACTTGGTTAGATTTGAATTCTCTATTGGGAAAGCAATAAATGTTTCCAAGAAGACAGAATCTCCACCATCATATGTATGAAAGGCAAAAGCGTCATCTCCTTCCTGACTTAAGCTTCCAGAAACTGTTCCAAACTTTATTCACTTCATTCATGAAACCTTTGGAGATGATTGAGACCACCAAATATTCCAAAAAAATCCTTGGAATCCTCAATACAATCCAGCTATCCAACTGGCCATTGCTCTTTGTATATTGGGATCATATTGAAATGGAGCAGCAATTCTTCAATTAAAAAATCTATTCTTAGTCAGTTATGGATCCATTGACTTATACACCAAAAGAGTCCTTACTTCCAACCTATCTGTCCATTTCTCAGTCCTTTGTTGGCCAACCAAAGAAGAACGCAAGGAGATATCTCAAGTAATGCGGACTGAAGGCTTTCCCGGTTGCATTGGTTTTGTTGATGGATCCACTATCCCCTTGAGTTGAAAAAGCAAGCTAGATGGAAACCACTATTTTGATTGGAAAAAAAGGCAATTGATTCATTTATTTTCAAAAAACTTTGATAAAACACTGACCAAATATGTTTTATCTTTTTTTATAGATACTCTGTGCCACTACAACTTTTTTGTGATAACAGGAAGTTCATATCTCTCCATGCTGGCCTTCCATGTTCATGTCACAATTTGTATGTTTTCAATTGGATGCGGATTTCCCAACAACCAGAGAACTACTTTGAAAAAGATCATTAACTTCTGGAAAATTGAGCTTATACTAGCAGGAAATATGTGGTTCCAGCATACCAAAATGTTTTGTCCAACAATCAAGCCAAACTGATTCCAACTATCATCTTTCCCAATCCAAAGTTTGGATTGAGCATGCCATAGGAATACTGAAAGGAATATGGGCCAGCTTACAGGAAATGCAAAACCAGCTGAAAATTTGGAAGACATGAAGATCCTCATCAACTGGATTATCACTTGTGTAATCCTTCACAACCTTCTGGCCAAAATCAAAGATTATTGGGACAAAAAATTTGAAGAAAATATTCCTGATCCTACTCAATTCATCCCTGTATCATCTGGTCCCTCATCTTCTGCCATGAGAGAGTGGATTCTACCCTTCAAACTTGCTCACTTTGATGAGTAGCATTTGGTTTTTAAATAGGTAAATCACACTGAATTTTTTTAATTTGGTGGTTCAACCAACAACCATAGGCTGACTCTGTTTCTTTTTTTTTGTTTTTTTTGGTGGACTTAGACAAAAAAAAAACAACAATTCCAAAGCACTGGTCCAAACCTTCCTACACCTCACCATCCACCTCCACCTCACCATCCACCATCCACCACACCATTGAAGATTGTAAGAATCCAAATGGTGCTGGTTGTTTGCAGTTCTTTAGAGGGGAAAGGTGCTTCTTTAGGCTGCCCTCCTGAGTGTTAAAACAATATTTAGATGTAACCGTAATCAAGGTCAAGAACATTGTAGATTTATAATAAGGGGGAAGGAATAACTTGGTAGGAAAGAATAGCAAGGAATACAACACACTCTGAGACAAGAGTTTGAGGGAAATACTTGAACAAAATAGGTTATAGTCTGTTTGTCACGCTTTGCACTTAGGGATTATTGTCTTCATCACTTCAAAATGTCCTCTCCTCAGTACCATCTACCTCAGTCTAAAAGCGTGACACAAATAAAGCACAGCATCAATGGTGCAATCCGCTACTTCCTCTGGCTTGCGTTGACCTTCCAATCTCGGCGACCAACTCAGTATATACTTGCGAACTTTGAAGTTAACTTCATACCGGTCGGCCATCCATTATGAGATCCAATCTCCTTTCCTGGCCAATCAACAGCCTTGTACTTCCATCTTTGGTCACGCACTGTTTTTTAGTTTGCATCTACGTCTAACTAAGCCATCATTACTGTACAGTTTGCAATTTGACTAGTCCCTACCCTGCACATACACTATTACTTCTCATTTGCATTACCTTCAACGTCACTTGCTCCTGTCCCAATTTGTCATAAAATTGTACGCTCAGATTCTATTTTCTTGCACTTACGCTATGAACTTTGATATGTACTACTGCTTCACTTCCTATCCCCTTCCTGTTATTCATTGCCTCACCGCTTCAACTGTAGTTAGCTCATCATTGGGTTGTATCTAGTCACTTTGGATTACCTTATAAAGGCTATCCCCTTGCCTGATGATTGTCTCCTCATTAAGTTAATTTCATACATTCTCGCATTTTGCTACAGCCTAGTTATCACATCGGACTTAGGTTGAGTTTCCTTCCTTGGAACACATTCCTTTCCTCTTGCCGTTTGTTTAGTCGCATAACCAAGTTCGCACTTTGCAACTGAGTCTTTCTACTTTCACTTGCCCTCGCACTCAGCATTTCTTTGCGCTCCCAATCATCTGAAAATTGCCCTATAGTACGTGGGGTGGTTGTGTGACAGTAAATTAACTAAGTCAACTCATCTATTGTAGCTTGCCAACCTATAGTAGACTTCTTTTTCTTGATGTCATGTACTCGCTCAACCGGGAACGCTTCCCTCACCCCTTACAATGATGAGATTCATTGGGTAGGGAAAACCAGCGCTCCTTGGGCCCAACAACCCTTAGATCCAGTTCCTCCTTCCAAATCACCATCTGTGGAACCTCTAGATGATCCTTGGGCTCCTCCACGGGATGTTCCAATGGACCCTCTCGCGGAATTTGCAGATTCCAACCATTCTTCTGATGAAACCTTGACTTGTGGTAGACCAGGGGTTTGCACTACTGCTCCCAAGCCCGATGCTCCAACCCTGCTTTTGACATTGATCCAGGCCCTCACTCATGGTGCCCAGCAATCTAGTCCGAGTACTCCTAGCTTTTGCACTCCGGGCATGAAACAACCCAATAACTTTATGGGAGGACACCCCCATAAGCTTAGATCCTACCTACAGTCTTGTAAAATCATCTTTTCAAATGACTCCAACAATTTCCCTTCCAATAGACATAAAGTTATGTATGCTTTGTCCTTCTTAGGAGGTAGAGCCTGGAAGTGGTTTGAACCGTACCTCAACTTTTTGTCCAACAACAGTCCCACATGTATTCTCAACAACTGGGACAGGTTTGAGCAACAACTGTTCACCCTGTTCGGCAACCCCAATGAAGTTCAAAATGCCAAATACAAACTTAATAGTTTAGTTATGAAGGAAAATAGTAGAGCTTCCGTTTATATTTCTCATTTTCAAACATTGCAGTCTTGACTCCAGTGGAACAAGGCCACTCTTCTATTCCATTTCCAAAAGGGTCTACCGGCACGCTTAATCAAACAGCTTGCAGTTGGGGGTCATAAGACAACCTCGCTTCAGCAGCTTATCAACTGAGTGATTGAGCTTGATAATGGCTATCACTACAAGAATTGCTCTTGGCAAAACAACCATGGACCACCCACCTCGGCTCCAAGGGTGGACGACTCATCAAAGCAAAACAGGAGGAACCCAAAACCATCCAAACCAACCCCAACTTTGAACTCCAACTCAAAAGGGAAAACTGTCACCAAAACTCCGAAGTTCCTGGACAAAGAAACCGGGATGCTACGGAACAAGGAACGGCTACAAAGGGAAAAGAACGGGCTGTGTATGTATTGTGGAGGAAAACATGATTTCCACAGTTGTGCAAGGCGGCTAAGCAGTCAAAAAATTAGCTTTTAGTTTTTCTGATACTTGCAAGGAAAACTACACATTATCTAAATCACCGTGAGGAAATCTTTGCACTTGCGAGTCACTATGTGCTCCTAGTTCAAGATTTATCCTATTCCATTCCAAAAACACTTCTTATCAAGTATTACTTGACTCTGGAGCTAATGTTTCCTTCATCAGTGAATCTTTTGCCACTTCCAAAAATCTTACGCTTTCCAAGATAGATAAATTTCCTATCTATTTAGTAAGTAGTGCGACTGAACCGTCTTATTGGGTTTCCCAAAAGGCAAAATGGACCTTTGCATTTTCCAATTTCCCCAGCTTTGAATGGGATTTATTTGTCTTGGCTATACCAGGAATGGATGATACCATTCTAGGCCATGATTTCCTAGTTTACTGGAATCCGGATGTGAATTGGCAAAAGGAGTAATTAACCTCCAAACCTCGCACCCCCAGAATGCTAATCTTTCCGTCAATCAGGAATTAAACAGCCTACCTGACACTGTCATTGAGTTGGATGACACTTTTCCGCCAGGAGATTTGCAATATCCTGACCTTCATTCCCAAATTCCCTCTTCAGATTTAGGAGTTATTGCTTACCTATCCAGCTTACCTCTTTCCTTTTCCTTCAAAGAGAAACAGACACCAACAAAATGGTGTATTTTGAGCTCCCTAATCCTCTTGCACCATGCAAGCACCTTGAACCCAGTGCTCAAAGATGACAAGATTGAAGATTTAGAAATCATTCAAGAGTCTTTACCTTCAGTTTATCATGACTTTTCTGATGTCTTCTCAGCTGCAAGAGCAGATAAACTGCCTCCATCCCGTCCTTACAATTACAAGATCAAACTTACTGGCCCACCTCCGGCACCAGGACCAGTTTACTCTCTCTTGACGCAAGAATCAATTGCGCTTCAATACTACATTGCCGAAAATGTAGCAAAAGGATTTCATTGACCAAGAGATTCAAATACCGGTTCACCTGTCCTATTTGTTCCAAAAAAGGATGGCGGACTTTGCCTTTGTGTTGACTACAGGAAACTGAACCAGGTAACCCGGAAGAATGCCTATCCAGTACCGCCTATGTCACATCTCCTCACCCTCTTCCATGGAGCTGCTTATTTCTTGAAGTTAGACCTTTGAGGTGCCTATAACCTAATTTGCATTAGGGAAGGTCATGAGTATTTGACCGCAATGAGAACCCGGTTTGGCAGTTATGAGTATACCATCATGCCTTTTGGCCTCTGTAATGCTCCTTCCACTTTTCAGCATTTTGTCAATAACATTTTCTCCAATCTTGTAGGTAAATACCTCATGGTATATCTTGATGATATACTAGTATACTCAAGGAACCTTGAAGATCACATTGCACATGTGCGAGAGGTGCTGCAGCAACTTTGCAAGAATGACCTGTTTGCAAAAGCCTCTAAGTGCAAATTCCATTCCTCTTCTCTTTGGTTTCTAGGTGTTGTAGTCTTGCAGCAAGGATTATTGATGGACCCAGCCAAAAGCAAACACATATTGGACTTGCCCCAACCTTCTTCCGTTAAATACCTTCAAGTTTTCCTTGGTTTCAGTGATTTTTATAGAAGGTTTATTGCGCCTTAAGTCAAAAAAACAGTGAATCTTACTAACCTTCTTCAAAAAGACACTCCTTTTGTTTTTACCAAACAATCTTCTTCGGATTTTGAAGCTCTGAAGAAAGCGTTCACCACTGCTCCAATACTTGCTCACTTCAACAAGCTAGCTCGCACTATTGTTGAAACAGACGCAAGCAACTATGCAATTGCAGGAGTAATCTCGCAGTTCTCTTCCTTGACTTCTCTTTTTCATCCTGTAGCTTTTGAGTCTTGCAAGTTGATTGCTGCAGAGCTTAGTTATGAGATTCATGACAAGGAACTTCTTGCAATTGTTTATTTCTTGAAGAAATGGCGTTCATACCTTTTGAGCCTTAGGGAATCCTTTGAAGTTTTAACTGATCATAATTCTTTAAATTATTTCATGAGCTCAAAAGTCCTCACACTTAGACAGGCACAATGGCCCAAATACCTCTCCGAGTTCCACTTTACAATCACATACCGTCCTGGGAAACAAGCGGTAGTCCCTGATGCTTTATCACGTTGGGACAACGTTTACCCAGGGGGGGGGAGCACCTTTGCCAAAAACAACCCTGAAAAGGTTAGGACACTCTTCTGAACCCAATCTGCCCAACTCATTTTGATCATTGCTCACTTACAAGATTTGGCTTCCAAACTTTGACAAGCTCAACGCAACGACCCCAAGTGCATTGAAATTTGCAAAATTGCAAACTTATTAGATAGTAGTTACAGTATAGATGATAATGAATTTTTAGTCTATGATAATCGTATAGTAGTACCAGATAATTCTTGCATTAAGTTAGATATCTTTGAGTCACGGCACAATTCTCCGCTTGCTGGTCATCATGGGCAGGATAAAACCTACCAATTGATTGCACGAGACTTCTACTGGCCTGGTATGACCAAAGAAGTAAAAGACTATGTTAGCGCGTGCTATGATTGCAATTGTAACAAGTCCTTGAAACACCAGAATTATGGGCTGCTTCAGCCACTTCCAATTCCGCCTTGTCCTTGGCACTGGCTTTCTATGGATTTCATCTCTCAATTACCTTCTTCTAGTGGATATGATGCTATTCTATTAATAGTAGATCTCTTGTCAAAGATGGCTTTATTTCTGAGCAGTAATGTGACGGCCTCTTCAGAAGACTTAGCTAACTTGTTCATAGAATATGTATTTTTGAAACATGGTCTCCCTGATAATATAGTTAGTGATCGTGGATCTCTGTTTGTCTCAAGCTTCTGGAACTTGCTATGCCAACATTTGAAGATCACTCGCAATTTATCAACAGCGTACCACCCGGAAACGGATGGGCAAACCAAGCAAGTTAATCAGATTCTCAAACAATATCTTTGAATGTATGTCGCCTATCAACAAGACAACTGGTTGCAATGGCTGCCACTAGCCGAATTTGCCTACAACAACTCCACTCATTCCTCCACCAAACAGTTGCCCTTCCAAACTCTTTATGGGAGAAACCCGACTTTCTCTTCCCTTCACATAGCACCTTCTCAACCTGCTACCAATTACCTTGAAAAAATTCAATCCCTTCAATTGCAACTTAAAACCAACCTCAAAGAAGCAAACCAGCGCTATAAGGAGCAAGCAGACCAATCTTGCACTCCGGCTCCAACCTTTGCAGTAGGAGATCAATTATGGCTCAATGCTTGCAAAATTTGCAGCACTCGCCCAACTCGCAAACTCTCCAAAAGAAATCTTGGCCCCTTTAAAGTAGAATCAGTCATCTCCCCTAACGCCTTTAAACTTACTTTACCTGCAAAATGGAAAGGTATCCACCTGGTCTTTCATGTGTCTCTCCTAGAGCCAGCTTGAGTCCTATACCCAGTCATAACTCATCCCCCTCCTGAACCGGTCACTGTCCTCAATCATCAAGAGTGGGAAGTAAGCCGTATTCTGGATTCCAGGTTATGCAAAGGAAAACTTCAATACCTTGTCAAATGGTCTGGCTTCCAGTCCGACAAAGATTGCACCTTGTGGGAACCAGCCAATCACCTTTGCAATTCACCCAATCTGATTCAAGACTTCCATGCGAGCTACCCTTGCAAACCTTGACAATCATGATTCCATCCCATCCAATCCCATTACATTCCACATTCCTGTTGGTATTCAAGTATCTGCTCAAATCATTGTATTTTATTCTAGAGTTTATTCTAGCTCATGCTATTCTATTTCATTCTATCTTTGTTCTATTTCATCCTTACCTTGTTTCCTTATTTCTTTATAAGTTCCCAACCCGCTGCCTTCATGCTCCTCCCGCGCTTCCTTCATATTCAACTGCTGCCAATGCTCCATTTCTGAAGGCCCCCAAGACTACTCCCCTGGATTCCTCAAACCATCATTCTTGCTCACCCAGACGCGCCATCATCCTTCAACCAATTTCAAGTCCTCCCCAACATCAACTAGCTTGCTCACCAGCTACCGCTACAGCTCAAGCTCAAGCTCACCCAACTACCAACTCCAAGATCATTACACCGGACCAATCCTCCTTTATTCTTTCTTTTCCCCTCTTCTTCTTCTTCACCGCTCTGTCTAGTCAACACGCTATCTGGTCCTTTTAAGGTTTCTACTCAACTATTTTTCTTTTCTTTCTGATCCTTTTTATTTTTTCATCCCTTGCTGAAATTAAACTCCTTTTAAGTCTCTTATTCCTTCAATTCCATCCCATGCAATCCAATCTCATTTCATTCCACATTCTATCTCATCCAATCTCATTTCATTCCACATTCCATCTCATCCAATCCCATTCCACTCCACATTCCATCTCATCTAACCCCATTTTATTTCACACCAACATCCCATCAGTCAAATCCTCCATCTCACCGTGTTATTCCTTTTTCTCATTTCCCTTTCATTTCTACTAAATAAAAATTCATTCCTTATTAAAAAAAGTATATATATTTCTATTTATAATTATATAAAAAAAAAAAGAGAAAACATATATTTATAATAAATCATTACAAACTTTCCTTTACTTCCTTCTCCGCATCCTCCCAATTTGAAGTCAATTCCGCAACCATGGATAGAAAAGTATCCATTTCTTCATCATTGATTAGTGCGGACATCCTTTGGAGAACTAGCACCTCTGTTACGATATGCCTCTCGAAGATCTCCTTGCACCTCTCAATCCAAGCTTGCTTTGGCCAATCATTCCAACCACCTTCCTTCAAGAGCTCTTTGTACGCTCTCTTCCTTTGGCCTCCCAACAAGCCTTCTCCAATATTGCCTGTCAGCCGCCTTGCATCCATTTTGACCGGCCCTACAACTCGCACCGGATCCGCTTTGCCTTGGCCCTCCATTCCTTCCGTTCCATCCACTTCATCCCTTCCATCTCCTCCATTCCCTTCTCCTAATTCTTCTGTTCCTTCTCTCCCTCCATTTCCATCTCCGCCATCTCTTGATCCTCTTTCCGCTTTGTTTCCTTCCTCCTCCCTTGCTTCCTCGGTTATGACTCCAACCGGTTCTGCACCAGGCACTTCACCTCGCACCTCGGCATTCATCTGGGCCCCCGGGAGTTCAGTTGGCGGTCCCCAATAAGGTGGTGGTGGCGGTGGTGTGTGCATAGTATACCTTTGGAAACGGGGCAACACTAGCAAAACAAGCAAAATTTAGTTACTATTTTTATGATCATTAGTCAGTCAAGATTAGTACTCACCAGGAACTCAAGTCCCCAATTATTCAATCTCCAGCAATGGTGGTATCTTGTAGTTAACCGTTGGCGCGGACCTACAACTCCGCATCTCCATTGATGACTCCGCGGGACCCTCAACAGTCAACTTGACATTTATAGGGAAATTGCAGGCTACTTTGCAAAGGCAACATTTCTTGCACTTTCCTCAAAGGCCTTGGACGGCAGTACTAGGGACACATTGCTTGTTTTGGCAAATACATTTTTTGCAACGGCGGGACAACAATGACAAAATTCTATATAAATTATAAATTTATCGATTAATGAATTGAATAATGTGTAAAGGGTATACAGTAATTATTAATGACTTAAATTGATGGGAAAATTTATCTGAACGCTTGCAGGAGCTTGTATCTTTATACCCGGGCAACTGTCATGCTTTGCACTTAGGGATTATTGTCTTCATCACTTTGACATGTCCTCTCCTCAGTACCATCTATCTCAGTCTAAAAGCGTGACCCAAATAAAGCACAACATCAATGGTGCAATCCGCTACTTCCTCTGGCTCGCGTTGACCTTCCAATCTTGGAAACCAACTCAGTATATACTTGCAAACTTTGCAGTTAACTTCATACCGGTAAGCCATCCATTATGAGATCCAATCTACTTCCCTGGCCAATAAACAGCCTCTGACTTCCATCTTTGGTCACGCACTGTTTGTTAGTTCACATCTACGTCTAACTAAGCCATCATTACTGTACAGTTTTCAATTTGACTAGTCCCTACCCTGCACATACACTATTACTTCTCATTTTCATTACCTTCAACGTCACTCAATCCTGTCCCAATTTGTCATACAATTGTACACTCAGATTCTATTGTCTTTCACTTACGCTATGACCTTGGATATGTAATTCTGCTTCATTTCCTATCCCCTTCCTGTCATTCATTGCCTCACTGCTTCAACTGTAGTTAGCTCATCACTGGGTTGTATCTAGTCACTTTGGATTACCTTATAAAGGCTATCCCCTTGCCTGATGATTGTCTCCTCAGTTAGTTAATTTCATACGTTCTTGAATTTTGCTACAGCCTAGTTATCACATCAGACTCAGGTTGAGTTTCCTTCCTTGGAACAAATTCCATTCCTCTCGCCTTTTGTTGAGTGGCATAACCAAGTTTACACTTTGCAAATGAGTCTTGCTACTTGCACTTTCCCTTGCACTCAGCATTCCTTTGCGCTCACAATCATCTAAGAATTGCCCTATAGTACGTGGGGTGGTTGTGTGACACTGTTTTAGAGTTCAATAGAACAGTGTAGTTTAAAGTAAAATTTCCCACAAGTTAATAGCTCTGGTCGTGACAAGAGGCTTGGGAAAGATCAACTCAATCCCAATCCTCCTCCAATTTCTTAATGAACCTGGCCAACTTAAACAATCAATTTCTTGAAGGTAGGAGGAGGGTACCAAATAACTGTGGGAGGCTGTACTAACAATGCAACTTTTCTATGAAGTTCCAAAGCAGAGAAATGATGCAGTTGAACAAGAATAACCCAACACTTCTCAAGGGAATCAAGAGTAGTGTGGCAGAATGCAACTACCACTGAAATACAGGGAGGCTTAACAGTCCAGGTTTAAACTTAACAAACCCCTTAATCAAAATTGACTGTTCCAGGAAGACAATCAAGTGAATGATCAAGACCAAAGTGGTCAGAGAAAGGGATCAAATGAGTGGTTTAACACACTCAAGAATTCAACCAAATTAATTCTTCTTCAATCAGCAAGGCTATTCGTTGGTGATAAGGATGAGGAAAACGGGATAATCAATAGATATTTCCACCTTTATGATTATGATGATGATGAGGCACATAGGGGGACACCCTTATTTCTTGATCAGAGGATTAGATTATTGATTGGATACCATAAGATGAATCCTGAATTGATCATCTGGGACAAAGGCAGGGGAGAGCCCCCCCGGCTTCTATGGGCAAGAGACCCTGTATACTATTTACTAGAGATGACAAAAATAATAGTGGAATTCTTTTTTCTTTTTTTTTTCTTTTTTTTAAAAAAAAAATTGGAAGATGGATGATAGTGAAGAAAGGATCCAGACTTGAAAATTAATGACATGACATAAAAGAAAAATTAAGAAAGGAAAGAGAAAAAAAAGTTGAGAGGGGGAAAACAACCCAACTGCAGATGTGAGCAATGTAAATGAGAGTTGAGGGTACAAGATGAGCAGCAGCGGGAGTTGACATTTGGTTGCTGACGGGAATCTGTGATTTGGTGGGTGAGAAGTCACAGTAACAGATGGCCACAAACTAGCAGATGTTGGCAAACTGTGCGGGCAGTAGTTACCCATGCTGACAACCACAAGAGTGGATGGGGGATAGATGGATGGATGGAAGCAATAACTCTGACCATTGGATGAGAAAAAAAAAGGGGATGGATTGGTCGTGCTTGCTAGAAGAGACCACTAATACTTTTTGGTTGGAGGAGGATGAGATGAGCAAGCGCAATGTGGGAGATGATGATCAGTGGTGATGGCTGGGTGGATATAAAGATGGGAAGGATTGGATGGATTGAAATAACTATTGAAGAATTTAATGACATCCTGTCAACCAGTAGAATGACCAAGGAGGATGAATTGAGTCTTTCCAATTTCTCTGAGGTAGCTTAGTAGCTTGTGGATCTCCTTGGTGTCTTTCTTAATGCCTATTGCACCAGTCTGGGAATTGAGGTAAGGAACCGCATAGAGGCCATCACCAAGATCACCAATGAAGATGAGGGTGGAGAGAGATGCAACCATTGAGGGTGGTAATTTTTGTTTTTTGCCAATGAAAATGATGATGAGCTTTTGTTTTTATTTGATTGATGGGTGGGATGATGAGGGTGGAACATCAATTGGATGGACCAAGCAAGAACGCTCACACGCGCTCCTTGGACAAAAATGGTCAGAGGGCTGTCAAGCAAGAGAAAGGGGGAATTGAACACAGAGACTGGGGACTTGAACACCCATGGGCCTGCTCTAGACTGCTAGGACAGCAAGAAGTTTTAGGAAGGAAAAAAATAAAAAATGCATTACAAAAATTTTTTTTTTTTTGGATAAGATAAAAAGCTAAGAAAATTTTTTTATTAAATTTTGCTCCTTTTCTTGAGGTTAACCAGATTGTTCACCACATCTCTCCCCAAATTACAGATTTTACCTAGTCTGAATCTCAATTTTTTGAAGATATTGAGAAAAGGAGAAAAGGAGACAATATAAAGAAAAAAAAATGGCCATTTCTTGATCTTTACAGTGATTGAAGATTTGAAAAAAAAAATCTTGATCCATTGAAAAGAGCCCTAGAGTGGCAGGAGCAAAACAAAGAGGCCATTCAAGGTGCTCATTTATTTGGAATAAAGCAGAGTTTTACAACCAAAAAAAACGCAGTAGATGACCCTGATGGTGCACAATTGGTAGGACTTACTTTGACCCCAAATGGCCCCCACAACAATGAAACCTCTTGACTTGATTGGCAGAGAAACTTCTGGCCAACTGAGTACCATCCAGTTCTTCCAAAAAATAGGATCCACCTCTTACTTGATGAACCACCCAAAAAGGACCATTCCAAAGATTTGAAAAAGATCTTTCCCCACTGAGTCTCCAAGGATTGATTATAAGCCAAAACTAGATCACCAGGATCTAAGGGATCCCTGATTCAATTTGCATGCTTATCTTCCCAATACTGCTCTGATTTTTTTTTTGATTCTGTCATCTTCTGATAATCTTTGTCACAAATTTCTTCACTTTGCTCTGGTTGCTTGGATCTGGAAACTAATAGACCAGTGGTTGAGGAAAGCTGATCCCATGAGATACCCAGGAAAGATTCCATTTCAAGATCAAGAGGAAGGAAAGCCCTTTGGCCAAAAATGATTTTGTAAGGTGAAGAGCCAGTGGTCTGTTTAGTTGAGATTGAATCAGAGAAGAGAACAAGAGGAAGGAATTTGCAACAATTCTTTCCACTTTTGCCAGCCAGTTTGAGAAGAGCAGCCTTCAAAGGAGCATGGCCTTGTTTCCCCATGCCTTGGCCTTCCGGATAATAAGGAGTAGTAACCCAATGTTTTCCAGGAAGTGATTGGATCCTTTCAGCAAGGTTGCCACCAAATTCAGAGCCACCATCAGTAGAATAAGATTTACCCAAGCCATAACGCATTGCCCAGTTCTCATAAAGGAAAGCTTCCACTTAATCAGAGCTGAGATTCTCAAGGAATGTTGCTTCAACTCATCCAGAAAAATAATCTCTAGCTACAATGAGATACTTAGCACCTCCTGCCTTAATATGAACCACATCCATAGAAATCCTTCCAAAGGAAGTGGACTCCCCAGTAAGATAAAAAATTAAAACTGGGCACCTAAGATCACATTTCTGACAAAATTCACAACTCTGGCACTATTAGAGATGGATTTCTTCATTGATGGCCACCAGAATTTTTTGGATAATTTTTGATAAGTTTTTGTTTCCCCAAGATGACCAAGACCCTCATCAAGAATTTCAAGGATAAAATCTTGTTTAGAAGGGATAGTAACAAAAATGAGAGCACAAGGATTTCCTCTTTTCATAAGCATATAGCCTTGTACAAATAAATTAGAGGACTTTCTTTTAAGGGATCAAAATTCTTTGGCAGAAAGATCAGGGGGTCTTTGGAGAGTTGAAAGGTACTGCTCTAATTTAAGCCAGAAAAACTTCTGAAAGCCAGAATAATCTTGAGAGGAGAAAGAGAAGACAGGTCAAATTATAGGCTCCTCCTTTTTGAAATCCACTCCAACATTCAATTCATTATCCCCCCAAGCACATCAAGATAAACCATAATGAATGGTGAAAGATGATCCAGGCCTGTGAAAAATATCAAAAGAGAAAAACGGAATAAAAGCCACGCAAAAAGTCATAGGAGCATTTGAAAGGCTTGGAGAATTGATTATTCCAAGGATAGATTGAGCATCCACTATTAATTTGAAATGTTGACCCCAGAGGACTGTTTGAAGTTTCTTCAACATTTGAGCTACACTTCAGAGCTCTAGTTTTGGTTGAGAGTATCTGGATGCTACATCTGAAAATAACAAGGGTTCATAAAGAGCAGGAAGTTCCCAACCATTTTCATCTTCCTGCGTAAGAATAGCCCCCACACATTGATAACTAGAATCAACAGCCAGCTTGATCTTGCCAGCTCCCATTCAATAAGAGATCTTCTTCAACACTATGTCTTTTCAAGCAATTTTTTTGACCAACTAAAACAAATGTTCACAAGGTTGGGTCCAACTCCGTTCAGCTTCTTTCCTGGTTAAAGGACACAAATGGGCACAGATTTTTGATGAAGATGGAATGAAGGTCCAAACATAAGTTAAAACACCTTGAAAGGCCCTAACTTCTGCGGGATTGATTGGAGTGGTCCAAGAAATGATCTTGTTGACTTTGGATGGTTCCATCCTTCTTCCTTCCTTGCAGACCACATGGCACAAAATTTCCAGAGCAGGGACACGAGCAGCCAATTTGGATCCAAAAACAGTCAGGCCCAATTCCTCAATTCAAAACAGAATCCTTTCCAAAGTAGTAGTGTATTTCCACATGAATCAAAAAATCCCTGAATGCAAAGATAAAAGCTTGTTATCATAATCAGACACTGGACCTTTAATTCCACTTTTTTCAATAAAGATCTCAGCATGATCAGGAATTTCATCCTGGAGGATCCATATCATCTGAGCCTGATAGAATGAAACCAAGTTGGTGGCACCTTGAGGAAATTGAGTAAGCTGGAATCAACCAAGAGGAGTATCAAAGGTAGTGAGAGGACAAGAGATAGGATGTAGATATTGTTTGTCATAGCCACCCATAATGTCCCCCAGACCATAGAAAGCCCTCCCAGAAAAAGATTCCACAAATTCTTCAGTAGAAGGAGGGACTC
Organism: Puccinia polysora; assembly: GCA_025617555.3. NCBI lineage: Eukaryota > Fungi > Basidiomycota > Pucciniomycetes > Pucciniales > Pucciniaceae > Puccinia > Puccinia polysora. The sequence continues at coordinate 14,692,767 of CM062643.1, forward strand.
CAGAGTCTTTAATTGTAATTTTTTTGAGAGGTTGGAGATTTTGAACTAATATAAGTTGACCGTTACTTTTGAGGACGCAGAAAACAGGGGGGAATAACTGGAAGTTGACTTTTCACATAGACCAGTACGTACTTGCTTGCAGATCAACTTGATAAATTTGTCAACTTTAGCAGCAGGGATTGGAATCTTTTTCTTTTATCAAGGATTGTGCTCAACTACAGGGATAATGTAAGGAAGACCATATTATTCTTTCAAGAGACCTCTCTCTTCTTCACAGAAGGCAATAGACTTTTCCCTCAGAGATAAGACATTTTTGATCAAATTCAACCTATCAGGAAGAAGCCATCCATCTGGACCAAAGTTGAAAACTTTAAGAAATTCTTCAGGGACATGGCTGTTGAGATTAAACCTGTCCTCTTTCTTTCCTTGTTCACTCTCATGCTTTCCTGTCATTTGTCTCCACACTCACTGTCTCACAATTCTGTCAGCTTCCTCATTTATTTCTTGTCTTCATGTGTGGCCACTGTTCTGTTCATCCGTTGTACTTAGTCTCACACTGTCACCAGCGCCTACCCCGCTCCACTATCACGTAGCTGTCCACTCTCAGCTGTCACTGGCTCCACTTCTATCTGATCAACACCTCAGCCCCAGCCCGCCATTGACCGCTGCCTACAACTTCCAGGATCTCTCAACCTATCCAACCCACCATCCAGGACAAAGTTGCTCAACTGCTCAACTCAAGCTCTCAAGCCAAGCGGCTTGACCAAGTTGGAACTGCTACAATTCTACCCAAGCCTTCATACAGGCCATAACCCATCCCATAGAATCCTACAGAGTTGTGTGTTTCCTTTGTTCTCTTCATTTCTTCTGTTGTTTCACTCTTCAATACATTCTGCCCTTGTAATCTCCTGACCCTGTTGGAATCATGCAATTTATAGCCTGGTTCAGTTTTCAGGTCTCACTCAAATTTTCTCACGGTTAAAAGACAAAATGAATCCATTCAGCTCTACCAGATCTACCCAACTGCAAACGTCAGAAACTCCTGGACCAGAAACTGGAATCAACTTCAAATCTCTTGCCCTAAAGTCCCTCATGGAATCAACCCCACTATTAACCAAATCCAACTACTCAATTTGGAAAAATAAAATTCAAAAAATATTCAAAATGAGAGGAATCCTACACCTCATAAACTCACCCAATCCCAATGAAGAAATCCCTCATGACCATGACAAAATTACCGGATATCTGATTTCAAAAGTCAACTCTGCAACCCACACATACATCATTAATGCCAACAATGAGGACTTGTCAAAGATAATATGGATAGCAGCCAAAAACCACTTTTCTTTGTGCCAAGCAGCCAACAGAGCCTGCATGTTTTTCAACTTCCTCTATCTATCCTTTGACCAAAACAACATAGATTCCTTTGTCACCACTGTTAATCTTCACCTCAGCAAACTTGAGGAAGTTGGCATCAAACTACCCTCTGATATACTCAGCTACCTAATTCTGTTCAAGCTGCCCAACTCCATGAAGGCTATAAGATTGAAAATCATGCACTCTGGCTCCAACATGACTGTTTCCATGGTCTTGAGTCACCTCATAAAGCACAAAAACAAAGCTCAATCCGAGGGAATTGATTTGACTGACACCAACTTGGCCCTCTTTCACTCCAACTCCAAGCCTCACTACTCCTATCCCAGATGTGATAATGGAAATCATAACCCTGAACTTACCAATCACTCTCCTTCCGCCTGCTGGGTTGAATTCCCCATCCTTAAAACAGAATTTCCCCCCAAAAAGGAAAGAAAACCCAGTGCTAAAAGGGCAGAAGAATTGAACTTCTACTTGTTCTTTTGCAGCTCCAAACTCACCAGCAACCCTGACAAAGATTGTTTTATCCTTGACAGTGGATGCTTTATCCACATGATTTTAAATTGAGAAAGCTTCAAAAGCTTTTCAGAATAAACCGGAAAAGAACAAATCTTCACCGGGAAACAAGGCGCAAGCATCCCCATTAAAGGTCTAGGTACCCCTGCAATTAATTGCAACTCAAACACCATCCACCTCACTAACTCAGCCTGGGTCCCTGAAGCCACCGTAAATCTAATATCCATGGGAAGCCTACTCAAACAGGGATGCAACCTCCGGTTTGAGCTAAACAGCAAGCCAGAAAAATTCTACGTTGATCTCAGAAACAAAACTGTTCTGGAAGGCACCATCCTGAACAACCTGCTGATTATTGATGCCCCAACTAGGTTCTCTGAATCCACCTGCTATCTCTCCATCACCAAAGTTGAAGACTTAAATCTGAAGCTTGGCTATGCTGGGATCAACAGGATGGAAAAGTTCTTGGGGAAACCCATCAATCAAGACTCAAAAACCAAGTTTGAATGTGTGGCTTGCAAGAAAAGAAAAATTGCCAAAACTCCATTCAAAGAAGAGCAGACGGCGGCCAACAGAGTCTTTGATCAACTTCATCTAGACCTAATTGGACCGCTGAATCCAGTCAGCAAAGGAGGCCACCAATAATCCTTAACCATTGTGGATAACAAATCAGGCTAAATTGCCTCATTTCCCTTGCCCAGCAAAGACCTGGCCACTCAAACCATCATTTTTGCCATCAAAAATGAAGCTAAAAAATAACACTGGTATCCCACTGAAGTTGTCTTGAATGGAGGTGGAGAATTTTTAAACCAACAGCTCTCAAATTTCTTCAAGTCTAAAAGCATCAATCACCTGGTCAGCAAGCCCTACCACCCTAAGCACAATGGGAAGGCTGAATGTGCAAACAGAACCATCAAAGAATTGGTAAGATCCACCTTGAGATCTTCCGGAATCCCCAAAAACTTCTGGCACACTGTAATTCAAGGGTGTTGTGTTGCCCTCAATCAAATACCATCTCAAAAAGGGTGGAAGTCTCCGTGGGAACTGTTACACAAACAACCCTTTCCTTGCAATTACCTCAAACTTATTGGCATTCTTGTGGTGTATCTATCCAACAATCTCAAGACCATCCCAAAGCTCAGCATGAAGGGGCAACAGGGAACTCTAATTGGTTTCAACCCCCAATTACTCTTGTACAAAATCTTATCAGCAACTGGTAAGTCAATCAACTCAAAACAGGTTTCATTCCTCAAGAGGGACTCCATGCTACCACCCTCCAAAAACAAAGAGACAATCACTGAGACCAATCTCACAAAAACTACCCAAAACCTTGGTTGTGACCTCTCCTCTGAAAACTGTCCAGTAAAGTTTTCTGTGCTACCAAACCTCAGTCTGAAGTCCAACAAGGAAAAACCCATACCAATAGACTCCACCAACATCAACAATCGGAGCAACTGTGCAATTGAATCGGCGCTTAGACCTCATCTCCGCAACCAAAATCTAATTAAACCACCTGAAAGATACGGCTACTACTACTCTGACCTCCCAAAGAACATACACAATGCACTCCAGTTGGCTGAATGGGTAGGTCCCATTAACAAAGAACTCAACACAGCTGAAGACCTAGACGTCTGGGAAGACGCCTTTGAGAGCAAAGTGGTGAACCCACTGGACACCACTTGGACGTTTTGGTGCAAAGAAGACCTCCACTCTCGCAAATTCACCTGAAAAGCTTGCATTTTCATTCAAGGCTTCAATCAGAGGTACGGAATAGACTACCTTGAAACCTTTGCTCCAACTGGCAAAATAGCGTCACTAAGAGCTCTACTGGTCTACAGCATAGACAAGCAACTTCTGCTGCTCCAGTTTGAAATAAAAGGATCTTTCCTCCATGCCCCACTAAGTGAGAATGTCTTCATTAAAACACCAGTTGGATCAAAAAGGACCTCCAAGTTCTTAAAATTAAAGAAATCACTCTATTGGTTAAAGCAAGCACCACTCAATTGGTACTTGACGTTGAAGAAATGGATCATAAGCCAGAACTACGCTGAAAGCAATTCCAAACCCTGCCTATACCTTCACCAAGATGGCCTATCAGCGCTATTCTTTCATGTTGACAATCTGGTAGTGGTTGGTGATGTTGAAACCTTCAAAACTGTCTTCCTAAGTCAGTTCAAGTACTCCAGCGCCCACAAAATTAATGCCCTACTTGGCATGAAAGTTGAGCAAGTTGAAGATTTTATACATCTTTCCTTACCAGATCATATCAAGAAAGGCCTAGAGGAACTGAACCTACTGGATGCTAAACCTCTAAAAAACCCCTGCTCAGCTGGAATCCACCTACTTACCTACTTCCCGCAACCAACAAAGAAATCAAGCAATTCAGGGCTCTCAATGTCAGCTATTGATCACACATAGGTTGGCTCAACTTCATAGACACCCTTGCAAGACCTGACATCAGCTACGCCATCTCCAGTCTGGCTTAATTCTCCAAAAACCCTGGGATCAACTATTGGAAGGAAGGCATCCACGTGTGGCAATACCTCCTCAAAACTATTGACTTCAAACTGAAATTCCATTGCAAGTCAAAAGCCAACCATCTGGTGGCCTACAGCAATGCCATGTGGGGCAATGACCCCAAAACCAGACTCTCACAAACGGGGTATCTGGTATTTCTCAAAGTTTGCACCGTTTACTGGACAAGCTGGCAACAGCGCTCAATAGCCCACTCCTCTACAGAAGCTGAGCGCAATGCACTCTCAGCCAGCCATCTTGAATGCCGCTGGATCAACCACCTCACCAATGCACCTAATCAACAAAAAGGGCCTCAATGACAAGGTTTGAAAATTTGGGTCTAAGTTGCATGCAAAGAACATCAACATCAAACTCAAAATCCTTAGGAACAAATGCAAGAAGGGTTCAGTTGCACTCAAGCTTATCTCATCTCAGGATATGCTAGCAGATTCCTTAACCAAAGCCGCCAGCACAAAAGCCATCAAAAGGTTGGTAAATTTCCTCACATCCTAATGCTGGGTTGAGCTGGCATGTTGAGATTAAACCTTTCCTCTTTCTTTCCTTGTTCACTCTCATGCTTTCCTTTCATTTGTCTCCACATTCACTGTCTCACTAATCTGTCAGCTTCCTCCTTTATTGCTTGTCCTCATGTGTGGCCACTGTTCTGTTAATCCATTTTACTTAGTCTCACACTGTCACCAGCGCCTGCCCTGCTCCACTATCACCCAGCTGTCCACTCTTAGCTGTCACTGGCTCCACTTCTATCTGATCAACACCTCAGCCCCAGACCGCCATTGACCACTTCCTATAACGTCCAGCATCTCTCAACCTATCCAACCCACCATCCAGGACAAAGTTTCTCAACGGCTCAACTCAAGCTCTCAAGTCAAAGACTCAACCAAGTTGGAACTGCTTTAATTCTACCCAAGTCTTCATACAGGCCATAACCCAGCCCATAGAATTCTGCAGAGTTGTGTGTTTCCTTTGGTCTCTTCATTTCTTCTGTTGTTTCACTCTTCAATACATTCTGCCCTTGTAATCTCCTGACCCTGTTTTGAATCATGCAATTTATAGCCTGGTTCAGGTTTCAGGTCTCACTCAACTTTTCTCAACAGCCACAAGACACAAAGGGACAAGCAAGAGATCAAGATAAACCACAGTAAAGATCACAGGATAAGGGAGGGCGCATGAGAGGAGGATTAAGGTTGAGGGGCATGGGCCAATTGATGGGTTGGACCTTTTTTGCAACTGGTTTATACTTGTGGCAAAAGAGAGAATTTCCTGTTTCCTCCAAGCATTGACCAGAAAGACCTGACTGTAAAAACTGAGACAAAGTTCCAACACTTTTTAGGTCCTATGTTCTGAAACGTCCTCAAAGGGTGCTTGTTACCTAAAAGAAGAACCAAGGGATAAAAAGTTTCTCACAGGTGTGGAACAAGGTAGAGTTTCAAAAATGATGGTAGAAGAATGTCCTATTGGTGCATAATTGGGAGGACTTACTTTGACCCCCAAGTGCCTCCACTAAAGTCCATATTCCTCCATTCCAAAAACTTTAAGAAGATAATTAAGATCAAGATCTAGTTTATACTCATTGCAGATATTAGCACCAGAACTAAAAGAAGATTGAACAGGATTAAGAGAACTAGGAAAAGAAGAAACCACAGATCCAGAGAGAGAGGGATTATTTTTTATTTTGACATGTTTTTTATTTTTAATACTTTTCATATCAGAAGAAAATGATGAGAAAAAATTAAAATAAGCCTCTGTGATGAGAGTTGATCCTTGGTTTGAATTTCAAGGCTTGGAAGAACTACAACTATCATTAGAATCAACTATTCCACTAAAAAATGAGAGGAATTAGTAGTTTCCTTCTGCTTCCCCTTTAGAACTGATTTAGGAGGATGACCAGGGAAATCTCTTTCCCAACGTCCAGAATCCAAGGAGCAGAGAGGAACTTCAATCTTCCTTCCATCAGCATTGGGCAGAAGTTTTCTCTCCCCAACTTGATCAGAAAACATCCAGGTAGCACCAAAGTCCATTGAAAATGGTTGAACCAAGATCATAGGTCCTTCCAAACAAGTAATCCAAAAATGACAGGTTCCAACAATATTCCAACCAATTCAAACTGGAAAATCTTCAGAAATACCAACTAACTCACAAGACTGATTCCCTATTCCATACACCGCAGATTTGAAGCTAAATCTAGGACTGGGTATGAATTTTCAGGCCATGGAATCCAAAATCAGGTTAAGTTGAGAACCAGAATCAACCAGGAGAGAAACCATTTCATCCAATTTTCCAAGAAAACAAGAAAGAAAACCAAGCAGAAAAGAGTAAAGTTTGGAACCTGAGGAAGGATCAGTTCTGCCAGAGTCCTCAAGCAACATTTCAAGGGAAACTTTCAATTTACCAGAGCCAATTTGCACACGTTGGCAAGAGACCCATTTCTTCATCCCTTCAGCAAAAGAGGGCAAAATTGACAGGAGCTCAGCAATGGATAAATCAGGAATTTCCAGATCAGAGATTTTTTTAGTACTCCTTCCACAGCATCAGGGTGGTCCTTAGAGATTCCCTTCTTGAACCAAAATTGGGGCTGGGTGGAGGGAGGATGCTCAGTTGAAGCAGGGATTATGACAGGATCAGCAGGTTGGGTTTTTTCAACAGGTGGAGGAGAAGGATCAGTGTGGTTTTGAAACCTTTCCATCAGAGGTTCTGTTTATACGTCCATGTTGTTCACCACAGAGGAATGAGCTTCAGGGGAGTATCAGTGTTTGACCAGTTTACAAAGGATAGCAGATGGCATAGGAGGAGCTTTGTGAAGTTTTGTTTCCTCATGTTGTTTCCTAGACAGATTGAATTGATAAGCTCCAGAGAAGCTAGACAAGGAGATAGTCATAAGATTGACTAGATTTCTTTATGACATAGAACCAGCAGACTGAGAAAACACAAACATTGTTAGAAACAGGACAATAGTGAAGAATGAGAATGAAATAATAGAGAATGAGAAAATGAGGATCCTACGCCTGAAGCCAACAGATTGAATAGAGATGGATGGCGTAATTTGGGGTAGATATTTCCAAGGGACTTGAGTGGAGGCTAGTTGAAGAGGTCTGGAGATTAGATTTAAGACATGGCCAAGAATCCGAAAGAGTGGAGTCTTACCAGGCAGGGATAACAGGTCAAAAGAGTTTGAGATCTTGATTGGGGTTCATATGAGTAGCAAGGTTGAGAAACAAGATAAAAATGAGATAAGAGAGAATAAAAGGGAAAAGAAAGCGGAGGTACTTGAAGTGGACGGGTGAGAAGATGATGATCATTTGAACAGATAAGAAAAGAAAAAAAAGAAAAAAAAGGAAAACAGAACAGTAGAGAGGAGAGGTAGAGGTTGAGAGAGATTACTTCTGCAGCAGAGACGCAGTAGGCATGGAAGAAGAAGCATGGGAAAAGTAGAGAGCCCACAAGGAGATCAGAGGTTGTGAAATCTCAACAGATAGCAGACCATGGTTAAAGAGTACCACAGGAAGATCAAAAATCCCAAGAGGCCAAAGAAGCTTTCTTAGGAGGAGATGGCTGAAAAGAGGCCACCACATGATGGATAGGGAGTGATGAATTGAAAGGGATCAGAGCACCATTAGGAAGAAAAAAAAATTTCCCTTCTGTTCCACCAACTTTTCCTCCTTATCCTTCTGAAGTTTTGGGCATTTTCTGGTTCCATGACCTTCCTTATGACAATAGAAGCAGACCAGAGTGGATCTAGGAACGGAATTAGATTTGAGAATTATTGGCCCACAAGCTTATTCAAAGAGCAGTATTTAAAGAAAAAGAAATGCTGAGACAATAATGTCTTATAATGGATACTCAATCTGAGGCAGAGGAAACGTCACACTTGTGAATTTGAATGAATTGATGAATGAATGAATGGAAAACAGCAGGGAGAAGAGCTCCTTAAATACAAAAGATGGTGCTCATGTGAAGCTCATGTAATGACAAGGAAAAGGCAACAATTCCGCCCCAAATGGGCTCTACAGGCTCTAAAAGCCCTGTTACTTGGTTTGGGCTTACCCAGCCCACTTTTGATTAGCTTTGAACCCTTTTTACCAGCCCTTACCAGTTGAATTTGGTGTTTTGATCCTCATAGGGCTGAACCTGCGCCTTGCTGTTCAGACCCTGGCTGGTTGTCTATTACAACCAGCCCTGTTACCTGGTTAAATCTCTCTTCTAAACGTACTGGCCCTTTCTATACACTCACAGGTCTGGTTGCCTCCTGCAACCAGGCCCCTGGCCCTCAAAATGTTCAGGGTGGACCCAGAATCACTCTGGGTCCAGCCAAGAACTCATTAGGGGGGGTGTAACTGGCGGGCATGTGCCCCCCCCCTTCTTTGCTCAAATCCCCCCCCAGGGGCCCTGGGGGTCATCACACAGAGGGTGGGTTGGGTGGTGGTCAGGCCCACCCAGCCCCATTGGTTGCCTCCCCCTCAGTAATGGGGGGGGGATGGCCCCATTGTTCTTGAGGTGGGGGGTGATCAAGTCCCCTCCCACCTTTCCATTGGCCCTGCTTGCAACCAGCTGGCTGGTCTGGTTGAGGAGGGACCAGTCATCCTCCCTCCCCCTTGCAACCAAGCAAGGGGAGGGAGGAAGGGAGGGCATGCCAGCCCCCGCGGCCACGACCAGCCTGGTGGCGCAACTGGGGCCGCGTCCCTGCGCACAGCGGGTGAGGTGACTCCAAGCAGGGTCCCCTGCCCCCTACAATGGCTCTGCGTAGGCCGTTGGGCCCCTGGTGAGAAACAAGCGGCCCCAAGCAGGCAGTGGCCCCATGGGCCACCAAGGCCCAATGACCCCAAAAAACATACTTTTGCATGCCATCCCGTCTGGCCAAGTATGTCCACAAAAATCCTTGGGCCCATAAATGCGCAGATAAGCCCATCTGGTTAAGGTGGCCCATCTACCCTGACAGGCCCATCAAGGCCTGTGTACCAATTGACTTGGAAAACATGTTTTGGCACCCAAATGCCCAAAAACACTAACATCCACATAGGTCCACATGGCCCATGTGAGGTCCAATGGGCCTTGGAGTTCCATTTTTGCATCCCATTTGGACTACACACTAATATGTACATTATCTGAGTGCATCTGTGTTTTAACATTAGAAGGTTTGGGAGCAGAAAGAGTAGAAATCTTTTGATCCATTTTATTTTTGAAATCTTGGAGAAGTTTTGTAATTTCATCAATATTTGCAGTTTCTTTTTTAGCCTGAGGATTTGATTTGGAAAAACAACTGGCCTCCATTTTCCTCATAATTTTTTTAGACTCAGAAAATGAGGGAGCAGGAACAGGTTCAGTGGTGTGGTTTTTTCAAAAGTTGGGGCAGTTTGACCTTTCATGACTTTATCCACAGAACTACTAAGGACAAGAAAAGCAGGAAGCTTGAGACAATTATCCCTAGTTGTGATCATTGATCCAGAATTAACTAATTTGTCCCTTATTTTCTCCTGGACTCCTAGAAGAAAAGATTTGAAAAATTGGACTTGAATTTTGTGCATGGTGTTGTCAATATGATCATTTTTAAGGAGATAAGATTGGATAGGATCCCACAATTTCCCAAAAGATTGATAATCAGAGGCCAAAGAAATACCATCCTTTGAGACCCACTGAGAGACAATATCATCCAATTCCTGTAGCGTAAATTGAGCTATATCTATCTTTCCCCAATACGCCAGCATTGCTTCCCTTAGAAGCGTCCAGTTATGGGATTTGAATACATCAAAAGACTCAATTACTTCCATAAATTGATCTGAAGAAATAAAGAATTGTAATTGATAGACCATATTTTATTTGCTAGCTTGATCCACTTCTGCAGAAATTTTTTAAGAATCCAGGAATTGTTTGACATTTGTCCCATTGAAACCCAAGTTCTTGTTCTGGGGTTTGATCTTGACCATCTTAGCACAAACAGAGGACAAGGAGGTACCAGTAGATTCCATTTTGAATAAGAGACTTCCTAGAGGATCCAAAGAGCATATTTTCCAAATTGGCTCAAGAGTGTGGAAAGAGTAGGGTTTCACAAAAAAAACAAGAATCTTGCCCAAGTGGTGCACCATTGGGAGGACTTACTTCTGAGATAAGTTGCCTCCATGGATCAGATCCAAGGAAAAGAGAAACAGAGAAAAACAGAAAAAGGATTGGATTTTGAAGTTGATTCCAAATGTAATGGGACTGTAAATCCCAAGGTTGCTGGTTCAATCCCAGCCCAGGGGACCAAATGTAAGAATCCAAATGGTGCTGGTTTTTGGCCGTTCTGCGGAGGGGAAAGGTTCTTTTTTAGGCTGCCCTCCTGAGTGTTACAAAAATATTTAGATGTAAACAGAATCAAGGTCCAGAACCTTGTAGATGTAGAATCATGGAGAAGGGATAACTTGGTAGTAAACAAGATCAAGGAAGAAAACACACTCTGAGACAAGAGGGTGAGGGAAAGGCTTGAAAAAAATAGGTTATAGTCTGTTTCAGAGTTCAATAGAACTGTCAGCTCTCCGATACCAGGAACCTTGCAGTCCTTTAGCTACAGAGAGTGATAAAAATTCTGGAATGATAATAATAATTATTATTCCAATAATGAACACTTAGAAGCTCAAATAAATGATATAATAATATCAGTTTCAAGGTTTAATTGGTTTGGTAATAAATGGTTTTCAATATATTATAAAATAGGGGCCACAGTATTATACTACTGGGGATCTTTACAGACTAGAAACCTCTCTTCAAGGGGCCTCCTTAGGCAGTTTAAGAACCTTGGAATAAAGATGGGTGCCTTAGAAAGGACTTATTCCACTAATGGCCTGGCTTAACAGCTCAAATGGCCAAGACAGGAAGGGAAACACTCACTCTGAGCACTTTACCACGAGAATCCTGGAATAATTGGAAGGGTTTCAGAGCAGATGGGGTAGATTGCTTGACTAAACTTCAATGGTTGATTGGTTAATAAGGGTAAATAATACTACTATAGACTAAGTCATAAATCACTTGCTTATCTTCATATAAGCACTTGATCAACAATGACACGGTGTCTGATTGATAATAAATAATTCCTGGTAACTGATTCTGGAATAATGGATCAAAAGAGGTCTGTATAAATACCTTTTTGGGTGATCTTGAGCTTCTCAGGGCACGTAGAGAGGGTTCTGCTCGTGGGCTGAGGCTGGCAAGCCATTCAGGGAAAGATTGGCACGTCCACTTGGTGCTGTCAATCAGCTTTCCTTAGATCTGCTGGATTTCTGTACTATTTTAGCCACAGGATCTGTTAATCTGTTATGGCATAAATTTGATCATTCTGTACTCATCCTTCATTGGTACTATTGATATTGCTTTTAAGGCGGACAGATGTGGATATTTTCTGATTTTCTATCATCTGCTGATCATGTAGATAATTTTTAAAAATTTTTATGAACACCCCTTGTAGTTTTTGGTGGTCTTCAAAGATCAGGGTCAGTGATTTACGTGGTAATCCTTGATCTTTGATTTATTATTAAGAAAATGTTTTAAACTTAATTTTCATTAATTTTATTTGAGGATTGATCTTTTTAGATCATTAGTAATGCATATGTCAGTTTGTTACATATACTAGGCAACTCTAACTAGGTTGTAGCTCTTCTGAGCGGTGCCTGGTTGTCAGATTAGTCACGACAAATCCAGACGCAGGGATCAGTTAGTACAGATGCTCGCGGGGTAGGATCTGCTGCCTGCATGGCAGAATCACCTGCGCGCGGGTCTCTAGTACGCGGGAATCTGCTACTACGAGTACATAGGGATATGTAATGATGCGGGGCTGCGCGCGGGAATTGTGACATAACACATTTCTGCGTGTAACTCCTAAAATATACACAACACCTCAATTCTGAGTGAGTTTTAGGTGTAAACCCTATACGTGACAACACGTGTGAAATATTAAAATGGCCAAAAAGTGCCATACTGGTGTTGTAATTTTTAGTACTTTTCTTTTTAATTATTTTAAAAATGTAAGGACTTGGAATTCAAGGATGGGGTCAGTGAGTTACCCTACCTAATTTTGGGTGAGGAATCCATTTCTGTAATAATTTTCATGGATTTCTCACTCCTTATTTTTTTAATTGAGATATTCTTATTTTCTCATAGTTTTGTGTTGCTATTGACAGTTTGCTCTGTACATAGTAGCAAGCTGACAAGAACAGTGAATTTTAAAGTAACATTTCCTAAAAGTTAATAGCTCTGGTCATAACAAGAGGCTTGGGAAAGATCAACTAAATCCCAATCCTCCTCCAAGTTCTTAATGAACCTGCCCAACTTAGACAATCCATTGCTTGAAGGTAGGAGGAGGGTACCAGATAACTGTGGGAGGCTGTACTAACAATGCAACTTGTCTATGAAGTTCCAAAGCAGAGAAATGATGCAGTTGAACAAGAATAACCCAAAACTTCTCAAGGGAATCAAGAGTAGTGTGGTAGAATTCAACTAACACTGAAATAAAGGGAGGCTTAACACTACAGGTTTAAAATTAATAAACCCTGTTATCAAAGGTGATTGTTCCAGAAAGACCATCAAATGAATGATCAAGACCAAAGCAGTCAGAGAAAGGGATTTAATGAGTGGTTTAACATACTCAAGAATTCAACCTAATGAATTCTTCTTCAACCAGCAAGGCTATTGGTTGGTGATAAGGATGAGGAACAGGGGATAATCAATATATATATCCTGCTTTATGATGGCAATGATTTTGATGATGAGGCACACCGGGGGATACCCTTATTTAGTGATCAGAGGATTAGATGCTTGAGTGGATACCATAAGATGGATCCTGAATTTTTCATCTGGGAAAAATGCAGGGGAGCTCCCCCCTTTTATGGTCAAGAGAACCTGTAGACTATTTACCAGAGATGACACAAATGATAGCAGTTTTTTTTTAAACAAGTGAAAGATGGATGATATTAATGAGAAAATCCAGACTTGCAAATTAATGACATGAAATGAAAGAAAAATTAATAAAGGAAAGAGAAAAAAGAAAAACTTGAAGGGGGGAAAACAACCCAACTGCAGGTGTGAGCAATGGCAATGAGAGTTGAGGGTACAAGATGAGCGGTAGCGGGAATTGATGATTGGTTGCTGATGGGTGTCCATGAGTTGGTGGGTGAGAAGTCATGGCACCAGATGGCTAAAAACTAGCAGATGTTGGCAAACTGCGCACAATGTTGAGTATTCTCCCGCTCTCTTCCTCTACGCACTTTAGCGCTTTTTCTCTACCCGCACCATTGGGCAACGCACCAAGTCTAGGACAGGGACCCGGATGTCCACACCCAGCCTCACCCCTCCTCATGGGGGTTCAGACAACCATTGACCTCTCATTTTCTTCTCCTTCTCCCAAATCTTCACCTCTCCGGAATCTTCATCTTTTCTCTTCTTTTCTTCTCCATCTCTTCTCTTTTCTTTCTTCCTTTCTCATTTGCTTCCTTCTCTATTGTCTTCTATTTTCTTTCTCAATCTCATCTACAATCAACAATCAACATTCCTCCATCAAATAACCGCTTGACTTGAATACAACAATCTATGACTGGTAAGATGACAATCACTTCAACAAGACCTCATTGAACTCATCTGACCCTATATCTTGAATAGTTCTTCTCCATCTTCACTCAAACCCTACCTCTTTCTGTCCTATCATTGTCTATCCGTCCTCAGATCTCCCTCAACTCGAAGCTGTCTCATTTAACAACACACATTGATCAACGCTGTAGGACCCAACACTATTATTTTCTTGTTTATCTCTCTTTCCTCAAAGTCTCCTTCTGATGTGTCTTCTTTTTGATTCTGTTTTTCTCTCAGCCTGTTGGTTATAATTCCTCTAGAATTTGAATCCAATCTTAATACGTTTAAAAGCCAAAAGAACTACCTACAAACTTAACTGATCAAGCCGTGAATGAACCAACAGGAGCAAATGATTACTTTCATCAAGTTGCTCTCAAGGCATCAGTCAACGCCATACCCCCTCTGAGTGAAGAGAATTACTCCATCTGCAGAGACAAAATGCTTATGTTGTTTGATCTCAAGGATATCAAGGACTCCATCACTCATAACTCTGGCCCCCTGTCATCAAAACAAGATAGAGAAATTAGGGAGATACTACTATCTAAGCTCAACAGCACCACTCACGCTAATGTTGTCACCTCAACAAACATCTCATCCTCTAAGCTTCTATGGGCCAAAATCACGAGAAGATTCACCTCCTCAGAGACAGCTAATCAAGCCAGAGTATTCAATCACTTCCTCCACTCAGGCTTCCGCGAAAACGCTATTGAGAGCTTCATTACCAAAATGAGAAAAGCTATCACGAGAATGACGGATGTTGGGATTGAATTACCAAACGATATCTTAGCGTACCTATTACTATTCAAATTTCCCCCAACACTCGAAAACCTCAAACAACAAATTATGCATTTAGAGAAGAATCTGACGATGGACGTTGTGTTCAACCATCTTATCCAATACGACAACAAGAGAAATGCCCAATCCAATCTGAATAAACCCTGCACTGACGTTTTGCTAATCACAACCAAGACAAGGAATGTTAAGGACAAGAAGAAAGTCAAAATGAGATGCCGTGAAGGATATCATGACCCCAACGCACCTCATGCTGAATCTTTGTGTTTCCATCTCCATCCCAAAGTAGCTCCTGAGTGGTGGATCAAACAGCAAAATGAGTGGAAAAACAAGCTCAAGAGGAATCCAACAATCAACTACCATGCATTGCTGACCCTCTGGATTAATGCAGATAACAACCCAAACCTACTCCTGGACTCTGGAGCTAATTTGCACATCTTTAACAATTTAATTTTTTTCTTGTCCATAGAACTACAAGAGGAATCCAAAGAAATCAAGACGGGAAAAATGGAAGCCAATCTTAAAATACAAGGAATTGGGACAGTCAGATTAGAGTGGAACAATTCTGTGGTCACGCTTGAACAATGCGCTTACGTGCCTGACATTGTTGTTAATCTGATCAGCCCTGGAATCCTTGAAAAGAAAGGCTGCAACCTTTCTCAAACTCGCGATACGTTCAAGGTGACTCGCGGAGATCAAACCGTACTGAAGGGATTAATAAGGGACAATTTGTTTGTCATCAAAAAACCTCAATCAACCGGTCAAAATAATTCTGCAAATGTCGCTAATCAGTCCCCTGACTCAATCAATACTCTATCTGATCTACATAGAATGTACGGTCATGCATCTATCTCTACACTCAAACTCCTCCTTAAAGATCGTTTCTCCAACGATGAACTCAAGAATTTCCAATGTGACAGCTGCGTCAAGAGCAAGATCACTAGATCTCCCTTTTCCAATACCTCCACTCCCGCTGACAAACCGCTAGAACGTATCCAACTTGATTTGGTTGGTCCGATTACCCCACAATCAAAGGCTGGCCACCAATATCTACTCACTCTGGTTGACAACTACACCGGTTACCTTGCCACATTTCCTTTAACGTCTAAAGACCAGACTCCCAAAATCATTATCAGCATCCTGGAAACCAAGCAAAAACGCTTGAATTATTATCTGTCTGAAATATTCTCTGATAAAGGAACGGAATTCACAAATTCCACCCTAAAAGACTTTGCCAAAAAGAACTTCATTAAACTCCGCACTTCCAAGCCATATCACCCACAACACAACGGACAAGTTGAAAGAGCCAATGGGACAATTATCAAATCCGCCTGGTCAACCTTCTCCTCGTCCCGTCTGGTCAAGAATTACTGGCATATCGTAACACGAAGTTGTTGCTTCATGTTAAATAAGATCCCTCGAGAAGGTAACAAATCATCTCCTTGGGAACTTATGTTCGGTAAGACCCTCCCAGCTAATTACTTACAACCCGTTGGTTCTTCTGTGATCTACCTTGCTAATCGCCTGCAAAAAGGAAGAAAATTTGACGAAAAGGGTCTTGAAGGAATCCTAATCGGCTTCAACCCCACCTTTCATTCTTATCTAATTCTCAACTCACTTGGAGCCGTTGTAGAAACTAAACATGTTAGGTTCCTCAAGAATCAACTCAATGAATTTCCATTCTTTGAATCACCAGGCTTAGACATCTTTTCCCAATCGGACTCAAGTGCCTACGAGAACAATTTCTCCACAAATGAAAAACAATACTCAATTAGGGAACCTGTCCCCGAACACTCCAACTCAGACTCTGATCAAGATTTTTCTCCCCTCTCTATACCTCAATCTCCTCTGCCTCAATCCCCTCCTCTTCCTCCTCACTCTGAACCGGAACCTTCGCGACAACAAATCAATCTACGTCCCAGGCATGAACTTCAAAGACCCCAAAGATATGGCTTCTACCATTATTACAAACCTCCCTTGTATAAGGCCCCCTAAAAATGTTCTGAATGTCCTAGATGGAAGATAGCCTCTAAAGAGGAACTCAACTCAATTGAGACTCAGGAAGTCTGGGAAGAATTCTATGGTGAACCCGAAAATGTACTTAATACGACGTGGGTATTCAAAGTTAAAGAGAATTGTCACGGAGAACCCATGAAGTACAAGGCACGGCTATGTGTGCAAGGATTTGATCAAGTTCAAGGGGTAGACTTTGAAGAGACTTGGGCTCCAACGGGGAAACTTGGATCCCTTTGTCTCGCTCTGGTCTATGGCTTGAAGAATCAAATGACATTCACCCAATTTGATGTAAAAGGAGCCTTCCTCCACGCTCCTCTAAACAAAACTGTAGTAATCAAAACCCCTGAAGGATCAAATCAAAAATCCCCCTTTCTCAAGTTAAAAAAATCACTCTACAGTTTGCGCCAGTCACCCAAGAATTGGTACAAGATGCTTACCACATGGATCAAATCGCAAGGATTCCAAGAATCCACCAGCGATCCATGCTTATATCTCAACTCTAAGTCAGGGGAAATTCTGTACTTCCATGTTGACAATCTGATTCTTGTAGGGAAATCTGACTTGTTTGCAGTCAATTTCTTAAAGAGATTCTCCAATTCCTCATGTCACTCACCAAACACAATTCTTGGGATGTTGATGCAATTTGACGGGGACAGCATATTTCTAAGTCAACCGAAGCATATTGAAAGGGGCCTAGAAGAGTTAGGTCTTACCAACTGCAAAAACATCAATGCGCCTCTTACTCAAAACTTCCATCTCGAGCCAGCCTCAGATGAAGATCACGCTTATTTCTGTCAACTCAACATCAATTATTGATCCGCGACCGGACTGCTAAACCACCTCTCTCAATATACTCGTCCGGATATCTCCTTCGCCGTCTCCAGTCTTGCAAGGTTCAATGCAAAACCGGGACTCACCCACTGGAAGGAAGTCCGCAAGGTGTGGAAATACCTCAAGACAACCAAAGACTTCAAGCTCACTCTGAAGTATGACTCAACCAAAGATGTCATCTTGGGCTATAGTGATGCTACATGGGGTGACAATCCCACTTCTTGCAAATCTCAAACTGGGTATATGATACTACACTACGGTAGCCTGGTTCTCTCAAACTCATCAAGACAGGGGAAAATTACGTATTCCTCAACTGAATCTGAACTCAACGCCTTACTCGACTGTTACCTCAAATTAAAGTGGATTACTCACCTGGTAGATGAGATCAACGGCTCCCCCTCTAATAAACCAGTAATATATATAGATAACAAAGGATGAGACAATAAAATAAAGAAATTTGACTCACATTTGAAGTCACGACACTTGATATCAAAACAAAAGGGCTGCGTGAAGACTTTTCCCTTACTAAATTTGACTTGCTGCTGGTTCCCACTAACAGAATGATAGCGGACCCATTGACTAAAGCCACCTCTGTCGGAGCTCTTCAACTTCTCCAGAGATCAATTTTTCCCCCTCAGTCTAACCAACGCTAAGTCAACATCACCTTACCAGTCACAAGGGGTGTTGAGTATTCTCCCGCTCTCTTCCTCTATGCACTTTAGCGCTTTTTCTCTACCCGCACCATTGGGCAACGCACCAAGTCTAGGACAGGGACCCGGATGTCCACACCCAGCCTCACCCCTCCTCACGGGGGTTCAGACAACCATTGACCTCTCATTTTCTTCTCCTTCTCCCAAATCTTCACCTCTCTGGAATCTTCATCTTTTCTCTTCTTTTTTTCTCCATCTCTTCTCTTTTCTTTCTTCCTTTCTCACTTGCTTCCTTCTCTATTGTCTTCTATTTTCTTTCTCAATCTCATCTACAATCAACAATCAACATTCCTCCATCAAATAACCGCTCGACTCAAATACAACAATCTATGACTGGTAAGATGACAATCACTTCAACAAGACCTCATCAAACTCATCTGACCCTATATCTTGAATAGTTCTTCTCCATCTTCACTCAAACCCTACCTCTTTCTGTCCTATCATTGTCTATCCGTCCTCAGATCTCCCTCAACTCGAAGCTGTCTCATTTAACAACACACATTGATCAACGCTGTAGGACCCAAAACTATTATTTTCTTGTTTATCTCTCTTTCCTCAAGGTCTCCTTCTGATGTGTCTTCTTTTTGATTCTGTTTGTCTCTCAGCCTGTTGGTTATAAGTCCTCTAGAATTTGAATCCAATCTTAATACACAATAGTGACCCATTCTGACAACTGCAAGAGCAGATGGGGGATAGATGGATGGACAACAGAGAGCAGTCTGACCAGTGGATGAGAAAAAAAAAGGGGATGTATTTGTTGTGCTTGCTAGAGGAGACCACTAATACTTGGTGCTTGGAGGAGGATGAGATGATCAAGCGCAATGTGGGAGATTATGATCAGTGGTGATGGCTGGGTGGATCTAGAGATGGGAAGTATTTGATGGATTGAAACAACTATTGAATAATTTGATGACATCCTGTCAACCAGTATAATGACCAAGGAGGATGAATTGAGTCTTTCCAATTGCTCTGAGGTAGCTTAGTAGCTTGTGGATCTCCTTTGCGTCTTGCTCAATGCCTAGTGCGCCAGTCTGGGTATTGAGGTAAGGAACCACATAGAGGGCATCACCAAGACCACCAATGAAGATGAGGGTGGAGAAAGATGCAACCATTGAGGGGTGGTCATTGTTGTTGTTGCCAATGACAATGATTATGAGCTTGCGTTTTGATTTGATTGATGGGTGGGATGATGAGGGTGGAAGATCAATTGGATGGATCAAGCAAAAACGCTTGCACATGCTCCTTGGACAAAAATGGTCAGAGGGCTATCAAGCATGAGAAACGGGGGAATGAAACACAGAGCCTGGGTACTTGAACACTCATGGGCCTGACATAGACTGCTAGGACAGGGAGAAGTTGGAGGAAGGAAAAAATACAAAATTCTATACAATTTTTTTTTTTTGGGTAAGATAAAAAACTAAGAAAAATTTTTTTTAACAAAAAAATTTCCCCTTTTCTTGAGGTGTACCAAATTGGTCACCACACCATCCACCTCACCATCCACCTCACCATTGACCATCCACCTCATCATCCACCTCACAATCCACCTTCACCTCACTATTCACCTCCACCCCACCCTCCACCACCAGCCTCAACATCCACCATCCACCTCACCATCAACCTCCTCCTCATTCCATCACTTTAGGACCCCCCCCCCCCTTCTCCTTTGGTCAGAACCCCTGGTAAGCTCCCCCCCAAACTCCTCTTCCTCCTCCTCATCTCTTGCTCATTGTCTGTTTGTTTCATTTTTAGGACCCCCCCCCCCTCCGCCTTGCCTCCTCACTCACTCCTCTAGGTAAGCCACACCCCTCCTGCTTCTCCTCCTTTTCCATCTCCCTCCATCCCAATCAACCAATTGATTGGTCAATTGATTCTCTATCATTCAACCAATTGATCAATTTATAGCAAATCAATTGACCAATTTATTTGTGATTGATTGGTGGTTCAATGGCAAATCAATTGACCAATCAGTTTTCAATCAATTGGTTGATTGATGCCAAATCAATTTTTCAACTGACCAATTGATTTGCAATTGATTGGTTGTTCCATGGGCAATTAATTGGTCAATAAATTTGCCATTTATCAAATTATCAGTTGATTGATCACCCATCCTCCTCCTCCTGACCAATCAATCAATTGATCCTCCTTCTCCTCCTGCCTCATGTGTAACAAGGGGCCTGACTCTTTTTTTTTGTAGGACATTTCACCAGTAATGTTTTTTTTATTTTAACTCTCCCCATATTGACAAAGGTGGTGTCTCTTTCTATTCCCTTTTACTGGTGGTCCCAACCAAAAAATTAAATGGACAAATTATCAACAACAAGGACAAATATCAAGTATCCAATGGCCAATTTGTGTTCCCCAACTTGGTTTTTGGGATTGATTTCAAACAAAAAGGCATTTTCAAAATGGTTTGGGAAGCAAATAAGTACAATCACTGTAATTTTCCTGCTTTGAAGTTGGCCACTCATACCAGGATGGCCATGTCCATGCAAACTAACAAAACCACTCAAACCACTAGCAAGCTCACTTTGTCAGTGGTAAAATATACCTTAGGAAAAGAGATAAAAATAAAAATAAAAAATAATTTTTCATTGGTGGTGTTAAAAATACTCTCAAAATTTGTTGCAATCAAAAATAATTTTTTTGTTTTTATTTTGAAAATTTTTCATCAAAGTGAATATATTTACAAGCCAAGAAATTGAGCAATTTCCTTTATTTCATCCAAAGTTCTACTGCTACCAATAAATTCCATTGCTACCAATAACCTATGTTTTTTTTCCATGGCTAGACTTTCCCTCTCTTTTTTGGGTTGGTCTTGCTCTTGATCCTTATCCTTTTCCTCTTTTTGAAACTCCATCTCAGCCTGTTTTATTTCCCACTCAGCATCCAACTTGCAATTTGTGATTTTAATGTTTTTTGGAGGAGGGGAATAGGAATCAGCTTGATTTTGAAAGCAAGGAGAATCAATCAATGGACTTACTTAAATCTTGCTTCTCCATGATTTCCCCAAAGCCAGAAAAATTTGAATTGTTTCTCTGCTTTTGAAAGCTATTAGGGTTGAGGCTGATGGAATTGTAGGCCTTTCACTTTCCCTTTGCAGAGGAGGTTTGTGTGGGAACGTTGTCACTCTCATTTGAAGGCAATGTGGAAGGCCCCATTGGCTTGATTTATTGGCCAGTCAGGAACGGATTAGGCTGTTTTTTTACAATCTAAATCAGTCAGGATTAACCAGACAGAAGAGAAAATAACTTGGGTCCTTACTTGAGCAGATGTTGATGGTAGTGGCAATACAGGAATAACTTGCTCCTCATTGGCCACTTTGTTAAGTTCTTCCCCCACAGGAAGAGACAAATTGAAAGAAGGAAGTGAGGGGTCCAAGCAAGGGTTTGTCAATGCTGATGTAGACATGATTGGAGCTGTTTGTGTTGGAATATCCTCCTCCACTTGGATGAGGTCCACTCATAGGTTTTGTCTGGATCATCATTGCTAGGCTGAGGATCCACAGCCAACTCCTCAGCTTCAACAGATTCAGAGTTTTGGGCGTCAACAGCAGCCAATGGGGTGAAGTTGGCCTTCTTTCCAAAGATTTCATCCATATAAAAATAAAAATGACAAATGGAGTCCAATTTATCAATGACCAAGGTGAATCCTTTGACTTTATTAGAGTTGGTGATGCCATAGCCAGTGAAGATTGACATGGAGTGCACTTTTTGTAATTGGATCAATAGTTCTTGAATTGCTCCAGCATCTGTTTGGATGAAAGATCCAGCCTACCTTTGGTTTTATTCTTGAGTTCATTGGCCATGAGGAGATAACCATTAAACTTAGAGGATGGAGTTTGGCCAACTTGTGTTTCATTTTCAGATACAAAGCAAGCATCATAGTTGGATGGAATTTTGAGCCAGTTTACAAAAATGATGTTATCAGCTCTCTTGAGCTGACTTGAACTTTTGGAAGCTGATGGGGGGGTTGTTGGATGTTGAGTTTCTTGGAGATGTTTGCTTTGGTTGAGTGGACTTGTGGGGGGAGTTTTGCTGAGGGGCCATTTGAAAAGAGTAAGATTGATGAAGCAATGAAGCAATGAAGTGATGAAGCAATAAAGCAATGAGAGTAAGGATGTGCTGAAAGGGGGGATGAATTGATGAATTGATCAAGTGATGTAGCAATGTGAGAGAATGGAATTGATGAAAGAAATAAATTGATGAGAGTGATGAAGCAAGGTGGGAGTGATGAAGTGATGAGGGGATGAGAGTGATGAAGAAATTAGGATAGAAATGAAGAGATGAGATTTATGAAGTGATGAGAGTGATGAATCAAGTTTCTGGATGAGGTTGGAGGTAGAATTTTTTCCAATGAGGTTGGGGTTTGAAAACAGGGCTGATGATGTGGAATGAAACGTGTTTTAGCTGGCAAAGGCCTTAATTATATACTGTACTTGAAAAACCCCACTTATTTCATGTTAACTTTGACACTTCTCATCTGAAATAAGTGGTTTTTTTTTGATTTTTAATTGCTGGTTTGAAATGGTGGATTTGGGTTGAAACCCAAAAAAATGGTGGTTTTGATTAACTTTGATAAACCCTATTAGGTGCTTTGAATAAGTGTTTTTCTGTGACCTGAACTATTCAGCACCAAATTAAAGGAAACCACCCATCACTCAATAATTACCCTTACAATGAAAGAGAGCACAAAAAAAAGGGACTATCAACCTTTTTTCTTTCCTCTAACCAGTCCCCTGTGGGTAAAACCATCCTTGGTTCCTCTCCTGAACCACCCCTTTGATAAAACCCTTGAAAACTTTAAAATTTATGTATTTTTTAAGATCACACATATCTTATCAACCACTAACCAATAACCCACTTCAACAAAAGCTACTAATAACAGTGAATTAATTAATCTAGGTCTGATCTTATACCTATATTAAGTCTCAAAGAAACCAGCCATTAAATCAAATAAATTATTGTTCAGACTTACTATAGTATTAGAAGGGCAGGCAATTCAAAACCACCCTTATTTTTATTAATACTCTAAAGGAGTAGAAGTAATACTAAATTCCCCTTCAAGGACTTCCAGCAAGCTATTTGCTAAATTATTTATATAATCCCACAGGATTTTCAACAAATTTCTTTCAAGAATAATGTATACAAGATTGAAAATAATTAATAATCCCAGAAGAGATGAACAGAAGAAGCAATAAATTGTCCTACTGTAAGTGCTGAATCATTGAATTCTGCCTCCTCCTTGGTTTCACAGGCCCAACACATTTCCCAAAGAGTCATAAAATTTTGCCATCCTTCATTTTCATTCCTGAAGCAAACTTTACAGTTTTCTTGAATATTTTTAGACAAGTGCCAGGAGAACAACTGTCTGGATGAATCAAGGAAACCATTCTCAATTGAATAAATCACAGATTTTTCATGGTCCATCACAAAGATTTTGGTTAGCCTCTCTGGATCATAATCCAACTCTTTAAATGCATTCAAAGCCCAACTGTAGAACTCATACATTTCTTTTGTTATAAAAACAAAATCTTTTTTAAAGGTTTTCCTGTTGGCTGTCATTCCTACAACATGCAATAGAGGAATTTTTTACCCTTTTTTTTATGAGTACAATCCAACAAAGAAATATGATGGATTTTTTTACAAAGTTTTATAAACTCAGGATGAGCCAATTAATGGGCCTCTAAGTGACCCTCTTAACCAAATGTTGAGGTTGAAACCCAGAGGGCTTTGTGGAGAATTCCAAATAGAACATCCATAACACTTTTCCCCTCAATTACTGTTAGCTTTAACTTGCGCTTAGTGTTATAGATTGTTCTATTTTCAATTCTTTCTCCACCATAGATCTTGCTTGATTTCCTTTTCATTTGCACTGTATTGGGCCCATAATTCAAGCCTTCCTTAATTTGATCCAAGGCTAAACCAGTGATTCTCTGCAGTTGGGAATGCACTGAGGGATTTGCAGATGGTTTTTGATTTTTTTGGCCATTTCTAATGGAGAGGTTCCATGTGGGATCTTCTACTTTCCAACTTTCACAGATCATGAATTGACACCCAACCTTCCTTGTTTGAGTTTTCCTTTGCTTTTTGGTGAGTAATGGCCCTTCATATACTCCAAATCTGTTGCATGCTAGATTGACATATTTATTCCCTTTTTCCTTCAATGTTGTCAATGCGTAGCCATGCATGGCTGCCCATTTTTGACAATAATTCTGTCCATATTTCCTACTAGTAAAGGCTCTCACTGGAGGAGGGTCAAGATTCTCCGGCACCTCATAGTTACATATTGATGGTTACATGGTTACATTAGTGTTTTTCAATCTAAATCAAATTAGTTAAATGGCACCTGAAATGTGACCTGCCACCTTGAGTTAATTTTGGTTTGGGAACATCTTGTTCCTGAATTTTTAACCTTGGATGAGGATGAAATTGGGGCTTCCAATGTTTTATTTACCAAATCCATACCCAATTGCCTGGATTCCAAATCTTTTTCAATGGAACTTTCAATGAAGTCCTTCAATTCAGCAATGTTTAAACCAGGTGGGCTTGGGCTTGCCACTTTTTCCATAAGTCAAAAAAAATCCCATTTCAATTTATTATTCAACCTCATTGTCAATTAAACAACTCCAAAGTGTGCTCACTTTTGGATGGAGAAAGAAAATTTTATCCAATGGGCAGGTGTTGTGTAATTTTTGTGACAAGAATTTGTTCCAATAGGAAGAATTTGATCCCCAAGTTTCTTATTTCTTTTATTTTTCCAATAATAGCCCCAAAATGTATGCCCCATCCTCAAATTTCAACCAACAGCACTCACATGTGGTCCAGGGGTGCCTAGGTATCTCAATTCCCCCTTGTAATGGCCCATTTGTGGCTATTTTCCCCCAAATGGGCCAGGAAAACACATGTGACCCTGGCCCAACCCCTGGGAGGTCACAAAACCCCCCTTTTCAACCCAAAATAGGTTGCAAACAAGGGCTTGAAACTCAAAACCAATTGCAACTGGGGGTTTTTTCAACCACCCAGTGGATGGGCAACCCATTGGAAACTTTGATGGGCTGCAAATGGCTTTTTTTGACTGTGCAATGGGTTTCAAAAAGCCATTCACAAACCAGTTTCAAATTTATAATTTCCCTTTGAGTAACCAAAAATTGATACATGTAAGAACATAATATCATAAATTCAAATTGTATACATAATTCAATGCTATGCATTTTGAATCAATAGGGACACATATTTAATCCATATAACTCAAAATTTGTGTTTTACCACCCCAGTAGGGCATGTTAAACTTTCAAAAGTCATATTGACTTTCCAAAATGTCCTCAAAAGGTGTGTTTTCCCACCCCAGGAGGGCATGTAAAACTTTAAAATTCATTTGAAAAGCCCAACATTGTGAGAATTATTGGCCCACAAGCTTAGTCAAAGAGCAGTACTTAAAGAAAAAGAAATTCTGAGACAATAATTTCTTATGATTGATCCTTAATATGAGGCAGAGGAAATGGCATACTTGTGAATGTGAATGAATTGGTGAATGAATGGATGGAAAACAGCAGGGAGAAGAGCTCCTAAAATACAAAAGATGTTACTCATGTGGATCTCATTTAATAACAAGTAAAAGGCAAAAATTCCGCCCCAAATGGGCTCTACAGGCTCTACAAGCCTTGCTAATTGGTTTGGGCTTACTCAGCCCACTTGGCATTAGTCCCTGAACCCTTATGACCAGTCTGTACCGGTTGAATTTGGTTTTTTCACCCTTACTGGGCTGAACCAGCCCTAGTTGCTTTTCAGACCCTGGCTGGTTTTCCCTTACAACCAACTTTGTCACCTATGTGACCTCATTTACCGGGCTGGTTGCTTCATACAACCAGCAGTTGTCCCCTAGCATGGACCAAGTGGGGGCCAGAACTTACCTTGGTCCGCTCTAAAGCTCACATGGAGGGGATGTAACCGGCGGGTGTGCCACCTCCCCCCCTCTTTCCTACCTAGGTAACCAGCAGGGGTGGTCAAATCCCCTGCTGGTTGCCTGGGATGTGATCTGCCCCAGGCAGACCATCAAAACAGGTGCGCTGGAGGGGGATCAGGTCCTACCAGCCCTTGGCGCCTTCCCCTTGGTAACAAGAGGAGGAGAGCGCCCCGCTTGCTTGGTGGGAGGGTGGTAAGATCCCCCCACCACCTTGTTCCCTCCACCACCAACAGGTGAGAGGGTGATGAAATCCCCCCCACCCTGTTTGGTTGCCGCATGCAACCAACCACTCACTGGTCCTTGATGAGGGGGAGGACCAGCCATCCTCCCTCCCCCTCACAACAGAGCAAGGGGAGGGAGGGAGGCAGGGGCCATAACCAGCCAGGTGGCACAACCGGGGCTGCCGCCTTGCACACAGCGGGTGGGAGGACTCCAAAGGAGTCCCCTGCCCTGTACAACGGCCCCATGCAGGCTGTTGGGCCCCGCAACGGGCCCCAGAGAGAAACAAGTGGCCCCAAGCGGGCTGAAACACAGGCGGCGGCCCCAATGGGCCGCCAAGGCCCAAAGACCATAAAATACATACTTTGGCGGGCCAGCCCATCTGGCAAAGTATGCCCAAAATAAACCTTGGGCCCATTAATTCCCAAATAAGCCCATCTGGCAAAGGTGGCCCATCCACCATGACGGGCCCGTCAAGGCCCGTGTCCCAATGACTTGGGGAAACATGTTTTGGTGCCCAAATTCCCAAAACCAATAACATCCACATAGGCCCACGTGGCCCACGTGATGTCCAATGGGCCGTGGAGGCCCATTTTTCCATCACATTTGGATTACACAATAATATTCACATTACCTGAGTGCATCTGTATTTTAACACACCCCCTTAATCCAAAAGGGATTTCATACGCATACTAGACACAAAACCTTGATGTTTTTTCCTATCTAACGCCTTAGTTAAGATATCCGCAATCATTGCTCCAGTGGGCATATGCCATAAAAATATCTCTCTGCAGTTCACTGAATCATGTATATAGTTATAATGAACATCAATATGTTTTGTTCTTGAATGGAACACTGGGTTTTCTGCCAATGCAATGGCACTCTGATTATCAGAATACAACAACGCAAACCCTTGTGGTTTATGAGTATCCTCTAAGACCTTTCTCAACCACTTTGCCTCCTTTGAAGCTTACAGATATGCTCTGTACTCTGCTTCTGTTGATGAAAGACTTATTGCTGACACCTTCTTAGGAATCCATGAAACTAGATTCTTTCCTAAAAAGAATACAAAACCACTTTTTGATTCCCTAGTGTTACCATCTGCCCAACTTTCATCAGAATAACCAACCAAATCAAAGTTTTCTGACTTTGAAAACTGCAGTCCCAGACTTCTTGTTCCTTTAAGATACCTCATAAATCTCTTAAACGCAGACCAATGCCTCATGCTTGGTTTCTCTAAGTTTTGTGAAAAGATTCCAATTGCATAAGCAATATCTGGCCTTGTAAACTGCCCCAAATAATTTAGTGATCCAATAGCTGACCTATAATTGTTCACAGATTGGACAAACTCCAAATGCTCTTCATCTGTAGACTTTTCTAACCAAATGTTAGACTGCATAGGAGTAAAAAACAATTTTGCATCCTCTAAGCCATACTGCTTAAGTAGAGCTAACACATAATGTCTTTGATCCAACTTGATCCCATTATTGCTCTTACTAACTTTCATTCCTAGCACCTGTTGTGCCAGGCCAAGCTCTTTTATCTTGAACTCCTTTTTGAGTTCCTCCATGACTCTCTCTTTACCATTCCCAATAACAATAATGTCATCAACCCATACAAACAAAATTGCATCCTTTCTCACAAAGAGACAAGGTTTGGCCTCACTTGTCCTGAAACCAATCTCTATCAGTTTCTTACTCATGGTGTTATACCATGACCTAGCTGCTTGCTTCAATCCATACAGGGATCTACTCAGCTTGAGGACATATTCCCCTTTATCCGCCAAGAGGGAACTTCTCACACAGATTTTCTTCATAGTTTCTGGCTTGGTCTCTTCCAGCCATTGCTTGAAACCATCAGGAATTGACATATAAACAGTCTCCTCTTCTCCAAGTTTTGCATTCAAGTATGCATTCACAAAATCAGCCTGTCTGATTTCTTCACCCAACTCCACTGCTAAAGCAATGATGTACCTGAAGGTGGACAGCCTTCCAGTTTGCAAAAAAGTCTCTTGGTAATCAATATTCTCTTTCTGCTTGAAGCCTTGTGCAACGCATCTAGCTTTGAACCTCTTCAAAACTCCATTAGGATCAAACTTCTTATTCAACACTAACCTAGACCTAAAAATGGTTTTTCCTTTTGGAACTAAATCCTGCTGAATCACTTCAAACACACTATTATTTTCCAGAGAATCAAATTCCTCAAAAATAGCTGTCTTCCAATTGGCTCTTTCATCAGAATTCATAGCTTGGCCAAATCTATTTGGGTTAACCCTATTACCTATTTCTGAACTTAACTGTAGAATATCATTAAGCATACATTCTTCCCAAAATGCATCTTCTTCATATTCTGCAGAAGCATAATCGGACTTCCATTCCCCATACCTATCAACAGGTATTCTTGTCCTTCCACTCCTTCTAACTGGAGGTGGAGGCTCATCAGGTTCTGATTCCACAGACTCCCCTGAAGCTGGTACTGAACCCTCCTGTGGCATGTCTGCCATCTCAACATCATCACTAATGATATTATCTACAGCATCTGCTGGTGAAATAGGCTCCAATACTATTTCCTGCTGTGATTCCTGAACAGCACTATCTTCACTCCTTTTGATTGTAAAGTTACTTTTTTCAAATTTGACATCCCTACTATGGATAACCTTCCTTTTCCCTGGACAATAAATCCTGTATGACTTACTTATCAAATCATAGCCTACAAGTGCCCCTGTTCTGGCTCTAGGATCCAACTTCCCAACCATTTCATTATGTTGGACGCCATAATACACTCAGAAACCAATAGTTCTTAGGTGTGATGTTAGGGGGTACAACTTCCAAAACAGATAATGCAGACTTTTGCCATTAACACCAACAATATTGTGCAACAGGCACACTGTGCACACCAACTCAGCCCATAAAAAACTTTGGCAAACCAGATTGAGCCATGATAGTTCTGACTTTGTCCAATAGAGTCCTATTCATCCTCTCAACTATTCCATTGTTTTGTGGAGTACTTGCAGTAGTAACTATATGAGTGATACCATAATCATTCAACATTTTCTCAAATTCTTTACTCACAAACTCACCCCCTCCATTGGTAATAACCCTCTTGATCTCCCTCATCAAACCATTCTGTTTCCAGACTTTGAAGATTACTGAAAACTCCTCTGTGGTCTGATCCTTTGATCTCATTGGTTTCACCCAAACATAATTAGTTGCTGTATCAACCAGATTGATGAAGTACATTGCCCCCCCAAGGGACACTGGTGAAAATGGCCCTGCCAAATCAATGGAAAATTCCTCTCTAGGAACTTTTGTGCAATCTCTACTCTTTGAGAACACATTCCTGGTCTTGTCCCCTAAAGTATAACTTTCCCAGTTGCTTTCCTTTACCTTATGACCACTTCTATTGTGAGCAACAGTGCTCAGAGCTGAAAACTTTAACAAGTTTGCACAGAGCCACTTATTCTAAAATTGTCCACTCAGGATAGTTCTCCCATTCAAATCAATAACAAACTTATTGTCTTTAAGATAAAAAATCTGGAAACCTTTTTTCCAGAGAACTCCAAGAGACACAAGGTTATAAGGCAAATCTGGTACATAGAAAACTTTATCAAAAGATATTTTGAAACCCAATTGATTTGCAAGAATAACTTTTCAAATTCCTTTAATCTGAATTGTTCTTCATTTTTGGCCAATATTTACAACACCATCAAAATCTCTAAGATTTGAAAACAAATTTGGCTCAAAAAACATGTGTTCTGTACAACCAGAATCAACCAAAACAAGAACATCCTCCTTCAATCCTCCTACAAGGAAAGAAGAATTATCAGCCACTGATAAGTTCTTATCATCAAGGTTAAGATTACATACTTCATAATCAATCAAGTCCATTTCTTTATCCTCATTAATTTTGGCCTTCTTGTTGGGGACTTGTTCCTCAACAGCTTTTTCCATTGAAACATCCACTGACACCATAGCAAGATTTTCCATGGCAAGTTTGACCTCTTTGTCTTCCTTTTCACTTTCCTTGGATTTCTTCCTCTTCTTGGCCTCCTTGAAATCCTTTGGATAGTTCCCCTTCTTCTGAAAATAATAACACAAGACCTTTGATAAATCCCTTTTGGCCTTTGCCTTCTTCCCGGATTTTCCTTTCTTGCCCACTTGAGCAGTTCCTGTGCCCTCCTTCATTTTAAATTGAAGAGCATCCTTTTCAATCCTTCTAAGCACATCCTCTTCTCCAGGAAGGGGATCCAATTGAGATATAATCCTAACCAAGGACTCATATTCTTTTGGTAGCTTTTGAAGAATTAAGAGTGCCAAACACTCAGGATTCATGTTCAGCCCAGATGACTTGAACTTAGCAATACTTGATCTTGCCTCCCCCACAAATTGTTTGCAGTTGACAAATTTCAACTTGAACAACTTATTGAAGGCAATCCCCTTCTGAAGGACAGAGTCACCAGCATACTTGGCCTTGAGCATTTTCCATACAATTCTACCCATCCTCTTTGGTTCCTCCTTGAAAGTCTCAGAAACCCATGCCCTATGACTTTCATCCAAATTCCCAAGAATGAGATGATAAGACTTCTTCTCTACCTCTGAACTAATCAAAGTGTACTCTGCATCCATGATCTCCCCACAACAAATGTTGTCCAACTCACTGTCCATTAAGACAGACCAAGCACTATAGTTTTGGACATTCAAAACAATCTTGGTGGAGCTGGACTCTGGGATATAGGACGTCTTCTTGGAAAACTTGAGGTCTTTGAGGTTGTCCAGAGTAAGGTATAAGGGTCTATTCTGCTTGGAAGTAATGATGATGATGGTACTGATAATGTGTGAGAATCATTGGCCCCACAAGCTTAGTCAAAGAGCAGTACTTAAAGCAAAAGAAATGCTGAGACAATAATTTCTTATGATTGATCCTTAATATGAGGCAGAGGCAATGGCATACTTGTGAATGTGAATGAATTGGTAAATGAATGGATGGAAAACAGCAGGGAGAAGAGCTCCTAAAATACAAAAGATGTTGCTCATGTGGATCTCATGTAATAACAAGCAAAAGGCGAAAATTCCGCCCCAAATGGGCTCTACAGGCTCTACAAGCCTTGCTAATTGGTTTGGGCTTACTCAGCCCACGTGGCATTAGTCCCTTAACCCTTATGACCAGTCTGTACCGGTTGAATTTGGTGTTTCCACCCTTACTGGGCTGAACCAGCCCTTATTTCTGTTCAGACCCTGGCTGGTTGTCCCTTAAAACCAACCCTGTTACCGATGTGACCTCATTTACCAAGCTGGTTGCTTCATACAACCAGCAGTTGTCCCCTAGCATGGAACAAGTGGGGCCCAGAACTTACCTTGGTCTGCTCTCAAGCTCACATGAAGGGGATGTAACCTGCGGGCGTGCAGCCTCCCCCCCCCTCTTTCCTACCTAGGTGACCAGCAGGGGTGGTCAAATCCTCCGCTGGTTGCCTGGGACACAATTTGCCCCAGGCAGACCATTGAAACAGTTGGGCTGGAGGGGGATCAGGTGCCACCAGCCCTTGGCGCCTCCCCCTTGGTAACAAGGGGAGGAGAGCGCCCTGCTTGCTTGGTGGGAGGGTGGTCAGATCCCCCCACCACCTTGTTCCCTCCACCACCAACAGGTGGGAGGGTGATGAAATCCCCCCCACCCTGTTTGGTTGCAACATGCAACCAACCACTTGCTGGTCCTCAATGAGGGGGAGGACCAGCCATCCTCCCTCACCCTCACAACCAAGCAAGGGGAGGGAGGGAGGCAGGGGCCGCTAGCCACTGCGGCTGCAACCAGCCGGTCGGCGCAACCGGGGCCCCGGCCTTGCACACAGCGGGTCAGAGGACTCCAAACAGAGTCCTCTGCCCCGTACAACGGCCCCGTGCAGGTCGTTGGGCCCCAGAGAGAAACAAGCGGCCCTGAGCGGGTGGTGGCCCCAATGGGCCGCCAAGGCTCAAAGACCATAAAATACATACTTTGGTGGGCCAGCCCGTCTGGAAAAGTATGTCCAAAATAAACCTTTGGCCCGGTAATGCCCAAATAAGTCCATCTTGCTAAGGTGGCCCATCCACCATGACGGGCCCGTCAAAGCCCGTCTCCCAATGACTTGAGAATACGTGTTTTGGCGCCCAAATGCCCAAAAAAAATAACATCCACATAGGCCCACGTGATGTCCAATGGGTTGTGGAGGCCCATTTGTGCATCCCATTTGTATTATACAATAATATGCACATTAACTGAGTGCATCCATATTTTAACAAAAATGTCCTCAAAAGGTGTGTTTTCCCACCCCATGTAGTCATTTGAACCGTAGAAAGGTGTACCAAACTTTAATTCTCTTTACTTGTGCTTTTTTTTGAATTTGCATAAATTTCCAAGGTTTACACACCCTCCTAGGGTTGGAAAACAATCCAAAAGCTGTTGATTTTGTAAGAAAAACAAAAATCTAGAATTCATCATGCCTTGTCCTTTTTTTTTAAAAAAAAGGTGTGGATTTAGGGTGCACCCAGGCCCACACAAAGCATCAAATACCATCTTGAAAATACAGTATTATGATGCTGGTGGAAGATGCTTTTTCAGTGTCATACAGTTGGTGTTCAGAAACCACTTGTCAACTTCTGCTCAAATGACATTTGATAAATATTTGATTTAATTCATTGAGCTAAAACCAGCAGACTAATATGAGAAGAGTCAGGACACGTTGAGACAGAGATAGAAATGAGAAAAAAGAAGAGTAAGAAAGAAGTGAAGACCAACAGTTGACGTCCGGAGACTAGTAGAGGTGAGACAGATAAGAAGCAGAGACGGCTGGAGACAGAAAGACAGGCAAGAGACTAGAACATGAAGGATAGAAGATCAGATACTCAATGAGAAGATTGATCCGGAGGAAGAGAGATCTCACCAGGCAATTGATGGACTTGATGAGTTGTTGGCGATTTGAGAGTTAACTGATGGTGAGTAGGGGTTGAGGAGTAAGGAAGAGAGAAGAGAAATTGGGATGAGACTGATAGAGAAGAGACTGCCGAGAAGGGCAGAGATATCAAAAGGGAGGAAAGAATCAAGAGAAAGAAAAGGAGACAAGCATGAGGAAGTACAAAAAAAAGAAGAAAGCGGGAATAGAGAGAGAGGCGGAGGAATGGAGAGAGATCATTGAGTCTGTGGAGCTGGAGGAGATTTGGAGTATCTACACACGGCGGTCCCGCGCATTGTGCCGCAGTCCCGCGGGTCCGTCAAGACAGGCTTCATCTTAACACCCCGGGTGACTGGAGAGCTCTTAGTTTGAAGGATTAGAGTTGTTAGAGAGGTCAAATACCTTGGCGCATAGTAGTTCTAGAGAGGCAAAACTTGAGGCTTTGGTGAGGGAGTCGGCAACCATGGAGTTGGTCTGGATTTGCATCATATTAAATAAGGATTCATTGAAATCTTTGCGTAGTCCCTTGGTCTTGATATTGATGTGTCTTGATTTAGAATGAGATCCAAATCATTTTATCTTGTCATCTAGTCCTTTATTATCTATATACAGCGTGGGTTTAATGTCAGAGAAATAGTGTACCTCAGCAATGAGATGTGAGATCCACTTGAGTTCCAAGTAACTGTCGAGAAGTGCGTTGAGCTCAGACTACGTGGAA
Organism: Puccinia polysora; assembly: GCA_025617555.3. Taxonomy (NCBI): domain Eukaryota; kingdom Fungi; phylum Basidiomycota; class Pucciniomycetes; order Pucciniales; family Pucciniaceae; genus Puccinia; species Puccinia polysora. The sequence goes on from CM062643.1 coordinate 14,726,947, forward strand.
GAGTAAGTAATGTTTCTTTGCCTTGAGGAGTTCCATACTATGGGGCAGCCATAGTGAAAGATTATGTAACCCGTCTGTGATTTACAGAAAGTTGGATCATCCCCCCATGTAGCATTGCTGAAGCTTGAGACAATTTCCTGGTCTAAGTCGCATCTGATGACAAGTTTTGAGCTTTTGGTGGTTTTAAGGTACTTCCAAACCTTGCAAACTTCCCTCCAATGAGTCATACCAGGCTTGGTGTTGAACCTGGCCAGGCTGGACACGGCGAAGGCAATTTCGGGTTGGGTTTATTGTGAAAGATGGTTGAGAAGGCCGACAGCAGATTGGTAATTGATGTTCAGCTGTGAGAATTCAGCGTGGTCCAAATCCGATGCTGGCTCAAGTTGCAGATTTTGAGTCAAAGGAGTTTTTGTGTCCTTACAAGATGATAGACCAAGTTCCTCGAGGCCCTGTTCTATGTGATTTGGTTGACTAAGAAGTATTTTGTCATCTTCAACCTCCATCAGCATACCTAGAATTGTGTTTGGAGAGTGACATGACGAATTTTTGAACCGATTTAAAAAGTGAGTTTTGAAGTTGTCGGTGTTCCCCACATGAATGAGGTCATCTACATGGAAGTAAATGATCTCCTTGGTCAGACAATTAATGTATAGGCATGGATTGCTGGTCAATTTGTGATATCCTTGAGATATGATCCATCGAGTTAACGTTTTGTACCAATTTTTTGGAGACTTTTTGAGGCCATACAAGGATTTGTTGAGTTTCAAGAAGGGAGATTTGCAATTAGATCCATCAGGAGTCCTTATAATGACGGTTTCTTGAAGTGGAGCGTGGAGGAAAGCTCCTTTCACATCAAATTGCGTAAAATTCATTTTGTTCTTAAGACCGTATACCAGAGCTATCCGGAGCAATCCCAGTTTTCCATTTGGAGCCCAAGTCTTGTTATAGTTGACCCCAAATACCTGATCAAAACCTTGGACACACAACCGTGCCTTGTATTTTGCCGGTTTGCCGTGACAATTCTCCTTGACTTTGAAAACCCAGGTAGTATTCAGGATGTTGTCCGGTGAGCCGTAGTATTCTTCCCACACGCCTTGAGACTCAATTGATTCCAGTTCGTCCTTGGACGCCTTTTTCCATTTAGGCCATTCGGAACATTTCCGTGCTGCTTGATAAGATGGTGGTTCATAGTAATGATGAAAACCATACCGTTGGGGTTTTCTAGTTTCTCGCTTTGGTCTTTGATGCGGTTCAGGAGCTTGCAGAGGGGGAGAAGGGGAGCAACAAGGCTCAGATGGAGAGGATGGGGAAGAATTGGCATCTTCTTGCGTAGATTCAGAATCGTAATGTTCACAATTTCCATCTCTTATTGTATATTGCTTGTCTTGCAAGGAGAAGTCAGATTTGATGAATTCAGCGTCAGGTTGTGAGAAGATGTCAAGACCGGGAGATTTGAGAAGGGGAAAGTCATCGGAGTGAGTCTTGAGAAACTGAACGTGTTTTGTTTCAATAATAGAGCCAGATGAGCTGAGTATCAAGTATGAGTGAAAAGGGGGATTGAAACCAACTAAAATTCCCTCCAATCCCTTCTTGTCAAATTTCCAACCTTTCTGAATACGATTCAACAGGTAAACCACAGGAGACCCTACAGGTTTCAAGTATTCAGCGGGGAGTTTCTTGTTGAACATGAGCTCCCAAGGGGAGAGGTGATTACCTTCCCTGGGAATTTGATTAAACATAAAACAGCAGCTCCTTGTCACAATGTGCCAGTAGTTTTTGGCGAGCCTGGATGAAGAGAAAGTGGCTCTGGCAGATTCCATGATGGTCCTGTTGGCTCTTTTGGCTTGACCGTTATTCTGAGAATGATAGGGTTCTGAGGTCATAAGTTTGATGTGTTTTGATCTTGCAAAATCCTTTAAAGTGGAGTTAGTGAATTCAGTCCCTTTGTCGGAGAAGATCTCATTTGGATAGTTCTTCAATCTCTTGTATTCAGTTTTGAGGATGCTGATGATGGTGCCGGGAGTTTCATCTTTGGAAGTTAGAGGGAATACCGCCAGATAACCGGAGAAGTTGTCCACAAGAGTTAGGATGTAGTGGTGACCTTCCTTTGATTGAGGTGTTATTGGTCCAATCAGGTCGAGGTGGATTCTTTCAAGGGGTTTGCTTGAGGTAGTAGAAACAGCAGAGAAGGGAGATTGAGTAATTTTGCTCTTTGCGCAACTGTTGCATTGAAAACTATCCATTTCTTCCTTGGAGAAGCGACCATTTATGATAGGTCTGAGAGTAGAGAGAGAAGCATGGCCGTACATTTTGTGTAAGTCTGACAACGATTGGGTCTTGCCTTGTCTCATGGTATTGACCAAATGATTTTCGCCCATGGTTTTGGGCTTTTCGATGACGAACAGATTGTCGCAAATCAGACCCTTCAGAACAGTCTGTCCGTTCCGAGAGACTGAAAAGCAATTGTTTTTTTGAGAGAGTTCACATCCCTTTTTTGCCAGGAGCCCTGGGCTTATGAGGTTGACCACAATATCGGGTACGTAAGCGCAGCCTTCAAGGGTGATAACGGAATCTTTCCATTCAAGCTTCACCGTCCCCGTTCCTTGGATTTTGAGAGACGCATCTAACTTGCCAGTTTTGATCTCCTTGGGATTGTCTTCCAGCGTGATGGAGTCGAAGAATTTGAGATTGTTGAATATGTGAATATTGGCACCTGAATCTAGAAGGAGATTTGGATGATTGTTTGCATTGATCCAGAGAGTAAGTAGAGCATGATAGTTGATTGTGGGACCTTTCTTGAGTTTGTTTTTCCATTCTCTTTGTTGTTCTAACCACCATTCCGGGGCAACTTCAGGATGTAGGTGGAAGCAGGATGATTCTGAGTGAGGGGCGTTGGGATCGTGGTATTCTTCCTTACATTGGAGCCGCGTCTTCTTATTGTCTCTGTCTATTTTTGTCTTAGTGGTAACTAGAGATACGTCAGGAGTTGATTTTCCAACCTTAGTTTGGGCCTTTCTTTCATTATTGTATTGGATGAGATGGTTGAATACCACGTCTACGGTAACAAGTCTCTCAACGTGCATAATTTTTTGCTTCAGGTTTTCCAGTGGCGGTGGGAATTTGAATAAGATGAGATAGGCCAAAATATATTTAGGAAGTTCAATTCCAACATCGGTCATTTGATTGATAGCCTTGCGCATTTTGGTGACAAATCCATCAACAGCTTGTTTGTTGAAGGGAGAGTGGAGAAATTGGTTGAATACTCTTGCTCAATTGGCTGTCTCCGATGAAGCAAACCTGCGAGTAATTTCAGCCCAGAGTAACTTAGATGAAGAGATGTTTGATGAGTTGACAACGTTTGCATGCGTGGTGCTATCTAATTTGGAGAGAATGATTGCTCAAATTTCTCTGTCTTTTTTTGTTGATAGTGGACCTTCATTCCTAGTGATGGCATCCTTGATGTCCTTGAGATCAAATAACATAAGCATCTTATCCTTCCAGATCAAATTATTTTCCTCATTGAGAAGAGGTATTGCATCAACAGAGGCTTTAAGAGCAACTTGGTGGAAGTAATCAGACGCTCCCGCTGGTTCATTCATCTTGGGTTTAGTGGAGTGATTTGGCTTGCTTTGGCTTTTAGCCGTGATAAATATTTGATTTAATTCATTGAGCTAAAACCAGCAGACTAATATGAGAAGAGTCAGGACACGTTGAGACAGAGATAGAAATGAGAAAAAAGAAGAGTAAGAAAGAAGTGAAGACCAACAGTTGAAGTCCGGAGACTAGTAGAGGTGAGACAGATAAGAAGCAGAGACGGCTGTAGACAGAAAGACAGGCAAGAGACTAGAACATGAAGGATAGAAGATCAGATACTCAATGAGAAGATTGATCCGGAGGAAGAGAGATCTCACCAGGCAATCGATGGACTTGATGAGTTGTTGGCGATTTGAGAGTTAACAGATGGTGAGTAGGGATTGAGGAGTAAGGAAGAGAGAAGAGAAATTGGGATGAGACTGATAGAGAAGAGACTGCCGAGAAGGGCAGAGATATCAAAAGGGAGGAGAGAATCAAGAGAAAGAAAAGGAGACGAGCATGAGGAAGTAGAAAAAAAAAGAAGAAAGCGGGAATAGAGAGAGAGGCGGAGGAATGGAGAGAGATCATCAAGTCTGTGGAGCTGGAGGAGATTTGGAGTATCTACACACGGCGGTCCCGCGGATTGTGCCACATTCCCGCGGGTCGGTCAAGACAGGCTTCATCTTAACAACATTATAATGTCATAATTAGTTAATGCATCCTCTATTTTGAGGTCTCCCATATGCCAAATTTCCTCATGATGCTACATTCTGGTCCAGACCAGACTGTAGTGTTGTGTATGCACATGCACATCCTCTTCAGCCTCAATCCACTAAATATTTAATTTTACCCCCCCCCCTTTTTTTTGACCTTTACCCCTCCCTTCAGCACCATATGTTGCTTGTGAAGGCCAAACGCATCAGACCCAAAAATAAATTTGTGACACATTTGATTTTGTTTGAAATCAAACATCATGACACTAACCTTATTTTTAAAATGATGGTGAATCATGATTTGTGTGGGCCCTAATGGGGCCTTAGTAATTTTCAAGGCATTGACTTAACCTGGCCCTCATTATGTATATACAGCTGGTAGACAAAAATAATGGGGCTGATTGACCAAAAACAGTCAGTTTATTTTCAAGCATTTGTTTCAAGCTAAATGTATCACTCAAAAAAAGGCATGTAATTACATTTATTCATATGGTTGTATATTTCAGCATCTGTAATTTAATCATACAACCATTGGGATTTCAAAAAACATCAAATTATAATTTCAAAAAAAAAAATCTTATAAAGCACAAAACCCTCAAAAACCATGCCAGAGAGAAAAAAACATTGAGAAATTCTTTACCATCAATATTCTTTCTTCTTTACAGGGGTGTTAGAGAGGATCAAAAGAAATCATTTAAATGAAAGAAAAATTAATGTTGAGGGTTTCTAAAAATAATTAAAACCAATTTAGATCATTCTTGATTATTCAGTGCCTTGGTGAGATGGTAGCAATAATCTTGAGAGAGGTGGGTTGGAAGTCATGGAAACTGTCAAAAAATGTTCCTTCAAGGTCTTTATGCATCTGAAAACCATATTTTTTAATTCTTATACTTGCTGTCAGCTTTGAGGTGCCTTGGTGTGCTTGAGGTTATCTTACCCTGAGGTCAAATTTGGGTTGGGAATTTTTAAATTGCTTGGAAATCAATTACAACCATTTTAATTGTACCATTGTTGGTTGGTTTGATCATCTTGGTATTCTCAAACAACCCATTGTGCATTGAAGATTATATTTCAAAAAGAGATCCCATGAGTCAGAATCAAAGATCAAGAATAACATTCCAAAGAATTTACTTACTAGGTTTGTTATTTGGATCAATCAAGTATTGAAATGTTGATATTGAAAATTGGAGATGGTAGCAATGTTCCAATTGGTCAACTGGAGTGGGCACCAGAAGATGGGATGGTCAAAACCAGAAACAAGGCACCTGTGGCTTCATCTACATTTTTTGAAGTACCTGGTTTTGGTTGCTTTGACAAACCATCCCACAGATTTTGTCTAGCCACTGTACCCACTGAATTTGGTTGGGTGTTCAACTTGGTGGATTTTTTGTTAAACCATGGTTGGCAGGTGCTCAGAGCCATGTGGCAGTTAATCAACCATCAATTTTCAGGTGGTTAACCAATGTGGGTGCACCATAAGATGTCATAGTGAGTGTAAACCTGATCCAACATGGTCCCAATCAAGGTTACTTGCTTGTCTTTTGGGACAATGCTGAGAACACTGGGGTGGCCTACAAAAAAAAGAAGAAAACACAAAGAAATAAGAAAAAAATTAATGAAGCAAACCAAGGGAAAAACATCAGGGGGGCATAACCAGATTCCCAATGGACTCTTAAGTCAAATCCAGATTCATCAACAAAAAAAAACAATGAATCCTTGAAGCTCCATACCTCAACATCCAACAAACTTTGCTTTTTTTTCAAGAAAATCTGTTTGATTCCAAGAGGCTGGCATGATCCATAATTTCTTCCAGATGAAACCAACCTGATTCAAAACCTTGCTGATGGCTTGAGGGGTAACCAACACTAAAAATTTTTCCTGAAGAATCTTACTCATTTCTTTCAAGGTAGTAGTTGGTGATTCCCCTTTGAGGTGGGTCAACAGCTCAGTGACCATCCCAGTGGAAACCTTGGATTCTCTCTTCCTGTTGAGCTTCACCAGGACTGTGTCTTCCTTGACAATGTGTTGAATCTGTTGTTGGACAAATTCTTTGAAGCATTTGTCTGCTTCCTTCTGAGGTATTGATCTTTCTAGAGCATTGATATGGATCAGATGGCTTACCTCTGAGGTGATGATTGCATTTGGGTGGTGCTCTCTGTGAGTTAATTGGTCATTTTGATGAGTTTTTTTGTTCATCTAATTTCTGCTGAGCATCCATGATGTTCTCTTGCAATGGGACCATGTTTTCCTCAGTTTGGGAAGCTGATGGACAAGATGTGCCTCTTGATCATCAGTCAGGCCACTTTCCTGCTTGTAATAATGGTAAAGAGGATCCAATCAGCAACACCCACCTTGTCTTGTTGCTCTGAGTTGATCAGCAACCAAGCTAGGTTGATGACCTGACAAGATGGGGCCCCCTTGGCTGAACCACGGCTTGTCACATGACCAGCGGAAGTTGAGCACCCAACCAAACTCACTGAATACACCATACTTGGCTGAGGGATTTTAGAGGGTGGAGGTGTATATACATACCTGGTGGAACTTGGTCAACTCTTAGTTTGTCAAGCCAGGACAAGGTTGCTTTGAAGATAGGGCCTTATCCTCTCAGAGGATTCTGTCAAGTGCATCATTATCAAGCCCCCCACCCCCCGTAAGTCCGCTCGCTTGTCGAGCGCTCTTCTCCGGACGCAAGTGGATGCTTGGATGCCGACAGTTTATCCCTCATTCCACAAGATCGTTGATCACAGTACATCCTTAAGAAGGCAGATTCAAAAAATCACGCACACACGCACACTCTCTCTCCCTCTCTCTAAAACAAAAACATGATAGAGTATAGAAAATATGATTAATCAAATGCTCGAGTCTTTAATAAAAAAAAATGCTGAGAATAACCAACTATAGAACGTGTTAGGCAATCATACAGTGATTAAACGTTGACGGTCAAGATTTCCGAGATAAAACATTCATCATTATTTTCTTGGGGGCAGGGGGGTTTTGCGCCGTCTGGGCTGTTGTAGATTACTGCTTCTGGCTTGGATTTCAAGCAATCTTCATCTGATGAGAGGTTTGTGACATAAAATGAACAAGCTCGGAAGATGTGCACATGAAGCCAATCAATCAACCAACTCTGCTCATGACTTTCAAAATATGAAGCTGTCAAAGTGGTATTTTTTTTTTTGGAAGAACGCCGCCGTTGGATAACAATTGGAACACGTTAGATTAATCGGTCAGCACGACCCATGCTCTAAATGCGGCAAGTATTTGACTGGTATCGATGGAGTCTGATTTGATGATGTGATACGATACAGGTTAGAAGCGTGAACACAGGAGGCTAAATTGAAGAAAACCCAACGGTCTCGACCCAATCTTTAGCGATCTTCAGCTCTTCGAAGGTCCTCTCATCGATTCTAGAGACATGATTATGACCATGACCGTTGTGTGTACTCTCTATTTCATTGGAAGAAAGCTGGTGGGCATTCAATTTTTCAACAATTTGCTCGCAGTGAGTCGAGATTTCGTTTCCAAACTGTTCTTACACGTATGTATCAAAAGCAAAACAGTATGGATGGATCAGACGACCTGAATTTCAAAAATGATATCAAGGCAAGAATCAGAAGCGAATGGATATTTAACTGATCGATAAAGCTCTCGGCACCATCCTCTCAGCCACCAAGCTTTCCAGAATGCGTTTGCCTTATCGACCGAGCGGGAACCTTCATCTTCACTTTTCGAGCGATTATCATTGTCATGGTCGTCATCATCGTCATTTTGAAGGCGGTGGTGCTCCCTTCCAACTTTTTCTTCCGCTCCTTGACGAGCTAATGAGAATTGGATAATAGCCTCAGCAAGGACAACGACTTGCTCGGCCAGGTTCGCTTCAAGCTCCACTTCGGCGCGAGCTATTTCGTCTCGCCTCATACTTTCCAACTCTTTTTTATCGATTACCTTCGAGCTGGTTTCGGGTTCGTTTTCTTTGGGGATGTGGTCCCCTCCAATTGCCTCTTTCTTTGACTCTTCTGCTTCGGCCCCGTCCTTCATATCTGAGCAATTCGAATTAGCCACTGTCTTTTTGAGTTCATTCGCTTTTCTGCAGTCTTTCTACCACTCTTTTTCTTTGTCCTGTTTGGCAGAAAAAAAGCGCAACAGATGCTACTCAACTGATATCAACCAAGTTGGCAGTACCATTAGCCTGTTCCATAATTTCGCCACCCGCAGCACGTTGGAGATCTCTTTGATCCTCTTCGTCCTTCCGAAGCTTTTCCAGCTTGGAACGGCTGACTTTGACCCTGGTGGTCACTTTTTCGATGGTGAGCTTCAATCCATCCCAAAATTGAATCTCACCCCAACTCGAACTTTCGCGAGCTTCAAAACTATGTCTTAAACTATCGATCGGATCGATAACTCTGTACTCTAACAGTTTGTCAATGACTATAAGTTCGAATTGACCATTTCTTCTCCAGAATTTCGATACCGTGCTGAGCAAGGAAGCCCGTGCTCCCGTTGAGTTCGTCAAGGTCCGCAGTAAATCCAGGTAACTGATGGCAGGTTCAATTTTCATAATCAGCTTTTTGATTTTCCTACCTCCAGTTAAAGTAGTTTAGGAAAGAGCAGTAGAGTGAGGTGGATCCGAAGCTCGCAGATGAGAAATCTAAACCAAAAAAGTACAAACCGTTCCAAAACGTTTAAAAAGTGAGAAAAGGATCTTGAGCCAACGTTCAAGAGTGATTGGATGGTCACATCTCGAGTCACATCTTCCACAGGCTCTGGAACCCCTTCGTTCCTTAATCTTTCTTGCATTTTAGTGATATAGTCCAACAGTCGCGAGACAGGCTCTTTTCGTTTCAAAAGATGAACCACATCAAGTGCGGCAAGGTTGTCCCGATGTGCTGGAAGGATGAGGATAGATGTTTATCAGGTCAGAGGTGACAGGTTTGTTTGTCCGCCAATGACTCGATGGGTCTTACCAGAATCTTCGTACTCAAACGTCGGTCCAGGCGCTTCTGCTGGCATCAATCCCGTATCCAAAAACAAGGTTGGAACGGTCTCTTTGATCCGATCGTAATAACTCAATCGGATTTCCAATTCAATTACTCGAGTGACAAAAACTCGCTTGGGATGAGCCAGTGGTAATTCAGCGACTTCAGCCCTGTTTCGCGCAATATATTGCGGAGGTGAGAATGAGAGAGCTGCTGAGTACTTGTCATGGACTTGGTAGACATGATGCGATATTCGGATATCAATGATAATTTACCAATCTTTCCAGGCCCATAAAAATCCAAAATTCGACAGATGAACCCCAAACCACTCCGCCAGACGTCTTACTCCTTCGGGTTCCAATCTAGTCGTGATCAACTCGGCCCCAGATTCTCCCAACCCACCGTAAAGCCTCCTTACGGATTTTCCAAGGGCTGGGGCGACGGTTGAAGGGGACAAACGGCACAGTTCGACTATTAGGCTGTAGTAGTAAACGGTAGGGCGAATCGGTGGGGTAGGGATAGCAAAAACTGAAGTAAGAATTGACTAAAGGTTCCGATCAATTTCGTAATACGGATAAAAGTTGAGCAATCTGGGGGTCACTTCATCGTCAAAAGTCCGGGCAAAAGCAAACGCCAAGTACTTGTGGACAGGCTTACTTCCAAAAGAATATGTTCGAGAACCCAATCTGATCCTTTAGGAATAGATTGCTCCACGCCATTTCCTTCTTCATCAGGTTTAGGTTTGGATGCGGTCTTGGTTTTGAACGTGCCCCTACCGACCCAACGGGGTAATTCGAGAAGAATCTTGGCACATTCCTTGCGGTTTACCTCAAAAATATCAATCACATCGTTCACCAGAGTTCGCAAAATCACCCCGTTTGCTGTTGCTCGAACGGGCACCGTCTACAAAAAAAGTAGGAAACAAGAACCACATGATTGTGAGAACCAAGGTTAATAGATATAGTAGCAAGATGCGATCATGGGAAGACTAGGAGTGGAATGGTGAGTCACGACGACTCTTCATCAGTCTAAAAGCGGGGTCGGCCGATGATCAAGATTGTAACAAACATTGTCAGAGAACAGTCTCAGGAGCAATTTAACGCCGAGATAGTTCGTACGGTCTTTGGAGTCTAGAGGTATTGGTCCGGGGCCAGTACTAAGGCTTGGAGTTTTGGGGGCGGGAGGATGAGCTTCAAGCCCAGGCTCTTCGGCATCCGGCGGTAAAAGTACGATCGGTAAATCGAAGGGCTTCGGGTAGGGAGACTCGACGCTAGAGGAGTTGATACGTAACTCCAGTAATGGATTAAATGCTTCATCGAGGACTGGCAGGATATCGACTTGGGGCGCACCATCAAGGGCGGCGACGAGTTCTTCGATGGGCTGGGTCAAGAGTTCACACGATCAACTCATCGTCAGATGGTTGCATAGGTAATGCTTGACTTGAGGAGAAAAGAAAACCCGTGAAGCGGACGAACATCAATATATTGAGAAAGGGAATCAGGCTCGTTGAATAACGATCGATCGAGACGGCGATTGACGACCATATGAACTCTGATAGAATCAACGAGTTCATTGACTTCTTTCTTCAGGTCGGAATCTTCGGTCCCCAGCAGATTACTCCTCAAAAGTCCTTCGCATACGATCCTCAAACATTCATCGGCTCGGGCACCCGTGCACGTCAATTCATCCGTCGTAGCGCTAAAGATGGCACGAAGTAATGCTAGTAAGGACTGAGAGGAGACTAATGGTCTTGACAAGGCGTGTAGATGACCGAATAGATGAAGATATAATCTTGTTGATCGCCATCGCCGATTGTCTATGTGTAATTGAAATGCCCGGGCAAGGTCGCGAATGATTTGGACACCGATCGAGGCTGTGGGCGGCTCTTTTGAGTCTGGCACACTGATGGGCGGAGGTGGAACTGACAAGAAAGATATCAAGAGTGCCAGGTGTGGTAACTTGTGAGGTAATTCGGCAGCCCTATTAAACGAATACAGGCATTGTTGATCGAGTTGGCAGTTTTTTTTTTTTTTTTTTTGAGGCCAGGGTGGTAAAAATAGATCGATACCGCATGTCAGTAAGGCAATGATTCCGAATCGTGGGAAAACAAATCAACAGGTGGATAAAGAATGATTTAGGACGGGGAAAGGAGACTGAAACGCGATCCTGAACGCCTTGAGAACATCGTTGGGTAGTTGGAGTTGATAAAAGTGAGATTCGATACGCTGGACCAGATCGGGGATTTCTTGACGGAAATCGAACCTTTCCGAGTCACCGAGACACCAGACTGATTTTAGAAAGTTATCGGTAATCTGCTGAGCAACTGAGATGGGATGATGGCTGGCCGTGCGACGCCTTGGATGATCTCGTGGATGAGGATGATGACCACGATCGTTATACCTTCGGTGTTGATGATGTCTAGGCGACGAGTAATCCGATCCCGAATCTGAGGGGTTCAAAGAAAAGGAAAGGATGGACGTGAGTGGCTTCTATCGTTGGGAGGAAATAGATCGGGGATAGACAGATGATCGAGTTCGACGTACCTCTGGGTCGCTTGAGGGATGAGCTATTGCTGGATAGCTGATGAGGACGTTCTTGATTGGAATCGTCGTTGGTGGCGAGACTATCATGCATGATATCCTTTGAGTCACTCGAGATGAAGATGGTTATTGGATCGATCGAGCTGTTTATGGTCGTCAGTAGCTGGAACGTGGCGCGGCCATGGGCCAGGAACAAGCTTTGGCTGGGTAGGCAGGCCCGACTGGCTGGCGATCGACTACTGCTCGGCTGGTGGGACTGACTGCGCTGCACAGTCGACGACGACGAAGCGCTCCATCCCACACAAAGTCGATGGGCAGACTTGAATGTTCATGAAATCGGTCTACTCTGGCTCAAATATTCCTGATTGAAAAATCTTGCTTGGGTTAGCACGAAGATTTCTTCTTTGGAATACAAATCGATCGAGTTCCCTCTACGTCTTAAGAGTCTTCCTTCTCGTTTGACTGCTTCATAGTTTCATCTTGAATCTGCAGGCTTCAGGCGGGCTTTTTTAGCTTCATAGAACAAGCATCAAGAACAAGTTTCATGAAGAGATCAAGAAATAAGATAAAAATTAATAGTTTTCAGTCAAAGCAAGGTCCTCAATCCATCTTCATGGTATACAAAGATCAAACCTGTCAGCCTTCTAGATGCCCTCCTTCAAGCTACTTGGGGTGCATGATCACAATAGGGGGTGTGTGAGTTAGCAAGCTCACCATTTTTTTTTCAACCAAACCTGTCATTCTTAGTTCCGGGTATCAACAATACACTTAGAACCACAGCTTTTGTGCTCAAAGATGGCATATTTGATAGATTTCATAGATTTCAAACATCAAAACTGCCATTAATCCATCATCATTCATCAACATGCCCATCATCATCCATCCACATGCTCATCCTGATTCATCAAAATGCCCATCATCATCCATCCACATGCTCATCCTGATTCATCAAAATGCCCATCACCATCCATCAAAATTCAAAAATCATCATCCAACACTCCCCATCATTTCTCCGTCACCAAATAAATCATCAGATTTATTCCTCAAAACATGCCTGAACCTACTGCAAGAGAGAGTTGAAAATGAATGAGATTTTTTTACTTGTTGAGTCCAGCTTGGATCATCAGGGATATTCTAATGTTCTTAAGGTTCATAAATTGGAGTATAAGAGCAGACAAAGAGGTTTTTGTTAAATTTTTTGGTGAAGAAATATTTCAATTAATTCCTCATAGAAAATGTTTTTTTTTTCATTTTATCTGACTTAGTGAATATGGAATATCAAATTTAGATTTTTGGGAAATTTGAATTGCTTATTCAAAGAAAAACCCAATTTATCTTTAAAATTAAAATTTTTCTTCATTAAGGTGCATCAGAGTTAAGCAAGCACGCCATTTTTAATGATGGGTTTCAACCCAAATCTGCTATTTCAAACCTTCCATTAAAAATCAGAAAACCCACTTATTTCACATCAGACATGTCAGAGTTACCTGAAAATAAACAGATATTTTCAAATAAAGTATTTGAAGGCTTTCACAGCCTCAAACACACATCTCCATGTCATTACCCCTGTTTTAAACCTCCAACCTCATTGGAAAAATTCTACCTCCAACCTCATTGGAAAAAATTGATTCATTGCTCTCATCTCTTCCTATCCTCTTTGCTTCATCACTTCATCACTCTGATTTCTTCATTGCTCTCATCACTTCCTATCCTCTTTGCTTCATCACTCTAATCCCCTAATCAATTCATCACTCTCACCACTTTAACTCTCTCATTGCTTCATCACTCTCATAACTTTGTGGCTTTCATCACATCCTAACTCTTGTCAGCTTGCTACTATGTACAGAGCAACCTGTCATAGCAACACAAAACTAAAAAATTAAGAATATCTCAATTGAAAAAATAATGAGAGAGAAATCCTTAAATATTATTAAAGAAATGGATTCCTCACTCAAAATTAGGTAGGGTCACTCACTGACCCCACCCTTGAAATCCAAGTCCTTACATTTTTAAAATAATTAAAAAGAAAAGTACTAAAAATTACAACACCAGTATGGCACCTTTTGGCCAATCTAACATTTCACACGTGTTGTCGCGTATGGGGTTTACACCTAAAATTCACTCAGAATTGAGGTGTTGTGTATATTTTAGGAGTTACACACGGAAATGTGTTATGTCACAATTCCTGCGCGCAGCCCCGCATCATTACATACCCCTATGTACTCATAGTAGCAGTTTCCCGCGTACTACAGACCCGCGCGCAGCCAATTCTGCCACGCACGCAGCGGATCCTACCCCGCGCGCATCTGAACTGACTGATCCCGCTTCTGGATCCGTTGTGACTAATCTGACAACCAGGTACCGCTCAAAAGAGCTACAACCTAATTAGGGTTGCCTGGCATATGTAACAAGTTGACATATGCATTAGTAATGATCTAAAAAGATCACAACTTCATTGGAATTAATAGAAATTAAGTTTAGAAAAAATTTTAATAATAAATTAAAGATCAAGGATTACCACGTAAATCATTGACTCTGATCTTTAAAGACCACAAAACACTACAAGGAGTGTTCATAAAAATTATTAAAAATTATCTACGTGATCAGCAAAAGATGAAAAATCAGAAAACCTTCACATCTGTTCACTTTAAATCAATACTAATAGTACAAATTCAGGATGAGTGCAGAATGATCAAATTTACGCCATAATAGATTAACAGATCCTGTGGCTAAAATAGTATAGCAATCCAGCAGATCTAAGGTCACCTGATTAACAGCACCAAGTGGACGTGCTAATCTTGCCCTGACTGGCTTGCTAGCCTCAGCCCATGAGCAGAACTCTCTCTACACGCCCTGAGAAGCTCAAAAATCACCCCAAAAATGGTATTTATACAGACCTCTTTGGATCCATTATTCCATCATCAGTTTACCAGGAATTATTATTATCAATCAGACACCATGTCATTGTTAGTCAAGTGCTTATGAAGAGTCTAAGCAAGTGATTTATGACCAAGTCTTGAGTATTATTATTCATTTCTTAAAAACAAATCAACCCTTGAAGTTAAAGTCAGGCAATCCACCCCATCTGCTCTGAAACCCTTCCTATTATTGCAGGATTTTCGTGATAAAGTGCTCAGAGTGAATTTTTCCCTTCCTGTCTAGGCCAGTGTGCTGTTATTCCTGGCCATTAGCAGAATAAGCCCTTTCTAAGGCACCCATCTTCATTACAAGGTTCTTAAACTGCCTAAGGAGGCACCTTGAAGAGAGGTTGCTTTGTCTGTAAAGACCCCCAGTAGTATAATACTGTGGACCCTCTTTTATATACATATTGAAAACCTTTTATCACCAAACCAATTAAACCTTGCAACTGCTCTTATTACATTATTTATTTGAGCCTCTAAGTGTTTATTTTTGGAATAATAATAATTATTATTATTATTCCAGTATTTTTATCACTCTCTGTAGCTAAAGGACTTCCAGGTTCCTGGTATCAGAGAGCTGAAAACTGGGGGTCTGGCCGGAAAATATTCTTAAATAATTAATATTGGATTATTTATTCCTTGGACCAGTCTATTTTTTTAAAAAATAAGTTAAAATACTTATAACATATATTTTTGATCCTTTGTTTCTCTAGTGGATCTTAAGACCAACGGAGAATTTATCAATTATTATTTGAACCTTCTTAAAAAGAAAAAAGAAGAAAAACTCCGTAACTTCTTACCTGTTATTATAACTCCTGAGCAACAACAAGAGAAATTGCTTTATTATAAACATCAGGTTATAAAGGACAAAGAACTTGAGCTTGAAAGAATTATCAATTTCAATTCTTTATTAAGGCAACATAAGGAGTGGAAAATTTATCAAACAAAGCTTTAAATTTATAAACTAAATAATCCTGAAGATAAAGAAAGATCCAAAACTAATAAAATTGATTATTTTTTTTAAAATATCATCTTGCCACGTAAAAATACAAAAAAATATTAAACTTATATTTTTTTGTCTTTATCCCTCTCAGTGGACTTGGTTTTTGGTGATCTCATTGACCAGGACCTCCTAGAGGATGTCCCAGACAGTGCACCCTTGGACTTACCCTTGGATTTATCCCAGGATCTGATTGGAACTCACTCAGACCCTGTTGGAATACCCCCCAAGGACAGTTGTGAACCCAACCAAGTGTTGGTACCCTTGAATTTAACTTTAAGTAAGTTAAAATAATATAAAAAATTATTAAAAATATAAATTCATGAAAAATATAATTTTTTATATTTTTAAGTCTTTTATCAAAAGTTTTGACAAAAGACTTACTCATTTTTTTTTTGGTGCTATGTACCAAAACAGGCGCAACACCTGTGCAATAGGTAGAGCCCCATTGTATGGATCTCTGCCCGGAGGAACTTGTACGCGCAAGGACTCCAGTCACAAGCGCAATGAGGGGGCTCAAACCCGTGACCATAGCGTCATGCAAGACAACCAAAGTGGCAACTGCGGCCACCAACTTGACCAACAGAGGGTTGGATAACCACCCATTGCCCAACAAGTTATCCCAGGAGCATACCGGTCCTCCTATGCCACCCCAGCTGGACTCAACCAAGGAGGAAAGAGTCAAAGTGTTAGTGAAAGAGCATGTGAGATATTGGGAACAATTCAAGTTGGCTCAGACCCAGGAGGATCAGCCAGGTATGAGAAAATCTATTTCTCTGGCAAAGAAATCTCAGATTTCTCTGCAAAAGTTGATCCCAAAGAAAGAAGTAGAAGGCTATGTGCAGAACTGGAATCCTTGGGATCAGTTAGCTTCCTTAAAGGGAAAGGACCCAAAAAGAAGAGGTCCTCAGCCCATCAGAAGTTAAGGAACCCAAAGGATTGGGACAGCATAATATCCCTAGCCCAGAAGTGGAAAAAGGTGTACCACAATTAGATGTAGAAGCTCTTAATAGCTTTTCTGTTAATGTGTCTCACAATTTTACGGTTATCAGCCAATTTTTTGACAAAGTTTATCAACAATTGGACAGATTGAGTCTGAGTATTTTCAGAGTGATTGACACCCATTCTCAGACCATAAGAATTGATGAGTTAGAAATGCAAAAAATCAAGGATAGTATAAAATCTAGTAAGTTGGACCTGATGAAACATATTGATGATAACCAATCAATTCTTCACAAAGATATTCTTGCAAACATGAACCAGCTTAAGGAAGAAGTTAAGAAAGCTAGTCCTACTCCTTCAGCTCACCTGATTAACAAATATTATTTACTAAACAACAAAATTGATTTGGAGTTAGGTATGATTAAGAATGATCTTAGAGATCTTAAAGTCAATTCTACTAACTCCCCAGTCATTGACCTGGAAGAAACTAGACCTGCTAGGCTCACCAGTACTTCTAGTGTTCCTCTCAGAACCATGACAACTAGGAATGAATCTTTTAGGCCCAGTCCTACTCCTGAGATAGAACAGGCTTTGAATTTACTTCCTCCCATTACTGAATGGCCTAAATTCTCCGGAGAAGGAGAATACAACCGTGTCAGTTTCATTAAATTCATTGATTATACCCTTGCTTCTTATGAACTTCCTGATACAATAGTTGTGGTAAGATTTCCCAGACTATTTGAAGGAGTGGCTCTTGATTGGTTTATCAATAAAAGAGAAGAAGTTGGATCTTTATCCTGGAGTTCTTGGAAAGAACTGATCAAAGTACAATTTGGTACTAGGATTTGGAAAAGAAAGATGATGAAAACTTTTGAAAACTCCCAGTTTGATTCATCCAAGGACAAACCTCATAAGTGGTGCTTAGACCAGAAAAGAAGGTTAGACCGTTTTTATCCGGATGCTGATAAAGAAGAAGTCAATGAAAGACTTCTCAACTTATGTCCTGGACAAATAAACCACAGTGTAAGGTGCAGAATGCCTATGGACTCTAATCTTTCTACCCTGATAGGTGTATTGGAAGAAACTATTGATATGAATCTTCTAGATAAGAGAGTCAACAGAATCCCCAGGGAACAAAATACTAGGAACAGGGAAGAGTATACTGCCAAAACTAAGGAATCCCCTGCCACTAATCCTACTACCTTGGAGGTCAAGAAGACTCCAGAGTCAAAGGAACAAGTATGTTGGAACTGTAACCAAACAGGACATGTAAAACCTGATTGTCCTCTACCTAGGGAAAGGATTAATCCTGTTGAAGGAGAAGAGTATGATAGTCCTGACCCTCACCTAGATGATACTGATGGATCACTTTCTGAGTGTGATTTGATGATAAATAACCCCATCAATGTCATTGAAGGAAGCATTGAGTCTTATCTAGACATAAATTCTGTTAATGAGGATTCTAACTTACCTCAAAAATGGAATCCCAACATGAAGATTCACCACATCTCTGAGGCTAAGGCTTTGACTCTAAAACCTTCTGCTGGTAAAAGTTACACTTCAGGCAAAACATGCTATGCTAATGGTTTAATTCAAGGTTCCCCTGTTAAGTTACTTCTAGACAGTGGAGCCTTTTTCTCTTGTGTTGGTTCAACTTATTCGGAGAAACAAGACCCAAACTGGAAACTGAACTTATTACCTGTACCTCAGGCTAAGTTCAGCAGTTTTAATTCTTCTCTTAATGCTGTTGGAGTATGGTCCTCTGATATCATACTCCCTCCCTCTAAAGGATCACTCAAACTGAAAATTGAATTTTTAGTGCTCCAAAACAGAGTATGTGATTAATTTATCCTTGGTAATGATTCTATTTGCTTGTATGGTATAGATGTATTCCAAAGCAAGGGTAGATACTTCACCATAGGGGGAGACTGGAACAAGAAGTTTCAAATATGCCATGTAAATGCTCAAACTTCTGATTAAAATTATGAAAAACACTTAGAGAGTTTCAATCAGGAATACTTCTCTCAAGCAGCTTTGAATCCCCTGCTCAATGAAGAAAAAAGATGGGACATCCTACAAGTATGCTTTGAAAATCAGAAAGCTTTCTGTACCAAGGATCACCCCATTGGTAACATCAAAGGACATGATATGATTCTGACTCTAACCATTAAGCCTCCTTACCCACTTAACCTCAGGAGACCTGCTTACTCTTCTAGTCCAAAATCTAGAGCTGCTCTGGAAACTCATATTCAAGAGTTGGTTGACCTATAAGTCTTAAGAAAAGTAGGACACAATGAACAAGTAGATATCACTACTCCAGTAATTATAGCTTGAAATAATGATAAGTCAAGGATGGTTGGAGATTTCAGAATGCTGAACAACTACACCCAAGCTGATTATTATCTGATTCCAAGGATTGACCCTGCTCTGCATAAACTATCAAAAGCTAAGTACATCACTACCATGGACATGCTGAAAGGTTTTCACCAAATACCTATCAGCCCTGATAGCCGGAAATTCATGAGAATCATCTGTCATTTGGGTATTTATGAGTATCTAAGGATGCCTTTTGGTATCAAAAATGCTCCTTCTCATTTTCAAAGGATGATGGAAACAGTTCTAGGATTGTTCATCATACAAGGATGGATGATGGTTTACATTGATGATGTTATCATTTACTCTGATGATTGGGATACCCACCTGGATAAAGTAAGATTAGTCCTCAAAACTATCTCTGCTGTGGGATTAAAATTATCAATGAAAAAGTGTAACTTTGGTTATGGAGAACTGAAAGCCTTAGGACACATTGTCTCTGGACAAACCTTAGCTGCTGACCAAAACAAGATAGCAGCAGTAATGAATAGGCAAAGGCCTCAGAATAAAACTGAACTCCTATCTTTTATTAGCTTCTGCAGCTACTATAGTAAGTACTTACCAAATTTTTCTCTTCTAACCAAGTGTCTGTATGAAATATGTAACAACACCACCTTGTTCAAAATGACTCATGAAAGAGTTAAGAATTATGAGGAACTCAAGATGGCCATGGCTTCAGCTCCAGTACTGATTCAGCCAGACTATTCTAAACCCTTCAAGCTCTATATAGATGCTAGTATGGACGGGCTAGGAGCTGCATTACACCAGGAAGTCATAGAGGATGACAAACCAGTGGAAAAATCTATACTCTTCATATCTAGAAAAGTTAAGGATACTGAGAAAAGGTATGGTGCAAGCCAAATGGAATGCCTTGATTTAGTATGGGCTCTGAAAAAACTTCATTACTACTTGGAAGGCACCAAGTTTACAGTGATTACTGACTGAAATGCCATCAGGAATTTGATGAACATGAAGACCCCTAGTAGGCACATGCTAAGAGGGAAGATAGCCATACAACAGTACAGAGGTCAGATGACCATAGTTTGCCAAGCTTGTACTAAACACCAGAATGCTAATAGTTTGAGCAGGAATGCTTTACCCAATGACCCAAGTAACCCTGCTTATGACCCAGAGGATAATGATATCTTCCCTGTCCTTAAAATTAACATGTTGAACTTTGAAGCTCCTATAATGGGAATCCAAATTGGTGAATTGGATGAATCCTTGTTCAACTCAATCAAAGAATCTTACAATTCTGGCATGAAAACCCTGATCACCATTATGGAAAGTACTTCTCCACCATCTGAACTGATCAATAGACTACCTGAACCCCTCTTGAAACCATACAAAGCCAGAAGGTTCACCTTATGGGATGGTCTAGTATACTACAGGCATCAACATTCAAGTGTTATAGTCTTAACTAAGGATGACCATATCAAACACGTCCTGACTGAATGCCATGATAACTGCTCATCTGGTCATTTATCCGCTGATAGGAACTTAGATAAGGTTAAACAAACTGCTTGGTGGATCAATTGGAGAGACTCCACTATCCAGTATGTTACTAGCTGTGAAACTTTTCAGAAGTCCAACAGGACCACTGGGAAAAGGTTTGGTCTACTGCAAAAGATTGCTGAACCCAAGAAAAGATGAAAGATAATCAACATGGACTTTGTAACTGGACTACCACCAGGAGGAGCCTATTCCTACAACTCAGTCCTAGTCATTGTGGATAGGTTCTCCAAGAAAACAAAGTTTCTATCTAATCACAAGGAAGACACTGCTATGGAAGTTGCCCTATTATTTTGGAACAGACTCATTGCTGAGTTGGAGTTCCCAAGATCATTATCAGTGACAGAGATCCTAAATTCACCTCTGAGTTCTGGAGAAATCTCATGACATGCTGGGAACCACCTTAGCTTTCTCTACAGCTTATCAACCTCAGACAGATAGCTTAGCTGAAAGAATGATTCAGACCCTGGAAGACATGCTCAGGAGATTCTGTGGCTTTGGTCTAGAATACAAGAACTCTGATGGTTATTGCCACGATTGGGTTAGCCTTTTACCTGCACTAGAGATGGCCTACAACAGTAGCAAGCACTCTACCACTAAGGAAGCACCTTACATACTGGAAAGAGGATGGATTCCTAAATTACCCAAGGATAACCTTAATCACCAGCTAACAAATATTCACCCTCAATCACTTGATTTCAAAAACATGATAGATGTAGCCAATAAAAATGCTGTTAAGTGTGTCCAGGATGCTGTGGAGTATAACCAACAAAGGTGGGATAAAACCCATAAGGAGCCTGATTTCAAGATTGGTGATCAAGTCTTGATCTCTACCACCAACTTCACCAACTTAGCTGGAAATAGAAAGCTTAGACCAGCTTTTTTTGGACCTTTCACCATTAATAAACTTCATGGTAAGAATGCTGTGGAAGTAATGCTTAGTGATGAGCTTTCTAGAAAACACCCAGTATTCCCAGTAAGTCTCATCAAACACTACCACCCAAGGAAAGGAGAATATACTCCTTCACCTGAAATAACTTTTGCAGAAGAACCTGAAAAAGACAGAGGAAAAATTAGCAAGATCCTTAAAGATAAAAAAGAAAGGATCAATGGAAAAGATGTCAGACTCTACCTAGTTAGATACAAGGGAGAATCAGCTGATAAGGATGAATGGTTACCTGAGCACAATATCCCTGATGGACCCATACACCTAAGGTACTACAGAGCCAGCAGAAGGCATTGACCCAGAGTTTTTTTTGGATATAGACATATCTTGGAGTGGGGGAATGTCAGCTTGCTACTATGTACCAAGCAACCTTTCATAGCAACACAAAACTATGAAAAATAAGAATATCTCAATTGAAAAAGAAGGAGTGAGAAATCCATAAATATTATTAAAGAAATGTATTCCTCACCCAAAGTTAGGTAGGGTCACTCACTGACCCCACCCTTGAAATCCAAGTCCTCACATTTTTAAAATAATTAAAAAGGAAAGTACTACAAATTACAACACCAGTATGGCACCTTTTGGCCATTCTAAAATTTCGCACGCGTTGTCACATACAGGGTTTACACCTAAAATTCACTCAGAACTGAGGTGTTGTGTATATTTTAGGAGTTACACACGGAAATGTGTTATGTCACAATTCCCGCACGCAGCCCCGCATCATTACATACCCCTACATACTCATAGTATCAGTTTCCCACGTACTAGAGACCCGCGCGCAGCAAATTCTGCCATGCACGCAGCGGATCCCACCCCACGCGCATCTGAACTGACTGATCCCGCGTCTGCATCTGTTGTGACTAATCTGACAACCAGGTACCGCTCAAAAGAGCTAGAACCTAATTAGGGTTGCCTGGTATATGTAAAAAGTTGACATATGCATTAGTAATGATCTAAAAAGATCAAAACTTAATTAAAATTAATAAAAATCAAGTTTAGAACATTTTGTAATAATAAATTAAAGATCAAGGATTACCATGTAAATCATTTACTCTGATCTTTAAAGACCACAAAACACTACAAGGAGTGTTCATAAAAACTATTAAAAATTATCTACCTGATAAGAAGATGATGGAAAATCAGTAAACGTACACATCTGTTCACTTTGAAGCAATAATAATAGTACAAATGCAGGATGAGTGCTGAATGATCAAATTTACGCCATAATAGATTAACAAATCCTGTGGCTAAAATAGTATATAAATCCAGCAGATCTAAGGTCACCTGATTAAAAGCACCAATTGGACGTGCTTATCTTTCCCTGAATGGATTTCCAGCCTCAGCCCATGAGCAGAACTCTCTCTAAGTGCCCTGAGAAGCTCAAAAATCACCCCAAAAATGGTATTTATACAGACCTCTTTGGATCCATTATTCCATCATCAGTTTACCAGGAATTACTATTATCAATCAGACACCGTGTCATTGTTAGTAAAGTGCTTATGAAGAGTCTAAGCAAGTGATTTATGACCAAGTCTGTAGTATTATTATTCATTTCTTAAAAACCAATCAACCCTTGAAGTTTAGTCAGGCAATCCACCCCATCTGCTCTGAAACCCTTCCTATTATTGGAAGATTTTTGTGATAAAGTTCTCAGAGTGAGTGTTTCCCTTCCTCTCTAGGCCAGTGTGCTGTTATGCCTGGTTATTAGCAGAATAAGCCCTTTCTAAGGCACCCATCTTCATTCCAAGGTTCTTAAACTGCCTAAGGAGGCCCCTTGAAGAGAGACTGCTTTGTCTGTAAAGACCCCCAGTAGTATAATAATGTGGACCCTCTTTTATATACATATTGAAAAACTTTTATTACCAAACAAATTAAAACTTGCAACTTCTCTTATTACATTATCTATTTGAGCCTCTAAGTGTTTATTTTCGGAATTAATATTATTATTATTATTCCAGTATTTTTATCACTCTCTGTAGCTAAAGGACTGCAAGGTTCCTGGTATCAGGGAGCTGACAACTCTCATTGTTTTATCCCTTCATCCCTGCTTTCATCAAATTGCTTCATCACTTCATTGCTCTTACTCTTTTAAAATGGCCCCTCAGCAAACCTCCCCCGGCAATTCCACTCAAAAATCAAATGGACCAAAGCAAACATACCCAAGGAAATCTACATCAAAAAATCCCCCCCGTCAGCTTTGAAAGGCTCAAGTCAGCTTAAGAGAGCTGATCACATCATCCTGGCAAAATGTCTCAAAATTGCCTCCAACTATGATTCTTGCTTTGGATCCAAAAATGAAACACAACTTTTCCAACCTCCATCCTCTAATTTTAATGGTTATCTCCTGATGGCCAATGAACTAAAGAAAAAAAAAGGGTAGGCCAGCTCTTTTATTGAAACAGATGAGGAAGCAATTCAAGAAATGTCAAACCAAACATTGCTCCTTTATCCAATGCTGACAAGCCCAATTCTTTCCCTGTCTCTGTATGTTTCCCAAATCATCTCCTCCCATCCACATACTAAATTTGGGGTGAGTTTCAGGAAGGGATTCAATTCATTGTATGAAATTTTGAGGCTTGAAAGCCCTATTTTTTCCACATCTCTGTATGTTTGTCAAGTCATCTCCTCCCATGCAATTACTTTGCTTGGGGTGACTATCAAGATGGGATTTGATTAGTTGTATAAAATTTGGAGGGCAATGTCTGTTTTACAATCCAAAATTTTGCACACTATGGTATTTGAACCCATGACCTCAAAATTAATGAGTGATGCTTTAACCACTAAGCTAAGTGTTCCATTGCGGGATGGGTTGATGTGGCTTTCCAAATGCTCAGCCTCATCATCTAATCACCCCTGGCTCACAATGATCATCCCAGCTAACCATCTGCTCATCATGCACTTGAATTGACACTGCATGGTGATTGATTGAGTGATCAATTTGCAATTGATTGGGAGGGAGGCAGGTGAAGGGTGAGGAGGAGGAGGGAGGGGGGGTAGCTTACCTGGCGGATTGAGAAAGGAGGTGGGGGGGGACCTAGAGGTTGAATGATCAAAGGATCAGCAACTGATGAGGGGCAGGAACAGCAGGAGGAGGAGGGGGGGCTTACCAGGGGTGCCAACCTAAGGAGAAGGGGAGGTGGTGGATGAGGAGAAGGAAGGAGTGGACTGGTGGTTCAAATTTCAGTCAGCTTTTTTGTGTTTTCAACTTTCTGCTGGGAAGTTTGATTGGAAATGTTGAGAATGATAGTGATTTGATGTGGGGTGATGAGATGATGGTGGGATTTGTGTAAAGAAATGGAGATGTGAAGCAATAGAGATGTGAAGCAATGAAGATGAGATGTGTGTGATGCAATTTATATGGGATCAGTATATATTTGCTGAGGTGGAGGTTTGGATGGATGTTTTGCATGGGATGGATGGTGGATGGATGATGGTGCATAAATTGCGGGTTTGATGTTTGAAATCTGCCATTTTCATGAATCCTACCATTTTGAAATACACCAGTTAGGTGGTATGTGTATTTCATAAACCTGTCATTAAAAATGGTGGGTTTGGTAAAAGAAAATTGTGGTTTCTAAGGGTGGTTTTGCTAACTCTGATACGCCCTATTATCCATTCCCAAAAAAAAATTAAAATTGCACAGATTTCTTGAAAAAAGCCATTCAATTTTTTCAAAATTTGATATCTTATACACATTAATCCATATCATTTGCCTTGTCCTTGTGTGTCACATCAAATCCAGTTGGGTTCAATTATGGTGTTCTTTCTGAAATTCTTTCCAATTTTTTTTAATTTTTCTCTCAGTTTCTTGGATATGAATCCCATTCTCCCTTTTATCTTCTTGTTGAAATTGTTCATAATAAAATTAAAACATCCACTTCCAAATAAGGGGGCCAATTGAGACCAAGTGGCACTCTATGACCCAAAGAGGCATTAGAATTTACACATTTTTTGATCCAAATGAATGAGATGTGACAGGATGATTTCAGTTTTTCTGGGACTTTGAAATTATTTATTTTTTTTGAATTTTCCTTATTATATTTTCTCTTTTTTAAGAGGGTGATGATAAATTCACGGACCAAATGAGCCGTGTACACAACTCATTTGGGCTGTGTGGCACGCTACATGGCTTGATTGTTGTTGTGTAGCCGCTGTACAACTCAAGTGTAGTTGTGTGGCCCCTACACAATAGCCTGGGTCCTGTGGCACAACAGCCAACTACATTCAATTTGTGTGGGCTTGTACATGGCTGGAATTTATCCGTGTTCCGTGCCACACAACTTAAAGTTTTGTGGGCCAAAAAAAAACAAATAAAAACAAATAAAAAGCTAAAAACAGAAATCAACCATAAGAGCCAAAAATGTTGATTTTCTGGTTAAAAAAAATAAAAAAATAAAATAAAAATAAGTAATAAATAAACAAATAAATAAATGAAATAAAAATAAAAAAACAAAAACAAAAAAACTGAAGACAACTAAAACACCAAAAATTAAATAAAAAATGAAAGAGTCTATGGAGCAGCCCTAAACTATAAGTGCCAAAAAATACAAGTTCAACTTGAATAGCCCTAAAGTAAGAGTGCCAAAAAATACAAGTTCAACTTGACAAGCCCTAAAGTAAAAAAACCAAAAAAGAAGACAAGTAAGTTTACAAGTCCTAAAGTAAAAACAACAAAAAAAAAGACAAGTAACTTGACAAGATCTAAATTAAAAGCACTAAAAAAATAAATTTCAACTTTTTTTAAGCTGATCTCATCACAATAAGTAAAAATACGCCTTTTAATGGGATCAGCCCAAGACAAGTTGAACTTAATTACCAATAAAATCTCATTCAAAACACTCATCATAATGATGCTAACTCAAAACACTGAACATAATGGTGTTCAAAATGTGATAACCCTTTATACTAATAGAATTACAAGCTAGCCGCATCAGAATCCAAAGTCATATGGAAACCCAATGATTAAATGATCTCTGTAATTGAATTCTATAATCTAGAATACACATGCAGTTGATCTTTGAGATGATCAACCCAACCAGAAGCTTTCTTTGAAATGAAAGAAGAGCATTATGCTACAATGGGCGGGATTGGAATCATTTCCCTCTCAAGTAATCATAGAACCCAGTGGTTATTGTTTAAAAAGGAAATATAAATAGGCTCTGATTGATCTGTAATGCCTTTTTTGATTGGAGTATAAGAAAAAAATGACTCCAATTAAATGAAACATATAGGTCTGTAATATGTGTCTGCTATTATTTGAACCATATCTAACTTAGCCAGCCATTTTGAAGAGGGAATATTTGCATTGATGTCTTCAACATCAAGTCTTTTTTTAAAATTTTCTGCCTCATTTGCACCACCAAGCATCTTAATGTAGCATGCTTTCTTTTTCTCCAATTTTTCAATCATTTCCTTTCTCACTTGAAACCAACCATGTTCATCATACCCAAGAAATTTAGCCATGACTCAAAATACACAATTCCAATCACCAATTGGATCCCAAAACTCACCCAAGAAATTATTTAATTTCCCAGGTATTTGATTGAGTTATTTCACTTTTGGTTACTATAATCAAAACCCAATCAGCGAAAATTCCAATAAAATTAATTAATCACATCAATACTCACCAATGATGAGCTTCTAGTTGATTCTTCCTGCACGTCTTCTTCCTCTGAAGAGGATTTTAAATCCAAATGAAGCAAAGCTAATTTACTTTCAGTCCCTTCCTCTGAACTTTGAAATTCATATTCTGATCCTGCGGACTTTGACTAACAATTAACATCATATCATCATCAGTTTGTTAAACCAAAAAAATGAAAATTTCACAAAAGAAAAGACTTAAAATATTTTGTCTTTTATTATTTGGTTACCCTCTAATTCTCTTTTCCTGCTTAAGTTGCTTCTCAACATGTTAAAATAAAGAAGATCTCTCTGGCTATCTGTCAATTTTGGATGTCCTCTGCTTTATTGCAAGACTTTAGGTTAAAGTCTTGGCTTTGATTGATAATTTGAGGTCTCCATCATCAAGTGCTTCAAAAGCCTGCAATGATCTTCTTCAGGGTATCCCAAGATCATTGCATGGAGCTTCTAATATAACTGAGAATTTCTGAGCATTTCATCAACATCAAAATTTCAAAATTCAAAAGGATCAAATATTATTATATTAGGAATCATAATTCAAAAAGCATTTATCAAAAAGAATTAATCACAAATTGATTTGAAAAATCCAAAAATCCAAATTGAACCAACTTACAGAACTAGAACTGCAAGGTCCATAATCCAACCCCCACTGAGGATGAACATCCTCAGGCGCAACGGATCCTTGGAACACTAGTAGATCACCTATTTTGTGGGAACAGGGCAAACCCATAGTCTTGCAGTATGTCTTGGTGCATGCTTCCCCATCATAGTTCCGCTTTAATTCCTTGGATTGTTCCACAAAAAGTTTAATTGCCTCTAAAGAAAACTTGTATCCCAATGGTAACAGTTCAGTAGGAAGAACTATTCCTATCTTAATTCAAGAGTTGTAAAGTGAACCTGAACCAATTTGATTCAATTGGAAAATGTTCCCTCTAGTTTTTTCCAAACATCCAACATGTTTCCCAAAGAATTTTCAAGGAAGTGTTTGAAAGTAGCATGGGCCCCTTCAACACAAGGCATTTTTTTATTCCCAAAGTCAGGGTTTTTGCAAGTCCAAGCCATTATAAACATCTCTTTGATACAGAAGATCTTATGATGCACATACTTGAGCACATCCTCATTTTATGCCAAGAAACACTTTATACAAGTCATAATGTAAGAAACCCACAATTAGGAAGATTAAAAGTAGAGGCAGTTATTTGGCACTTACTCTAAGTTTTGAATCATTGACCTCTGCCTCCTCCTTAGTTTATGAGGCCCCATACTTAGCCCACAGAGACATAAATCTTTTCCACTCTTTAAGGTCATTATTAAAGCGCACTTTACAGTTTGCTTGTATGTTTTTAGACAAGTTCCATTTAAAACACTGTCTTGTTGACTCAGGGAAACTTTTTCCTATAGCAAAATGAAAGCTTTTTCACGGTCCATCACAAAGACTTTGGGAAGTCTGTCAGGATCATAAGCCAGCTCCTTTAGTGCATTTACAGACCAAATTTAAACCTCAAAAGTTTCTCTTGTTATAAAAACAAAGGCTTTTGTGAAAGTTTTTTGGTTGGCTGTAATTCCCAGAAAACACAATAGGGGAAGGTGGACTTATTTGTTTTATAAGTAAAATCCAACAAAGCAATATGATGATATTGCTTGCAGAGCTTTAATGACTTGGGGTAAGCCAAGAATATGGCCTCCAAGTGTCCCTCTCCACTGAATTTTGCTTGATGAACCCAACCTGAATCACCAAGTTTTTCAAAGAGGAAATCCATAACACTTCATACCTTTAGTTCTGCTAGTGTTAAATTTTGATTATTGTTATAGATTTTTTGGTCATCAAAGTATTTTCTGCCATCAATATTGCTCCATTTTCTTTTGATTTGAATTCAATTAGCCCATCATTCATGCCTTATTTTAAATTCACTAAGGCCATCCCAGAGATCCTCCTCAGGTGAGGACGCACTGAGGGGTGTGGAGATGGTTGATGGTTATGTTGATCATTTCTGTAGGAGATTTGCCACAAGTGGTCTGCCTTCATGAGAATTGCATGGATTAAATACTTGCACCCAACCTTTCTTGTGTGAGTTTTCCTTGGCTGTTTGATGAGCAATTTCCCAGAGTAAAAACCATGTCTATCACAGGCTGAATCCACATATTTATCATGATTTGAGTTGAAAACTGTTAAAGTGTAACCATGTTTGAAAATAGTTTTGTGCCTATTCCCTAGTAGGAAAAGCTCTCACAGGAGGTGGGTGAAGTGGATCTTTCATAGTTAAATAGTCATAGTTCAGTTTTCATCAAATTAATTGAGAGAAAGGCCAGAGTAACAAAAAATGTTACTCACCACCAGAGGTCATGTCAATTTGTGAAACATTTTTTTCCTCAATTGTCACCCTAGATGAGGATGCAATTGGGGCTTCCAATGATTCATTACCCAAATAATTTTTTTCCGCAGATTTTTTCATGGAACTATCAATGTATTCCTTCACTGCAACCATCTTAAAAAAAGGAGGGCTTTCCACTGTTCCCATAATGCAAAAAAAATCCAACCATATTTCAGTATTCAATTCAACTTTCAATTGAAAAACTACCAAGTTTTTTCACTTTTGAGTTGAGAAATATCAAGTTTAGTGGGATGTTTGTTTGCAGTTTCACTTGAATTTTGCTTTATTTCACTTCAGATTTGCTTTAGTTTCACTTGGGGATTGTTAGGTGTGGTCCAACAGTCCTGCATAGTATGTGTTGATCCCAAATTTGGGTTGATGGAACCCAAATGTTTTCCAGGGGGTCCCAAAAATCTTTTCAAAACCCCCAGGGGGACGTATACCCCCAAACACGCCTCAAAACCGCCTTTTATGGGGGGCACACAACCCCCCAGGGGTCACAAGTCTTTAAAACAACACTTTTGACGCGTGTAGACGCGTTTTTTGGGCCGCACGTGAAATTTGGACGCATCTGTGGGCCCCCATGCGTCCATTGGGCCGTGTAGGGCCTCACACAACTCCCACACAAGTGGGAGTTGTGAATTTATCATTGCCCTTTTTAAGAATATTCTTATAAAAACACAAGTATGAAGGTAAATTAGTGTGATGTAGATGTGAGATTTTGTGAAAGGTTTTATATATTCTATTGGTTGGAATTTGAAAAACTGAAATAGATTTTAGTGAGCTAATGGTTGCATAATGATTTATAGTGTGAGGATGTTTATTAACTTATAAAACAGAATAAAAAAGGGGATGTTGCAGGCTGCAAACCAGAGTTAGTTTTTTCTTTGAAACAACACATTTTTTTCAGGGTAACTCTAACACTCCCTTGTTGAAATGATTTTTTTTTGAATTTTAATGGTGTTTTTGGAGTTTTCACTGGAAGACTAGTTTTAATAATCAAATATTCTCTAAATATTGTTAACCTCCATAAATTGAGGAAGCAATTTTTCCAAAAAAATAATCTTCAACATAAAATTCAACTGAACTTGCTAAATTGTTATCTGTTCCAAATGATTGTTTGCTTAAGATTCCCATTTTTTGTTTTATTTTAAAACTTCTAAATTTCATACAGGTTTTTGAAAACCACAAAAAATGTTGGGGCATATTGGAGTTAGCATATCTTCCATTTTTTCAATTGTGGGTGTCAACCAAAATGTAATATGTCAAATCTGCAATTAAAAAGTAAAATAAAAAAGAAAAAAATACAATAGGACGTGTCAGATTTACCCACAAAAACATAGGTTTTCTCAAGTGTAGTATAAAGAGGTAACCACATCCTCCAAAACATGTTTAGAAGCATTTTCCACTCCTTGCTTCCCACTTCCATATACCTTCAAACTCCTCAGAGATATAATCATCATCTCTAGACAAAAAAAAATTCCACCATCTTGAAATTGCTCCAAACTTCACAAATCTCATCCCTGCATCTTCAAATTAATAGCTCTACATTTCTAATCAATTCATTACTTATCATCTTCCTTTGAGGTTAAATTCCTTCTAAGTAAAATCAGAAAGCCAAATCAGCCAACCAAACATATCCAATGAATTTATTATCATCTAAGCCCCCTTCTCAATCCACTTCAAAATATTCAGGTCAACTAAGTGAAGCTAATAAGAGCATTCTCTTCAACTTCCTCAAAAATAATGTAAACTAATCTTTTTTATTTGGGGAAAAGAATGAAACTTTTGTTGGAAAACCAACATCTTCTGAGTTTAAAATTTATCTCCAAATGGTAATTGGGATAAATATAAAAAACAATGTTTGTTTTTCAATTTTCCATAAAAATAGAATGATGGTTATTTCAATGAATATCAGCCAAATTACAAAGAAAGTGCATTTTTTTCCCATCTCTACTGTAATGCTTTCAAATACAAGGTTATCAAATTTTTCATAAATGAAATGGTATCAATATAAAATTTTGAAAGTCTCATTGATAAAATACTTTTTCAAAAATCCAGCATCACCTTACTAGCTTATTTCAATTCTCAAACATCTGAGTCAATTGATCATCAGGCATTTTTACCAGTACCCAACCTAGTGATGGCAATAACAAGTATCTCTGGATCTCCTTCATTTTAAATCATCTGTTGAAAAGAAGTTTACTCTAGCTATCTATTTTTCAAATTAATCAACATCAGGATTTTTAATTAAGTAAAAAGAATCCTTGGATCCATCACTCCCCTGCTTGAATAAATTAAATCAGTTTTCAGAAGATTATTCTGATTCACCACCTCCTCTGAAAAATTAAAAATCTTCCACCGAAATGAATTAAGATCAAGTCATGTTGAATTTCCAGTCCATTCTTATCTTGATGAATAATTTCTTATTGGTGTTAATAATCTGCACCATTTTTCAAAAAATGAGAAGATTAAGCCAATGGGACCTCCCAGGTCACCTCCCAAAAATTTTCGTGATTTTCTGTCACACTCCAATTTAAGGTTTGTTGTTCACCATCAATTTCCAATATAACCTTTCCTCAGTATCATCTAACTCATTCTAAAACAAGTGTGACACCAAAAGCACACTCACCAAGCAGTACATTCCATCTACTACCTTTGTCATATGCAAGTTGCCTTGTAAATTTAGCAACTCAGACAGTACCTGCAAACCTTTAAGTACCATCTAAAAACCAGTCAACCATACCATAAAACTTGAATTTAGGCTCAGTCTCTTTGAAACTTCCATTCTTGGATTAAATCTATTCCTGGGATATAGCCCTTTGAATCCCGTCACTCAAGCCCCTTGGCTTGCACATTGCTTAGCACCTGCCTTTAGTTGTAACATCTCCAATGGCCAAGATCCACTAATTAAACAGCCACTATTATTCATTTTCATGAAGTTTCTGTCTACTTGCAATTACCCCACTTGTTTAATCACCCAATGTGCCATTTATCATTCAGCATCACTTGTTTTTCAATAAGTTCCTTGATCTATGATGAAATCTTAGTCAGTTTCATCATTCCATTCCCTTCATTCATTGAGTCATTGCTTTCCTAGCTGTAGACAAATTTCCATCAGGTTTTATCTAGTCATAGACCCACTGATGTAGATTACCTTATAAGGACCATACAGTCTTCCTGAAGATTGTTATGCAGTTAGTTAATTTCATATTTTCTTGCATCATCTGCTGAGATTGGGTCATCAAATCAAGATCTGTCTCAGTTCCCCTTTATTTGAGCACTTCCCTTGCAATTTTCCTGAGCAAACTTCACTTTGGACTTTGCAGTTAGCCTTTAATTGCTCAGAATTCTCTTGCAATAAGCTTCTCACATTTGCACTCAAAACCTCCTCAGGTTTCCCTTTGGTACATGGGGTGGTTGTGTGACATGTTAATCAAGGGATTTCCCCAGTAAAGTGAAAGCAGAAGGGATCCAATTACTATAAAATAAATCCAAAATTCTTTTAAAAGAGGAGAAAACCCTCAATCTTTGCAGTGTTTGAAGAGATAATGGGAAAAAAAGAATCAATTAGGAGCCTTTAATATTTGGATAAGTGCTGCAAATGCATTGATAATTATACAATCTAATTTGAAAAATGGTTGGATGAAAGATGAAAACTGAGAAGCTTGAGTTTGAAGGGGAATTTGGGAGCATAAAAAAATTATTTAGGAAATAAATTTAAATCCTGAGCTTTTATTTTGAGAAAAAAAAACTTGATGCTGAATGGAATTTGAAAAAAGAGAGTTGAAATTTCAAAGGGGGATAAAGCAGAAAGATTTCCTTTTATCAGAGGGAAATCAAAACCTTTCCTTAGCAATTGCTTGTGTTGGTAGCAGTTTTCAGATTGAAAGAATTTAAATATTGCCCACATACCTTGGTTTTATATATATTGCTTCATATTTTTCTGGACAAAAACAAAAAAAATGAAGAAGAATATTTTATACATAAATCATCTTTTTATGTAAGCATTAGCCATTTGAAATTTCTGAAATTTCATATATATTTTTTGAAATTTCTCCATTTATGTAAGAAATTACCAAATTGTAATTTGATTCAGAAATTTCAGATGAGAAACCAATTTGAGTATACTTTGGGAAGGTGAATTTCAAGGTAGAGTCTGGTATCAAAGATCCCTTCAGCTTTAAAGTAAGACTGTCTCACCAAGAATCTCTTTCAATTAAAAACAAAAATTTAAATAAATGAATGGAAAATGTCCTCCAAACATATCAAAACCTTAATTTTAAAGTGTTTGGTTACCTCCAGATTATATCCAAGGATTGAAGATTGGGATCCAGTAAACCAGGGTTCAGTGGTTCAATTCTTTGTCTGCATGTAGAATATTCAATAATTCATGCATGATGAAATTTGAAATGAAAGAAGAATTCAGTGAATCATACAGGAAGGGATACTCCATGGGAGAAATTGAAGGGAGGCTGTTTTGGAAAAATATTCTCTACTACAATTCACACACCTCAGGGGCAAGTTTTTGAAGGTTCTTTGACATGAAATTACCTTCTTCTTGGATTTCACTGGATTCATCTTAATGGTTTGTGTTGGCATCCTCATCATCTTCACCATTCAATTGGATGATCAATATTTTCAAAACACCCCTTCCCTTTTTTATCCCATCCATACAAGGTGAAATAAGCTTTTAATAGCTTATCTGATTGCCATTCCCTTTTTTGAATTTCCACACCACTCATCCAGGTCATCCTGGACCCTCTTCAAGTCACTGAAGAAAATTTTGACTTGAAATAGTACATCCCTTTCACACAAAATACTCCCCAGATTTTTTCATTTTTTCTAAGTCTAATGAGGTGAATCTCTAGCTAATTTTCTGAAACTAAGTTTTCAAATAGGTTTTGGTCTTATTCTTTGTCTGACAATATTCACCTCTTCTCTTTCTGGGTACATATTTTCAACAAATTAACCCTCTGATTCGACTGGAAATCCCCAGGAAATACTGAAATGCAGTTGAATAAAATTACAATTAAATAAAAACACAAGAAAGTTTCCAAACATGCAGGCATATGAGACACATACATAAATTTTCTAGAATATGAGCCAGAAAAAATGAGCTTTCAGCATTTCCTGATAAGCATACATTGGTCAAAATCAAAAATTATATATTTTCAATTTGATAGACTTTTTATACACCATGAAAAAAAATGATCACTTGTAATCGGGTGATCATTGTTTTTTCATGGTGGTAGTTTCTTTTTAAAAAAAATACTGCTTTATATAAATGCAGTTGAATTGATGTCTGAATTCCAAGAAGTTGGCCAGATTTCTGAATTCTTTTTATTTCATTTAGCCCAGTAAAAAAAAAATGAGATGCAATTTCTCACGGTATCAGTCCAGCATCAACCTCTCATTGGTCAGATGCAGTCTCTGGTAATTATATCTTGGATCCGACATTTGAAGGATTTGTTTCAATTGATTGTGAAACTGAATGATATTTCCAGAGTGAGTATTTTTTTCCCCATAAGATTCCCTCATGAACCATGCCATACCTGAAATTGTATTCAGTTGTTTTATCTAATTAAAATTAGACACACAAGGTTGATAAGTTGAATAAATTTGGGTGAGTTATTGCTTGAATAAAAGCTTTTGGAGATTTTTTGAGGAACCTCATTCCAGAGGAAGTCAACTCATCTAATTTTATGCCAAGGAACTTTTGCAAAACATCCAAAAGGTGCTCACTTCCCATGAGATTACATACGTAGGTGTATCTGTATGTATGTACAAACTTACATACAGGCAGTATTAGAAGAGAAAAGCCGTAAATTCCCTTATTGAATTTTGTAAAAGGATGTTGACTACAGGACTTGAACCCGAAACCCCTAAGTACATGCAAGGTTCTCTACCATTGAGCTAAGAGCATCTACCACTGTGTTGACAAAATCCTTGACAACTTTGAAAAGTTGTCAAGGTGCGCAAGGGTGGATAACTGTTCAAACCTGATTTGAAACCCTTGTTGCAATAAATTGGCCCATGCAACAGTTATCAAGTAGGTAGGGAGAAGGTCCCACCATTGTTGCTTCCGCAAATGCCTGCTCAATAGGGGTTGAGACCACCCCCAAACAGGGCAAAAAAAACAATTGTTGGACCATTTTGAGTTAAAAAGATGAAATCAATCAAGGAGAATGTAAAAAAGCTGGGGGGTTGTTGATGGAACTGATGAAGTTCAAAGGGAGGGGGGGTATGATAGGGTCATCTTTGGACAAAATACAGCAATGGTCTTGATGGCTATGTCTTCTCAAGGTGCTGGTTATGAAATCAAACTGGAAAAAAGCCCTGTGCACTCCTCAATAGATTCCAATGTGGATCTTTCAAAATACATTCAAGTTTAAAAAAAAGATCAACCAACTGCTGCACACACTCCTTAGAATTCTTTCAACAAGTTAGTTGATTCATTGAATCAGCCTAATACCACTGGCACAACAATAATGGACCAAGAAATCAACTCATATCAAGATGCCATTGCACACCAAATGTCAAATATTCAAGAATTTACCACAGGATTCACTGTCCTGGAAAGTGAGGTAAAATTTCAAACCTATCAAGAATCAAGGATCCTAGTTTATGGCTAGTGTGTTTCAAGCAAAAGATTTAGTCTTTCTTACAAATCTCACAACAATTTTTGGCCTCTCAAAGCACAAAATCTGCCATAGGGTGACTAGTTGTTGATTAATTTGTTTCTTTAAAAAGAAAAACACACTATATATTTCTTCTTTTCTCAGTTATAAATTTCTTTAGAATTAAAAAAAAATATGGCCATGTGAGGGAATAATCAACTTTAGCTGGAAAAAATATACAAAAATTAAACAAGTAGAACCATGAAAAATCAATGATCACCTGATTAAAAATGAAATACCAGGGCACAAAGGGCCCCTTTGTCCTCAGGTATGTAATTTGTAATCAAGTGATCATTTATTTTCCATGGTTTAGGGAATTGAAATAAATGAAAAAATTCTCATCATTATGATGGAAGAATTTTTATTCATGAATTTAAATAGGATTGAAACAGAAATAAAAAGATATCATCTCCTGATTTGCTTATGGGCATTGGAGCCATTGCCTTATCAAGCATTTATGACCTCTTGATACTGTTCCCACATCTGATTGGTTAAACCATCTCTCCATTGAATCAATTTGATTTTTTTTTGTAGGATTGAAGAATTCTCCATTTCCTCTTGATCAAATATTTTTTCATTGGGGCTATCTGATTATTGAATATTGAAATAATACCTGCCTTGATTCAATGCGCAAAAATTTTGAAGACAACCAAGTGCATAAAGAAGGTTGTTTTGTTTATTAATTCCGTACTCTACACTCTGTGCCATGATGGGGAATATTTCCTTTAAAACCCCAAAAACTGATTCAATGACATTAAACAAAGAGGGGTGACAGAGATTTTCTTGAGGATTCTGAGGTCTGTTAAAAAAAAAAGAGAAAAAAATAGCCAAAGACCACTACAAATCCATGAGCATGAATAGTTAACATTGTGAGGCCAAAGCCTGCTCTGAGTTTTGATCTAGTTCCCCTGCAAGGTACTAAAATTTGGGAATTCAAGCCATAACTGGAATTTTCCACGTAGTAAAATCCCCAAGGGATTTTGAATTCCTTGCTGAAAGCTTCAGCCAATACCTGGGCAGCATGGGCTCAGCCCCCCCAGCTGGTGTATGTAAATTTAAATAACATGTTCAAGTCACAGACTGCAAGGATGTTCTGGGATAAAAATCCGTGGCAGTTGCAATATGTTCCTGAGTACCTTTATGAAACTTTTACCCAAATACATAAGCCATAAAGGGCCCCCTGGCAGTTGTTTAAAAATGGATAATACTCCAGAAGATCCAGAATTTGATTTGGGATAGCTCTGGATGAGGGTGCATGGATATATTTTTGTGCCAACTTGATGAGCAGGCTAACAATATGGTAGAATGTGTTTGAGATTTGGTCACCAGAGTTTTGAAATAAATCTTGATATTGATGGTTTGATGCAGATTGGAAAACTATTTAAAATAAAATTGCAATTTGTTCTTCTATACAGATCAATTTGAAGCATGGATTGAAATTGATTCTATTTTATTCTTCTATAAGATTCTTGAAAGATAATGCTGATAGAGTTAGGATCACAATCATGAAATGATGGTTCCCATTGATTAATGCTTAAATGTACTCATAACCCAAGCAGGGAAAATTGTTGTAGGGGATTTTGATGTTTTGATGGTACAAGAAAATTGAGGAATACCAGGATTGGTAAACCCAACATTTTATTAATGGAATTTTTCATTCAAATTCCCAAATTTCAAACACTCCAATAAAAATCAAAAAAAACCACACTTATTTAAAATCAGGGTTGTAAGAGTGACCTGGAAATAAGGGGGCTTTTTCCAATATACTATATAACTATTTGTTGGAATGAATTGAGGAATGGTAGTCTGTCACCTACTCTCTGCCTAGCTACACTCACAGTATCTATCTCTCTATGCAATCCCATCTCAGGCTCTCCCTTCTTCATGCCTGTCAACTACTCATATGACAACAGTAAAATCTCACTTCACACAATTTCTTCTTTCACACTTTCCCACTCATTGCCTGTCTACCTTTATTTCCATTTGTTTACCATCTACTCATGTGTCTATTGTTTCTATTCTTCATTTACTTTCTCTCTGCCTTCTCACACATCAATGCCTCTGTTTAACCGTCTTCCTAACCTTTCTTCCTTTGGCACTTATATAAGACACACCACTCTATCCTTTCTTCCTTTTTCACTCACATAAGACCATCCCTAACTCCTCAAGATCATAATCACCGCTTATAAAAATACCTTTAATGCACCCCTATCCGACCACCTACTTTATCCTCTAATCATCTGAGCATCAGGTCCTCTGTCTTATTTGGTGAGGATGTTCATCAACGGCTGACCCAGGGACAACTCAAATTCATTAATTTTTCATCTTCCTTATAGTCCTCCTAGCTTTTTCTCTCTCTCCTTATCCTGATTGTCCTAGTCCTGCTTTATTTTCTTTATTATAAGCAAATCTACGGTGTGTAGACATTCCTTTCTCTAGCTATTTCTTTCCTTCTATTATTGTATGACTCTGATCCCTTGTCTAAAAAACAGTATTGTTCTACTTTGTTCAGTTCTGCATCTATCAAGGAAATTGAATTCTTTCACAATTAACAGTCAAATACCAAAGAAATCTCCACCAAACTCCCAACCAAAAAACTAAACTGAAAAAGGAACCAGATGCAAGCATGTACCTTGTTAACCAGACAATCTTAAAAACTACCATCAAAGCCATACCCCTGCTTTCTGAGGACAACTTTACTATTTGGATGACCCAAATGAATGCTCTTTTTAATCTGGATAAAAGCAAAGATTAAATGGTCAACAAAAACTCTCTGACAGCAAAGGAAAACTCTACTATCAGGTCCATCATCATCTCCAAGCTCACTCCCACCATCCATTCAAACATAGTCACGCCGGAGAATGAAGAAAAGGCCAAAGATATCTGGCAAGCTCTGCTAAAACTGCCAATAGAGACCGGGTCTACAAGAACTTTTCTGGAATCTCCTTTGACAAAGCCCACATACAGCTTTTTATCACTGAAATCAAGACCGGGATCACTCAACTGAAAGAAATTGGTATTTTTCTTCCAACCAAAATTCTAGCCTACATGGTCCTTGATAAGCTGCCTTCCACCCCATGCATGAAAAGTATAAAACAATCCATTAACCACTCAGCCCTTGAATCTGAAATCACTCCTGACATGGTTCTGGACCACCTTGGCATCCACCTCAATGAGCAAAAGATGTCTGGATCTCAACCCACTGGGAACTCATCCCTGTCCTTGTTTACCAATGCATTGCTCAAGTGCAAACCCAAAAAGCATAAAACTCTTACAAACCATCCCAAACATTGATGCTGGATGCTATACCCTCATCTTTGACCCAAGACTGGCGGAATCTCTAGAGGAGATCAATTCAGCTACTTATCTATCACAACAGATACCAATCCCTTGTTATTTTTAATCAACTAGGTTTCTTCCAATCACATGATTTCTAATCCGGATGTGTTTGATTTTTTAGACTGCAACTACAAAGGAGGAATAAATACAAACTGCGGTCATGGCACTCTCAAAATTAAAGGAATTGGTGGTTTTACCCTGAAAACAGACTCTGAAGATATTGTCTTAAAGAATGTGCTTTATGTTCCTTCTATTTCTTCCAATCTTCTGTCTCTTCATCACTTAATACTTGACAACTATCAAGTTCAATTCCTGCCCCATCAGGTGCTTGTCACACAGAACTCCTCTGTACTTTGCAATGGATTTTATAGAAATCACATTCCAAAGTTGAGACTGGATCTCATTCCACCTGTCTCCTCTTTTCTGTCATCTGCCAAGCTCCTTCACAAATCCTGAGGATACGTCAGCTATCATTGCATTTTTCAGAAGCTCAACATTCCTATTGGAAAGGACGCCAACTTCAAATCCTGCTCCATAGCAAAAATAACTAAGGCGTCTTTTAAGGATCAAAGCTCCAGAGCCAGCAGAGTCTTTGAGGAACTCCATCTTGACACTTTTGGGCCCCTTCCCCCCTTGTCCAGCGGTCATAAGTACTTCCTTACGGTTGTCAACTCTCACTCTTGCTACTTTTCTGCTCTCCATATCAAAGGAAAAGAAAAAATACCCAAAAGTCTCATTAAGTGCATTGAAATTGAGGCCAAACAACTTGGCTACTATCCTTGGATTGTCCATTCTGACAGGGGTACTGAGTTCACCAACAATAGACTCTCCAAATTTTGCAACTCTAATCACATTAAGCAATGGTTTGCAGATGCCTACACCCCTCAACAAAATGGACTGGCAGAAATTTTCAACCAAACCATTCTGGACTCCCTCCAAACCATTATCTTGGACTCTTGTTTTTCCCCTTCCTTGTGGCATGAGCTAATATACTCTTCTATGTTGACTCTGAATCAAATTCCTACTTTCAAATTCAAAAAATATCCCTACAAAATCTTCAAAAATCACACTACCCCTCTCCTACTGTCTTCCCATTGGAAATACAATCACCTTTCTCCTGCACCCTAAGAAAATCAGAAAGAACCAAACTTGATCCACCGGGAGGTAAAGGAAAACTCTTAGGATACAGCCCTGAGCTCCAGTTGTATCAAGTTCTATACAACAATGGCAAAATGGTCAACACCAAGAATGTGAACTTTTTGGACTTCAAGCAAAAATCCCCATCTTCTTCAAAATCATCCAACAATCTCCTTCTTCCTGTTTACAAAATTGTTTGGAACTCTCTCCTGAAGAATCTGATGCCAACCCACTTTTGGACTCTGATGAAAAAAATGCTGAGGGAGCTTTGGAGAACACTCTGGAAGCCTCAACTCCTGAAACTAATCTCAAGCGCGACTCTGAGGAGCAAAAAGATTGGCCTGCCATTACCAAATCTGTGGGCAGGGTCTTGCAGGAGCAATCTCTCAACTTTTGGCCTGTCAAGTACAGCTACCAAACATCATCAGCCTCAGCCCATCACAAGAAATTTTCCAAGGCCAAACTTGTGGAACTTCAGAACATTGAAGATCACCAAGTTTGGGAGGACTTTGACGGAACTCCCAACGGTTTTCTAAATACCACCTGGGCTGTTTGCAACAAGCCGGCATCCATCTCTTCTCCTGCAAAGAAAAAAGCAAGGTTATGTATTCAGGGTTTCCTTCAAACCCCTGGTATTGACTTTAGTGAAACCTTTGTTCCAACAGGAAAATTTTCCTCTCTCCTTTTATTATTAGTCTTTGCTCTTGAAAGGAAGCTAACCATTTGACAGCTTGAAGTTAAAAGTGCTTTTTTTATGCTCCTCTCTCCAAAGATATCTTCATTAAGACTCCTTGCAAATCCCACTGCTCAGCTCCTTACCTCAAACTGAAAAAATTGCTTTACGGATTAAAGCAGGCTCCTCTCAATTGGCATGAGACCCTTGTCAATTGGATTAAGTCAATAGGGTATCAACAATCTGAATTGGACGCCTGTGTCTTCTGCAAACCAACATCCCACTCCCATCTTTGTTTCATGTAGATGATCGAGTTGTGGTGGGGGATGTGGAATCTTTTGAATCCCTTTTCTTACTTTGCTTTCCTGACTCAACCACACATGCTCCAGACATTCTTCTTGGCATGGACTTCTCCATCAACAAATCCTCCTGCTCTTTAGCCCAAACTAAGTTGATCCAAAAGGGCCTTGAGATGTTAAAACTGGAATATTGCAACCCTGTACTCACACCTCTCTGTCCAAACATCCAACTTACTCCTGCCAATGACTCTGAAGCGGAAGACTTCTCCAAACTCAATATCAACTACCGCTCCTTTACAGGAATGCTCAACTACTTGGCTTGTAGGACTCAACCTGACCTAGCCGCAGCCACATCCATATAATCCTGCTCCAATCATTGGCAGGGACTCTCCCACTGGAAGCAGGTAGTGCACTGTTGGAAGTATCTTGAGGGTACTATCCATCTTTCTCTCACACTTTCTCCCAAACCTGACTGACCCAACCACCTAATGCACTACTCCAACGCCACCTGGGGGAGTGACACTCACAATTTAACTTCCCAGAGAGGCTCCATATGTTTCTGGAAATTTTTTCCAATAGTCTGGAACAGCAAAAATCAAAAACTGATATCCATGTCATCCACCAATTCAGAGATGAATGACTTAACCTACTGTGCTCAAGAAAACCATTGGCTCTGCAACCTGATCAAAGAACTATGGGGTGCACCTCCTAATCCATCTGTCTTTCCTATTGATAACAAGGGCCTCCGTGACAAATTCAAGAAATTTTTCTCCAATGAAAAAACAAAACATCTTGATATAAAGATTAAGTTCATCTGGGAGAGGGTCAAACTGAAATTGGTCATATTTAAGCTGGTCAGCTCCTGAATGATGATTGACAACTCCCTATCAAAAGCTGAAAGCTATGGATATTTATTGGGTTTATTGAAAGCTTGCTTTGCTCTGTTACCGGCAGCTCTTCTGCTTCC
This sequence comes from Puccinia polysora, assembly GCA_025617555.3. NCBI lineage: Eukaryota > Fungi > Basidiomycota > Pucciniomycetes > Pucciniales > Pucciniaceae > Puccinia > Puccinia polysora. Next base: position 14,769,550 of record CM062643.1, read on the forward strand.
ATTTCTTTTCCTCACCAAATATCTGGTGTGGAATACAGAAGAGTACTTCTCCTTCAATATTTCCAAGTTTGGAAGTTATTGGTCCCTTGCGTCTGTAAAGCCTGAGTGCAACTGTTCACCCTTTGACTGAGAGATAGAGAATTAAGAGTCAAGATCCTTCCAAAAACCTATGACTCCCAATGATCCTCTGCGTCGCAATCCTCCATGATATCCGGGTTGAGGATGCAGCTTAAGTAGCCTACCCCTCAACCCTAAACTAAGTACAACCAGAAAAAAGCAAGAATAATGAAATACAACCCCTAATCACAGAACCCTAGCCTCAACCCTATCCTTCCCATCCCATAATCCAAAACCCATATCCCATGTCCCACATCCCATATCCATTTGTATTAACCGCCTGCCATTATGTCCACCCGGTTCTTCCTTCTCATTGTGCGGCCTTGCACTGCGCCCAACTCAGAGCTTCCTGCGCATGTCCATATCCACCTGATGCGTGATTCCAGATATCCAAGATATATCTGCGTGACCCGGATCTGCGTCTTGCAAAACACAATCCACGCGCAATCCATCCAATCCAATCCAATCCTTCCATCCCGCTTCTCCAGATGCTGAGCCCGCAGCACAACTTTCTGCGGCAAAGCCACACCCATTGCTGAGTGCTCTTCCCCTGCTGAGCCCGCTGCTACTTTTGAGTGCGCAGCGCGCAGCCTATTCCAACTTGCGTCTATAAAAGACCACCACACCCCCCCCAACTTGAGTTCTGTCCCCAGAGATCAAGCACTATCTCACCTGCCCCCACCATACCCAAACAATACCACCTTCAACCATACCCCTTCATTGGACCAAAAGAAAGAAAAGAAAGAAAAAACCCCATCTGACACCCCTCAACAAACATGTCCTGTACCTACTGCAGCCAGAACAGCCTTCTGTTCCAAATTCTTCCGGGCCAAAGCGCCTGTTTCCTGTGCCAAGCCGGAGACCGCCGCTGCTCCCTGTTGGAGGGCATGCCGCACAACCATCCCCAAGGTAGCCCGCGCAAGAGGACCTGTTGCAACTCCTTTGTGATCTCAAGCAACAAGGAGATCTCAAAAAATGAGTGGACTCCGCCAGGCTTGCCTTGCAACCTCCAGTGACGCGCCCCACAAAATCCTCCATTGGGCCAGAGCCACAACTTGGGCTTGCCTTTCTGCCGGGCTGGACCTCTGAGGCGCCAGGATTTTGCAAACTTTGCCAAATTTTGGAATGCCGCCCACAAGTGGGCCGCGCGGGTTTGGATGAATGTACCGGCAATGGACCCAAGGATTCCAAACCTTCCAGCCGCACCTCCTCCATCCCAACCAAGGCTAGCTCCACCTCCGCCACCTCTGCCTCCTCCCACTCCTCCAAGACCAACTCCTCCTCTGGCGCCATCTCCACCGTTTTCATCACAATCACCTTCTGGCAGGTCATTACCAGAGGCCCGGCGCGTGCCATCTCCCATGGTGATTGAGTTGTCACCGGAACCCGCGGCGGCTTTATCCCCTCCGGCTGTGAATCCCAAGATCCCGGAGATCCCCCTGGTTCCAGCTCTCCCCTTGACAAGGTTTGACGCAATGGTAAACAACGCGGAAAAACTCCTCCGGCGGTTCCTATTGGTCCCTTAAATGCACACTGCCCATGCGCAATGCAAGGTCCTGGCTGCTTTCCAATCCCTAGCTGCAATGGCTTGCGCAGATGCGGAGGATTTGATAAGGACTCGGCAGGCTTAGGAGGATTGCCCCCCCTTTCTTCTGTCTTCCCTCCATTCCACCTTGTACTCTTCCCAGCGCCCATTTACAAAGACACGGAATTTTGCCGCGCCATCTTGAGTAGCCTTTGGGATTTTTGAGAACTGTGAGAGAAATAAGAGCCACACGCAAGATCACCAAGAGTGAGAGGATCCGGGCCACTGAGAGTATCCGGTGAGAGTAAGAACATCCGTGCGCAAGATCTGCACTTTTGAGAGAAACCTGTGAGAGTGAGGGATCTGTGAGAGTGAGAAGTATTGTCACACGGTGGTATGTGAAACCATAATAACTGCAAAGCGGACTGGCTTTCATCAAGTCTCATAGCCTTTTGGTTAGGCCTTGCCTCTCATTTGGTTCGCAGTTGTGTGAGGTATGACAGTAGACTGTATGAACCTGTTGCAGGTTCAATTTTCAATCAGGACAAGTTTTGGGAACGGCTTGCTCCTGTGACAATTGTCGGGTTTTCAGCCTGTCAACAGCAAGACTACCGAGTCTTGGTGGCTCCTTATGGCGTTCAGGAGTGTGCCTTAATATGGCTCCATTTTGCAAGGTCATGGGTTAGTGCCACCAGTCATACACACTTTGGGACAAAGTGCCCTTAAACCCGGGGGTACTGTCACACGGTGGTATTTGACACCATAATAACTGCAAAGCGGACTGGCTTTCATCCAGTCTCATAGCCTTTTGGTTAGGCCTTGCCTCTCATTTGGTTTGCAGTTGTGCGAGGTATGACAAGTATCCACTCAAAGTACCTGGACCACCCCAGACAAACTGCCACACAGTTCCCTGTACCCATCTACAGAAAGTAGAGAGTACAAAGAAAACCAGCCGCGCGCGCACATCCATGAGATATAGAAAGAAAAAGAATCCACCCAAGCCCATTTGCACCTCCCATCTATAAGATAACCGAGAAAACTTAAAAAGATTTTTTTTTAAATGCCAACCCATTGCCAAGCCCGCCCCTTTTCTCTTTGACCCACATCTGTACCACGCAACGGGCTTTCCTAGTTCCCTGAATCATCTGTTGGAAATTGTCCATGCGTTTGCTTCCAGATGCAGGGCTTGTCCTCCCGTCTTGGATTGTAAACAAATTGAGCTTCTGCAGATCATGAAAAATCCATAGTGACTTCCCATCCTGCTTAACCACTGCAAAGATCAAACTTGAGTAGCTTGATATTGACTGCTCATAAAGACCTGTCCCCACACGCTTGCACACCAGCTCCAAAAAGGGCCCCCAAACCGCCCGGGGAATTGGAATTGGCTTTATCTGCCAAGGTTTGTGCAGAACTGTTGGAATCACATAAGGGTTTCCTATCTTTCCATTTAATAGTCCTTGCTCTTCAGGTCCAAACGCAAGCGCTCTTTCCTGGAGAACAAGTACCAAAGTCAGAAAATCCCGTTCCTCCGCGCTCAACCAGCCCAGCAGTCCGAAGTTAAGGGCCGCAATCCGCTCTGATTGAATTGCCCATCCTGACACCTTCAGTGGAGATTCTCAGGGGTCCTGCAACCAAGGGATTGGTTGCAGTGGTCCATTCAGATCCTGAAAAATTGCTTTATTCCGGGGACCAACCTTTTGTGCAAACGGCTTATACTTTCCAACATTGCACCGCGCCATCTGCACGCATCCGTTACCATAGGTCCTAGTCAAAGCAAAACCACTGCTTTTGACTTTGCTCACAAGCGTGGCACAATGATAGTTTTTTTGTGAAGTACCTCCTGGCAATGCACACCGAGGAAAGGAACTTAATTCCAGCGCTTGTGTGTCCCGCGCTTCCTGCCTTCTCCCCACCTGCTCCTCACTGGTCAACCGCCCGCACCAAGCCGCAGCTTTCTCCGTGCGGTAACCTTGGCCAACTAGTCAAAATTTGCCAGCGGACCACCCTTGCAAACCAACTCTGCACCGGGATCCTCCTCCTCCTCTCTTGCCAAATCCTGCATCCACTTCCCCAACCCCTGATCACAGAATGTGGTTTTGAATTGACCTCCAGAAAAATCTTCCACCGTTAATGCTTCTGTCCCCACCTCTGGATCAAATGTCATTTTGTGCTTGGAACCCAAACATGAATGGCCGTCCTGAAATAGCCTCCACGCAATCAACCAATTGAAAAGAAAGTGGTTTACAGACTCTTGCGACCTCAATCTCTTCCTCCTCCAAAACCCCATCCATGCAACACGCCCGGCATTAAGCGCGCTAAGCCCCACTGCGCATTTCCGCCGTACCAATCCTATTTTGTCAACCAATCTAGAAGGAAGGAGGTTCACCATAGAACCGCTATCCACCAGCGCCCACAGCTTCCTTCCAGCAATCTTCATCAAAAAATAAGCCAGTGGAGTTGAAACTGATTTCATCCCCACTAGATTGTGCTCCGCCTCATCCCAAGCCAAGTTAACCCATTTCACCGTTGTGGTACCCAATCTGGGACACCTGTGGACCAGTATGGGAAAAGTAAAATTTTTATGAATTTTTTATAGCCTCCATTTAGATCATAAAAAAATTTTTTTTGAAATCATCCCTCACCTCAGCTCAGCCCTCCCTTCTCCTAGTTGTCTAGGAAGATCTCTCAGTGCCCAGTGCTTGGTCCTATGTTCAAGTCACCCTTGCTTTGCGCTGCCATCCACCCTTTTGGCAAATGCGTTGATGAAGACCGGCTTGCCTTGCGGGTTTCTGTCCGGCACCAACACCCCATCAGCATCAGCATCAGCATCAGCATCAATATCATCCTCTCAATTTGATAGACACAATCAACAAGCAAAAACCATCCAATCTTGCTTCAAGCAATCCTTCAAGATTCACATCACATCATTGCATCATCATTGATCATCCCATAGCAGTCCCTCATCCATACCCCCCAACTCATCTTAGCTCAACCCAAGATGCCCTCCCTATTCCCCAATTTGACCAGGGCAAAGGAACTCCTTGGTCATCATCACAAACCACTCACGGCAGTCACCGATTGGATTGATAGAATGTGCAATCCCAACAAGGCTTGCAGAAATCAAGATCTCAACACCTTCATCATCAAACTTGTTGAAAACATCAACCTCATGACCGGCCCCATCACCACCTGATCACCTGGACAAGATTGGTCATGGGAATGATCAATCCCATGACCAACCTTGCACCAAACTAACAGCAAGGTCAATGCCGACTTGCAACGGCCATCATTGCCTTGCTCAACCTCATGACCAGCCCCTTTGATCCATCTCCAAGGGCCGCAAACTTAAATTGTTGTTTGCAACCGTTGGAACCCTTCTCATTTGCCTTTTGACGCTTGCGCGCGACCATCTCTGTTGCGTGTGTGACCAACAATCCTCTAAAAATCCACCTTGACCCTCCTTCAACCAACCGGGCCGGCAGCCGGCCAAACCCGCCATCCACTTCCACCGTTGTCCTTGACGCGGGCAGGTCTCCCCCTTTTCATGCCTTGTTCTTTTTTTGTTTTTTATTCCTATCTCTCCCATGTCAGGCGGTACCTGTTGCCAATCTTCTTCATCACCCCCCCCAAAAAAAAACTTTTTTTCCGCTCTATTTGTAGTACCTCTTCTAAATAGTCTACAGGAACCCATGGCCCATAAAAGGAGGGGCTCTCCCCTGCCTTTTTTTAAGCATCCATGGGAGTATGTGCATGTGTCCCCCCCCTTTATCATTGAAATCAATTCCTCATCCTTATCCGGGGTATATCTATGATTTACCCCCCCTGATCCATTGATCCTGAGTCTTTGCCTCTCTGTGGCCTGATCCTTATTACCAACCAATAGCCTTGCTGGTTGAAGATAATTCTGTCTGTTGGAATTCTTGAGTGTGTTATACCACTCCTTGATCCCTTCCTCTGACCATACTGGTCTTGATCCCTCCTTGATCATCTTTCTGGAGCCAATCACAATTGCTTGAAGAGGTCTTATTAAGCTTAAGACCTGGAGTGTTATACCTCCCTTATTTTTTTTGGAGTTGAATTCTGCCAGCCTACTCTTGATTTCCTTGAGAAGTGTTGAGGTTATCCTTGCTTCAAATGAGTTTACTGTTTGCTTTTAGAGCTTCTTAAACATAGTGCTTTGTCTTGTGCAGCCACCCTCAGTTATCTGGTACCCTTCAAGCGCTTGATTGCGGAGAGTTGGGCAGGTTCATTGAGGACCTGGAGGTTGGTTGGGTTTGAGTTTATCATTCCCAATCTTCTGATGACAACCAGAGTTATTAGCTTGTTGGCATTGTTTACATAAAACAGCTTTTTTCTTCAAAATTTAAACAAACTTTAGCTTCTTTTGTCTAATTTTTTTCCCACATAATATTGGCTCAGATAGTGCTGTTACATTGCTACCAAACTACTATCATTTTTATCTTTTACTACTGGATTCCTCATTTACCAGGTTCTGGACCTTGATCTTGGTTACATTTAAATATTTTTGTAACACTCAGGAGGACAGCCTAAACAGCACCCTTCCCCTCCACAGAACTGCCACAGCTTAGCACCTTTTGGAGTCTTACATTTGGTCCCCCAGGCCGGGATTGAACCAGCAACCTTGGGATTTACAGTCCCAAGGTGAAGAATCAACTCCAAAATCTAATCCAATCCTTTTCTTTTCTTTTCTTTTTTTTTTCCCTGTCATCATTCAGGTCTGATCCGTGGAGGCAACTTGTTCCAGAAGTAAGTCCTCCCAATTGTGCACCATCAGGGCAGGATTGTTGTTGTTTTTGTGAAACTCTACCCTTGCCATGCTTGTGAGCCACCTTGGAACTCTGCTTTTTGGATCCCCTTAGGAACTCTTTCTTCAAATGGAATCTGTTCCCTCCCCCACTTTTTGGAACAAGATGGTCAAGATCAAACCCCAGAACAAGAACCTAGGCCTCAAGGAACAAACGTGGAACAATTTTTTGACTCCTATGAAATGGCTGCGGAAGTGGATGGTGCAAGTGAACATGATATGGCTTATCAGTTACAATTTTTTATCTCCTCTGATGAAGTTATTGAAGTGATTGAATTGTTTGATGGATTCAAAACTCATAACTGGAGGCTCTTGAAGGAGGCTATGTTGGCGTATTGGGGAAAAATAGATGTGGCTAGGTTTACCTTACAGGACTCGGATGCTCTGGTTTCTCAATGGATTTCAAATGGTGGTGTCTCTTCAGCTTCTGATTATCAGTCTTTCAGAAAGTCTTGGGATCCTATGCAGTCTTATCTTATCAGGAAAAATCACATTGACGCTGTGGACAAAATTTGAGTTTTATTTTTCCAATTTTTTTTGCCAGGAGTGCAGGACAGGATTAGGGATGAATTGGTCAACTCTGGATCTATGATCACTACTAGGGATAATTTATTCAAACTCCCTGTCTTTCTGCTCCTTAGGAATGTGGTAGACAAAGTCATGAAAGTTCAAACTGCTTTAACTTTTGAAAAGCCCAGGATCACTGAACCAGTCCATGCTCCTTCTTTCCAAGAATCCAACAAAATCATGAACAAGATGGAAGTAAATCACCAACCTAAATCAAGCCCTCAGGCCAACAAGGATGCTGCTACCATAGATGAGATGACCAAGCTACTTCAGGCTTTTGAGAATAAAATAGATCAGAAAATATCCTCTTTAGCTACCCCTAAACCTGCTAATCCCGTTCCTAAATCCACCTTAGTCTGCTATTACTGTCATAGGGAAGGCCATGGTACTGGTAGATGTCCTGAACTCCAGAAGGACAAGGAGGAGAAATTAGTATAGCAGAAGGGAAATAATTTCTTTCTTACTAATGGTGCTTTGATCCCTTTTGACTCATCTTGTCCAATCCGTCATGTGGTGGAGTCTTACCAACCACCAACTCCCAAGAAGGCATCTCTGGTCTCCTTGGATTTTTGATCATCCTGTGGCACTCCTCAACCTTGGTATCCTCCAGCTATCACTTCTTCTAACTTCGCTGGTGCTTATCAAGCTGATCCAGCTAAGAAAAGTCATGAGGAACCCAAACCTCACAAGTCTCCTCCTGTTCCCTCTTTGATCCTTCAAAAACCTGTCAAACATCAATCTTTGCCTGAGCCCCCTCCCTCTGATGTGGAAGACATGGAAGTAGAAAGGGAACCACTCATGGAAAGGTTCCAGGACTGCTCTAATCCTTCTCCTCCTCTTCAATCTGGTTAACCCCCTCAATCCTCTGATCCTCTTCCAGTACCTGTCTCACCTGATCTTCCTCCCTCCACCCAGCCCAAATTTTGGTTTGAGAGGGGCATTTCCAAGGACTAACCTAATGCTGTGGAAGGATTATTAAAGAAAATTTCCAATCTCAAAATCCCTGATCTGTCTGTGGCTGAACTGCTGTCTATCTCTCCATCTGTGGCTGAAGGCATGAAGAAATGGGTTTCTCGTTGACGTGTGGAAATTGGTCTGGACACATTGAAGGTCTCTTCTGGCACTTTGATGGAGGACTCTGCTGGAATAGATCCCCCTTCAGATGCTAATCTGTATTAATGCCCTCTTGGATTTCTTCCCTGCTATCTTGGTGAATTGGCTAAAACAGTTTCTCTTCTTGTGGATTTGGTTTCTCAGCTCAACTTAATCTCAGATGCTATGGCCTGCAAACTCAAGCTTAGCCCAAGGGTCAGTTTTACTTCTGTGGTCTATGGTATAGGGAATCAGTCATGTGAGCTGGTTGGTATTGCTGAAGATGTCCCTGTTTGAATTGGTCAAAATATTGTTGGAACTTGTCACTTCTGGATCACTCATTTGGAAGTTCCTATGATCTTGGGCCAACCTTTCTTAATGGATATTGGTGCTACCCTGATTTTTTCTGATCAAATTGGGGATAGAATACTTCTCCCTGATACTGATGGCAGAAAAATTGAAGTTCTGCTTTGTTCCTTGGATTCTGGTCGTTGGGAACAAGCTTTCCCTGGTCATTCTCCCAAAAGAGTTCTAAAGGGAAAGCAGAAGGAGAAATCTCATTCCTCTCAGCCTCATTTTTTATTGGATTAGTTGATTCTACTGATAGTTGTGGTTCCTCTCAGCCTCAGACTTCAACTTATGGATCAACTTCAACCTCAGAGGCATATTTTTTGTTTTCCTCATCATCCCTTCCTCATCTAAATAAGATCAAAATTCTAAAACATAAAAAATATGAAAATTCCAAAAATATTTCTTCTCTCTCTGGGTCTGTTGTATCTTCTTTTATTTTTTCCCTTCATCCTGATCAATTATCCTCTACTCCGGTTTTGAATCTCTGCAATGAGTCTAAACAAGATCCCAATCTTGATTCTTTTCTTGGTGGTTTTGGTATGAAGGAGTATGGTTTTAAGTGGAGGCAATGTGGGGTAGAAGTAAGTCCTCCCAATTGTGCACCATCAAGGGCCTCTACTACTTTCATTTTCAAAACTCTACCCTGTTCCTCACATTTGAGCAATGTGTTAGCTTTTGGATCCTCTATTATGGAAAAGGCACCTTTCAAGGACAAGGCGGAACATAAAACTTGGAAGATGTTGGAACTTGGCCTCAGTTTTTTTAGTCAGGTCTCACTGGTCAATGCTTGGAGGAAGAAAGGATTCCTCTCTTTTTCCACCAAGTATAAACCAGTTGCAAAAAGGTTCAACCAGTCAACCAACCAATTCCTCTCAACCTCAACCCTCCTCTTATGCGCCCCCCGCTATCCCCCAATCCTTACTATGGTTTACCTCAATCTCTTACTGGTCCATTCATCCCCTCTGGTTGTGTCACTGAAGAATGTCTGAAAGTGGTCAACTTTGGTCCAGATGGATGGCTCCTTCCTGATGAGTTGAATTTGATCAAAAATGTCTTAGCCCTTAGGGAAAAATATATTACTTTCTGTGAAGAAGAGAGGGGTCTCTTGAAAGAATCCTATGGCCTCCCTTACATTATCCATGTAGTAGAACATGATCCCTGGCAAAAGAAGAAGATCCAAATACCTGCTTCTAAAATTTACCAATTCATCAAGTTGGTCTGAAAACAAGTCCAAACCGGTTTATATGAACAATCAACTTTTAGCTATTCCAGTCCTGTTTTCTGTTTTCTCAAGAGTAATGGTAAACTTAGAGTAGTTCATGATCTCCAGCCTCTAAATAAGTTTACTATTAAAGACTCTGGTATTCCCCCTGCTACTGAAGAATTTGTTGAATCCTTCTCTGGGAGAGCTTGCTATGGCCTAGTTGACATTATGGGTGGCTATGAAAAACAATCCTTACATCCAATTTCTTGTCCTCTCACTACTTTTGATACTCCTCTTGGACATTTCCAACTTACTCAATTACCTCAAGGTGCCACCAATTTGGTTGCAGTCTATCAGGCTCAGATGGTTTGTATCCTCCAGGATGAAATCCCTGATCATGCTGGTATCTTTATTGACAATGGCAGGATTAAAGGTCCAGTTTCTGGTTAGAACAATGAGCTCTTACCCTGGCATTCAGGAATCCGTTAATGCATCTGGGAATATGCAACCACTCTGGAAAGAATCTTGTTTTGAATCAAGGAGTCTGGTCTCACTTTCTCTGGATCCAAATTGGCTGCCTGTGTCCCTGATTTGGAAATTGTTGGTCATGTGGTCTGCAAGGAAGGAAGAAGGATGGCTCCAGCCAAAGTCAAAAAAATTCTCTCCTGGCCTACTCCAATCAATCCAACTGAAGTCAGAGGTTTCTTAGGTGTTGTAATCTATGTTTTAATCTTTATCCCTTCTCTATCCAAAATTTGCATTCCCTTGCGTTGCTTAACCAGGAAGGATTCTGAATGGTCTTGGACCCAAGCTTGTGACCAATCATTTCAGACAATCAAAACAATTGTTGGAAAAGATATTGTTTTGAAGAAGATCACTTATGGACCAAGGGCTGGCAAGATCAAGCTAGCTGTGGACTCTAGTTATCAATCTGTTGGGGCTGTCCTTACTCAGGAAGATGAAAATGGTTTGGATCGTCCTGCTCTGTATGAATATCTTGTTTTTTCAGAGGTGGAATCCAGGTACTCCCAGCCAAAACTGGAACTTTGTGGTGTGGCCCAAATGTTGAAGAAGCTTCAAACTGTTCTCTGGGGTCAACACTTTTGAGTTACAAGTTGATGCACAATCCATTATTGAAATGATCAATGCCCCCAGTCTTCCAAACGCTCCAATGACTTGTTGGGTGGCTTTCATCCAGCTGTTCTCCTTTGATATTGTTCATAGGCCGGGAAAATCTTTCACCATGCCTGACGGTTTATCTCAAAGCCCTCTTGGAGATGAAGAATTGGATGTTGGAGTGGATTTTGACAAGGAGGAACCCTTAATCCTTCCTGTCTTCACCTTTTCCTCTGAAGATTATTCTGGCTTCCAAAAAGGCTTCTGGCTTAAATTAGAGCAGTATCTCTCCACTCTCCAAAGGCCTCCTGATCTCTCTGCTAAAGATTTTTGATCACTTAAAAGGAATTCCTCCAATTTCTTTGTCCAGGGTACTAGCCTTATGAAAAGAGGCAACCCTTGTGCTCTTATTGTTGTCACCATCCCTTTTAAACAAGATTCAATCCTTGGAATTTTCCATGAAGGCCTTGGTCATCGTGGGGAAACCAAAAATTATTTTCAAATATCCAAACAATTCTGGTGGCCATCCTTGAGGAAATCAGTCTCTAAATGGTGCAAGAGTTGTGAAGTATGTCAGAAACGTGATCTTAGGCGCCCAGTCGAAATTTGTTATCCCACTGGAGAGCCCACTGTCTTTGGAAGGGTTGCTATGGATGTGCTTCATATCAAGGCTGGTGGAGCTAAGTACCTCATAGTGGCTAGAGATGATTTTTCTGGATGGGTTGAAGCTAAATTCATTAAGAAACTCAGCTCTGAATCAGTAGCAGCCTTCCTCTATGAGACTTGGACAATGCATTATGGTTTAGCTTGATCTTATTCAACAGATGGTGGCTCTGAGTTTGGCAGAAAACTTGCTGAAATGATCCAATTGCTTCCTGGTCAACATAGGGTGACCACTCCTTATTATCCTGAAGGTCAAGGCATTGTGGAAAGAGGACATGCTCCTTTGAAGTCTGCTCTTGTCAAGCTGGCAGGTGAAAGTGGAAAGAATTGTTGCAAATTTCTTCCTCTGGTCCTCTTCTCTGGTCAAATTTTGACTAAAAAAACACTAGCTACTCACCTTATGAAATTATCTTTGGGCAAAGGGCTGTCCTTCCTCTTGATCTGGAGATGGAATTTTTTCTTAGGTATTTCTTGGGAAAAGGTTTCTTCCACCACTGATCTATTAGTTGCCAGATTCAAGCAACTGGAGCAAAGTGAAGATGTTTGTGACAGAGCTTATCAGAAGATGATGGAGTAAAGAGAAAAATCAGTCCAGTATTGGGAGGATAAGCACTCCAATCAAATCAGGGATCCCTTGAATCCTGGGGATCTAGTCTTAGCTCATAATTGATCCTTGGAAACTCAGTGGGGAAAAATTTTCCCTAACTGCTGGAATGGTCCTTATCAAGTGGTCTTTCAAGTCAGAGATGGATCATATGTTTTGGAGGAGCTGGATGGTAATCAGATAGCTAGAAGGTTCTCTGCTGATCATTTCAAGAAATTTCATTGTTGAGGAGGCAACTTTTCCCAGAAGTAAGTCCTCCCAATTGTGCACCACCAGGGGTCATCTGCTGCGTTTTGTTGTGAAACTCTACTGTATGCCACATATGTGGTCACCTGGGACACCTTATTCATTCTGTTATCTCAGCCACTTCCAGGACCTTTTCCTTGGATGGATCAAGCTCCCTTTTCAATCACCCTCAAGATCAAACGGGCATTTTTCTGTTTCAATTCCTCAGTTTCTTACTTTATATATATCATCAAAGATACTCAGATGCAGACTAGGGACAGTCTGTAAGTTGGGGAGAGATGTGGTACCCAATCTGGGACACCTGTGGACCAGTATGGGAAAAGTAAAATTTTTATGAATTTTTTATAGCCTCCATTTAGATCAAAAAAAAAACTTTTTTTGAAATCATCCCTCAGTTCAGTTCCCTGTTCTCAGCCCTCCCTTCTCTTAGTTGTCTAGGAATATCTCTCAGTGCCCAGTGCTTGGTCCTATGTTCAAGTCACCCTTGCTTTGCGCTGCCATCCACCCTTTTGGAAAATGCGCGGATGAAGACCGGCTTGCCTTGTGGGTTTCTGTCCGGCACCAACACCCCATCAGCATCAGCATCAGCATCAGCATCAGCATCAATATCATCCACTCAATTTGATAGACACAATCAACAAGCAAAAACCATCCAATCTTGCTTCAAGCAATCCTTTAAGATTCACATCACATCATTGCATCATCATTGATTATCCCATAGCAGTCCGTCATCCATACCCACCAACTCATCTTAGCTCAACGAAAGATGCCCTCCCTATTCCCGGATTTGACCAGGGCAAAGGAACTCCTTGTTCATCATCACAAACCACTCACGGCGGTCACCAATTGTATTGATAGAATGTGCAATCCCAACAAGGCTTGCAACAATTGAGATCTCAACACCTTCATCATTGAACTTGTCAAAACCATCAACCTCATGACTTGCCCCATCACCACCTGATCACCTCCACAAGATTGGTCATGGGAATGATCAATCCCATGACCAACCTTGCACCAATCTAACAGCAAGGTCAATGCCAACTTGCAACGGCCCTCATTGCCTCACTCAACCTCATGACCAGCCCCTTTGATCCATCTCCAATGGCTGCAAACTGACATTGTTGTTCGCAACCGTTGGAACCCTTCTCATTTTCCTTTTGACGCTTGCGCGCGACCATCTCTGTTGCGCGCGTGACCAAAAATCCTCCAAAGATCCACCTTGACCCTCCTTCAACCAACCGCGGCAACGGCAAGCCAAACCAGCCATCCACTGCCACCGTTGTCCTCAACCCGGGTAGGTCTCCCCCTTTTCATGCCTTGTTCTTTTTTTGTTGTTTATTCCTCTCTCTCCCATGTCAGGCGGTTCCTGTTGCCAAACTTCTTCATCACCCCCCCCAAAAAAAAAACTTTTTTTCCGCTCTATTTGTAGTACCTCTTGTAAATAGTCTACAGGAACCCATGGCCCATAAAAGGAGGGGCTCTCCCCTTCCTTTTTTTAAGCATCCATGGGAGTATGTGCATGTGTCCCCCCCCCTTTATCATTGAAATCAATTCCTAATCCTCATCCGGGGTATATCTATGATTTACCCCCCCTGATCCATTGATCCTGAGTCTTTGCCTCTCTGTGGCCTGATCCTTATCACCAAACAATAGCCTTGCTGGTTGAAGATAATTCTGTCTGTTGGAATTCTTGAGTTTGTTATACCACTCCTTGATCCCTTCCTCTGACCATACTGGTCTTGATCCCTCCTTGATCATCTTTCTGGAGCCAATCAAAATTGGTTGAAGAGGTCTTATTAAGCTTAAGACCTGGAGTGTTATACCTCCCTTATTTTTTATGGAGTTGAATTCTGCCAGCCTACTCTTGATTTCCTTGAGAATTGTTGAGGTTATCCTTGCTTTAAATCAGTTTATTGCTTGCTTTTAGAGCTTCTTAAATATAGTGCTTTGTCTTGTGCAGCCACCCTCAGTTATCTGGTACCCTTCAAGCGCTTGATTGCGGAGAGTTGGGCAGGTTCATTGAGAACCTGGAGGTTGGTTGGGTTTGAGTTGATCATTCCCAATCTTCTGCTGAAAACCAGAGTTATTATCTTGTGGGCATTGTTTACATAAAAAAGCTTTGTTCTTTGAACTTTAAACAAACTTTAGCTTCTTTTGTCCAAGCTTTTTCCCACATAATCTTGGCTCAGATAGTGCTGTTACATTGCTACCAAACTACTATCATTTTTATCTTTTACTACTGTATTCCTCATTTACCAGGTTATGGACCTTGATCTTGGTTACATTTAAATATTTTTGTAACACTCAGGAGGGCAGCCTAAGCAGCAACCTTCTCCTCTACAGAACTGCCACTACCTAGCACCGTTTTGAGTCTTACACCGTTGGAGGGATCCTATTGTGCCCACAATCCTTCAGCGCTTGAACCATTTCATCTACCAAAACCAGCAACACTTCCACCAACTCCTTCAAGGTCAAGGGAATATTTGTTTCATTCCCCATCACCCTGCCCACAGTTTCCACTGCCTTCTTCTTTCCCGCTGGATTTACCAGCCGCCTATCCGTTTCCAGAATGTGCGCAACCAGTCTAGGAGCTGCCGGTGTTACCTGTTCCTTGGAATCCACATCCATCCTTTCCACTGCCGCCAACTCCTCCATCAACAACACCCTCACTACTGCTTCCACGCGCAGTGGTTGCCATACCCCTGGACTGGTGACAATCCCCAGAAAGGTTTGAGCAGTTAACGCAGATTCCTGTCCATGCGCGCACACTTGCTCCATAATGGTTGGATTCCCAGGTTTGGAGGAGATCCGCTTGCCCGTTGGGAACATGAATCCCAGTCCCACCAGTCAAAACAATTCCGCCTTGATGTCCTTTTTCATTTTATTGCACCCCAAACGCCAATGCCTCTTGTCCCCGCAGTAATTGCATAACCGCAACACAGGCGGATTTGAAAACAGAAGCGCTCCCCCAAGGTGAGGAGGCGGATTGTGCAAACAAGAAAACATTTTACTCAGGAAGATCCATAGATCCTTCATCAATTGAGTCATTTTGCTAAACTCTGGGCTTGTTGTCAGAGGGTTTGCCTGAGTGAATTCTGTTTTCAAGGGGCCCGCAACTGGAGCTTGCGTTGGTGCTTCTGGGGTGTGAGAAGCGGACTTCTTTGGCCCCGTTGGGAACAATCTTGCCGTGTCCTCAATCAGTTCCTCCAAGTCCAGCTTGCTTTCCACTGTGCAACAAATGACAAGGATGTCTGGAAGTAGCGCAATGTTATCATCCATTAACCTCTTCACCAAGTTGTTGTTGTACATGTGCCGCTGCACCCGCCCGCAGAGTGGGGGACTGAGTCCTCCCAAAAAGGTCCTCTTCATAGCGCCCGTTTGTCCCAATATTACCTTGTTCCTCTGCCAGGTAGCAATAGATCCAATCAAACATTGCTACATAATCCCCCAATTGCGCCCGCATCTGGACTCTGCCATTTGCGCTTACTTCTGCCGCAGCTTTTTCATAGTTGCTTTCCCAAAACCAAGGTTTGCGCCTTCCCCACCGCACCAAAATTTCCGCCTTCAGTTTTGGCCAATTGAGTTCCTCATACCCCTCCATCTCCTCCACATCCCAAAGATTCTCTTCATCAGTGATGAAGAGGACAACAAGCCAAGCCTTATCAGAACCCGTTGCACCTTCCATATTGGCAATTCCTTTGTATCGCGCAAGGAATCACTCAACATCCTCCATGTTAAACCGCATGTGAGGATAGTCCCGCCGCCTGATGTGAATGGGCTTGTGATTGGCACCATTGTTAGAACAAGGGAAACCATATCCCACCCCTGACGTGGGTGGCTTCCAAGAAACCAGAAGAGGAGGAGGAGGAAAAGGCGTGGGGGTAATGTTAGATGACCCCGCAACATTCAATGGTTTGTACTGGGACATTGCACTTGTTAGTTTCAAGAGACAAGGAACAAAAGATTACTTCCTGGCCAGACCCCCAGATGTGGAATACAGAAGATTAATTCTCCTTTAATAGTTCCAAGTTTGGAAGTTATTGATCCCTTGCGTCTGTAAACCCTGAGTGCGACTGTTCACCCTTCAACTGAGAGATAGAGAATTTAGAGTAAAGATCCTTCCAAGAACCTATGACTCCCAATGATCCTCTGTTTTGCAATCCTTCATGATATCTGGGTTGAGGGTGCGGCTTAATTAGCCTACCCCTTAACCCTAACCTAAGTACAACCAGAAACAAGCAACAAAAATGAAATACAACCCCTAAGCACAGAACCATAGCCTCAACCCTATCCTTCCCATCCCATAATCCACAACCCATATCCCATGTCCTATATACCATATCCATCCGTATTACCCGCCTGCCATTACATCCTTCTCATGGCGCAGCCTTGTGCCGCGCCCAAATTGGAGCCCCCCGCGCATTTCTGTATTGGCCAAACGGGCAATTCCAGATATCCAAGTATATCCGTATGACCTGGATCCGCGTCTTGCAACATGCAATCCTTCCATCCCGCTTCTCCAGATGCTGGGCCCAATTTGAATGCTGCTGAGCCCGCAGCGCAACTTGCTGTGGCAAAGCCACACCCATTACTGATTGCGCTGCCCCTGCTGAGCCCGCCGCTACTGCTGAGCGCACAGCATGCATCATATTCCAACTTGCGTCTGTAAAAGACCACCACACCGGGTGTGTTGGAATGAATTGAGGAATGGTAGTCCATCAACTACTCTCTGCCTAGCTACACTCACATTATCTATCTCTCTATGCAATCCCATCTCATTCTCTCCCTTCTTCATATCTGTCAACTACTCATACAACTACAGTAACATCTCACTTCACACAATGTCTTCTTTCACACTTTCCCACTCATTTCCTTTCTACCTTTCTTTCCATTTGTCTACCATCTACTCATGTGTCTATTATTTCTATTCTTCATTTACTTTCTCTCTGCCTTCTCACACTTCAATGCCTCCCTTTGCCCGTCTTCCTATCCTTTCTTCCTTTTGCACCTGTATAAGATGCACCACTCTATCCTTTCTTCCTTTTGAACTCACATAAGACCATCCCTAACTCCTCAAGATTATAATCACTGCCTATCAAACTACCTTTAACGCACCCCTATCCAACCATCTACTTTATCCTCCAATAATCCAAGCATCAGGTCCTCTGTCTTATTTGGTGAGGATTTTCATCACTGGTTGACCCAGGGACAACTCAAATTCATTAATTTTTCTTCTTCCTTTTAGTCCTCCTAGCTTTGTCTCTCTCTCCTCATCCTGATTGTCCTAGTCCTGCTTTTTTTTCTTTATTATAAGCAAATCTACGGTGTGTAGACATTCCTTTCTCTAGCTATTTCTTTCCTTCTATTATTGTATGACTCTGATCCCTTGTCTTGACCACAGTCTGGTTCTACTTTGTTCAGCTCTGCAGCTATCAAGGAAATTGGATTCTTTCACTATTTATAATTTCTATTTCTTCTCTATCCTCCAAACTAATCCTCCATCAATCCTCATCCATCCCCTCATCCTCACTCAAATTTATCAGAACTTGATCATCATCCAAGAATCTAAAAATTTTCTTGATTTTCAAGCCCTGAAGGACAATTGAAAATCCATGAAACTGGCTTGATGGATTGTTATCTCCTATGTTTTTCTAGGCTCTATCTTCCTCTTCATTTTCCCATAATTTCCATCCCCTGATCCTCACTCAAATTGATCAGAACTTGATCATCATCCAAGCTTCTACCAATTGTCTCAATTGTAAAGCCCTCAAGGACAATTGACAATCCAGGAACCTGGCTGGATGGATTTGTATCTCCTACGTTTTTATAGGCTCCACATTCATCATACCTTGAGCATCACCCTTTTTTGCTTCCCCTCAACCCAATTGTGTAATAATTACTTGACTTCGCATATTCCCAATTCTGAATCTTACTCCACCCATCAACTTATCACAATGGTTGCACATATGCTGTCAAGTCTTAATACCCAGAGCCAGTATATTCCTGCTGTGAGACAATTGTCCCATATGAAGGAATTGATGTTACTAGATCTAAGGATGTCAGGCCATTTTCCAGTGCTCATATTGAACTAATGGAGGAATTTCTGAAAACAACCAATTTGATCTTAGAAGGTTGGTCAAACAAGTCTCTTAGGTGTTCAATATTAATCCCCCCTTTAACATTAATCTTGAAATTTGGCTCTTCATCAGATATAAAATAACCAAACATTTGAGACAACTGCAAGACCACTCTCTGGAATGGTGAGTGCCAGAGTGTTTTGGTGCAAGGTGGATGGTCATCGCTGATGTTTTTTCTGGTTGCTTATTTTTTAGGATTAAGAAAAACTTGCCGGTTTCTATTACCACCTTGTAGATCAGTAATCCATGGAACTTACTGGTCTTAATCACAAAGTTCTGTGCCTTGCAATTTGGGACATGATACCAACAGTTAAGGAAAAAAATCTTCCAACCTGAAGATGAAGAATCACAAAGGCAAGTTTTCTCCAATATCTAAACCTTGTAAAATTATAGGGGAGTGTATAGCTCTTGAATATGGTAATCAGCTGAAGCAAGCTATGATTTGATATTTTCCTGTTAAAATTTTTCTATCCTTTAAGACCATGAGATTCATTCCCATATTAATCTGTACCTTTCTCAGTTTTTTGTTGCGTGAAAAACATGTAATAAGAGGTTTTATCAAATAAAAAGACATTGTTCTTCTTGATATCTGACAAGCCCATCAATCCCGTTGAGGTTATGGCTTTAAATTGGCCGCAGAAAAGATGATATGTGTCCTTCAACCTCCAAAAAACTGAATTCCAAAGAAAGAACCAAAGAAATAATCAAAAATCCAAGCTTTCTAGCTCAGGATGATTTTGAGTATCATAATCTTCACCCTGCTAGATTTTTATTCTTCTACTTCTTATTGGTTTTTAGCCTGAGAAACAGGGGTTTAATCCAATTTCTGGTTTTTCAAAATTTTGTTCATCTGCTCCAAATAACTCAGACCATCAATATCCTGGCCTTGAGAAGCAGGTTTTGGATTGAAGTAAAGATAGTTTGGTTAGATCAAATTGGCTTCTCCTATTGCAGTCATATAGGGACCATGTAAACATGTACACATGCCAAATGGTCTTCTTTGAATGATCTTAGAGCTCCATGGAAGCTTGATTGGACCAAGAACTATTGGATGAAAGAATGATGAATTTGAATCATAAATTTGGATTAGAATGGAGTTGGTGGAAGTTGAGTCAATATTTCAAGTGGATCAACAAAGCTTTGATACCCAGAGAAGAGGACATGGATGATTATCTGTAAGAGGAAGAAAAAATTTGAAAAACCTGGATGGGGATAAATTTTAATAGGATCCAATGGGGTTTACCACAAGAGGAGGAGAGGGTTTTTGATCAAGATGGGTTGAGTTTAAGGAGGTGGTAGAGATTCTGTTCATGATGTATTGTATTTCATCAATGATCTTGTGAAGGTATTTGAGCCTGCCACAATACTTGGAGAGATGGTTGAAATTGGATGGGAACGTGGTTTGGTAGATGCTAGCACCAGATGAATGATGGATTTTAATGGATGGAGAATGAATGGTGCTGTTAACCTGGTATGCATCCAGAGGTGAGGATGATGGAGGATGATGGATAAAATGGTGGGTTTGATACTTGAAACACACCATTTTATTGAAACCTACCATTTTGAAATACACCAGTTACAGGGTATGTGTATTTCAGAAACACACCATTCAAATTGTGTGTTTTGTCAAAAAATAAATTTAAGGTTTTCTAACTCTGATATACTGTAATATTATTTTGAGGGAGATCATTTGGAAAAATTGTTTTCATTTTTTTTTTTTTGGTTTTTTCATTTATCTAATTCCATTATTTTTTTATGTGTATTTTAGGGATTAAAAATGAAGAGGGGAGGATAGAACATAGTTGTGCTGAAAGTTCAAGGTGTAAATTGGGTAAATTGATTCTTACAGACACCAAAAACACAGAAAAAACTGAATTTCAGAATGGCCATATTTTTCTTGTAGATGAAAAACATGTCCAGCCCTGAAATAAGGTTTTTTAATAATCAATTTTGAAAAAAAATTGATTATGAATCTAAACTTGTTTAAAAAATGATTGTATAAAATACTTTTTGTGGTCACAAAAGGGGCCCTAGTAAGTTTTGGTCAGCTCAAATTGATTAAGAAATTAATTATAAGGAGCTTCTTTAAATTATCTATTCATGTTGGCCCTCCAATTCAGTCCTTCCCAATCCTGTCTCTTCCATTTTGTCTTCCATTCCACTTTAACTTCCATTCCATTCCTCTTCATTTACTTCCATTCCATTTTGAACTTCTAAATTTGCTTCTAATTTTGCAAAAAAACTTGGTTCCACCCCTTCAGCCTCTGAAATTTAAATGTTTGATGATCCTGAAAAAATAAAAATAGTGATTCAATCTTAGAAACAGCTAAGATGGATGAAATCACTCCCAAAAAAGGCTCACCTGACACAATAATAATAGTGAGTTGATCTTAGAAACAGCTAAGATGGACGCAATAACTCCTGAAAAAGGCTTCTGAGGTCTTAGATACCCCTTAGTAATTTTGAAAGTGATGTTAGTTTCTTGGTCATAGATGCATATTGTAGCAGTTAAAGTCCTACTGACACCCAACACAATTATAATAGTGAGTCAATCTTAGCAAAAGCTAAGATGGAAGCAATCACTCCCAAAAAAGGCTCCTGACTTTTATCCAGAATATGATGAACATAAAGAAATGATATGAGACACTAATGGAGATTTTTGTAGATGAAAAGTTGTGGAGACGGTACTCATGGTATTAGATCCCCTGTTGTAATTTTGGAAGTGATGGGGGATCTAATACTCTACATGATGATGTTGCCTTTTTATATTTTTTTCCCATGGCACTTTCTCAGGCGTAGATCTCTCTCTGGCTCATCTCACAAGATTATGTCACTGCGCTTGGACTCATATGATGTCATTGGCTCCCTTAATATTACAGGTTCCCATCTTGTTTTTTGTAGAGTTCTGTGAATATCAATATGAAACCCCACTTGGCACATTCTCAAAAATTATTATCATAATCAGTTTGCTGATTGGTCCCACATATGTAGGTAGTGGTGGAGGTTTTTCCATAAAATACCTTTGGAACCTTGGAAATAATGGAAGACCCATTAGTTAGTTTCTTTCCTCTCCTTTACATCTATTTACTACTCTCAATTACTAGTGGTTGAATCTCCTAGAAACTAAATCTTGGGATCAGGGGGTGATTTGTAATTTACTTGGGGAACATTTCAGAAAATCCAGATCCCACTGTCCTGTGAAATAATCCCCTCCACGCGTACCTGCGCTCCTCATCTTCCTGTCACAAGTCTCCTTCTCATTTAACGTCCATGTCATTTCCTTTTTCTTTTTCCTTCTTTTTCCTCAGTCCACCTCAAGAGTTAGAGACCAACTGAACATCAACCTCAACCTCAACCTCAACCTCAACCTCACCTCATCATCTATGCAACCTCATTCACCTGAATACTCAATCAACTCATCATCAAATGTCAAACTCAACTACCCTCAACTCATCTTCTATTGACTCTGACTCGCCGCTCTCTAATTTCTTTTCTTCTCTATTTTTATTTCATAGTTTCTTCCTTTTCTCATCTTACCCTAAAAACGTCTTCACTCAAATGTCAACTAAACCGTATTGTGTTCATCAATAACCTTCCTGGTAAGATTGTCACCTACAACAGCCATATCTTAACCTTTGATCCTGATCTCAGATGCCTCTTCCTATTCAAAGATTCTCCCTTTCTTTCCTTCAACTTTTGTGCCTCTTTTTGTCAACTATCAACTCCAAACCAGTCCTCTTCCAAGGTCAAGTCTTCTCCTGTTTCCTGGTGTTGGTTGTCTTTATTTATTTCCTCTTTTTCAAGATTCTTTCTTTCTTTGATTAAAGACTGATTTCAATGTCGGCGCAGCCCTCTTTGTTCTTAAATAATTCATTCTTCTTTCAGCAATTCAACACAGTTCAAAGCCAAAGATAAATCTGACAAATCTAATTGAACTCATGGAGGGATTTTGCAATGATGGTTTTTGTCAAATTATCCTCAAAGCTGCTCTTGAGGCCGTACCTGTTCTCTTGGACAAAAACTATTCCATATGGAAGGACAAGATGAAAATTCTACTGGAACTCAAAGGAGTCAAGGATGCTCTAGAAGATGATCAGAAAAATCTCAGTCCAAAAGACAACATGGAAACTCGAGTTATTCTTCTTTCTTGCATTGATTCCGTCACTCACAATAATGTGGTCAACCCAACAAATATCTCTTCAGCTAGGCTTCTCTGGAAAAAAATTGAAGAATGTTTTGCCTCCTCTCAGACTGCAAATTGAGCCCGCTTCTTCAAAAAATTTCTTTACCAACAATTCAAACCTTAATCTATCAATCAGTTTATCACTGAAACTAAGATCTCTTTAAAGAAGATGGTAGATGTTGGAATTGATCTTGCAGATGATATCCTTTCTTACCTCATTCTCTTTAAATTTCCTCCTTCTCTCCACCCTCTCCGTCAACAAATAATGCACTCAGACAAGATAGTCACTATGGATCTTGTTCTGAATCATCTAATTCAACTCAACAACAAAACTAAAGTTAAATCCAAAGAAGCAAAAATCAGTGATATGGCACTCATCTCATCTCGACCATCAAAGAAGCCCATTCCCAGAGAATTTTGATGCAAGAAAGGATACCATAACCCTCAATCTCCTGATCATTCCGCTGATAAGTGTTGACACCTCCACAAGCATCTGGCACCTGACTGGTGGAAGGAATTGCAGGCAAACTGGCAAGCACAGCTCAGCTCTAATCCAAAAAACAAAGAATTCGCGCATTACGTAACCCTCCTAACTACTTGGGTCCAAGAAATAAATCCACTCAATCACATCATTCTCTACTCAGGCACATCTTGCCACATGTTTAACTCTCAAAATTTCTTTATCCATCTTGAAGAATGCGCTGGAGATGACTTCATAAACACAGGAAAAGAAAACGCTAAGCTTGCTATCAAAGGAAAAGGAATTGTGAAACTCAGCTGTAGAAACTCTGTTATTACTCTTACTAACTTCCTTTTTGTTCCCAATCTCGTGGTAAATCTGATTAGCCCTGGAGAATTAATCTCATCAAATAATTGCACGCTTTCCTCCGTTTGCAATCAATTCTCTCTTTTGTCCAACTTGAAACTTGCCTTCTCAGGATTTATCCAAGAAAATCTTTTTGTCCTTAACCCCCCTTCTCGCATTGACAACAACAACAAATTCAGTCATCTTTCGCTCAAGAAACCCAATCTCAAGAAAATCAAACTTCTTCACCAGTCCTTTGGACATGCAAGTTTCTATCAACTCAAAAATCTTTTCCTGTCCATTCAGACAGACCTGCTTTCAACTTTCCAATGCAAGGACTGTGTATTTTCCAAAATCACCAAAGCTTCCTTCAAGAGGACTTCTAATCCATCCTCAAAAACCTTCAAAAAACTTCACCTTGACTTGATTGGTCCCATTTCTCCTTCTGGGAGAAATGACATGAATTATATTCTTTCCATCATAGACAATCATTCGGGGTACATTTCAGCCATCCCTCTCCAGTACAAATCAGAAGCATGTCAACAAATCAAAATTATTCTTAATCACAAAAAACAAAAAAGAAATAGATACCCTGCAACGATCTGTACCAATGGTGGCGGTGGATTTATCTCATCAGAACTCAAAGAATTCTTCAAGAACAATTCAATCCAGCATCTCATTACTGAACCGTACCACCACAAACACAACAGAAAAATTGAGAGAGCTAACAGAACCATCTCAGAGTCTATACAAGCTATCCTTAGAAGTTCCAAACTCCCTCTCAATCTATGGGAAGAGGTTGCAAAGTCAGCGTGCTTTGCCTTAAGCCAAATTCCCAAATTTCCAAACTCCTGTTCTCCTTATCAGATCTTCCATGGAAAGTCTCTTCCAATTGACTATTTCCACCCAATAGGGTCCAAAGTTGTCTATCTCGATTACAAAATCAACCGCAGATAAAATTTCAAAGATTGAGGGCTTCCAGGTACCCTTGTGGGTTATAACCCCAATTTTCACTCTTAACAAATTCTAAAACCTGACAACACCATTATTTCTTCCAAAAATATTAAAATTCTCAAGAAGGACAATCAAACGCAGTCTCCCTGTACCACAAACTCTCCTGAAGAGTCTCAGAAACTCAAAATTGACTACAATCTGCCCATCCTCACCAATGATCCTTCTTCTGCCAACAACTGCTCCTCTGAATCTTCAACTGAAAACCAATCATCATCATCTACTCCAACTCCCAATCTTCCAGACACATCTTCAGTTAATACGGAATGTGACTCCTCTGAAGAACTTGCGCAAAAACTCAATCCTTGATATTATCTTCGAAACAGATCAAATTTGAATCCACATCAACGTTACGGCTACCATCACTACTACTTCCCCAAAACCTATGAACAGGCAAAATGATGCTCCAATTCTCTCAAGTGGGACATCTCCATGGATTCCAAATTGAACGGAATCAAATCTGTTGAAGTATGGGAGGATGACAATGGTCCCAAACTGGAGAATCCTCTTAATACTACTTGGATGTATCGTTTGAAGGACAATTGCCATGGGGACCCACTCATCTATAAAAGTTGTCTGTGCGTTCAAGGATTCAACCAAATCTACGGATTGGATTATCAATACACGTTCTCTCCTACTGGAAAGGCCGCCTCATTACGGATTGCTCTCTTGTTTGGTCTCTTTCACTCACTTCCCATCACTCAATTCAACGTTAAGAGTGCTTTTCTGCACGCGCCCCTAACTGACAAAGTTATTATCAAAAGGCCCAAAGGCTCAAAAAGAAAATTTGAATTTCTCATCCTTTGAAAATCCCTTTACGGCTTCAAACAAGCACCCGCAAATTGGTTCAACACCCTCACTTCATGGATCCGCAAACAAGGTTTTCATGAATCAATATCTGATCCCTGCTGTAAGACTCCAAACGGTGCTAAGCCGTGGCAGTTCTGTGGAGGGGAAAGGGGCTGTTTAGGCTGCCCTCCTAGGAGTTACAATAATATTTAAATGTAACCGGAATCAAGGTCCAGAACCTTATGGATGAGAAATCAAAGTAAGGGAAGAGGATAAGAGTTGTTGGTAGCGATGGAAACAACACTATCTGAGGCAAGATGGTGCGGGTAAAGACTTGAACAAATAAGTCAAGGTTTGTTCAGAGTTCAATAGAACAAGGCAGTTGTAAGTAACAACGCCCACAAGCTAATAAATCTGGTTGTCAGCAGCTGATTAGGAAAGATCAACTCAATCCCAACCAACCTCCAGGTTCTCAATGAACCTGCCCAACTCTCCGCAATCAAGCGCTTGAAGGGTACCAGATAACTGTGGGAGGCTGAAAAAAACAAAAGTAATTTGTTTATGAAGCTCTAGAAGAAAATCAACAACGAATTCGAGCAAGAATATCCCAACACTTCTCAAGGGACTCAAGAATAGCGTGGCGAAATTCAACCTTAAAGAAGAAGGGAGGTATAACACTCCAGGTTTTAAGCTTAATAAAACCTCTTCAATCAAACGTGATTGGCTCCAGAAAGATGATCAAGGAGAGATCAAGACCAGTATGGTCGGAAAAAGGGATCAGAGTGGTATAACACACCCAAGAATTCAGACAGGAATTCTTCTTCAACCAGCAAGGCTATTGGTTGGTGATAAGGATCAAGGTCACAAGGGACAGAGTTTGAGTACAGAGGCTCAAAGAATCAAGGGGAAATCATGGATATACCCGGATAAGTTGCTCAGATAAGTGGGGAAGGATGCCCACGGATAAGTTGATTATGATGATGGGGGAAACAGATGAGATGAGATGATGATGGTCTCCTAGGATGCTGGGCCAAAAGGCAGGGGAGAGCCCCTCCTTTTATAGACATGAGGCCCTGTATACTATGTACAAGAGATACTACAAATAGGTGCGGGAAAATGAAAACATAAAAAAAAAAAAGATGACATGAGAGGAAAGAAAAAAAGAAATGTTGCCTGCATTGAGAATGACCGCGGGAAACCAGATGGACACCCGCGACAGCGGTCGCGGGTGTCAACAACGGCTTTCGTCGCCCAATCGGCGGCGAAAGCGGGGTGAAGGTTCCAACGGCTGCGAGCGGTCGCTCGCGATCGTTGGTCGGATCAGATGATGGGCAAGATGGACCGTTGTAGTTAGCGTTCCTTCTGATAGTACTACTCGAACCACTTGATTGATTGTAGGCCGATGAGAATTGGGTTGGGTTGGATGATGATGATGATGATGATGATGCTGATTTGTTGGTGTGGGTGTTGGCAGGACGATGGTTTCAATTGGAGGGTGGATAATCGGACCTTCAATCGATCTGACAAGGATGGTGGTGGTTGGATGAGTTGATCTGTTGTTGGGTACAATGGCTCCAATTGGTGAGGGATGAGTGATGGTGGAATCGATGATGATCCGAGGAGGGATGATGGATGGAGGCAGATGGGGATGAGTTTGATCTTGGGTTATCCTGGTGATGGTAGTGATGGTGGTGGTGATGATGGTGTGGTGGATGAGATCGATCGAATGATAGTTGACGACTGTCGCGACAAGCGACAGCGTTGGTTGGATGAGAGGATTGGGAAGGATCAAAGGGATCGTTGAAGGTGGTTCGACGATCGCTCGCGTTGCCAAAAGTCAGGGCCGCGAGAGCGACAAGTAGGAGTTAAACATAGAAGGGGGGGATTGAAGCGGAGAGACAGGCAAGAGGCCTGTCCTAGACCGCTAGGACAGGGAGAAGTTGAGAGATGGGGGGAAATGAAGGTACCCATAGGGGTACAACCAAAAAAAATATTTTTTTTTTTTTTCCGTGGTGTCCCGGATTGGTCACCACACTTCTTATACATCCATTCCAACTCAAATTCCGTTCTTTTCTTTCACGTGGAAAATCTCATCCTTGTAGGCCTCAGTGACAATTTCCAAGACAAATTCTTAAAGAGATTCCCCAAGTCCATTCACCACAAACCCAACAAAATACTTGGAATGAAGTACAAACGCTATGAAAATAAAATCCTGCTCTCACAGCCCAAACATATTGAACACGGTCTGGAAGAGTTGAAAATGTTAGATTTCAAGCCATCTTCAGTTACCTTAACCGCCAACGTCAACCTAATGTCAGCCACGGATGAAGAGCATGAAGAATTTAAATCCCTCAATATCAACTACCAATCTACAGTCTTTCTCATCAACTATATTGCCTGTCTTACTCGTCTGGATCTCAGTTTTGCAGTTTCAAGTCTTGCTCGATTTTGTGAAAAACCTGCAATACGCCTTTGGAGAGAGGTAAAAAGATGTTGGAAATATCTCAAGACCACAAATGACATGAAAATTACGCTACAAGTCAACAATCAAAACACTCAAATTCAATGTTATAGCAACGCAACCTGGAGTGAAGATGCAGAAACAAGACACTCACAATCTGGTCATCTCTCTCTACTCTTCAAATCACTCATCTCCTGGAGTAGCTACAGACAGCGAAATGTCACAAACTCTAAAACCAAAGCAGAGCTCAATCCCTTAGTTGATTCTTTCCTTGAAGCCATTTGGATGAGAGGACTTGTTGCCAAACTCTGGAAGAAAAACATCAAACCTAGTCAACACTTCATTGATAATAAGGGTCTCAACAATAAACTCAAAAAGTTTGGATGAAATTCCAAAACTCGTCACATTGACATCAAAACAAAAGCACTTTGCAAAGAACTCAAACTCAAAAATTTGTCCATTGACTTGATTCTGGCAACTGATATGAAAGCCAATGGACTCACAAAGGCTTTACCTCCAGCCTCTCTCTTACCCCTCCAGCAACTAATAAATCTGTCTTTCAACTCTTCAATCTTACCAGTCATAGGGGGTGTGAAATAATCCCCTCTGCGCATACCCGCGCTCCTCATCTTCCTGTCACAAGTCTCCTTCTCATTTCACATCCATGTCATTTCATTTTTCTTTTTAATTCTTTTTCCTCAGTCCACCTCAAGAGTTAGAGACCAACTGAACATCAACTTCAACCTCAACCTCAACCTCACCTCATCATCTACGCAACCTCATTCACCTGAATACTCAATCAACTCATCATCAAATCTCAAACTCAACTACCCTCAACACATCTTCTATCAACTCTGACTCGCCGCTCTCTAATTTCTTTTCTTCTCTTTTTTTATTTCATAGTTTCTTCCTTTTCTCATCTTACCCTAAAAACGTCTTCACTCAAATGTCAACTAAACCGTATTGTGTTCATCAATAACCTGCCTGGTAAGATTGTCACCTACAACAGCCATATCTTAACCTTCAATCCTGATCTCAGATGCCTCTTCCTATTCAAAGATTCTCCCTTTATTTCCTTCAACTTTTGTGCCTCTTTTTGTCAACTATCAACTCCAATCCATTCCTTTTCCAACGTCAAGTCTTCTCCTTTTGCCTGGTGTTGGTTGTCTTTATTTATTTCCTCTTTTTCAAGATTCTTTCTTTCTTTGATTCAAGACTGATTTCAATGTTGACGCAGCCCTCTTTGTTCTTAAATAATTTATTCTTCTTTCAGCAATTCAACATGTCCCATGCCACTGGCTTTGTTGGTTCTCTTCTAATTGGCTCTGATAGGGCGAAGTGACAATCCACTTTGAAAATTTAACATTTCCTATGTTGATCTTAGTCTTTAAAGAAATATTAAACAAAGAGAAGACAATATGGTGATCATGATGAGATGAGGTGAAGGAAAACAAGGCAGGTTCAAGGGTCACCTTCAAAGAAAGACCCAGCACAGTTGAAAAGGGTAATTAGGGCAGAAAAGAAAATTATGGGACTGGAGTAGGCAGTTTAAGCAGAGTTGATTCAGGCTAGAGAGAGTGAGACACAGAAAAGGACAAAAGAGAAAAAGACCTTTGCAATCACCAGACTCAGATCCCAGGATACAGTTGGTGCAGAGTGAAAGTTTCACAAAGAGGAGCATCCCCGTTTCTGAGCCGGCAGTTAAAATTAAGGAAAATCCAGGAGGCAGGTAGATTGAACGCACTGCGTGGGTGGGGGCATCATCCAAATCAGTGGGTTGAAGCACATACGCGCATTGTCCATCCCAGTGAGGCTGAAGGCAATTATTATTACACCAAAAGCCTACAATTTAAATGGGTAGAATTGTTAACAGAGCTTGGAAAAGATCAATCACACCTCTGAATAAAACTATCACATTGGAAATTAGTTTGAGAAATTCAGGTAGTGGGTATAATTGAGTAATTAATGGGTATATATAGTATAGCAGTAGGAACTTAGTAAGGACTTGAAAAAATTGAGTGATGACAGAGTCTTGCTAGAGGCTTTCCAGTGCTTGAAAATTCAATAAACAGGCATATTTCAAATTCAAAGCTCTTGGTTTATTTCTTGAAATCATTTCAACATATCCCCTCTCCTCAGTAAAGTCCACCTCAGTCCATAAGTGTGAAACTAAAAGCATCTCACAATCAAATTCAATCCTATTCTAATTTTGACTTTAAAGATAACTTTTATCTCTGGTAAATCACTTGCAATTGCACTTGCATTTTGCTGTACCATCTACAAACAGTTCTGATTCCGCATGAAATTGGGATCAAAACTTTGCACTTCCACCTCTTTTAAGCTATGGATCTTGCACAAGACTAGTCAACACTTCCAAGCCATTTCTGGTAATTTTTAAAATTCAATTCATAGCCTGGTTATTCAACAATCCAACCACCTTCTAAAATTCATCAAAACATTAACCATTCCCAGGACTCATTTTTCTTTTGTAAAATTCATACAATTCATTACTATGTTCTTAATTTGATTTTATTTTAACTCGCATGTTTTAATCAACTGCTTGTAATTCAATGTCTTCATTTTATTTAGTATTGCAATCCCGTACAGTTGCTGCATCCTTTCTTTTCTAGATAGAGATGAAATCATTAGGTTATTTCTAGTCATCCAAACTACAATATATATTAACTTAAACAGAAACTACCTTTCCTTTTCATTTTTTTCTGTCAGTTAGTTAATTCTTTAAAATATTTCATACTTCTGAGTCTGAGTATTTACAGTTAGATTTGCCTCATTTCCTTATTGTAAAATTTCTGCTTGCACCTTGAACTTAACCTTGAGCCCTAGTAAACAATTCAAAGAAAAGCCTTGCTAAATTTGAGATTTATTTTAGCTTTGGTCTTTCTCATTTGCACCACATCTTCCTGAATATTTTCCCATTTTTAGTAAATGGCATGGGTGGTTAAAAATATCTAAGGCTTAAATGCAGTAGTATTTTCAGACAGGGAGCTTAAGTTTACACATTAAATTTGCACAACCACTCCTGTGTATTCCACCACCAAATTCACCATGAAAAAAAGTGCTGCAAATGATGGAAGATGTTGAACCAAGAGTTTGATGAAAATTTTCTTGGGGATGATGCTTAAAACTGGAGATATTAATTATTTGGTTGGATTCAATTATTTCCTTGTTTATTTAATTAATCCCACAGGAATTGGAATCTAAGAAAAAAAATTAATGTATTTTTTTGATGCCTACTCTGCAGCCAGGGAGTTAATAGGGTGTATGAGCATTAGAAAACGTGCCATTTTTTTGATGGTGGGTTTCAGAAAAATACCCTGTTTTCTAACCTGCTATTAAAAATAAAAAAAAAAACACTTAGTTCACATCAGAAATGTCAGAGTTACCTAAAAATAAATAGGTTTTTTCAGATAAAGTATTTTTAAGGTTTTTGCAACCTCAACCACACATCAGTCTATTTAATACACCCCTGGTTTCCCACCTTCTTCTACCTCCAAACCAACCAGAAAAATTTTATTACTCACTCTCATAACTTTATTGCTCTCATCACTTCATCAATCTCATCAATTCATTGCTCTCATCACTTTATTTCTCTCATCACTTCATCACTCTCATAACTTTATTGCTCTCATCACTTTCTCACTATCATCACTTTATTGATCTAATCAAGTCATCTCTCTCATCACTTCATTGCTCTCATATCTTTATTTATATCCTCATCACTTCAACAGTCTTATCCTTTTATTGCTCTTATGCTTTTCAAATGGCCCGTCACAAATCTCCCCCCACAAGTCCACACACAAATTCAATCAACCAAAGCAAACATTCCCAATGAACTATACAACAAACTATCCTCCCCCATCAGCTTCCAAATTCTCAAGTCAGCTCAAGAGAGCTTGTCAAATCACCCTGGTAAACTGGCTCAAAACTCCCTCAAAATATGAGACTTGCTTTTTATCTGAAAATGAAACATGAGTTGGCCAACCTCCATCCTCTAAGGTTCATGGTTATCTCCTGATTGCCAATGAACTCAAGAATAAAACAAAAGCTAGACTGGGTCTTTCATCAAAACCAATGAAGGAGTGATTCAAGAACTATCAATCAAAGTACAAAAAGGCCCACTCAATTTCAATCCCCCCTGGCTTTGGTATCACTGACTCAAATAAAACCAAGGGAATTAATTTTTTTTTTGATAATTTGCACTTGATGTTTCCTTTTTTTCTTCAAATTGATGAAATATTTGGAAAGGCAAACATTACCCCTTGAGCTTATTTTGATTCCCAACAATCTGATTTGGTTGATGCTGAGTACTTGACTGTAAATTCTCAGCCTAGAAATTATCATCCTGATGGAAACTTTGAGTGGAACCAATTTGAGGCTGAGGAGGACATTCCAAAACAACCATCTCCAATCATGTCTACATTAGGGTGTATCAGAGTTAGAAAAACTGCCATTGTTTTTTTGAAAAAAACATGCCATTTTGATGGTGGATTTCTGAAATACACATACCCCCTTACTGGTATATTTCAAAGTGGTGTGTTTCATGGAAATGTGAAATTTCAAAAATAAAATCTGAAATTTATGCATCATTATCAATCCAAAATACATTGCATGAAAAAAACCCATCCACTCCTCCACATCAGCAAATCCATAAGAAATCCATCTCCATTGCTTCACACACATCTCACCTCCATTGTTTCACACACATTCCATCTCCATTTCTTTGCATATCCATTGCTTCACACACATCTCATCATCATATTATTGATTTCTTCCTAAAAGTTTCCAATAAAACTTCCAGGCAGAAAGTTTAAAACAAAAAAAACCTGACTAAAGCTATCCCACTGGTTGTTTCTCTTTTTAGATTGGAATCAAATTGAAATGGAGCAGCAATGGATTCTACCCGTCACAATTGCTTCCTTTCATGAGTGATTTTCTGGTTTGAAGTAGGTGAAAAATCACATCACAGTTATTTTTTTTTTCAACCAAGAATCCTAGGCTGGCTTGTTTTTTTTTTTTAATATTTGTTATTTTATTTTTATTTGTGGACAGAAGAAAAAAAAACAGAATTGACTGTCAACTCCTTCCAAAACCTCACCAATTAGCCTCACTCATTTTGGCTGCCTTCCAAACCTCACCCAATCACCCACCACCTCCAACTTACCAACATCACCCAATTTCTGTCCACCTCTGACTCACAATCCACCTCCAAATCACCAACCCTGCCCACCCACCCACCCTCAACCACCGGCCTCCACCTCCCCTCTGTAGCGCCTCATGTAAGCCCCCACCCCCTCCTCCTTGCCCTTACCCTCACACTCAACTTTTTGATCAATTGGAAATCAATTTTGAATCAATCAAGCAATTGATTGCAAATTAATTGAGCAATTTATTTAATATTCATTTACCAATAAATTTCAAATTGATTGCAAATAAATCAACCAATTGATTGCAAATTGATTGAACAATCAATTGCAAATTGATTGACCAATTGATTGAAAATTGATTGACCAATCAATCAACCCATCAATTTTCAACTAATTGATTGCAAATTGATTGACCAATCAATCAACCCATCAATTTGAAACCAATTGACCAATTGATTTTCAGTCAATTGATTTATCAATTTGCAATTCATTTCTAATTGATGCAGGCCCCTGATCTTGGTTATTTTGATATATCTTTTTTTGGTATTTATTGTTATAATTCCAATACTCAAGTGATTTTCAGTTAAGTTTTTTTTTTCATTGTTTGGTGTGTAAACATGTGTGGGTGACCCATGAATTTTTTTCTTGGTTTTGGTTTCCATTTTTTTGTTAGGATAAGCACAAGGTGTTTTTTTCATTCCATTATGTGTGAAAAATGATCATCACATAACTGACCATCTCTAATGAAGATTTTTTACCTCTTTTTTTTTGGTTTGGGTTTGATTATGGGTTGTCTCTGAATTATTTTCAATATTTCTTTTGATCCTATGCAATAAGTCAACGATTTTATTTCTTGGTTGGAACCACGAGTAAAAATGAGTAGCCAGAGATGTTGCCTTTGTCAATATGAGGAGAGTTGTAAAAAAATTCCAAGGTGAAAGTGATGTGTGGGGAGCAATCAAAAGGTGTAGGCTTGGAACCAAATTCCAAAAAAGAGAAAGAGGGGATGTAGTTGTCCTTCATGGTATCACCATTTGATTCAAAGGAAAAATTGGCCAAATTGCAAAAAATTTTTTCAAGAATTTGGGATACTTTGTCTGCGTTAAGGTTGAGGAAAGCATCCTCTTGAGGAGAAGATCTAATGGATGATTTCTTCACATAAAATCCAAATAACTCTGAAGGGTGCATCAATTTTTTCCATCCAACTGCCTACATGTTTCCACCCCAAGATCTTGAAGGACCAACTGGGTTGACAAATTTTTTTGAACAATGAAGGAAAGTGGTGAAAAAGTTTATTTCCTTCTTATTTTGTTCTGAGAGTTTATCCAAGGGCACAAACTCAATTATTGCCACCAGGGCTTGGTGATCAGATT
The DNA here is from genome assembly GCA_025617555.3 of Puccinia polysora. Classification (NCBI taxonomy): domain Eukaryota; kingdom Fungi; phylum Basidiomycota; class Pucciniomycetes; order Pucciniales; family Pucciniaceae; genus Puccinia; species Puccinia polysora. The sequence goes on from CM062643.1 coordinate 14,803,784, forward strand.
CATCAAGTAATCTGATCACCAAGCCCTGGTGGAAGAAATGGAACCGTTGTTATGAATGAAGGCAATAGAGTTTGGAACAGTTGCTGGAAGCGTAAGTCAGGGAGGAGATGAAGCTTTTGCCTTTCATACATAGGTTTGTGGAAATTCTGTCTTCTTGGAACCATGTATTTATTTTGTAATAGAGAATTCAAAGCCAACCAAGTTGATTCCAAATCAGAGTCTGAATTGGATTCTGAATGACAGTCAAATACTAAAAAAAGTTCAGTCATCTTTTCTGCATTTTCACCTTGCTGCCAAGAATTTTGATGGGACATGTTGAGAAAGATGGTGATTTGATGTGGTGTGATGAGATGATGATGGTATTTTTGTGAATATGGATATGTGAAGCAATAGAGATGTGAAGCAATAGAGATGTGAAGCAATACAGATTTCAAGTAATGGATATGTGAAGCAATGGAGATGAGATGTGTGTGATGTGATGGAGATGGGACTTATATGTATTTGCTGATGTGGATGGGTGTTTTAGATGTGATGGATTGTGGATGGATGATGATGCATAAATGGTGGGTTTGATGGTGGGTTTGATTTTTGAAATCCGCCATTTTCATGAAACCAGCCATTTTGAAATACACCAGTTAGGGGGTATGTGTATTACAGAAACCTGCCATTAAAAATGGAGTGTTTGGTTAAAAAAATGGCATTTTTCTAATGGCGGGTTTGCTAACTCTGATACGCCCTAATGGCGGGTTTCTGAAATACACATACCCCCTAACTGGTGTATTTCAAAAAGGCGGGTTTCATGAAAATGGCGGCTTTAAAACATCAAACCCGCAATGAAACTGCCATTTATGCATAATAATTCATCCAGAATCCATCACATCCAAAACACCCATCCACATCAGCAAATCCATACCAATCCCATCTCCATCAAATCACACACATCTCATCTCCATTGCTTCAAATCTCTATTGCTTCACATCTCTATTCCTTCACATCTTCTCATCTCCATTGCTTCACATCTCTATTGCTTCATATCTGCATCTTCACACAAATCCCATCATCATCTCATCAACCCACATTAAATTACCATCTTTCTCAAAATATCCCATCAAAATTCCTGGCAGCAAGTTGAAAACACAAAAAAGCTGACTGAACTTTTGTCAGTATTTGAATGCAATGGAGACTCCAATTCAGACTCTGATTTGGAATCAACTTGGTTGGCTTTGAATGCTCTATTACAAAAGCAATACATGGTTCCAAGAAGACAAAATTTCCACAACCCTATGTATGAAAGGCAAAAGCTTCATCTCTTCCCTGAATTAAGCTTCCAGCAACTGTTCCAAACTCTATTGCCTTCATTCATAAAACTTTTGGAGATTATTGAAGACAAGCACATCTTCCAGAACAATTCTTGGAATCCTCAACGCAATCCAGCTATCCAACTGGGTGTTGCTCTTTGCAGATTGGGATCAAATTGAAATGGAGCAGCAATTCATTTATTAGAAAATCTATTCTCAGTTGTTCATGGAACCATTGACTCATACACCAAAAGAGTCATGATTGCTATCCTATCTTTCCGTAGCTCAGTCCTTTGTTGTCAAAACAAAGAAGAACGCAAGGAGATATCTCAAGTAATGAACACTGAAGGCTTTCCTGGTTGCATTGGTTTTTTTGATGGAACCACCATCCCCTTGAGTCAAAAACCCAGCCTAGATTGTAACCACTATTTTGATTGGAACAAAGGCAATTGATTCATTTCATTTCCAAAGCCTTTGATAATAAACTGACCAATTTTGTTTTATTGGTTTTTATAGATACTCTGTGGCACCAAAACCTGTTTGTGATAACATCAAGAAGTTCATATCCCTCCATGCTGGCCTTCCGGGTTCTGTAATGATTCATATTTTTTGAATTGGATGCGGATTTCCCAACAACCAGAGAAATACTTTGACCAAGATCAATACCTTCTGGCCAATTCAGCTTATGCTAGTGGGAAATATGTGGTTTGAGAATACTGGAATGTTTTGTCCAACAATCAAGGAAAAATTGATTTCAACTATCATCTTGACCAATCACCAGTTTGGATTGAGCATGCCATAGGAGTCCTGAAAGGAAGATGGGCCAGCTTAAGGGAAATTCAAAACCATCTTCAAAATCCAAAGACATGAATTTCCTCATCAACTGGATTATCACTTGTGTCATCCTTCACAATCTTTTGGCTGACATCATAGATGAATGTGACAAAATATTTGATGATATTCCTGATCCTCCTCAAGTTATCCTGGTCTCATCTTGTGCCTCATCTTCTTCTATGAGAGAACAGATTCTTCCTCTCACCCTTGTTCACTTTGATGAGTAATGTTTTACTTTTAATTAGGTAAAAAATACTTTCACCAAATTGTTTTGGTTTTGTTTTTTCACCCAAGATTCCTAGGATGAGTTTTTACTTTTTTTTTCTCATTTGGTGGGGTTGACTGAGGCAAAACAGAATCAAAGCTTCCAAACCTCCCACCTCACCCCACCAAACCACCCGTAAAACTACCCACCTCACCCCACCAAACCATTTGGTGGTCCACTCCTTCCTCCTCCTTACCAACCACCTCCACCTCACCCACCACCTCCCCTCCTCCTTTGGTCAGAACCCCTGGTAGGCTTCCCCCCCTCCTCCTCATCCTCCCCATCATCCTCCCCATCATCCAATGCTCATCCTCTGATTCATCCACCTCTATTCCCCTTCATGACTGCCACCCCCTTGGTTGATGCCCCATGTAAGCTCCATCCTCCCTCCTCCTCATTCCCCTTTTCCATCCCTCTCACCTGCTCTCACTTCCTCCCACTCACTCACTAAAACCCCCCTCTCCCCCTTCCCTTGTTCTCCCCGCCATCTTGCTTGGCTTGCCTCCTTGATCTTGCTTGCTTTGCTTGCCTCCTTGCTCTTGCTTGCTTGGCTTGCCTCCTCTCTCTCACTTGCTTGGCTTGCCGCCCCCCCCCCCCTGCCCTTGTGCCTCCTCACTTGGCTAGCCCTTGGCTTGCTTCCCCCCCCCCTTGCTCCTCCTTTCAAGCCCCTCCTTGCCCCCCTTTGTCTCCCTTGGCTTGCCAGCCCCCCATTTCCCCCCTTTGAATCCCCCTCAATTGTCATTGCCAGCCCCCCGCCCCTTGCTCCTCCTCTCTGGCCCCCCCTTGCCTCCCCTTCAGCTTTGCCCTTGGCATGCCAACCCCCCCCCCCCCCTTGCTCCTCCTTGCCCACCCCCCCTTGCTCCTCCTTGCCCACCCCCCCTTGCCCACCCCCCTTTGGCTCCACCCTTGGCTCTCCGCCCCCCCCCCCCTTGCCCACCCCCCTTTGGCTCCACCCTTGGCTCTCTGCCCCCCCCTTGCTCCTCCTTGCCAGCCCCCCTTTGCCCCCCCTTGTCTCCCTAGGCTTGCTGGCCCCGCCCCACACCTTACTCTCATCCACTGCCCAACCCAAGGCCCCCCCCAAAGCCCCGCCCAATTTGATAGCACCGTGGTATTTTTTTTGTTTTTTTGGTAATAAGCCTGGCCCAATTAGCTCATGCCCACGCCCATTGATTTTTTAATTTTTTTAATTTTTTTTTTTTTTTGGTGATCACATGACTGACATGGGTTTTTTTGTAACCCTTCTTTGACCCCTTTTCCTTCAATGCTATCCCTTCTCCCACCGCACTCACAATGTTATACTCCAAATTGAATCCCTTCTTGATCCTCACCCCAAGTCAAGAATTTGCCTTGGAGGGAACAGGATGGAAGGAGATGAGGTGAAAAAAATAAAGAGAGGTGGCAAGCAGAGGTCTTTGAAGCAAAAGAGGGATCAAATGAGGGCATCAGAAGTCTCTTTGGAACTTGCAGAGGGGGGCATCCATGAAACGTTTGTATGGTCAGGGTGGAAACTATGACCTTTTGATCTGTATCCTTCCATCACTGCTGAAAAGAGAAAGAACAATTGAAAACCCTCACCCACTGAGTTCAAACATTCCAAGCAGACAATCAAGGGATTCCGTTTCTTCAGCCATGAAAAAGTAATTGTTCTCAATAAATCTGATCACAATGGTCTTGTTTCAATAATTGGATTTGTCCCATTGGAGAAACTCTCTGACCAAGACAAGAACAAAATCAACTTTGTGACAAATTTCCTTCATCAGTCAAAAAAATTTGTCAACACTGTTGGTCCCTCACGATCTTGGGGCGGAAAAATGTGGTCAATTGGATGGAAAAAATCAATGGACCCCTTTGAGTTACTTGGATGCTATTTGGAGCAATCATCTATTCAATCTTCCCCTCAAGAGTGTGCTCTTCTCAATCTTAAGGCAGAAAAGGTCTCTAAAATTTTAGGACAAATTTTTTGCAATTCTGCCAGACTTTCTTGGAATCAAACAGTGAAATAATGAAGGAAAACGGCATCCCCTCCTTCTAATCACTCAAATTTGGTTCTTGGCCTACTCCCTTTGACTGCTCTTGACATTTTGCTTTCACATCCAACTCTTTTTACAACTCACCTCACATTGACAAAGGTGAAATCTCTGAGTATTCCTTTTTAATTGAAGTTCCAACAAAGAAATCAAATGGACAACTTATTGAAACTAAAGACAAATATGAAGTATCAGATGGCCAATTTTTTTTTCCTGACCTTGGCTTTGGAATTTATTTCAAGCAAAAAGGTATAGTGAAAATGGTTTGGGCAGCCAATAAGTACAAGCACTGTACTTTTCCTGCTGTGGAGACTGCCACTCATACAAGAATGGCAATGTAAATGAAAATCAACAAAACAACTCAAAACACTTTCAGGGACTTGGCAAGTGGGAAAGTATATTCCAGGAAAAAAAATAAAAATAGAAAGAAAATACATTTTTTATTGGTGGGGTTAAAAATAGTCTTAAGCATTGTTGTAATCAAAAACAATTTGTTTTTCTTTCCAAGTTTTTCATCAAATAAAATATATTTACAAGCCCAGAATTTGAGTAATCTTCTTTAATTAATCTACTGTTCTACTGCTACCAATGTATTCCGCAGCCATTGACCACTTATCCTTTTTTTCTGTTGCCAGTCATTCCCTCTCCATTTCCAGTTGTGCTTGCTGTAGATTCTTCTCCTTTTCCTCTTTTTAAAATTCTAGCTCAGCCTGTTTTGACTTCCACTTGGAATCCCATTTTTGTTGATGAGCCAAACTCTTGGCTTTCTGATTTTGCAAATTTATAGCCAGTTGACAATCCCACTTCTCCTTTTCAAACTAATTTTTTTCAGATTCAATTTGCAATTTCACTGTTTTTCAGAGGGGAATAGGAATGAGCTTTATTTTGAAAGCAAGGAGAATCCAATGGAAACTTGAATCTTGCTTCTCCATGATCTCCTCAAAACCTGAAAAAATTTGAAGTGTTTCTCCTCTTTTGAATGCTATTGGGGTTGATTTTGATGGAACCAGAGGACTTTTGCTTTCCCTTTGCAGAGGATGTTTTTGTGGGAAAATCATTGCTCTCATTTGAAGGGGATGTTGGAGGCCCCATCGACTTGAGTTTTTGGCCATTCATTAATGGATAAGCCTGTTTCTTTCAAATCTAAATAAGTCAGGATTAACCAGACAGAAGAGAAAAGAACTTTTTTCCTTACTTGAGCAGATGTTGATGGCAATGGTGATATGGGAATGAAATTCTCCTCATTGGCCAAGTTCTCTGGTTCTTCCACCCCAGGAAGAGAGGAATCAAAAGAAGTAAGTGAGGGGTATAAGGTTGGGTTTGACTCATCAATCAATGCGGAAGTAGGAATGATTGTAGCTGATTGTGTTTGAATATCCTCCTTGGCATTGGATGGGGGCCACTCCAAGGCAAAGGTTTCATCAAGATCCTAACTTCTAGGCTGAGCATCCCCAGCCAAGTCCTTGGCGTCATCTGAATCAGATTTTTGGGTGTCAAAAGCAGCTAGAGGGGTGATGTTGGCCTTCTTTCCAAAGATTTCATACATTTTAATATAAAAAGTACAAATGGATTTCAACTTATCAACCACTGAGTTGATTCCTTTGGCTTTGTCAGAGTTGGTGATACCAAAGCCAGTGGAGATTGACATGGAGTGGGCCTTTTTGTACTTGGCTCAATAATTTTTGAATTTCTCCCTCATCTTTTTGGATTAAAGTTCCAGACTACCTTTTGTTTTATTCTTGAGTTCATTGGCCATCAGGAGATAACCATTGACCTTAGAGGAGGGAGGTTGGCCAAAGTGTGTTTTGTTGTTGGATCCAAAGCAAGAATTGCAGTTGGATGGAAGTTTGAGCCATTTTACCAGGATGATGTGATCAGCTCTCTTGAGCTGAATTGAGTCTTTGGAAGCTGATGAGGGAGGATTTTTGGATTTTGAGTTCCTGGGGGATGTTTGCTTTGGTCTATTGCATTGTTTAGTGGACTTGCGGGGGGATTGCTGAGGGTCCTTTTTAAAGTGATTAAGAAAAGAGGATAGCAAGAGATGAGAGTGATGGAGTGAAAATAGGGATAAATCAATGAGAGTTAGGATTTGATGAAAGCAATAAAGCAATGAGGGTGATGGATTGATGAGGATAGTGATGCAATGAGAGTTGGCTTTAGCTGGATGTGATGAAAGTGATAAAATGAATGATATTTGATGAAGCAAAGAGGATAGCAAGAGATGAGAGTGATGAAGTGACAAGAGGGATAAAGCAATGAGAGTTAGGATGGGACAAAAGCAATAAAGAAATTAGGGTGAGGGTGTGATGAAGATAGTGATGCAATGAGAGTTAGCTTTAGCTGGATGTGATGAAAGCAATAAAGTGAATGAGATTTAGCTGGATGTGATGAAAGCAATAAAGTTATGAGAGTGATGAAGTGATTATGATAGTGATGAAAAGATGATGAGTGATGAATCAAATTTTGTTCCAATGAGGGTGGAGGTAGAATTTTTCCAAGGTGAGAGGTGGAAAACCAGGGGTGTACAAAGTGGACAGGTGGTGGAAGCCTTTATATACTTTACTTGAAAAAAACCACTTATTTCCAGGTAACTCTGACACGTCTCATGTGATATAAGTGGTGTTTTTGATTTTTAATGGCATGTTTTAAATGGCTGATTTGGTTTGAAACCTGCCATTTTTTAATGGCGGGTTTTCTCAACCCTGATACGCCCTAATGGATTTTTTTCCAAATGGCCTGGGGAAATCTTGACTTTCCCCATCAGATAGATGAATTCTCAATTTTTCCATGTTTTTTATTTTTGGAAAAAATTTATCTACATTCCATCAGAAATATTCCAGATTGCAAAAAGAAATGAACTTTTTCTCATTTTTCCTATTTTTCTTACATTGATTTTTTTTTGTTTCAAATCTGAGCCCAGATTTGAATTCTTTGCAAAAAATGATATTAAATTTTGTCTTAAAAGTTAAATCCTAATTTATGTTCAGTATTGAATTATTCAAAAATCTCTAACTCCACCAGACCCCAGGGGGGTCTGGGTGCCTTATTTTAGCCCCACAAGGCCAAAATTATTTTTCAAAGCACTTCATAGACCCAAAAAGTCATCAAAATTTTTCCTCTTTTCAAAGTGATTGTTGGAACCTTAAAATTCTTGTTTTGCAATCCCAGGAAGCCCCTTGAAACTTTCAAGGCCTACAAATGCCCTAAATAGTCTTGTTTTCCCACAGATGCAGCTCCTTAAAACTTAAATTTTAAAATTCACACATTCTTTTTTATCAAAATTCTTTATAAGTTTAAAAGCCTTCCTGAAGTGGGAATAGGTTTCAAAAGTCATCATTTAAGAATTTTCTTTCTATATTGAAAACTTTTTTTGAAGAAGTTTTGAATTTAATAAAGAAAATTGCCAAAATGAAAACTTTCTTCATAGAAAGTTGCAGACTCAGAAAATTTGAATGTTTTAATTTTTCCAAGGAAACCCAAGTATAAAAATTATATATGTAACAAGGAAAAAATTAAGTCAGAAACAAATGGCAGTGTATATTTCAGGAAATATTGATGAATTAAGGCTATTTCATTATTGGAACTGTGATGGCTATTTACAGGCATAATCCAAACTTAAACCAAACTGACCACAATATAGGAGTCATAGGTACTGGGAAGGAGTATCCTGAGAAAAAATTAAGTTCTTCAGAGCCTACAATTTGAAAATTGGATGCAAAGAAAAATGCAAAATGAAAGCACTGTGGGGCTTTTGGACAACATAATTAATTTAAAAGGAATTTTTTCACACTTTGGGATCAATAAGCTGATTTTGGTTTTGATGAATGGAGAAGGGGAGAGAAAGACCAGATTTTGACAAAGGCATAGTATAAAATAAGTTGTGAAAGCATGTATTCATGCAGATTTAAAATGATGGGATAAGGGTGCAATTGAATTGGGCAGAGAAATTTGAGGATTCCTTGCAGACCAGATCAGTCAAGGGGGATTAACCAAGGTGTGATTTAATGAATCAGATTTGGTAGTAAAAATTTGGAGATGCTAAAAAAATAGACAATAAAACTTAATTTGATCATTGAAGATAATCATGCATGGATAATTAGTGTGTGATAGTCATTTTTGGAGTTTAAGAATGATGTGTATTGGTTTCTTTCTAATGAATTTTATTCATATTTAATTAAAAATTTAAAGAAGTATATCATCCCTTACATAGGAGCAAGGGGGATAAATGGGCCATGCTAAATTCACACCAAAATCATTACCAAAATCATTCCAATTTTGAAAATTGGCATGCTTTAAACAGTTGATTTTTCAAAAATGAAGCCAAAAGATTTCATTGGAATGATTATAGTTATTTATATTATAATAATACCAATTGATATTCTTTCCCAACCCATTAAAGGTGTGCAGCCTTTTAAAGGTGTAATTGGTGTGATTATAGTAATTCCTATACTATAATCATGCCAATGAGCATGCTTCCCCACCCCAGGAAGGCATGCAGCCTTTTAAAGGTTTAAAGGAGTTTCAGGGGTGGTAGAAAACACAATTTGATGGCTTCTTGGGCCCCAAAAGGCCTTCAAAGATTAATTGAGACCCTGGGGAGCTTCATTAAGGCCTGAAGACCCCCTGTGGGGTCTGTCTAGGGTAGAATATTTTGGAAAATTGGTATATGGACACCAATTGAGTAAATTTAACATGTAATAATTCTTTAAATATCATTTTTTTTGCAAGAAATTCTAATCTGACCTCATATTTTTTGAAAAAATCCATCCAATAAATGTAAGGAAAATAAGAAAAACAGTAAAAGCTCATAATATTAACACAGAGTGGAATAATCCTGGTGGAACATAAATAATTTTCTCCAAGAGATAAAAAATAAAAAAATGCTACATATTCCTAAATCATGCTTGGAATTTCAAAAATTCTAAATATTCAAATAAAAAATATCATCAAGTACATAAATAATTATTAAAAAAATGAGAAAAATACTTCTTTGATAAAAATTCAATATTTGTGATTGAATTTAAATACCTTTGTACAAAGAATAAAAAAAATGAAAAATACTACATATGTCTATTTCAAAATTGAAATTTAAATATTTTCAAATAAAAAAATCAAATCCTTTCAATAAAATTCAATAAAACCATGCTATAAACCACTTTTTAATTAGGGATGTAATTTTTTCCACAGGTCCAACCACTTTGTATATTCTATTTCCCGGGTATTAAAACCCTCCCTGACCTAAATTCTTTCAAAATTTTTATTATAAGGTGGAATTGGAACATAATTATTCAATAAAACCCTCTATTTACTCATTTTCAAGGCTATGAAATGACATTCATCCACAAAATCAATGAAAGCAGGGGGGTTTGAATTTAAATGAAAATCAAAAGTAAAAAATGACAATAATTGTGCATTGGAGATTCAGAATATTAGGGTGTATCAAAGTTAGCAAACCTGCCATTAGAAAACCGCCGTTTTTTTGACCAAACCCGCCGTTTTTCATGGCGGTTTTCTGAAATACACATACCCCCTAACTGGTGTATTTCAAAATGGCGGGTTTCATGAAAATGGCGAATTTCAAACATCAAACCTGCCATTAAACCCGCCATTTATGCATCATCATCATCCATCCACCATCCATCACATCTAAAACACCCATCCACATCAGAAAATCCATACCGGTTGCATCTCCATTGCATCACACACATCTCATCTCCATCCCTTCAAATATCTATCAATTTTAACATCTCCATCTTCACACAAATCCCATCATGATCTCATCACACCACATCACATCACCATCTTCCTCAACATTTCCAATCAAACTTCCCGCCAGAAAGTTGAAAATGCATAAAAGCTGACTGAACTTTTGCTACTGTTTGACTCCCATTCAGACTCTGATTCAGATTCCAATTTATAATCAACTTAGTTAACTTTGAATTCTCTGTTGGAAAAGTAATACATGGTTCCAAGAATACACACCCTCCACAACCCTATGTATGAAAGGCAAAAGCTTCATCTCATCCCTGACTTGAGCTTCCGGCAAATATTCCAAACTTTGTTTACTTCATTCATGAAACCTTTGGAGATGATTGAAGACCACCACATCTTCCAGAACAATTCTTGGAATCCTCAAAGCAATCCAGCCATCCAACTTTCTAGTGCTCTTTTTAGATTGGAATCAAATGGAGATGGAGCAGCAATCAATCAATTGGAAAATCTATTCTCAGTTAGTTATGGAAGCATTGAATTATACACCAAAAGAGTCATGATTGCTATCCTATCTTTCCATTGCTCAGTCCTCTCTTGGCCAACCAAAGAAGACCCCAAGGAGATATCTCAAGTAATGGAGACCAAAGACTTTCCTGGTTGCGTTGGTTTTGTTGATTGAACCACCATCCCCTTGAGTCAAAAACCCAAGCTAGATGGCAACCACTATTTTTATTTCAAAAAAGGCAACTGATTCATTTCTTTTCCAATGACTTTGATAACACCTTTGATCACATCAATGACCAAATATGTTTCATCTTTTTTTTAGAGACTCCATGGCCCTACAACTTGTTTGTGATAACAACAAGAAGTTCATATCCCTCCATGCTGGCCTTCCAGGTTCTTGTCATGATTCATACGTGTTCAATTGGATGAAAATTTCCCAAAAAAAAGGGAACTACTTTGACCAAGATCAATAACTTCTGGCCAAGTCAGCTTATGCTAGTGGCAAATATGTTTCCAGCATACTGGAAAGTTTCATATAAAAATCAAGGAAAAACCAATTTCAACTATCATCTTTCCCAATCACAAGTTTGGATTTAGCATGCCATAGGAGTCCTGAAAGGAAGATGGGCCAGCTTAAGGGAAATGCAAAACCAGCTTCAAAACCCCAAAGACATGAAGTTCCTCATAAACTGGATTATCACTTGTGTAATCCTTCACAATCTTTTGGCCAACATCAAAGTTGAATGGGACAAAATATTTGAAGATGATATTCCTGACCCGCCTCAAGTCATCCCTGTCTCATCATTTCCCTCATCTTTTTCTATGATAGAGCTTATTCTTCCTCTCACCCTTTCTAGCTTTGATGAGTAATTTTTTATTTTTAAATAGGTGAAAAATAACTTCACAGTAAGTTTTTTTTTGTTTTTCACCCAAGTTTCCAGGCTGAGTCATTTTCTTTTTCTTTTTTTTTAGGGGACTTAGACAAAATCAAAAAATACCTCCAACTCATACCCCACCACTTGCCAGCCCACCCACCCCTCCCCTCCACCTCACCGCTCCAACACTTCCACCTCACCCCACTCACACACCGGTCACCTTCCTTCCTCCTCCTCATCAAACCTCCTCCTTCACCTCAGCAACCTAACCAACTTCACCAGCCTCATCAACCTCACCAAGAAACTTGCCTCACCAAGCTCCCCAAAACATCCACCATCCAACTCACCAACAGACTCAGTGAGTCCCCTTACCTCATTCCTTCCACTCACTAAACCACCCTTGCTTACATCTCCTCTGAGCTTCCCCCAGGTTGTCTCTCTCAGCTCCACCTCATCTCATTTGGATCCCCCTCCTCATCTGGTAAGCCCCTCCCTTCTCTTTCTCCCCCCTTCCTCCTCCTCCTCCTCCTCCTGCCTTGCTTGACCAACCCCCACCAATCAATTTGGTTTTGATTGATTGATCAAACAATTGGTTGCAATTCAATCAATTTTTTGATCAATTTGCAATCAATCAAGCAATTGATTTGCATTTGATCACTTGATTTTTTTGCAATAAATTGTTTGATTGTTTTGCAATCTATCAAGAAATTGTTTTGCAATCAATCAAGCAATTGTTTCACAATCAATCAAGTGATCAATTGTCAATGCCTTGTGCACCTTTTTTCTGAGATTTCTTGGGAGCTGACCTCCAGTTCTTTTCTTTTCTTTTTTATCTTTTTTATTTTTAGGTGTCTCTGTACTGCACCAGAAGCCAAAAGGGTGTTTTTTGGCTTTTTCAGGTGTTCTTTACCATGGAAGGTAGGTTTTTTTTCAATTTTAATTTTTTTGATAACTTTGCTTTTCAGTGTGTTTCATGGGTCACTCATGCCAATTTTTTGGGGGGTGATTCAGCTTCCAGTGTCCCTGGGTTCAAATTCAGGTTTTTTTTCTTTTTTTTTATTCAATCATATTTCACCAATGATTTCTATTGGGCTGACTTTGTTTTTTTTTTTTTTTGGAAAACATTTGACTACTTTTGGGGAAGATCCAATTCTTCTACCACCCCCCTCAAAATATTATACAAACAATCAAATCCTGTCTTGTTCATCACCCCAATCTAAGTATAGGATTGGGAGGGAACAAGATGGAAGGAGATGGCTTGAAAAACATACAGAGAGGTGGGAAGATTAGGGCTGCTATCCAAAAGAGCCTTCAATCTTGGGATTCAGAAATGTCTTTGGAAGTTACTGAGAAAGGTATTGATGAAGAGGTGGTCTGGTCTGGTCGGAAACCACATCCTTTGGATCTGTACACTTCAATTGCTGCCAAAAAGAAAAATGATAGTTGAAAAACCCCCCAGGAAGAGTTTGAGCAAGCAAAAAAAACAATCAAACGGTTCAATTTCTTCCACCGTGGAAAAGTAATTGCCCTCAATTGATCAGATCACCAAGCCCTGGTTGCAATAATTGAATTTGTGCCCTTGGATAAACTCTCAGAACCAGATAATAAGGAAATCAACTTTTTCACCACTTTCCTTCATGGTTCAAACAAATTTGTCAACCTGGTTGGTCCTTCAAGATCTTGGGGTGGAAACATGTGGGCAGTTGGATGGCAAAATTCAATGCACCCTTTGGAGTTATTTGGAAATTATGTGAAGAAATCATCTATTAGATCTTCTCCTCAAGAGTATGCTTTCATCAACCTTAAGGCCAACAAAGTATCCCAAATTCTAGGACAAATTTTTTGCAATTTGGCCAAAAGTTCCTTTGAATAAAACCGTGATACCATTAAGGACAACACCATCCCCTCTTTCTCTTTGTTGGAATTTGGTTCCAAGCCTACATCTTTTGATTGCTCCCCATACATCACTTTGACATTGGATTTGTTTTACAACTCTCCTCATATTGACAAAGGCAACATCTCTGGCTACTCCTTTTTACTCATGGTTCCAACCAAGAAATCAAATGGTTGACTTATTGAAAATACGGAGAAATATCAAGTATTGGATGGCCAATTTGTTTTTCCTGACCTTGGCTTTGGAATTTATTTCAAGCAAAAAGGTATATTCAAAATGGTTTGGGCAGCTAATAAGTACAAGCACTGTACCTTTCCTGCTGTGGACACAGCAACCATATACCAGAGTGGCCATTTCACTTCAAATTAATAAAACAAATAGAAACACTTGTAGGGACTTGAATAATAGCCAAATTTACTCCAGAAAAAAATATAAATAGAAAAAAAGAAGATCTGTATGTTGATGTGGTTAATAATAATCTAAAACACTGTAATCAAAAATAATTTTTTTGTTTTTCTTTCACCCATGGAAATATATTTACAAGCCCAGCATTTGAGTAATCTTCTGTATTTCATCTACTTTTTTACTGCTCCCAATGCAAGCCAAGGCTACTGATACCTTATCCTCTTGTTTGGTTGCAAGTTGTTCCCTCTCCTTTTCGAGTTTTGCTTGCTGTTGATCCTTCTACTTTTCCTCTTTTTAAAACTCTAGCTCAGCCTGTTTCAACTTCCACTTAGCATCCCATTTTTGTTGATCAGCCAAACTCTTGGATTTCTGCTTTTGAACATCCATGGCCAGTTGACAATCCCACTTTTGCTTTTCAAACTCAAGTTTTTTGGATTCAATTTGTGATTTGACTAATTTTTGAAGGGGAAAAGCAATGAGCATGATTTTGAAAGCAAGTATATTCAACCAATGGACTTACATGAATCTTTCTTCTCCCTGATTTCTTCAATTCCCAAAAAACCTGAAGTGTTTCTCCTCTTTTGATGACTTTTGGGGTTTATATTGATGGAATTGGAGGCCTTTTGCTTACCCTTGGCAGAGGAGGTTTGAGTCTTATAGTCTTCACTAGTGTTCAAAGGTGATGTGGAAGGCCCCATTGGCTTGAGTTTTTGGCCATTCAGGAATTGATGATCCTTTTTTTGAAAAAAATAAAACAGTCAGGATTAACCAGACCGAAGAGAAAAGAGGTTGGTTCTTTACTTGAACCAATGTTGAGGGTAATGGAGACTGACGAGTATTTTGTTCCGCATCAGCAAGGGTGATGAGAGTTTCTAACCCAGGAAGAGAGCAATCCAAAGAAGGAGGGGAGGGGTCCAAGGTATGGTTTGACACATCAATCAACTCAGAAGTAGACGTGATTGGAGCTAATGGCGTTTGAATACCCGCCTTGTCATTGGATGGGGTCACTCCAAGCCAAAGGTTTCTTCAGAATCACCATTGCTAGGCTGAGAATCCCCAGAAAAGTCCTCAGCGTCAACTGAAGTGGATTTTTGGGCATCAAAAGTGGCTAAACGTGTGATGTTGGCCTTCTTTCCAAAGATTTCATCCATTTGAATATAAAAAGGAAAAATGGAGTCCAAATTATCAACCACCGAGTTGATTCCCTTGGCTTTGTCAGAGTTGGTGATACCAAAGCTGGTGGAGATCGAAATGGAGTGGGCCTTTTTGTACTTGGATCAATAATTCTTGAATTGCTCCCTCATCTGTTTGGATGACAGATCCAGCCTACCTTTTGTTTTTTTCTTGTGTTCATTGGCCATCAGGAGATAACCATTGACCTTAGAGGATGGAGGTTGGCCAACACATGTTTCATTGTCTGATCAAAGCAGGCATCATAGTTGGAGGCAATTTTGAGCCAGTTGACCAGGATGATGTGATCAGCTCTCTTGAGCTGACTTGAGCCCTTGGAAGATGATGGGGAAGAATTTTTTGTTGTGGAGTTATATGGCAATGTTTGCTTTGGTGTGTTGGACTTTTGTGTGGACTTGTGGGGGGAGGTTTGCTGAGGGGCCATTTGGAAAGAGTAAGGGCAATAAGGTGATGAGAGGGATAAAGTGAAAAGCAAGATGAGGTGATGATAGATATGAATTGATGAGAGCAATAAAGTGACAAGAGCAATAAAACAATGATTGGATTCTTTGGATGAAGTTGGAGGTACAAGTTCTTGTTGGAGGTAGAGTGATGAGAGCAATAAAGTGGTGAGTGATCAAGTGATGAGGGTGATAAATTGATGAGAGTGATGATGAGAGTGATAAAGTGATTAGAGTGGTGAATCTTTTGATGATGCTTCTGGAGGTAAATAAATTTGCAATGAGGTTGGAGGTAGAAGGAGGGGGGAAGCCAGGGGTGGATGACGTGGACAGATGGCAGAAGCCCTCAAATACTTTATTTGAAAAAACCCACTTATTTCATGTTAACTTTGACAATTCTGATGTGAAATAAGTGGTTTTTTTTTATTTTTAATGGAAGGTTTGAAATGGCAGATTTGGCTTGAAACCCGCCATTAAAAAATGGCAGTTTTGGTTAATTTTGATACGCCCCATTTGGAATTCATTTGGTAAGCACATGAAATAAATGTGGCAACTTCACCCAATGCTTTTCCAAAAACTTCAAACCATCAGAACCAATTCTTTCTGGAAATTGTTAGTAAGTCAAGGGATAACCAAACTTACTCCAAAGACCTTGAAAAAATAATTTTTTTCTTTCCAATTACAATTTGTATTTATTCCTGAATCTCAGAATTTTCCCTAACCTGATGAGCCAAAACATAGCTACCAAAATTACCATCCCTTACAGGATCATAAAAATATTCCAAATAATTTTATAAAAGACTTGGAAGCTGAGAACTAAATCTACTCCTCTTTGGCCTCATAGAAATAAATGAATTTGAAAAAGATTGAATTGGGATTAAATTATTTGAAGATGATTGAACTGGAATATAAAAAATTGAAGGTGGCTGAACTGGTTGAATTGCTTGATTGAATTAAGCCTGTGGGTTTTTTTCAGGAGAATGAAAACTCTCAGGTTGAGCTATTAAGGCTTTAATATTCACTTTGTCTGATTCAGCTTTTGACCTCTCATATATTTTTTTGAAGAGCAGCATATTCAGCTCTTTTGGCTTGGATTTTTTTCCTTATCAACTCTTCTTTATTTTTCCAGATTTTCTTTTTTGCTTTGAATTTTGCCTTGCCTTCAGATTATCAGCATTTTTTGATCTTTTTCTTGTCTTGCATTCAGATCTTTGGCATGTGTTTGATCTAAATCATGTATTTCCTTCAGATCATAAGCATTTTTTGATCTGATTATTGCCTTGCCTCCAGATCTTCAGAATACTTGCTTTCCATCTCTAATCTTGCCTTTTTTTTTTGAAAAAAAAGATTCTCTTTGGATTTTTTGATAATTAGCTTCAAAATTAGCCCTCCTGATGAATTATTCCTGTTATTCATAACTAAGCCTCCTTATTTTATCCTGTTATTCATAAGAAGCCATGCCAATGATTTCCCAATACTGAAGCTTCCTTTCAATCCCCAAATACCTTTCTATTTCTAATTCCTCTTCCTGAATCATCTTTCCCCTCTCAATTTTTTTCTGCCTGATTTTTTATTGAATCCTCTGTTATTTGATTTCAAACAATGGATGCTCCTTTATTTATGAAAACTGACTGGATCTTTAATCTGGGGACAAGGTCCTTTGACTTGTGGATTCCAGAGGCTCAGGAATGCCAATTCTTTGTAATTTTTAGCTTCCAGAAAAAAACATTTCAATTCTTTCCAAAATCTGGAGTTGCCTATCTGCTGGAAGACCTCTCACACCAACTCAAATATATTTGAGCTTTTCTTCAAAAGTTTGGAGCAACAATGAATATCTTGAATCATCATATCCAGCATTCAAATAAATATTCCACTGTGCATGAAATTTGTTGGGCTCAAGTAGCTTTGCAGATATTCTGATGAAATCTAATATATTACCAAAAAGGCTTCCCATGGACCTGAAGAAATTTCTTGAACATGATTAATAAAACACCAGATTTTGTGAGTCAAGCGGTCACACAAGGAGGAGGAAGCTCAGAGGGGTCACACCTGGAGGACAGAGAGAGAAATTGAAGGACAATGATGATCAATAGAGTTGATTGGGGAAAGAAACAACAACTGGAAAATTTCTGTAAAGCTTCCCAACCTAATAAAACACCAGAGTTGGTGAATCAAGCGGTCATGCAAAGAGGAGGCAGCTGAGAGGGATCACACCTGAAGAAATGAAGAGGAGTCAAGGCAATTAGAGGAATGACAGTAAAGAGACAAGAGTAGGAATTTTGAGAAGGAAACTTACCTGGAGGACAGAGAGAGCAACAGGAGTACAATGTTTAGTAATAGAGTTGATTGAGGAGGAGATCTATGTCCTCCAGGCTCCATTTTAACTTGTTTACAGAGGAGATTAGGTTACGTCTTTAATTATCATCACTTTGCTTTGTGGCCACTAACTGCGCGGTCAATTTGGCCATTTGCTTCCAATGTTCAACTCTTGATACCCCCCCTTCCTCTTCAGTTTGTAAGGCTCAGGGCGTGGAACTCCCGCACATTCTTCACTTTTGGCAGAGCCTTGGTGAACATGTTGGCCAGGTTCTCATTGGTTGGGGTGTAGGAGATTGAGACAGAGCCTCCATCCACAATCTTGCAAATCCAGTGAAACTTTACGTCAATTTTTTTTTAGCATGAATGATACATTGGGTTGAGAGAGAGAATAAGGGCGCTGCAGTTTTTGACAAGAAGCTTGGGGCAACGGTTCATGGTGTGGTTGCAAGATTTGAAAAGTGAAAGTAGCCAGACCACCTCTTGGAGGCCCTCATAAGCCGCCTTGTATTCCGCTTCCATTCTGAACATGGAGACTGATTCTTGCTTATTTGACCGCCAAGCAATCACTGAGGCCCCTAGCTGTACCGTGTAGCCGGAGTACAAGCGGCGCGTGTCTGGGAAATTGCCAAATTCAGAGTTGGTGAATATTTTGACTTTCCCAACATCAGCGCCGTTCAAGGTGAGTTCAAAGCCACAAGTCCCGGACAGATAGCGCAGCAGTTGGAGGACCGGGTTCCAGTGAGACTTGTTGGGGTTTTTGAGATTCTGGGACAACTGAGAAATGGCAAACACAATATCCATCCGCGTAGACACAGCCAGATAGTTGAGAAGGCCAATGGCCTGGGCGTAGTTAATGTTCTTCTGGGAGAAGGAATGGTGCTTGTTGTTAGTGGAAGCACAGAGCCAAGTGTTGGGTATCATTGGAGTTTCAACAGAGAAAGAATTGAAAATGTTATACTTCACCAAGATTTTCTCCAGATAGCTCTGCTGGGAGAGGGTCATGGTGTTGCTGTCTTGTTGGAGATTGATGCCAAGGAGAAGCCGGGCCTCCCCCAAGTCCTCCATGAGGTACTTTTGGATGATAAGCCGCTTGAACCTAGCCACATCATGGCTGAAGACAATGAGATAGTCAACGTACATGTGGAAAAAGCACTCCCAGTTGGCAACGCCCAAGACAAACAGGCAGGGGTCCACTGGCAAGGCAATGAATCCAACAGACACTAGAAAGTTCCTTAGATCCCCGTACCACAGGCAAGGCGCCTGCTTCAGGCCATAAATGGATTTGTTCAGCCACAAGCAGAAACCGGAGGAAACCTCCATCCCTTCTGGAGGACAAAGGTAGATGGTTTCCTTGAGCTCCCCATTGAGGAATGCATTCTTGGTGTCCATCTGGTGAATGTCATACCCCTTGGCCAGGACAAGACATATTGCAGTTTGGAGGGCTGTGGAGCAACTGGTGGGAGCGTAAGTAAGATTGTAGTCCTCATCCCGCTGTTTTTTTCCTTGGGCACAGAGCCACGCCTTAAATTTTAGGATGTGGCCAAAATCATCAAGCTTCTTGCGGAAAACACAGACAGTGCTCAGCAAACTGGTTACCGCAGTTATTGGGACAATATCCCATACTTTGAGCTGTTCCATTGCCAAAATCTCATCTTCAATTGCTTTCAACCATTCCTCCCATTCCGCGGGGAGCTTTGCTTCCCGAAAGGAGGAGGGAGTTGCAGCATTTGCCATGGAGAGAAGGGCATGCACTGCCACCAGCATAGCTCTCAGTCCTGCACCTCTTTTGTGGTGTAGGATGTTTGATTCATCCACATTGGCAGAGATTTTGTTGGGTTCCCTGTCCAAGGTCAGAAGATAGTCCCAGCCAGGGCGTATCTTGTACGGTGGCTGTTCCTGGTTGGGCTGAGGGGAAGAGGTGGAGGGACTGGGGAAGGGGGTTGCAGATTCAGTGGGCTTGGGGATGTGAAGCAATCCTCTACACTCTGGCGGGTTGTCCACGTTGGGATGGCTTGAGGGCAGGGTAGGGTTGATCAGAGATGCGCCTTCATTGACTGGAAGAATGGGCTTGTTTATCTCTTTGAGGAGCGGAGCTATGATATCCACAGTGGGAGAATTGAGGAAACTTATATATGCCCGGGGACTCATCTTTGGCAAAGTGTATGTTGTGGCTCTGAGTGATCCGGCCATCAGCTGTGAGTAATCTCCAGTTAGCCAGGCCTAGATGGTAGCCAAGGAGGAGTCCTTTCTTTGACGTATTGCCAGACTTGCCCTCTTGCAAGGCCTTGGGGATGTTAACGTAGGCCAAGCACCCAAATGGCTTCAGCCGGCCAATATCAAATGATCAACCAAACCAGAGTTGGTGAGGCAACATCCAACCATATTTTCTCCTGGGTTTCAAGTTTTTGAGAAGTACCGCAGTCATGACTGCCTCAGCCCAGTAGGGAGATGGGAGATGGGCTTGTTGCAACAAGTCTCTAGCTTTCTTGCTTGTGGTGCAATTCCCACATTCTGCAACTGAATTTTTCTGGGGTGTATGCAGGCTAGTCACATGGACAGAAATCCCCTTTTTCTCAAAACACTTGGTAAACTCTTTGGAATTTAATTTTCCGTCACCATCAATTACAACATTTTTTACAGATTTTTTTTCAGGTTTTCCATCTTAGTGACAAACAACATGAACATGGCAAGAGTTTCATACTTGTTCTGAATAATTTAAGCAAATATATAGCCAGTGAACCAGTTGGTAATTTTCAAGTTATAGTGACCACCCAAGAGGGACCGAGGCGTGATCCTCCCTCTGAGATCCATGAAGAGTGTCTCAATTATTTCCGTGGATTGAGGCACTGTGCCTTTGAAGGTGAGACAATGTGACTTTGCCATAAGGCAGTTTCTGCAGTGGAGAGATGAAGTGTCCACCCCTAACATATACTTTAATGCCTTGTTGCTAGGGTGTCCAGCGCGTCTGTGAAGTAGTTGTAGGTAAGTATTATTGAATGTTTGGTGGGTGTTCAGAGCACAAAAACCTGCCTTTGGGGTTGATGCTTTCATTACAATAACATTGTTAACAAAATTTTCCTCAAAGATGGAAGTTTCCTCTCTGAGCAAAAAAGGATTGGAGTCATTCAAGTGGAGTATCTTGAAGCCATTTTTTAGAAGTCTACCCAGGCTGATAAGCATCCCTTGCAGCTTTGGTACATGGAGTGCCTTGAGAGTGACAGACTTTCCATTGAGATTTTTTACCTCAACAAAGCTTTCTCCTTCCACTTGCAGCAAGTTGCTGTCCGCAATTTGAACAGTAGCAGACCGCACTCAATAGTCGGATAACACATCCTTTCTATTGAACATGTGGTGGCTGGCCCCGCTATCAAGAATTGCCTTGTCCCCAGCAGCTTTGATAGTTAGAGACTTTGCAATGCAGACGTAAGCTGGCAATGAGGATCAAGAGTCGTCTGAGCATTGGTCCCAACATGCCTCAGCAGGATTGGATTTGTTTCTTTGCTTCCCCAACTTCTTTGCTTTGTGGGATTTGGATTCCTTGTGCTTTGTGTTTGGATTGTGTACCCTGTTTGAGAAAACTGGATAGGTCCTGGCATGAGCTTTCATGGCCTTTGTCAGAATTCTGGTCTTGTGATATGTGTTGCCTAATACTTCCAGTGCAATCTTTCTTCAAGCCTTATACTCTTTATTCTATCACCACCTCTTGAGTGTTTAAGTCTAGTGTGTTCTTTATTCTATACTGGTTAGTTATAGATCTAGTGACATCTTTATCTTAAATCTAAGTGGGTACTTAACATCTTGCTCATGAGTGTTCTTGTCTAGTGACCTCTTTATATTGTGCTACTTAGTCACAGTTCTAGTGGGTTCTTTATCTTGAATCCTTGATGTCATTCCCTGTCTCAATTCAGCCTGATACGGTCCTCCAAGTTGTGCGGACTCTAGTGGTCTGATATTGAATATTTTCTATTCATGTCATCCTTTCCTTTCAAACCACTTGTCAGCCATCCTGTACTTAGTCTATTTAAGTGATGCCTGATCAAGTGAATGAAGATCATCCGTTCATACAGAACCTTGAACCAGAGTGCCCCTTTGACTCCTTGATCCGCTCCTCTTGGCGTCACAAGCTCCTTTTCTTTTTCCTCCTTCATATCTTGACCGGAGCATTCAACTAAAATCTTCACAGCCTTCTCTTCCGTTTTCACAGTAAAGTTGGGACTAATACCAGATTCCTATTTCTTGGAGTCAAGCGCATCCATCACAAGCCTCAGCATGAGTGGGCCTTAAGAGTGTAGAATTTCTTTGGTGATTTCCAGAAAGCTTGGGAGGCAACTAACTATTTATTTGGCCATGAGAGGTTTGTAGAAGTGAACAAACCCTTGGATTCTGTCCCCAATTTTCAATCCAACTGCTGTTAATGCATTGATGTGCGCGTTGAGATTATTCAAAAAGTCTTGGATGCTTTTGTTGAACATGAGTTCCAGGAACTTGGTTTAAACCCTTGCTTGGTTATCTTTGGAGTGGGATTTGTAGCGGTTTGAGAGGAGAGTCCAGAGTGCACTGGGACTCTGTTTGTTGTTGGGGTTGACAAATTTTTGGATGTTAGAGTATCCCATGTACATAGTAAGAATTCCAGCCGTCTTTCTCTGTTCTTTGTAAAAGATGTGTGGATTGTCTCCAGCTCCAGGGACTGCAGTGGTAAGGTGGGGGAGCAAATCATTCATGCTTAGGTAGCTCTTGATTTCTGGCTTCCATACTGGAAATTTGTTTTCCTGGAGCATGAACAAGGCTTTGAATTTGTCTCTGGTCTGCATGGTGTGATGATTTTATACAGCAAGCTGGGCTCATAACCTAATAAAAAACCAGATTTGGTGAGTCAAGCAGTCACGCAAGGAGGAGGAAGCTGAGAGGGGCCACAACTGGAGGACAGAAAGAGCAACGGAAGGACAATGATGAGTAATAGAGTTGATTGGGGAAAGAAACAACAACTGGAAAATTTCTGTAAAGCTGCTCAACCTAATAAAACACCAGATTTTTTGAGTCAAGCGGTCACCTAAGGAGGAGGCAGCTGAGAGGGGTCACACTTGAAGAAATGAAGAGGAGTAAAGGCAATTAGAGGAATGACATTAAAGAGACAAGAGTAGGAAGTTTGAGAAGCAAACTTACCTGGAGGACAGAGAGAGCAATGGGAGTACAATGATCAGTAATAGAGTTGATTGAGGACGGGATCTCTGTCCCCCAGGCTCCAGTTTAACTGGTCAAAAGAGGATATTAGGTTACAACTTTTATTATATTATCATCACTGTGCTTCGTGGCCTCTAACTGCGCGGTCAAAATGGCCATTTGATTCCAATTTTTCACTCTCAATAATGATTGGTTTCTTGCTTCACATATATCAGGGTGTATCAGAGTTAAACTTTCTAAAAAAATTAGATGGCTGATTTCAGGCCTATCCATTCTTATCTTTCAAAATTTTATTTTTTTTTCAAGCTAAAACCATTGATTAATTGTTTCTTTTGATAAAAAAATATTTTTTGAAAAATTAATATTTTTCCTGAGATAAGCTTTTTAAATTATTCAAAATTTTAGCTCCAATACACCCTATTGGAGTATTTTTCTTTGCATTTGATCAATTCCTAATGAGAAATTTTCATGTGAAAATTATCAAATAAATCAGGGTAATTAATCAATCTTTTAGAAGATTGGCTATCTATTTTGGTTTTTTTTCTATTTTTTTGATTCACTATTTCCTTTGTAATATTTCCATGAAATTTAAAAATATCACCTGCAGAATTAAACAATTGGTATTTGATAGAGGGATGGGAACCTTCAGCTCTTGAACTTGTTTTATTTCCAAGATGCAAGTGGTTGGAAGTCCACAGGGCTAAACCAATTATCTCATGCTTGATCCAGAATTTCATGATTTCCTGTGACAAATCTAGTTCTTATTCCATGAGGGAATCCAATCTTGACAATTTAGCTTCATATTAATTCATGATTATTGACCCAATAAATGTGTTCCAACAAGAAATAAATGAATTCCAAAGCTCCTCAGATCTGAAAAATCTTTTTCATCTGGCCAATATTTTTTTGTTGATAATCCAAGTTCGGAGGAGGTAAAAAATTTGATGAACTTGATTTTCAATTGCATTTTGCACCCTATAAACAAAGTTTGAATCAGATATAATTTCTTCTTGAGAATATTAGACCAAATTAATCTGAGCTTTGACAAATCCCAAGAATCAAATTCTTGGGTTTCATGGCTCATCAGGGCAAATTCTATTGAAAATATTTGGCCTTTTCAAGCCATTCCAAAAAAGTGGAACAAGTGAAATATATACCAGTTTTTCTTGTATATGCAATCCATTATTCACACATGGTTGAATTTTCTAGCCGAAGATACCAATGAAGGATTAGAGAAGCACAATTCTGCAAAATTTCCATCTGATGAGTTCATAACTGAACATATCCATTCCTTAGATAATGAACTCATACTATTCAGGAAATATCAATGAGATGATTGAACAGAAATAAATTGTTTCTTCATTTTGTTTTTCATGATGTAAATATATTTGCTTCTTGTTAAATTCTTCCTATACTTCTGGTTTAAGGATGTCAATTTTTTTGGTAGGGAGACCTGCTGCAATCATAGATCTTATTTTGGTATGCAATTAAGGTTGATCTCTGCAATGAATAGATTGACCACTAGGATCCAAAAATGGCTTAAGCTTTTGTTCTGGATTCCTTCAAACACAATTGCATTGGTTTCAATTGCTTCTTTTTGATCCATAGAGCTTGAAAGGGCAATCAAACCTTCTTGAGGAGGACTTATTTGATAAAGGAGCATGATTGGATTCATCATTACCATGCAAGGAGAACTTCAAGCACACATTTAGTCCTTGTGTGAAGTCAGGATACTAAATGTATAAAAATTATCTGTTTCCCAATTTTGGGCAAACTGCATCAATTAATAACAATTTGGCAAAGATCTTTTAGTAGGGGGCTTCATATCTGGCTTTGATATAATGGATTCTTATTTATTTTTTTATTAATTGCAACAGGAATTTCTGAATCTTGATCACCCACATAAGTTTCACCTTCAGATTCCATGTCATCATACTGAGACACCTTGAGAAATTATTTGGTTATTTTTAGTTGTCTTGGTTCCCTGGTATAATTTGAGGGATAAATATGAGGCTAGGATATTAAAATAAAAAGGAAATTAATAAAAAATGAAAAGATAATAGATAATTCAACAGCTAAATCATTTGAATTTTTTAGAAAGAAAGATTATAGAGCTGGAATAGCAGCGGGGAATCTGGGATACATAATCAGTCATTATAACAAGACATCATAAAATAAAAACAACAAATATCAGTATTCATTATTCAAAAAAATTAAAATAAAATAAAAAAACCTTGATTTCCTGTGGGATAGGGATTCATTTTTAGTTATTTTTTCAATGAAAGGCTTTTCAGTTTGATATGTTTTAAAGCCTTGGTAAAATTGGGGTTTCTTGAGCTTTTTACATATTCTGGAAATAATTTTGATCTTGACACAAATCAGAGTTTTTGGTGTAGCCAAGGTGATCAAAAACAGGATAATATTTTCTAACAAAATAACTACTTGAATTATCTTTTTAATTTGATTGAGAGGCTGGGAATGTTTGTTCATTTTAATGATGAAAATATTCATAAATGTTGGAGAGATTTTAGGCTGAAGAATTTGTAACACACAATGGACCAAAGGGATTGACAGATTATCAATTTTAAACACTATTAATTAGGCTTTCTGGAGACAGAGATCTTCTTCCATTAATTTTTTCATAATAAGCATTTGATTTATTAGTATTATACATTTTTTAATATTCTAATTTTTGATTATTTGGATGGTTAATAAGATTTTGGTGAGAGAATGGTGATGAAAATCTGGAATTTTAGGATGTAAAAAATAATTTCAGAGTCCCCTTTTTACCTTTGTAAGAGCAGATCCTTAGGAAATACATGAAGCCTGTTGATAATCCAACTCTAAATTAATATTCCTATCAAAATTAACATGAAAAGTTTCAAAAAAAATGAAACAAATAATTTCCAAACTCTGGATTATGATGCAAAATTTAGTTTTTATTATTCTAAATAACTCCAAAATTTATTTGAATAAATACACAGTTTCAAAATATAAAACTATATAAAAAACAATAAAAATAACAAAGCAGTCAAAAAATATTAAAAATAAAAATTAAATAAAAATCATAGGGGGGGACTTCAACCACCTCAGCCAAGTCTGGATGAGGTTGAAACCTGCAGCATTCAAATTTTTTATTTTTATTTTTTGCAAAAAAGTTGAAAATAATTTTAAAAGATACATATATATGTAAATATATAAGAAAATAAGGGGAAAAAATGTGGGTGGAGGACCACCAACAACTCAAAAAAGTCTGTGTGAGGTTGAAACCTGAAGTGGAAATTTTATTTAATATTTATTTCAATAAAAAAAAGAAGAAGAAGAAATGTATACATATATAAATAAATAGAAAAAAAGAAGGGGGGTGGGGGGGCACCACCACCTAACCCAACCCTGGGAGAATTTTGAAACCATGGAACCCTGGAATTTTAGAAAAACCTGATTCAGTGTAGCATGTTTTGAAATTTTGGTCAAAACTTCCACACAAATGGGGAATTGGTTTCAATGGCCTTTTGAAAACTGCCTAGTACTGGTGGTTTTGACAGCCAGGCCACCAGAAGAGCCAGCCCCCCCTCTCTGGAATCTTGAGGGGGGAGATGCCAATAATCCCATGCCATGGTTTGGGATAAAATTCCTTCCATGGACCTAAAAGCATGCCAAGTTGCATGATTATAGAAATTAAATTACTATATTCATACCAATGATCCCTTTTGGCATCTTTTTAGCAAAACAATTTCTTAACCCACACCAACTTTGAAAATTGGCATGATTTTAGGAAAATTTTTTGGCATTATTTAACCAGGCCCATGATAACAATAAATATAAAAGTATAATAAGTATTATAGAAGAACTCATTTTTGGATATAGATACCTTTTTTATTTTCAAAAGCACCTGATTTATCTGTTGCTCAGATTTCCACTGGTAAAAATTTCCAAAATCACTTTTTCTGGAGGAAAAACAACTCAGAGTATGATTTTGATGTTCCCTGGTTGTGGAAACCAGGGTGAAAATTATTGCGTAAGAAAAATCAAGGTTTTTGTAACTAGGTAGAAGAAAGGAATTCATAGAAAATAATGAGGCTTAAACCAGAAGATAAGAGAAGAAGAATGAAATTAAGTTGAGACATACCAAATATTATTGAGACATACAAAATATTGAGACATAAAAAATATTGAGACATACAAAATATTGATATGTATGTATATTTCTTAAAAAGAGGGTAATGAAAGAAAAAATAACCATCTACAAACATCTTTGCTGCACTCATTTCATATGATAGAAGTTTCATTTTTTTCTGGTGTACCACATCCCCCTAGAACAGGCTGTTGTGGTGCAAAATTTGGGAATTTATAGTAAATTTCCAGACCTTTCTCCAATTTTCTGCAACAAATATAAATTTTTTTCCCCTGTACATAACATTCTATAAAAAATAAAGCTCAGAATTAGATCCCTTTTTCTAAATTCTTTTTGAATTTTTCCCTTAAAATCTCTTCTGGAACTAGGTACTGTTGTGTTAAAACCCTTAATTTGTTTTCTCCAAGACCATAAGATCACAAATACTCTTGATAATAATCTGCACTTTGGTTGATTCTAAATCTTCAAAATAAATAGAAGCTATAAGAATTATTTGAATCAATTTAATTATGGTTTTCCATTATTCTGATAAAATTTGATTTATATCCTCTATGTAAAAAGATTTTTTATTCCTGATATCTTAGGGTGTATCAAAGTTATAAAACATGCCATTATAAACCAACTTTTTTTTATCAAATTTTCCATTTTCAATGGTGGGTTTCTGAAATAAAATTAACCCCTGACTTGTGTATTTCAAAAATTTGTGTTTTATATAAATTGCAGATTTTTATCATCAAATTTTTTTTTTATGCATCAAAATTCATAAAAATTAAAGATACCCCTGCACCCCCCCCCCACATAATCATCCACCATACGCATCCAATTCCCAAGCCTCACTCATCAAGCAAATATAATAAATAACCCAAACAGCATCCCAACTCACCATGCTTTCACTCTCACAATGTCCAAAAAATCCTGCAAACAGCAATCCCAAAATGAAATCAAGATCACCAAATATTTTATACTATTTGAATCTGATTTAGAATCAAATGTGGAAGCCAACTGGTTATCCTTGAAAAGTTCATTTCAAAATCAATACTTGGTCCAAAGAATACACACTCTCCAAAATTCACAGTATGAAAGACAAGAGCTCTACCTCCTCCCTGACTTAATCTTTCACAAAATCTTTTGCACCTCTTTGGAATTCTTCACAAAATTTTTGGAGATGATTGCAAATAATCAATTCTTTCGAAATTACTCTTGGAATCCTGAGTGTTTTCAAGCTATCCAACTTGCAGTTTATATTTTTCAATCAGGATCCAATTCTTATTTGTCTGCTTTTCATTCATTGGAAATTATTTTCTCAATTTGATATGGAACAGTCAATTTTTAAAACCAATTTCTAATAACTTCAATCCTAGGATTTCACCACTAAGACCTTTTCTGGCTATCAAATGAAGAAAAAAAAGGAGATCTTGCAGTTAATGTCTACTGAAGGATTTCCATGTTATATTGGCTTTCTTGATGAAACCACCATCCCATTGAGTCAAAATACCAGACTTGATGGCAACCACTATTTTTATTGAAATAAAATCAAATCTATTATCTCAATCTCAATTTGTCTTATGGGATGCTAAAAACCCATCCTTAATTTTTGAAATTAGAAAATCTGTTTCTGTTCAACTTTTTTGTGCTAACAAAAAAAAATACCTTGATTATTTACTTCCAGTTTTCTAGAATAATTCATGTGTGTCTTCATTTGCATGAAAATTTCTCAGAAATTTCAGAACTACTTTGATGAAGATTTATAACTTCTGGCTTACTTTGCTTATGCCAGTGTTAAATAGAACTTTTCCTGGTAAAAAATTCCGCAAAAAAAGTGGACCAAGTCTGGCGGACTTCTTCACTGGGTCTTGCCTCCCTGTTTGCTTGACAAAAGGCCTTATTTTGGTTGAAAATGACATGATGATTTCAAGCAAATCAAGCCTGTTGAACAGGGTGGGAAGGCCAGTATTCAAAAGGATTGGCCACAATTTCTGCAACAATATCAATCATTTGTATACCACACAATATCTTCCAAATAAATTGTTTTTGTTGTCATTGTAATCAATCACAGTTTATGTACCCTAATACAAACAGCTACACCCATCAAGTTTTTTTACCTATTTATTCATTTCTTTTTTGTGTTGTTCAAAAACCACAGTGGATGCTTGACTTGTCCTAGGGACTTCCTAACCTTGTCAAATGGACTTGAGCAATTTTCAAGGGGCCTTCAATCCCTTGTTGAAATGCCTTATTCTGTTGATGAGTTGTCTTGAATTACTTGAATGGGGGCCTTGATTAGTTGTTATGTTTCCTTCCTGACTTGAAAACTAGACAGATTTTGCTGGTTCACTGGACTAGTTTACCAGGAACAGTGGTATGTGGCTCCAGCATACCACAATCTTTCTCCTAATACACAAATAAATTTCAACTCTCACATTTCTCAATCACAATTTTGGATTGAGAATTCCAGAGAAGTGCTGAAGGGAAGATGGGCAACCTTGAAATAAATGCAAAAACAGCTCCAAAAATACAAATTAATTGATATAAATATCAACTGGATTTTCTGCTTTATTATCCTGCATAATGCATTGGCCAAAATCAATGATTTATGGGATGAAATATTTTAAGATTAAATCCCCAATTGTCCTCCAGCCATTTCTATCTCATCTAAAACTTCATCTTTTTCAATTAAAAAGTGGATTCTACTTCTAAATCTGGGTTGCTTTAAATCATGATTTTCTGTTTTCAGACAGTCTTTAATTCAAAACCCCAAACCTGCCAGTTTTTCTTTTTTTTTTCTGTTTTTGAATCATTGGATGAGTATGTATGTTTGCTCAAGAATCCAACATTGTCTCAATTCTTTTTTCTTTTTTTTTTTTGGTTGTGCTTGGATTTTTATCAGTCAATATCAGTTATTTCTAAAGGGCCAACCTGAACCCTCATACCCCTCCACCTGACCACCAGCCAAAATTAACTCACCCCTCCAAATCATTGGAATCTAACCCTCCCACCTTCACCTCATCAACTCCCATCTACTCCTCATCAGCCTTTACCCAGATCCACCTCACCAACCAAAAATCCAGGCCCCCCAATCAGGTGATACTGCCTTCCTCTTCCTCTTTTCCCTCCTCATGCTGAAAATCCAAGACCCTTTAGGCCCTCGCTGCTCAGTGAGTCACCCCAGCCCCTCCCATCCTTCCCCTTGATCACCACCCTCCATCCCCTCCCTTTCTTCTTTCTCCCTACCTCCCCATGACATAAAACCCCAGAAACCCCTCCAAGGCTACAAAAATCCATAGAAAGGCTTTCAAAAACCCTTCTGAGGCTTCTTATTCTTCTAGAGACCCCTGAAAGGCAGCTGATGGCCCCACCAAAGATGAAGAAGAATGCAGGGATCCCAGTGAGGGCCTATGGTTAGTCCACCCCTCCCCATCAGCCTGCCCCATAAAGCACTGTAGCACTCCCCCTTTAAAGCCTTTGAGGAAGGCTGATGCAATTTATTTATTTATGGCATTATTTTTCTAACACATCTAACCCTTAAAATCATGTGATTTTTGAATTTTGTGGAATTAATCCACTAATGCTAAAAACCTTAGTAGCATGTGGTTTTTAAATATTTAAATATATGCATATTTGAGGCTGAATTTGTGTAGAGAGGTCTCTGAAATCCCTAAAAAAAATATTCATTTGAAGGGTTGAGATTTACAAAGCAGCTTTAATATTACTTCAAAAATCAAAAAATAAAGAAATAATGGCTGCTTTCTCTTCATTTTTGAACCTTATTTTTGAGGTTTTTCCTTATGTTTTTTTTCTTTTTGAAGTTAAAGTTTTCATTTCAATATACAAAAGAGCTTAAAAAATATTTTTTGCGGATTTTACCACTTTGTTTTTCCTCTCAAAAAATTACCAACAGTCAAACAATTCATAAAAATGAATTTTTCTTTAATATTTTGTTTAACCCTTTTCTGTTCTTCTTTTGTTGATTTGAATATGTAATTCCTGTAGAGGAAATTCAGAGAAGTAATAAAATATCATGTTGGATTTTTTTGGGGGAATTTGAAACCCTAAAATTCCAACTCAAACCCAAAATTGGCATCATGAAGGGCTTTTTGGGGGATCATTTTTTGTAACTTAAAAATTTTTTCAAAAATTTTTCAAAAAAATAAAACTATTTCATTTTATTTCCTTTGGGGGGCTTATTTTGGCATTTCAGAGTTTCTTCCAATAAATTATAAAATTATACTTGAGCATTCCATTTAATTATAAAAATTAATAGTCTGACCTCTTTGAATTAGTGAAGAATGAATTTAAGAAAGGCTCAAAACATAAAAAATCTCTGAATATATATATATATATATATAGATGAAATCAATCATCAATTTTAATTATTTGTTTTTCCTCCAAGAATTTGTAGGATTGAAATAAGCCCCCATCAAAAAATCTAAATTCTCCCAAATCAAGGGGATCCACCTTTAGTATTAACTGCTTGCAAAGCCCTTCCAAATGTGACAGAATTTTGGAGCTGGCCAAGGATGAGAGTTAAGCTTGAATTAAACTATATGCTGGTAATCTTCTGAAAGAATAAGAAATATGGTTGCAGTTTTGTAATTTTCATTTTCTGTGGAATTAAGCGGGAAATAAGTATGGGGAATCACAAAAGATTAAAGAACAACTGTTTTTTTGAAATTTCCAGCAAGTATTAAACCATATCAAGGAAATCTCATCCAGAAAGGTCTGAAAACTGGTCCAGACTGGTGGCTGAGTTGCTTTCTAGCTTCTTCACAATGTTAATCCCAGACATCTTCCATGAATTTTGAGTTTTGGAAGAGTGAGTTGGAATTCATTTTTGGATCATTTCTTGCCATATTAAACACCAATCTTCAGATTTCCGGCCCAAGGTGATGGCTGCTTCTATGAACCCAAATTTTTTGATCCCCTATAAATTCCTGAACATGGGATATATGGGGAATGGATTTTTCTGGTTGAACATGATCTTAAGATGTAAAGAGACCATCTGTAAACGCCAAACCATCAGCAGAAATATCAATACCATCCTATTTTTTTTATTTTCTTATTGAGCTGAAGGATTAATCTGAGGAAATAATGCTATTGTTTTACTCAAACCATTTTTCATAATCATCTTTAATAATTAATAACTTTTCTGAAGTTATAACCACTAGAGTATACTAAAAATGTTATATTAACTTCATAGCTCTTATTTCTACATCACTTTTTTTGATTTTGTCTCACAGAAATTATCATGAACTGTAAACAGGGATTAAGTGGAACTTGAATACAAGTTTTATTTTATTTTTCTTATTCTAACTCTTCTCATAAGGACTTTTCAGGAGGAAATTCTCAAGGGCACTCTGTAGCATCAGCTCTATGGACTCACTATTTTAAGCTTATATTTTGGCTCTAAGTTCCAGGTCACTCAAAGAGTATTTCCACAGTTCTCCTATGAGCTAATTAATCATCAATTAGTCCAAAAAAGGGTTAATTTGAAGAATGAACTGGGCCCAAGGGTTAGCTTGCCAAAGGATTGCTTTATATTCCTACCCTATGCATTTTTTAATTTTAAGCAGTGAGGGAATTGTTTGCATTAGAGCAAGTAATTGAAATAAACAATATATAAATATCTTACAGGAAGTGAATTTATTAATGTTTTTTAGTAGTTAGTTCAAATAATTTCATGTGCCCACCCCATGTACTAGATAGGATAAAAAAATCAGCTGGAAATTGCACAAATGGGGAAAGACCAATGTTAAAAGAAATTTTCAATTTGAAAAATCTCTTTGAAATCAGAATCTGATGCTTTTAATTTGAGTTGACTTCCAGGAGGGATTATTAAAATAATAAAACTGAGGAAGTCTTGATTTAAAGACTTGTATACTGGAAATATGCAAGAATCTTTGATATCAAATAAATAAGTAACAATCAGCAGGAGTAAGCCTTTTCCTTTTAATGAAATCTAAATTTTAGTTGGATGACTAGACACAACCTGAGGGATTTGTTCCTCTATTTAGTATCAAAACAAGGAATGATTAAAATTATGAAAAATGAAGATTCAAATTAATTTAATTTATCTAAGTTAAAAGCTCAAAGCAATAATGTTCAAGGGGTAAAAAAACTGCAAGGGAATCAAATTCAATGAAGTAGTTAATGAAAAAAGGTAATTATTGGAGGATCAATTTAAGGAGGGGTGATGTTCAATTCACAACTCCAGTCATGTGGGAGTTGTGTAGGGCCCTACATGGCTCAAATGAGCCGTGGGGGCCCATAGACGACTAAAAAGGGCTGTTCCAAACACGCGCAACCCCTGGGGGGGTTGTATAGGAGCGGTTTACCCCCCAAACACGGCAATTTGGAGCCATGTACCCCCGTAAATGGCTCAAAACCACCGTTTTTGGGGGTGCGCCACCCCCCAGAAGTTGTGCCAGAATTTTGGGCACCCCCTGGACCACACTTGGGTTCCCTCAACCATAATTTGGGTTCAACACATACTATTTTGGACTGTTGTTCCACACCTAGTGATTCCAAAGTGACTTTAAAGTGAAACCAAAGTAAAAGTAAAGTAAAAATTTAAATCATATAAAAACCTGCAAAAAATTCTTTCTCAACTCAAAAGTGAGCAAACTTTGTTTGTTCAATTGAAAGTTGTATTGGATATTGAAATATACCATTGCATTTGTTTTTATGGGAAAAGTGGAAAGCCCTCTTTCTTCTGACATGGCTGTGTGGAAGGTCTACATTGATAGTGCAATCAACAAATCTTTGGAAAAAGAAAAAAAGGATTTGGCTAATGAAACATTGGAAGCCCCAATTGCATCCTCATCAAGGGTGACAATTGAGGCACAAAATGTTTCACAGTGGGATTCAACCTCTGGTTGTGAGTAAAATTTTTTTTTACTGAGGCATTTTCTTTATTTCATTTGATTGAAACTAATGGGTGAATTCAACTGAAACTATGACTTAACCAATGAATGTTTACTAGATCCACTTGACCCACCTCCTGTGAGAACTTTTCCTACTAGGGAAGAGGCCCAAAAATATTGTCAAACATGGGCTATGAAGCATGGTTACGCTCTGACGTTTTTTAACTCAAAGAAATATAAATATGTGGATTTGGCCTGTGATGGCCATGGTTCCTATTCAGGAGAACTCCTTACCAAAAATTCTAGACAAACTAACACAAGGAAGGTTGGGTGCAGTTTTTTAATCCATGCAATTTTCTGAAAAGCAGACCCCTTGTGGAAAATCTCCTAAAAAACAACCCAACATAACCATCAATCATCTGAACATTGCTCTGTGCATCAATCTCCAGATCATGAGCAAAGCGGCCTATTGAAGTATATCATTCAGAAGATTACAAAATATCAATCAAATCCAAGACTTGCACGTAAAGTCTTACAATCAAGTAGGGGCAGGCCAACATTGACAGATACGCGGCAAGAACCATCTTGTTTTGAGCATGTTGAAAAACAACTCAAGGGGGAAAAGAGGACTAGAAGGGCTCCAAATAAGAAAAGACAAAAGATTGTAAGTCTTTTCTTTTGGGATATGTTCATCTTTTTGGTTTAATGAACTTATTTACTAACTAATGATGAATTTTTAGTCAAAGTTTGCAGAATCTGAATCTGAATTTGATATTTCAGAGAAAGATACTGAAAGTGAATTGGGATCACTTGATTTGGAATCAGAATCCTCTTCAGAGGAAGAGAATGTGCAGCAAAGCTCAACCAGAAGCTCATCTTTGGTGAGTATTCATTTAATTGATCTGATTAAAGAAATTAATACTAATTTAGTTTTCATGATAGGAACCAAACGTGAAATACCTCAACCAAATACCCAAGAGATTCCATAAGTTCTTGGGTGAGGTTTGGGATCCAATTGGAGATGGGAATTGCGGATTTAGAGTCATTGCTAAATCTCTTGGTTATGAAGAACATTGTTGGTTTGAATTTAGGAAGGAAATGATTGAAAAATTAGAGAAACATAAAGCATTCTACATTTAGATGCTTGGTGGTGCAAAGGAGGTTGAAAAGATTAAACAAAGACTTGACGTTGAAGACATCAATGAAAGCACCCTTACTTTAGGGCTGTTCAAAAGACTTCTTTAATTTTTGTGCCCTTTTACTTTAGTGCTAGTCAAGTTGAAATTAATTTAGGGCTTGTCAAGTTACTTGTATTTTTTTGGTGTTTTTACTTTAGAGCTTGTCATGTTACTTGTCTTTTTTTGGTGTTTTTTCTTTAGGGCTTGTCAAGTTACTTGTCTTTTTTTTGGTGTTTTTAGTTTAGGGCCAGTCCAGTTAATTGTGTTTTTTTTGGGTCTTTTTACTTGAGGGCTAGTCCATTGGATAGTCCCTTTTTTTTTTTTATTTATTCATTTATTTTTTAACCAAAAAATCAAGATTTTTTGATTTCTTTGATTTTTTGGTTGATTCCAGTTTTTTGGAAGGTTCATTTGATTCATGGTTTATGCTAGCACCCATTCATTCCATTTTTTTTTGGCTCACTGTGGTCCAGTGGTGTGTTGGATTCCACACAACTACATTTGAGCCGTGTACAACTCCACATGGCTTGAATGTAGACATGTGGAATCCCACATGCCGTTGGTTCAGGCTGGGTCAGCCACACAACTCTTGGAGCCGTGGGGGGTTGTATACGGCTTGGATTGGACCGTGTGGGGTACCACACGGCCCACTTTGAACTCTGTCCACGGCTCCATGAGCCATGAATTTAAAATTGCCCTTTAAGGAGAAAATGGTTTGGATATGATCTTGGGAATAATTTCATTTGTTTAATTTAGATAATTAATACATAATGCCTTGGTAAATACAAGTGAAACTGATTTTTCAATAGTGACCTGATTTGGATTGAATAGAGGTGAGTACAAATGCCTTAGATATGATTGATATTTCATGTAAGATTTTTAAAGAAAAATCAGAGATTTAAATGGAACTAGTTGTAGATGGACTGCAATATTTGAGGTTTTTTTTCAATTGATGACCAAGTTGCCAGAAAAGGATTGTCCCTTTATTCATTTTAAATTCATAAATAACAATGCACTAAGTTTTTAGAGTTCTTTTAATTGAAAAATATTAGTCAAAGTAGATACTGAGGAGAGGAGGAAATCTGAATTTTATTTTTTACCAAAAGAATTTATTTTGAAGTGTGGAACACCATTGAATTGGACAGAAAAAATTATTCTTGGGTATGATTTGATGATGTGGAGGGGTGGTTGATTTTCTTGCATTTTTATGGATGAAGATTCATCCATGCAAGATTTGATTTTTGAAACAAAAAATTCCTCTGCAACCTGAAATTTTTAAATAAAGCTGTATGTTTTTTTCAGAAAATCACCATCAAAAATGATGATTTTCTACTGGTAGAGTTGCTGACTCTAATACACCCTGATAGCAGTAAGAACCTGAAAAATAAGGAATGAAATTATCTGTTAGAACATTACAGATGCCTAGGATTCCCTTGAGAAATTTCAATAGTAGCATAGATAATTTACAACCTAATTCCCTATATTTAAAAATATATTGTATCATCTTAACAATCATTCAAGGAAGTGTGTATAATTTCTATTTTAGTATAGCATATCTAAATGGGCTGAGGAATTTTTATTTTCAAAATTAATTCCAAAAAAAACTTGTGAGGAAACAGGAAATAAATAAACAAATTTCTAATTATATTTCTTATTAAGAATTTCATGTTAAATATCCTGTAGAATTAATTTTGGGAGAAAATTAATCTAGGAAAAATCCTTCTTTAAATTTGAGCTTAGTTAAATGCTACTCTTCAAGCAATACATATCAAGAAACAAAAACTCATCCTGTTCCAATAAAAATAATTCCAGAGGAGGAAATCAATAAATAAAGTAAAATACTTAAAGAAAATGAAGATTAAATTAATAAAAAATATGCAAGATTATACCTATAGAGTAGTTCATAAATGTGGATATTCAGATCAGGAAAAATTCTTTCCCAAAAACATGATACCTGATGGCCCTATCAAGCCCAGAAATAACAGAGCTATCAAAAGAAATTAGCCCTGAATTTATCTATTTTTACTATTATCTTGAATAGGGGAAATTCAAGCTTCCTCCTATAGCAGAGACTGCTGCATTTAGAAAATAATATAACTAAAAAAAATAAACAAATTCAAATTAAAAATGGAAATAAAACCAAAGACTGCAGGAATGAGTAAGAAATTTCAAATTTCTCTGGCAGAATTGGTTTCTGCTGCCATTTTAGTTATGGCCACCCAGTGGACCAACCTCAAATCTATACTACCTCTATGAGTTCCCAGTAACTCAATCTACCCTATCACAAAATGATGGAAAAACTAGATAACATATAACTCACATAAATGTTACAAGTCAAAAATGGAGTCAGAAATTAGGAATTTTATTTTTATATTTTGAGATTTATTTCCATAAATAGGTTTATGTGAAAATTCCAACCCACAGCTGCACTTGGAGCTGAAATATCTGCTTTGCATTTAAAAGGCCCAGATTCAGTAATCTAGCTGTGTACTTAATACTGGCCTGAAAATGTGAGATGGAAATTTAATTAGATGAAGTCAAGGTACACCAGTTATTTTACCAAAAATTGAGCATGTCTTGTATATTGAAGCTTTTTAATGATTAATTATATGCATATTTAAACCTTATAAGTCAATTTAAAATCATTCAAAACATAAAAATAAATCATATAAAATTTGATTGTAACACTCAAAAATTACCACAAATATTATTTTCAGCCAAAGTCCTGGCCTCATTTTGCAACCAATTCCACTTTATTGCAGAGCTTCATAATTTTTGTTCCATTATGAATCATATTTAATAACACAAAATCATCCATAATACATAAATTAATAGAATTTTATGTATATAAACTTCAAGGATTAATATGGTTCAGTTGAAAAATAAAAATTATGTCATGATTCCACATAAAATAATGAGATCATGAAAAGAAAAGAAAATTACTTTTCTGGGTCATTCCACCAAGAATAATCACAGAGAAATCTCCAAATTGCTTGCTAACCTTTTTTCAGGTTTCTAACCTTCCCTATAACCCCATCCCAAGCTCTCAGCTCCTTTGAAATTTATAAATAGCAGCTCCATCTAAGCTGGATTTACCCCAGACTAAATAATTCATAACTAGACACCAAATCCCACAGGATCAAGTGCTTATCTACTATATACTAAAAATGGTGTAGTGCTTCCTTGGTAAAAACAAATTTTTCTTTTCTTGGTGGTGCATGTAAAATTAAATTCCCAAATTCAAGGATGTGCCTTTTGCATTTGACTCTTTCCTTCCATCTGTTACACCAGGCAAAGTTCATACTTGTACTGGGAAAAAGGCCTTCCTCCCCAAGCATTGTGGAAATATGCACTAGTAGTAAGGTAAGTGAGTGATATTGGTTAATTTTTGCAAATTAAGAAGGCATTCTTATTCAAATTACTCTTTCTATACTCTTTTTCACCATTTTCAGGAACCCACATTATACCAACCATCCTTTACTAGTGATAATTTCATTGTGCAATATAACAGGTACCTTGGATTTATATTCACCAAAATAAGTAATTCTCCCTGTTCCACCTGAATCTTTTTTTGATTCTATCAGATTTTTAAAAGATGACCTGTATTAGAAACTTTCTGTGAGCTTCAGGATTCCATCTAACCTTTATCCCTCAAGATAAAGCCTGGGAATAAGGGGATTAGTATACCAGGGTGATCTGGTACTTCCTGAGACAATATTGATGGTGTTTTGAACAGATTCCTATCAAAATCAAACCATTTTATACTTGAAATTGTGATGTTGCCTTTTTTTTTTTTTGAAGTAGTGATGTTGCCTTTTTTTTGAAGTATCTTTCATCAACAGAATATTTACTTTTTATGCTATCTTCTTTCAACTCTAGTGGGAGCCAGGCCCTTGGCACCTTGGAGGCTAACATTTTTTTGATGGCTCTCAAGGGAGACAGCACCGGAACTGCTCAGTCGATCCCCTCTCAATCCAATGGCTTGTTGGCTGCTGGGAGTGCCCGAACATGATGGAGATAGGCTTGTATAACGAACGATAACACCGTGGTTTGGAGCGGGCCCGCGGCAGCTGCTGTGTCTGGGATCGCTCACGCTGCCGATCATAGGCTTCGGGGAGTCGGGGAGTAGGTGGTGGTCGTTTTTCTGCGCCGTCGGGAATGCTCTGGCAAGATCGACTGGCCGGGAGGCTCCTTCCCTATCCGAGTTCGGTGTGGTCGGGTCGGTCTTCGAGGTTCAACTCGAATCGAATTCCATCGAATATTCCGGAAAACCCCAGGTCCAACTTCATCTCACTCCACAATGGACTTCATCCGTCGTCTATTGCCATCCCACCTGAACATAAATTCGACTCCCTCCATCGCGGACTTGGGTCAACTCGCTCATCTGCCTCCAACTCCGTGGAACCCTTCGTAGACACCAATCAACGTAATTCTCAAAGTCTGATTAACAATAGCTCAAGATGTCTTTCTTCATCGCCCCCGGTCAATGGGACGACTTCGAGCAACTGTTCGACAAGCTTGTCACCGACCGCTACGGGCCTCCTTCGAGCAACTCCAAGGATGGCCCTGCGTCGAAGGCCGTGGCCACTGGCTCACATCCGGTCAGCAAGGTCCTCCGACCCAAGATGGACGTTGTCGAAACCGATAACTCGATCGTCGTGACCACCGAACTACCCGGTGCCAAGAAAGGTAAGCCCAACGGCCACGTGGTGATCATCCTGCCTCACACGCTCCCTCGCCAAGATAATACCTTTGCACTTGTTATCTGTTGGCGCTAACGCTATTTATTTTTTTCTCTATCGTTCTAGAGGACATTTCGATTGACTTACAGAACGGCCGATTATCGATTTCTGGACAAACTAAAGCGTCCAACGAGCACTCCGAGGGTAGCGTCAGAGTGAGTCACACCTCCCTCACCCTCTCGAGCATGCCACCCAGGCTCGACGGCCTTTAATTCATCGAACACTAATCATTCTCTTCTCTCTTCGGTCCCGCCCTCGACCACAGATCTCCGAGCGCTCCTTTGGCTCGTTCAACCGTGTCATCGCCGTCCCTCAGGGGCTCACCCATGATCAAATCAAGGCTGGCTTCAAGGACGGGATCCTTGAAGTTACGATTCCTAAGATCATTCCCAACAAAGAATCTCACAGCATCCCAATTTCCTGAATATTGAACCCATCTCCCCCCCCTCTCCTCAAGCTGCCCTGCCTCTTCCATTTGCTCTGCTTAATGGTGGTATCTGTAGACCCAAAAATGCCGCCTCAACTTTGATGCCCTTTCTTAAAACTTTCATGCGATGATTTGTAACTTTGCCTCGTAACGTATACCACCTGCAATGTGAAACTTTGTTCTCCGTTTGATGAGGCTAGTCCTTACTCCCTTCGCCGATTGCCCTGTGTGGCTGCCACCAAGTCCAAATAAGGTCTGAGCACCATCTATCCAGCTCGACACCAGACATGCTAGTTGTCACCCAATGACCTTCTCTGAGACTGAGACAACTCTAAAGAGAAGGACAAGTCTGCCTTGCCTAGGGGCATCACGAGCTGTCCCGCTTGTTGGATGATTGACGACAGCCCCAAGAGGCATCGTACATCAGGCAATGCCCAGACCCAATCACAGACCAAAGGTGAGCAATCTTCCTCATTGCCATCCCAGCCACAGTTCACAAAACTGACAAGCCACCTTGAGCCAAGAGATAAAAGCCATATACAGACTAGATAAACCATCCCTCATGTTAGGAAGAACCTTCCATGTTTGTGGCTTGGCAAGATCCAGTTAGGCCAGGCCTTTGGCAAGCCATCTGCAACCAGAACCAAGGTTGCCCTGAGTACCCCAATAAGCTACAACAGCTTGTACATAACGGTCCCCACTATTTAAGTCAGCATCCTTGTGGCCATTTGAATTCTCTCATCTATTTTTTCATCAATCTTGTCACAGTTACTTTCATCTTGAAAGTGCTGTAATCATAAAGCATCACCAACCTTTTATTTCCAAAGCCAATGTTAAAACCTATTGTCAAATCCCCATTGCAACTATTTGCACCAACCCTTTGTTGAGAAAAACAAAGCAAAACTCCAAATGCTATTTTGCTCCATATTCCTTCAGATCAACAGTCTAAAGGAAGACACTCTTCCAGCAATGGCACCCCAACAAGTCCCCAGCTCCACCACTTCCAACAAAGAGCCAATCAAATTGATAGTCCTTGATGGTGACAACTACAGTCACTGGCTACAGAGAATGTGTGGCTATCTCATGTACAAAGGTTTTTTTGAGCTAACCACGCACCTACTACCAGAATCACCAAGCAAAGAACTGAGAATAAAGGTTGTTGAGGCGGCAGTAACACTCTCCTCAAGCCTCAATGCAAATATCCTCACAAGCATCATCTTGCCAGAAAGTGAATTTAATCCCTATGCAATATGGACCAAGCTAAAAGAAGAATACGCTATGGCCAACATTTACAAATTCTGCAGAATTTGGAAGAAATTTGAATGAACTAAATATGATGATATCACATCTGATGTTAAGAATATAAAGCCGTCTGTTTCAGATGCAAGCATGATAGGGCTGGTCATACCACCACAGATCCTGGCCTGCTGCATCATCCCCAGAATCACAGACAGATGGCCTGGACTAATGCAGACACTCTTGTGTGATGAGCTCCTATTGGACCATCTGGTAAAACTGATCAGTAGACTCATTAACATATCAAACCATGACAAAGCATCTTCAACTCACATACCACCTTTTACAAATGCCACTGTCTTGTATTCCACCAAAAACAATCACCAGGACAGGGAAAAAAGACCAGGATTCTTTTTGTTTCTATAAAAGACAGTGGCATTTGGAAAAGGTGGTATGTGAGTTTTAGATGCTTTGTCATGGCTTGATATGTTAATGATTCTACTGATCAGTTTTTCTGGATGGTCCAATAGGAGCTCATCACACAAGAGTGTTTGCATTAGTCCAGGCCATCTGTCCATGATTCTGGGGATGATGCAGCAGGCCAGAATCTGTGGATGTTTGACAAGCCCTATCATGCTTGCATCCAAAACAGACAACTTTATATTCTTAACATCAGATGTGATATCATCATATTTAGTTCATTCAAATTTCTTCCAAATTCTTCAGACTTTGTAAATTTTGGATGTAGTGTATTCTTCTTTTAGCTTGGTCCATATCACCTAGGGATTAAATTCACTTTCTGGAAAGATCATGCTTGTGAGGATAGTTGCATTGAGGCTTGAGGAGAGTGTTACTGCTGCCTCAACAGCCTTTCTTTTCAGTCCTTTGCTGGGTGAATCTGGTAGTGGGTGTTGTGGCGTCTTTATATAGTCTCTGATTGGGAACCGCCCTGCGTTCAGGGTGCTCAGCATTTGGTAGGTCAGGCTCAGCACCTGGATGCGCGCGGTCTCAGCAGTGGACACTGCGGGCTCAGAGGCAGCCGCAGAAGGCTCAGCGATAGGCACCGCGGGCTCAGCAGAAGCTGAAGCGGGCTCAGCAGTAGGCACTGTGGGGCTCTGCATACTGGGCATGGGTTGGGCTTGATCAGATGTGGCAGGCTGTGGCCCGCTTGGACATTATGGACCCAGGAATGGAGCTGGCCCAACCAGGTTTGCGGGTAGCTATTTTGGGGAGGTAGGGCGGGGCAATTGGGGCTATGGGCGCGGGCCAGGCGCGCCCAAGCGCGGGCCAACACGTGGGGCAGGAAATCACGCAGATATCAATAAGCAGGGGGCTCCAAGTAGGGCGGGGAAGAGGGCCGTGTCATGAGAAGGATGAACTGGATGTAAGTAACGGTAAGCGTGAAGGGAATGGGTTAGGGTTAGGCTAGGTTTCTGGGCTTAGGGTTTCTTTTACATTTGTTGTTGGGCTGTTATTGGGCTTGTACTTAGGTTAGGTTTGAAAGGGTGGGAATAAAGTCTGCGCTCTCAACCCCAGCTCTTGGGGGGGGGGGGAGCTTATCATATCTTACAATCAGATTGGGTCACAAGGAAAGGAAGAGGAAGGAAAGGAATTCATCATCTTTTTTTATTCTCTTCCCCTCTCTCCCTCTAAAAAAAAGGAGCATCCTTAACCTTACAGAT
The DNA here is from genome assembly GCA_025617555.3 of Puccinia polysora. NCBI lineage: Eukaryota > Fungi > Basidiomycota > Pucciniomycetes > Pucciniales > Pucciniaceae > Puccinia > Puccinia polysora. The sequence continues at coordinate 14,846,989 of CM062643.1, forward strand.
TCCAAGATCATTGCCTTCCAAACTCAAGGACTAATAGGGGAGTAGCTCTCTTTTACTTTCCAAAGCCTGTGGTTAGCTTGAACAAACCTTTGTACATGAGATAGCCACACATTCTCTGTAGCCAGGGCTGTAGTTGTCACCATCAAGGACTATTCAAGGGGATTTGTCAATAGTTTTTAACATTGTATTTGAAAATAAAAGTTTGTTGATGTCAGCCTCCTGGATTTCAAGGTCCTTGCTAACTTTTAGCTACAAAAGTTGATGGAATAAATAGTAAATATATTATTAAAAGATTGCAGCAATAATCCATAAAATATTTGGATGAAGTAAATGCAAGGCAATATGGTTTGGATATTAATAGTTGTTACTAATAAATATTAATAAATTGATTATGCAATAGAAAGAGGGGCCACAATGGTATTGGGGATCTTGAACAACTCTTCTTCAGGGAATTCACTTTGAAATCTGTAGACCTGGTTACTTTGGAACCTTTAATTGATATTCTTAAAGGAGATATTGCCCAAAGACATAATATATATATAATATTTGGTGGAGTGGCAGGGCTTTGTAACCAAGCTTCCACAACCAAAAGAGGATAAAAAAATTACTGGTATAGTATTTAATCCTTTGGGTACCTTTTTGGGACATGAACTGATGGGTCAAAACCTGTATCTGGGGTAAAAGGTTTTTCAGGAGTTTAAATTGATAAAAATAGTTTTGGGATGGATAATATCAATCAGACTAAAGCCCTAAATCACTTAATTATCTCTTATAAGTATTTAATCACTTTGGAACAGTTTCTGGATGTATATAAAACTGGGTCCAGGGTATCAAGAATCTCAAAAAGGGCTCTTTATTTATAGCTTTTTGGGTCCCAATTCTGTCCTTCTTAGGGCTATAGGGGCCCAAAGGGATGGTTTCTAAGGCTAGAAGGGTGGTTAATGGTAGAAAATAATGTGTTGTTGGTGCTATAACATGGTTAGCATCTAATTCTACATGGTAAGGGAATTATTCTATTATTTGATTGATTGATTTGCATTTGAATGTCACCTTATTTATTCACATGACCTTTATTTACTTATTTATTACTAGTAGATATTTCCAGATTGTTAATATTTCTTCTTATTACGGTCAATCTGATGTAATTTAGGCTCTCATTACGTATTAATAAGTGGGAACAAAAGAATAATAATGCTTTTGGTCTTAATTTTTGAAATTCTGCTTATTTACTGAAGGTAATTAATTAAAAATATATACTATGGGAAAGTATATAATACTTTTACATATTGATTTTTATCAGATTTTCACGTATATTTTGATGTCTTAAAGTGCTCATATTTCTCACTTTAAGGTAGGTTTTAAGGTTTTTCAATCTGCTGTTATCTTTTTTCAATATTATCTTGTTTTATTTAATATATTTAGTAAAAGTATGTAAAAGGTATTTTTAGGTAATTTTATGATTATTATGTATATTTCTAATCTTGCTCTACCCACAGAGACATTTATTACATATGTGGCATGTCTCCATCTGGTTAGTAGCATGTTTAGGCGGTACCTCAAGTCTCCCCCCATCAGACTGTCAAGCCAGCCCATAGTCCCATAGCTTTGTACTTTTCAGATGCCCAGGACTTCATACCCAGCTTTTCATGTCATTCAGAAAGGGTGGCGGTGACACTGCCCAGCCTTGTGCGGGTATCTCAGTTTCTGCGGATGTGTGCAGGAATGGAGTTTTCACTGTGAAAACTATATATGGGGTTTCATGTGAAATATTTAAAATGGCCAAAATCTCAAAGCCGTGCCTCCTTTGATTTTTTCATTAATTATTTAAAAATTTAAGGAGTGGGAATTTGGGGTAGGTGTCAGTGAGTGACCCTACCTTAAATTGAATGGAGAATGTGAATTTGACGCCATATTTAAAGATTTTTATTCCTTCATTTTTTTTTGTTTTTGTTACTTTTGCAGATTACTCTGTAATAGTAGCAAGCTGACATTCCCATACTCCAACATATGTCCATATCTGAAAAAAAATGAGTTGGAGAAAAAAATTACATGTCTGCTTCAGTGACTCTTACTAGCTCTATAGTCCCCAAGATTTATAGGTCCATCAGGTATGTTATTTTCTGGTAACCATTCATCTTTATCTGCAGATTCTCCTTTGTATGCGACTAAGTATAGTCTAATATCTTTCCCTTGGATTATCTCCTTCTTGTCTCTCAGTATTCTGCTTACTTTATCTTTGTCTTTCACAGGGTAAAGATTCAACTGGGATTATAACTGGAGGGAGGCTGCTTCCTTCTCTGGGTTGAAAGTGTTTCAACAAACTAACAGTGAATTCTGGGTGCTTCCTTGATAATTATTCACTCAGAACTACTTCTACAGCATTTTTTCCATCTAGTTTCTTGATAAAAAAAGTTCCCACAAAGGATGGCTTCAATTTTATATTCCCAGCTAGGTTGTTAAAGTTGGTGGTGGATATCATAATCTGATCTCCTATCTTAAAGTCCGGTTCTTTATGTGATTTATCTCACCTCTGTTTGTTATTTTCTACAGCATCTTCCACACATTTTTTGGCATGACTATTAGAAAGATCTATCATATTTTTAAAATCCAGGGAGTTAGGGTGAATGGTGGCTAAGTCTTGGTTCAAGTTATTCCTAGGGAACTTTGGAATCAATCCTCTCTCCAATATGTAGCGCACTCATTTAGTAGTAGAGTGTTTGCTATTTTTATAAGCCATTTCCAATGCTGGGAGTAAGCTTAATCAATCATGAAATTATCTGTCTGTATTTCTGTATTCTAGAAGAAAGCTTCAGAATCTTCTTAACATGTCTTCTAGGGTCTGTATCATTCCCTCAGCTAATCCATCAGTTTGGGGATGATAAGCAGTGGAAAAAGCTAAAGTAGTTCCTAGTGTATCATGCAAATTTCTCCAGAATTCAGAAGTAAATTTGGGGTCCCTATCACTGAATATAATCTTGGGTATTCCTACATCAGCTATGACTCTATTCCAGAACAGCAAAGCTACATCCATTTCTGTGTCATCTTTTTGGTTAGGCAAAAACTTTGCTTTCTTAGAGTACCTGTCTACTATGAACAGGAAAGAATTATAGGAGTGTGTTACTCCTGGGGGTAGTCCTGTAACAAAGTCCATGTTAACAGTTTACCATCTAGTCTTGGGTTCAGCAATCTTCTGTGGAAGTCCAAATCTATTGCCAGTGGCTCTATTGGATTTTTGGAAAGTCTCACAACTAGCAACATACTCAATGGTTGCTTCTCTCCAATTTATCCACAAAGCAGTTTGTTTAAATTTCTCTAGGGTTCTTTCAGCAGAAAAATTTCCTGATGAGCAGTTATCATGGCATTCTTTTTATATATGCTGTATATGTTCTTTTTTACTTATATTAAGTACACTGGAGTGTTGATGCCTATAATATAAGAGAACTTCCCATAGAGTAAATCTACAAGCTTTGTATGGTTTGAAGATTGAAGCTGTTAGAATATTCACAAGAGCTGCTTCTGGAGACTCACATTGCATAATGGTGATCAATAACCTAAGATCAGGGGAATATTCTTTCCTTACTAATTCAAAGAAAGCAGTATCCAGTTCACATATGTGGATTCGCATAATTGGAGCTTCTAATGCAAGAAGGTTAATTTTCAAGATTGGGAAGATTTCATGGTCTTCAGGATAATATGCTAGGTTACTAGGATCATTAGGAAAAGCATTCCTGCTTAAAACATCAGAATTCTGGTGTTTAGAACCAGCCTTATGGACTATAGTCATCTGCCCTCTGTACTGTTGTATAGCAATTTGCCATCTGAGAATATTTCTACTAGGAGTCTTCATATTCATTAGAGTCCTTACAGAATTGCAGTCAATGATTACTTGGAATGTTTTCCCTTCTAAGTAGTAGTGTAGTTTTTCTAAATCCCACACTAGAGCCAGGAATTCCATTTGGCTGGCTCCATAACTTTTGTCAGTATCTTTGATCTGTCTAGATATGAAGAGTACAGGTTTTTAAACAGGTTTATCTTCTTCCATCCTTTCTTGGTTTAAGGCTGCTCCTAATCCATTCATGCTAGCATCAATGTATAATTTGAATGGTTTGGAGTAGTCTGGTTGAATCAGTAGTGGGGTAGAAATCATTGCATTTTTTAATTCTTCATAATTTCTCAACCTCTTGTGTGTCGTTTCAAAAAGAGTATTGCTGTTGCATATCTCATACAAACTTACAGTCAGCATGGCAAACCTTGGGCTGTATTGCCTGTAATAACTGAAGAAACTAATAAAGGATAGAAATTCTGTTTTATTTTGAGGCATTGGTCTATTCATTACAGCAGCTATCTTATTTTGATCAGAAGCCAGGTTCAATCCAGAGACTACATGTCCCAGAGCTTTTAGTTCTCCATACCAAAAATTGCATTTCTTCATAGATACTTTCAATCCTACTTTGGAAATTGTCTGGAGGACCAACCTGACCTGGTTTATGTGAGCCTCCCAATCATTGGAGTATAAAATGACATCATCTATGTAAACCATCATCCATCCTTGCCTGATGTAAGTCCCTAGTACTGTATCCATCATTCTTTGGAAGTGTGATGGGGCATTCTTTATACCAAAGGGCATCCTGAGGTACTCATATATACCCAAGTGACAAATCATTCTCATAAAATTTATACTCTCAGGACTTATTGGTATCTTGTGAAATCATTTGAGCATATCCATATTAGTGATTTATTTAGCTTTTGAAAAGTTATGCAGGACATGTTCAATGCAGGGGATAGGATAATGGTCTGCTTGATTATAGTTATTCAGAATTCCGAATTTTCCTGCCATTCTTGACTTATCATTTTGAAATGCTATTATAAGAGGAGTTGTAACATCTACTTCATTATGTCCTACTTTCCTCAATACATTTAGATTTATTAATTATTGAACATGTTCTTCAAGAGATAGTCTAGACTTAGGGCTAGAAGGATAAGCAGGTCTCCTTAGGTTAGGTCGATAAGGAGGTTGAATAGTTAAGGTCAGAACCATTTCATGTCCTTTAATATTACCAATAGGATAATATTTGGTACATAAGGCATTCTGGTTTTCAAAAAACACTTTCAGTATGTCTTTCTTCTGTTCCTCATAAAGTTTCTCATTTAAAGCAGCTTGTGAGAAGTATTCCAGATTTAATTCTTCTAGGTGTTTCTGATGAGTAGAATTGGGAGCATTGGTCTGGATAGTACATATTTTGAGCTTTTTTTCCCAATTACCTCCTACATTAAAATATATTCCTTTGCTTTGGAACACATCTATTCCATATAGACACAAGGTTTCATTACCTATTATCAGGTAGTCACATAATCCATTAAGTAGTACTACAAATTCTACTTGTAACCTGAAAGATCCTTTAATATGAGGTAGCACCATAGGAGCGGTCCATACTCCAATAGAATTCATGGTTGAGTTACAAGAACTGAACTTATCTTTTGGCATGGGAAATAGGTGTTCTTTCCAGGTGGGATCACATTTTTTCAAGAATTCAGTACAGACACAGGAACAAAAGGCCCCGCTATAAATTAAGAGTCTTACTGGTTTCTCTTTATACAATCCTGTTGCCTAGCAAGTCCGCCCATTAACATAACTTTTGCCACTCATAGGTTTGACTGTCAATTTCTTGGCTTCAGTGATATTTCTAGGGATTATAGAAGGATTCCATTGCTGAGGTAAACTGGAGTCACCATGGATATTACTGATCTCTACAGAGGTTCCTATATCCCTTTCTATTACATTTATAGGATTGGTCATGATCAGCTCACACTCTGATAGTGATCATTCAGTATCAGCAGTTTTCTCATAATTCAGTTTTCCCTCATTCTCTGGTTCTCCTTCCATGACTGCTATTTTTTTATTGGGTAATGGGCATTTTTGCCTCATGTGCCCAGTTCTTTTGCAGTTCCAACAGGTTCCATGTATTATTTCTTTGTCCTTATATACTCAGCAGGTTTCTTATTATCAGGGACTGTTGTATGAGGAGGTTGTTCCTTGGTTTTTTTGGTGTTAAACCTCTATTTAGGTCTAGGGGGAGCATTTTTGTCCAACCCATTCATGTCTATTACCTCTTCCAACAAATTGATTAGTGTTGGTAAGTCAGAATCCTTATCATTCTGCACCTCAAACCATGATTAAGATGAACAGGAAACAGATTAAGAATCCTTTCATTAACCTCTTCTTTTACAGCATCTGGATAAAAGCAATCTAATCTCTTCTTTTGTTCCAGAAACCATTTGTGAGGCTTATCTTTAGAGGTTTCAAATGAGGAAGTTTCAAAATTATTCATCATTTCTCTTTTCCACATCCTAGAACCAAACTGTTATTGAATTAAAGGTTTCCAAGAACTACGTGGTAAAGACCCCACTTCTTCTCTATTACTGATGAACCAATCTAAGGCTACTCCTTCAAAGAGCCTAGGTAGTCTTACTAAAGCTATAGCCTCTGGTAAGTCATGGGAGTTTATAGTGTAATCAATCAATTTAATGAAATTTATATGATTATATTCTCCTTCTCTGGAGAACTTAGGGCATTCAGAGATAGGTGGTAAAAGCTTGAGGGCTTATTCCATTTCTGGAGTAGGACTAGGCCTGAAAGTGTCACTTCTTTGCATTCCATTTAAGGGTGGTGCATAAGGAGTAGTAGATTTTCTGAGAGGTTCTAGTTCCTCTTTGGTACTCCCCAAGGGGTTGTTCAGATGGAATTTTAAGTCCATAAGATCATTTTTGATCAAGTTAAGTTGCAGGTCCACTTCATTATTAAGCAGATCCAATTTTTCACTAAGGGGAAAAATATCATTATTATTAGCATTTTTAATTTATTCTTTCAATGGTTGGATGGACCTAATAAAATCATCTTTGTTAGTTGAAAACATATTCTCAATAATTTCATTTTGACTAGCTTTACCTTGATTTATAGTCTCAATTAATTGATCTGTCTGTGTCTTAAGATTGGTCATTTATACAGCTTTTGGTTTATTATTAATTGATTTGGCCCTTGATGAGGATAATTTATCCAAGGCTAATGCTAAATTTGCAACCTTGTAACCCCCGTTCACTACATAAAACGGGTTGAGTGGCGAAATTTGGGACCCAAAATTGGTTGCAAACCGCGCCACGCAACCAATTTTGGGTAGTGAATGGCAAAAAAAAACAATTTTAATTTAAGTATTTATTTCATTTTATTTATATATTTTTTATTTGTATTTATATTTATATTTATTTTTTTAATTTAATTTAATTTAATCAATTTATTTATGATATATTGATTGATTTATTTATTTCATTTAAATTTATTTATTTATATTTTTTTTATATTTATATATTTTTTATATTTATATTTTTAATTGTATTAATTAATTAATTAATTAACTATTTATTTCATTTTACTTTTTTTATATTCATATTTTTAATTCAATGGATTAATTTATTTTTTTTATTTATTTTTTATTTGTTATTAAAATAAAACAAAAATAATAATATAAAAAAAAGTAATAATTTTTTTAAAAAAGGATATATATATATCCATTTGCAACTCATATAGGTTGCAAACTGCCCTTTGCAACTCAGAAGGGTTTCAAACAGCGTTTTGCACCCCATTTGCAACTCCAGGGTTGCAAATTTAACATTGGCCTTTATCCAATTGGGTATAAATACCATCCAAGTTACCACAAACAATCTTGAAATTATGAAGCATATCATTGGAAAAGGAAGTAATTAAATCTGAGGTTGGTTCAGAAAAGACACTAGGTTCAGGATTAGAAGCAAATTGTGGTAACACTTTTTCCACTTTTGAGCTAATGATATTATCTGATCCCAATATTTCTTTCCCTTGGTCTTTGGATGGGAAAAGGATCTCTTCTTTCCTGATCCTCTGCCTTTCAGTTAGGCCAATTGATCCCATGGGTTCCATTTTTCTATGTAGGATTCTACCTCTTTCCTGGGGATAATCTCCTGAAGAGCTATCTGGGAAGCCTTTGCTTGCAATATCAATTTTTTTCATGGAGACTAAGTCCTCCTTGGACTGAGCCTCTTTGAATTCTTCCCAATATTTCAGGTGTTCTTTGAATAATTCTTTGATCTTGGATTCCTTGGCCAGATTCTGCTGGGGTGGCTGTAGAGAGTCCTTTGGCAACTTTGAGGGGTTTTTTTCAGTTAATTTCTCTGTAAATAGGTTGGGGGAGGGAAGAAATAATTGGCCTTGGTCTTTCTCCACCAACATCTGACTGAAAGTCTCTAAAACCCTCATGGTTGCCATTAGTGATTGCCTCACAGTTACTGGAGGCTCCTGAAAAAGATCCATGGGAGGGAACTCTTCCTGAGGCCCTTGTAATGCTTCTATTCATATTAAAATATTTAGAATTATTTTTCTTTTCAAAGAAAAATCCATAATGTTAAAGTATTTTGACTTTCTTAAGATGATAGTTGTCAAAGGTACTAAAACTTTATCAGGATTGAATTTATCCTTGACAGGTAATCCAACAGGATCTTGGTGCATCCCAATGAGGTCTTTTCCAGTAAAATCAATGTTCTCAGGCCTTCCAGACATGTCAGACAATTCTTGATCTAAAACATCCAATTCAGGTGAAGTAATTTCTGGGATAGGAGCATTCACTGACGGTCCAAGAGAAATGTTTTATTTTTCAATAAATTATATTGATATTATTCTTGATATTAAATAATTATATAAATGTTTTTTGCTTACTTTTATATTTGAAGAAGTAATTTATATGGTATTTCTTCTAAGCTTTGTGTTGGCTTAATGAGGCTTGAAATTTAATGCGCCTCTCTAGATTTTCTTTTTCAAGGAGTTTATCTAGCTGTTTACGGTGCAGAGAGATTTCAATTTGTTCAGCTGGAGTTGAAGCTTCCCAACCTGAAGTCTATAACTTTTAATATATTCTTCTTTTTGTAATTTTGAAAGATTTGAATAGTATATTATTAATTCTGCATTGGTTTTAAGGCCAAATGCAAAAATAATTAATGATAAATCACAGTGGTAATTTCAGATAAATTATATCTTAATTTATTTTACTTAGAAATTTCTGGTCCCAGGTATTAAATATAATAAATGGAATATTTTTGCAGACAGACCCCCAATTTTCAGCCTGCTGGATGCCAAGGTCCTTGCTAGCTTTTAGCTACCAGAGCTGATGGAATAAATAATAAATATATTATTAAAGGATTGCAGCAATAATCCGTAAAATATTTGGATGAAGTAAATGCAAGGCAATATGGTTTGGATATTAATAGTTTTCACTAATCAATATTAATAAATTGATTATACAATAAAAAGAGGGGCCAAAATGATATTGGGGATCTTTAACAACTATTCTTCAGGGAATTCACTTTGAAATACGTAGACATGGTTACTTTGGAACCTTTAATTGATATTCTTAAAGGAGTTATTGCCCAAAGATATAATATATATATAATAAATGGTGGAGTGGCAGGGCTTTGTAACCAAGCTTCCACAACAGAAAGAGGATAAGAAACTTAATGGTATAGTATTTAATCCTTTAGGTACCTGCTTGGGACATGCAATGATGGGTTTAAAACTGTATCTGGTGAAAAAGGTTGTTCAGCATTTTAAATTGATAAAAATGGGTTTGGGATGGATAATATTAATAAGACTAAATATATAAACCACTTACCTATCTCTTATAAGTATTTGATCACTTTTGCATGGTTTCTGGATGTATATATAACTGGGTCCAGGGTATCATTAACCTCAAAAAGGGCTCTTTATTTATAGTTTTTTGGGTCCCAATTCTATCCTTCTGAGGGCTATAGGGGCCCGAAGGAAAGAGTGCTAAGGCTAGAAGGGTAACTAGTTGTAGCAAATCATGTGTTGTTGGTGCTATAACACGGGCAGCATCTAATTCTACAAGGCAAGGTAATTATTCTATTATTTGATTGATTGATTGGCATGTGAATGTCACCTTATTTATTTGCATGGCCTTTATTTACTTCTTTATTCCTTGTAGATATTCCCAGATTGTTAAAATGTCTTATTGGTAGACCTTCCTATTGTCACTCTGATGTAATTTAGGTTCTCATTATGTATTAATAAGTGGGAACAAATACCTAATAATGCTTTGGTCTCAATTTTTGAAATTCTTTTCATTTAATTAAGATAATCAATTCAAAATATATACTACGGGAAAGTATGAAATAATTTTACATATTCATTTTTATCAGATTGTCACGTATATTTCCAATTCTCAACCTACTCATATTTTTCACTTTTAGGTAGGTTTTAAGGTTTTTCAATTTGCTTTACCTTTTTTCAATATTATCTTGTTTTCTTTAATATATTTAGTAATAATATGTAAAAGATATTTTTAGTTAATTTTATGATTTTTATGTACATTTCTAATCATTCTCTGCCCATGGAGACATTTATTACATATTTGGAATGTCTCTGCCTGGTTATTAGCATGTTTAGGCGGTACCTCAAGTCTCCTGCTGTCAGACTGTCAAGCCAGCCCATGGTCCCATGGCTGTGTACTTTTCAGATGCCCCAGATTGCATACCTGGCTTGTCATGTCATGCAGAAAGGATGGCGGTGCTGCTGCTCAGCCGCGCGTGGGTATCTCAGTTGCTTTGGCTGCGTGCAGGAATTGTGACAAATTCACTTTTCTGAACATAACTCCTCAAATATGTAGAATTCACAGATTCTGACCAAGTTTTAACTGTGAAACCTATACATGGGGTTTCATGTGAAATATTAACATGGACAAAATCTCAACGCTGTGCCTCCTTTGAATTTTTCATTAATTGATTAAAAATGTAAGGGGTGGGAATTTTGGGTAGGTGTCAGTGGGTGACCCTACCTTAAATCTGATGGAGAATGTGAATTCAAAATAATATTTTAAGATTATTTCTTTCCTAATATATTTTTAAATTTATTCTTGTATTTGTTTCTTTTACTTTTGCAGATTTTTCTGTAATATTATCAAGCTGACAGTTGATGCTTTATGATTATATCACATTTAAGATGAGCCGTGACAAGATTGATGAAAAAATAGATGAGAGAATGCAAATGGCTACAAGTATGCTTGATTAAATAGTGGGGACCGTTATGTACAAGCTGTCCTAGCTTATTAGGGTGGTCAGGACCACCTTGATTCTGTTTTCACATGGCTTGCCAAAGTTCTGGCCTCAATGGATCTTTCCAAGCCACAAACATTGAGGGTTCTTTGTAACCTGAGGGATAGTTTATCTATTATGTATATGACTTTTATCTATTGGCTCAAGGTGGCTTGTCAGTTTTGTGAACTGTGGCTGGGATGACAATGAGGAAGCCTTCTCACCTTTGGTATGTGATTGGGCCTGGGAATTGCCTGATGTACTCTGTAGAGACTCCTGTGTGATTATATGAAATAATTTAGAAAATAGCTAGCTGGCAGTCCTTGAAGGTGAATTTATTATTACTTCTTCTCCTTCAGAGTATTAGTAAAAAATAAGATGTATTTGAATTTCCTGCCCTTCTATTACTTAAGAAAGTCTTCACAATAATTTTTCAAAATTAATTTCTGGTTTATTTGAGACTTAAAATAGGTCTCAGATAAGACCTTGATTAATTATTCACTTTTATTGGTAGGATTTGTTGAAGAATTTACCAGATGTAATGGTTTATTGGTTAATGGTTGATCAGATGTATTTGATCTTAACCAATATTTCAATATTAAAGGGTTCAAGGGTTCATCAAGGGGATAGTTCAGGAGAGGACCCAAGGATGGCTTTACCCACAGGGGGCTGGGTAGAAGAAAAAAAGATTTTTTGTCCCTTTCTTTGTTCTCTCTTTCTTAGTAAGGGTTAATTATTGAGTGATTGGTGGTTTTCTTTAATTTGGTGCTGAATAGTTTAGGTCACAGAAGAACCCTTATTCAAAGCATCTAATGGGGTGACTTCAATGGTAAATGAGTTTATAAAAATTTATTTTTGATTTCCTTTCCTTTTTTTATTTATTGGTACACTGATGATCTCCTTTCTTTTATATCTGGGTAGGACTACAGATAGTTGGGTGGTGAATGGGTGATGAGATGGTGATGATTGGGATGTGTGACTACATATATTGATATATATTAAGTATTTATATGGTTTGGATAGCCGTTGTTTAAGTGATTGGTTTTATTTTGGGTCCAAGTGGTTGTAGTAAGATCTCACTTTTATTATATTAGGGTTTCCAGGTATACCCATATGTCATTTCACTGGTTTGTGATACCGGGGTGTGATATGAGCTTGCCATGATTGATTTTGGCTGTATCTTCTAAGCAATGAGAGATAGAGAGGTTGTTTGGCTGGGTGACTTTAGTTTATTATTCACCAGTAAAAATCAGGCATCTCTGGCTGACCAGAGACTTCACTTCACAATGATGATTTCCTCAATTGCATCACAGTTTATAACCAATTTCTAGAGAAACTCACCATGAAATCTGTTTTGTTTCTGGTAGAGTGCACAAAGAAGGAAAAAAATTTGATCCATTATTGCTTCTGAGTCTCCTCTTAAATTCTCCAAAAGTGAACAATGAATTCTCTTTTATTTTTCAAATTTTCCACTGTGTTTCCAATTGGTTTCTGCAGGACTTATCAAAGTTGCATTTTTATTTTCCATTTTTCCCCCCCAAGAATTGCTTTGATTTCTCCCTGGTTTTGCTTTGATTTTCTTCAGATCAATGCTTGATCTCTTTCAGAGCTGTATGATTTTCAAATAATTTAACCACATTTTATCCCTTCCAAGTAAATATTTCTTCAATTAATCACCTTTTTTCCTCTTATTTGATTCATAAATTTTCAAAAATATCACCTACAATTCGATATGGTCCAGAAACCAGGAAATTCATGGTTGAAATGGATCATTTAATATTGAAGAAAAAATAGGTGAGATCGACTTTTTCTTGTATAAGGATAATGTGAAAAAGGTGAAATTATCTCTCATGACCATTTTTCCAAACCAAGTTTTAGCTTCCGCATACTGCTTTCCAAAAATTAAGTAATTCAAAGCTGTTTGATTTGAAAAGAGATCAACATGCATTTATTTCAAAAAAAAAAAAAAATTGAAAATACACATTTTAATAAGCATGATTTCAAATTTACATCACAAAAAACCATATGGCATCCTTATTTCACATTTTTGTCAATTTGGTTATATTATTAATATTATCTGATTAAAATTTCTGAAGTCTTATTTTGCATTGGAAATTCTCTCCCCCTCACAGGAGAGAAATTAATCATATCTTCAAAGGAATCCAACCAAGGTATTCTTTTTATTATTGTTTTTGTCTGAATATTATTTACCTTGATTCATCAAGTATCCCCACCTTCAATAAGATAATCAAATGTGGGCTCTGGGGGCAGATCTTCATGTGGGGAGAGCGCCGGTTTCAGCACCAGGATTCAGGCAGTTTTGCAACCACCTGAAGGTGAGAATCCTGAGATGTGGAGCATGAAGATGAGGTTTCAGGAATTTCAGGAGGCTGCATCTGAGAGATTGGATAGTAGGATAGGCAGCCCACAGGGAGGTATGTTTTTTTTTATTTCAATCAATTTATTTTGTTAGTGATATTCATTTTTTTTATGAATGATTAATTCAATCTTCAGGATCAATGAGAATTGAAATCACTAGGGAATCATCTCCAGGTACAATGTGAAATGCATTGATTTATTTATTCTGAATTTTTCTGAAATGTCCTATTGTCTTTCAATTCTAGGAATTATTTTCCCCCTGGGTGCCTCCCCAATGTTTTCCAAAGCAGAAAGTGTGGCCTCTGGAGAAAATTTCTTCATGTGGGGATGGTTCAAGCCTGGCCTCCAGGATAGAGGCTTCTTTACGTGTTCCAGAAAATCAGAATCCTTCATTGTGGAGAATTCAAGTTTAAACCAAAAAAATGGACAGTCAGATTTGCTGTCTTCAGATGGTAAGGTTGAGGCAGCTTTGAAAGGATCAGGTATTCAAGCTTCCAAGAAAGGAAAACAAAGAGGTGTGTTTCTTTTTTTTGCTTTGAGATAAAAATGAGATTTGAATCATTTATGTAATTTTTTGTTTCATCATATGCAGAGATTTCATCATTGGTTGAATCTTCAAGCCATATGTACTAGAAAATTGGCAAAGTTTGATGTGAATGAAACATGAGTTTTTTTTCAATACAAACAGGGGCTCCAAATTTTCATTCACCCCAAAGAAAAAATTCTTTGAGGCAGGTTTCAGTTGAAATAAATTTGATGAATTCTGGTCAGCTGTTTTTGGTTGGAATTTTTTTGAAATATTTAAGTGTCTTACAATTTTTAAACAAGCACAAGTGTCAGGAGAGCACTGCCAGAACCTTCTTGCGTTTAATTTCAATGAAGAGGCATATGTTTCAGGATCTAGTCTCATGGTAAAACCAGGTAGATTTTTGAAAGTTTCAAATTTTCAAATTTTTCACTGTCTATGATTTTGATGATGATTTTTTATGAATAAGCTGGTAAAAAAGGTTTGGAAAGGGGTATGATAGGAGGGAATAGCATTCATCAATCAATTTTTGATTCCACTATGATGAATCCTGGTGCTCAAGGTGAAGCTCCACCTCCCAATATCACTCTAGATTTTAATTTATATTTGTAGCTAGCTTCTATGTGAGGAAATTTCTGATTTATTTTCTAATTTTTCAGAATTAAAAAGAAGATATTTTGAGAGAATTGAAAAACTCAGCTTTAGAATTCCAGATTGGGGGACTTTAAAGCTCCAGGGAAGAAGGTGTCAACTATTTTGAAGTAATTTTAAAGGAGGCCAACCATTTGAAGTAAATCCATTGGGATTTCAAAGGCCTCCCAATGCTCCAATTCACAGATGCATGCAATCTTTACCAAACCATTCACAATGGATAGGAAATTCATGTGAAAAATCTGAAAAAGTAAGGAAATGGGAATAGAGGTGGTAGGTAAAAGAGTTTTGTATGGGAAAGATGGCCATCCAGTGTATCAAGAGACACATAAATCAGAGTTTAACTTGATTATATTTTCCACAATTTCAACTGAGGATTTGAGGATGAATATTTTATCTTTTCTATCAAGGCCCAGAGATGCTTAATAGGGTGCAATCATGTATTGATGAAATAGGAGGAAAAAGTAATGCAGATGTTCCTTGGTCTGTAAGGCATATAGGAGAAGATTGTGAGTGGAATACAGCTGAAGTTTTAATAATTTTGGCTCAACTGATGCATTTTTGAGTTTTTTTTTTTTTTTTTTTTTTTTTTTTTTTTTTTACCCAAGCTGTGGATTTTTCCTCTCCAATTGTTCATAACTTCAATCAGTCCGGAGCACATGAAGTTAGCCTTATGAGGAAAATGAAGCAAGTTCATGATAGAGGGGAGGGTGGCTCAAGTGAATTTTGATTGGAAAGTAACTTCCAGGAAAAATTGAGGGGGTCTGCTTGGCAATCCAAGAATTTCATGGAAATGTCTCAGAAAAACCCAGAAGTGCAATTTCAGCTTGCTTCCACGTACAGAGCAACCTGTCAAATTAACAAAAATACGAAATAAAAATAAATAAATAAAAAGATTAATAAGTAGTGGGAAATACATACATATTAATGCAGAAATGGATTCCCCACCCAAAATAAGGTAGGGTCACTCACTGACCCCACCCTTGAAATACAACTCCTTCATAATTTAAATAATTAAATAAGGATTGACCAAAAGGTCACAGCACCAATATGGCACATTTTGGCCAATTTAATATTTCACACATATTTTCACTTATAGGTTTCACACCTAAAATTCAGTCAGAATTGAGGTTTTGTGTATATTTTAGGAGTTACACACAGAAATGTGTTAAATCACAATTCCTGCGTGCAGTCCCGCATCCCTAAAAAACCCCCACGTACCTGTATCATCTTATTTCTGCATACAGAATTCCTGCGCGCAACCAATTTTGCCAAGCATGCAGCAGATCCTACCCCACACGCATCTGAATGAACTGATCCCTGTATCAGGATTAGTTGTTACAAATCTGACAGCAGGTACTGCTCACAGGAGCTACAACCAAGTAGGGTTTACCTGGCATATGTAAAAATGTGACATATGCATTAAAAATGATCTTAAACCTTAAAACCTAAATAAAAAATGACATAATTAATTTTGAAGTATTTTGAATAAAAAATCAAATATTGAAGGTTACCACAAAACAAACAGATCCCAATCTTTGAAGACCACAAAACACTACAGGTAGTGGCCCTAAAAATTCTTGAAAATTACCTACATGCTCAGCAGATAATTAAAATAAATAAATATCCACATCTGTCTACTTTAAAGATATATTAATAGTACAAATGAAGGATAAGTGAAGAACAATCAGAATTAAGCCATTAAAAGATTAACAGATCCTGTGGCCAAAATAGTAAAGAAGTCCAGCAGATCTGAGGACAGCTGATTGACAGAACCAAGTGGAAGTTCTAAACTTTCCCTGAATGGCTTTCCAGCCTCAGATCATGATCAGGACCCTCTCTATGCGTCCTGAGAAGCTCATTATCACTCCAAAAGTTATTTATACAGACCTCTTTGGATCCATTATTCTGCATCAGTTTACCAGGAATTTATTATTATCATTCAGACACCATTTCATTTTTAGTCAAGTGCTTATAAGAAGATAAGCAAGTGATTTATGATCTTTTCTTCAGTATTATTATTACTTCCCAAAACTAACCAACCTGATTCATTGAAGTTTAGTCTGGCAATCAACCCCAACTGCCCTGAAACCCTTTACCTGAATCTTGCCAGGCTTTTCTGTGGATTATTGACTCAGATTGAGTTTTTCCCTTGCTTCCTTGGCCATTGTGCTGTTTTTCCCGGCTATATCATTTGATAAGTCCTTGTAAGGCACCCATTATCATTCCAAGGTTCTTAAACTGCCTAAGGAGGCCCCTTGAAGAGAGGTTGTCTGTCTGTAAAGGTACCCAGTAGTATAATACTGTGGCCCCTCTTTTTATAAAAAATTGAAAAAAATTTTGACAAAACCAATTAAACCTTGCACCAGCTCTTAACATATTTATTTTTGATATTTTTAAGTGTTTATCTTTGAAATATCATTATTATTATTATTCTAGTATTTTTATCACTCTCTGTAGCTCAAGGACTGCAAGTCTCCTAGTATCAGAGAGCTGACATGAAAGATGCACCAGAACCCACATTGACCCAGGTTGGAATTGATATGAGTGGTTTGGAAGTGGTGAGTTTGGGAAATTATTTTTCAACACTTCTCTAATTGGTTTTCTTTTTTCATAAATTCTTCAGGTGAAAGGCTGACATGTGACCCATTCTACCAATCCAATAGGTTGTGGCAGGGGACCCATCTACATCCTTTGATTCAAGTACTGTTTGTTTGAGCTTGTCTAACCCATATCTGGAGGAAGTACGAGCTCAACCATTTGTATTAACAAGGGCCTCCCCTTCTTTCCCCAAATAAAAACCAACAAGAGATGCATATTTGTTGGGGAATTCAAATATTGAAGGTATTTCACACTCTTAAGTCTCTCAAGCCTCTGTAATGCATTTATAACCTTTGAAACCTGTGGGGAATAATCCTGAACCAACAGATACACACCTCCAAAAATGCAATACTGCTTTGATTTCTCCCAAACCTACATCAACAACGGCAATGGATGTGAATACAAGAGCTACTACAGCAGCCACAGATTTACCAATGCATGGAATTTCACCTCCGCCTCAATAGATTAATTCCCCTCAAATACCACCTTCAGGGATGGCTGACACATCAACAGCTTCACAAAATTTTCCATCCGGTTCTGATTGTGAGTTAAATCAAGTTAAATAAAGAATAAAAACTTAATCATTGAAAATTGGATGTAAATTCTATTTTATTCCCAGACCAACCAACTGTGGGAAATTCATGTGGGAATGGTTGGTGGTGGCTCCAATAAAATATTTTTTCAATTATCTAACTTCATTTGTTGGGATATTTTTACCAGTCATGCAATCAAGTCAAGCTGATCAGTTTTCTATTAAAATACGTGAGTGAATTATTTGCATTTTTCATCTGATGTTCATCAACTGAAACTTTTATGTTGTTTCAGGCATGGAAACATAAAATGAGCCTGAAACTTCTGAAGAAAGTATTTAAGAAATTAAATTATCTAAAAAGGATTTGAAATTACTAACTGGTTTGAGAAACTCTTTGTTCCAGTGGAAGACTATGGTCAGAATAGGTTTACTTTTGAATGGATGAGTGGATGAAAGCATCCATTCAACCAAGTGATGGATGTTTTATTTTTTTGTACACTGGATGTTGCACTGCATACTGGGGATTACAACAATTTTTCATGGTCCCCTTAACATTAAAACCATGCAATTGTGTCCACGCTGTTGGAAAATTACTTTATTCATTTACAGAGTGAGTTGAGATTGATCCAAAGGAGTTGAGAGGTTTCTGTTGAAGAGAGAAAGCCCAAAGCAAGGACTTCCAAACTACAGAAAAGAGAAAGCCATTCAATCTCACAATTTTTTCAGCTGAACTGAAAATGTATGATAAACATTTGTAGTTAGCAGAGAGGAAGCAGAAATGGTGTGATGAAAACAATTATGTGTCCCTTGAAGCACAGTTCAATGATCCTGCAGTGTTCTCTGATACAGAAGAGGTAAATGAAAATGGTATAACTTTTAACAGGAAGATGCAATTGGAATGGAGCTCAAAAAGAGCTTCCCAATAAATGGAATTAATTGACCATCATATATTGATTGGAAAATTGATTGGTAAGGAAAAAAGGCAGCCCAATCTTTTTGATAGTAAATATTCCATCCAATTTGAGGTAAATCCAAGAATTCCACCCAAATTATCTTGACAATTTTACAATCAAAATTGGCTCAATAAAATACAGCCTGCAACAAGAACTTCTTTAAAAATACAAGATATTGAGGTGATTCAGAATGACAGAGCAACTGCAGCCTGAATAATAAAAAAATCTTATCATAAATATTATTTTACATCTTTTTATTCATTCCTTGAAAGAAATTTCATACATGGTTGAAGAAAATTATTGCTCCTCCTTTAGTATCTGAAATATCTCTCTCCAATCTTTAGTTGTGATGATGGTTGATCTGAAAAATTGAAAAAAATAGCTTGATAGTGGAGATTCCCTGACTGGTTGAATCATAGTTATTGTACTTAATATTCTAGTTGTTTATTTGTATTTTGAACCTGAATCAAAATTAGGAGCACATCAATACCATTTATGATTAAAAATTGCCTTACAAAAGGATCTAACCTTTTGAATATTCTCCTTGATTGTTTTGGAGCAATCATGTAATACACATGCACTGTTTTTGTCTGGACCAATCTATGCAAACAATCTACAGCCTGAGCCTGTTTTGTGGGATTACATAATGGCTCCTAGTAGAGGTGAAGTATGAGCTACTTTCAATTTTTCAAAGAAATAATGGACCACATACCATGATGAAAAAGATGTTTGCACATGTGTTGTTGAGACCCAGCCCTGCAGCTTGGATGGAGGCCAGTAGTGTTTGGGTTGAGGTACTTCTGGAAAAATCTTCCAGGCATTTTTTTTTTGCTTTTGCTGTCATGGTGCCATCCAAGTGGAAATATTTTATCTTTTTATGACTCAAAGCAATCTGAATTCTGGGAATTGAATATTTTTTGAAATAAATGGTAAGCATCTTTGTGAAAATTGAAGCTCATCTGGAGGAAGTCTTAAAACTCAAGAAACCTTGTCCAAAAATAAAAAACCACCATCTTTCTTGGGCTATCCCTTTTGTTGAATTCATCCATGATCATGTTTATTAGTCTTTCAATTTTTGAGCTCTCCAAACACAGACCGGGGTGGACTTAATTTTGAATTATACAACTTTTTGAAGGATTGGAATCTTCTTCTTTCACTTGTGTTTCAAAATGACTGGATGATTTGAGAACCAGATTTGAGTCAACCAACAGGGGATGATCACAGATTCCATAGAGTTCCCAATTCTGGTGAGGAATACAGGATTATTGTCACCTTGATGGACACAGGAATCTTTCTTTTGCATTGATTTGACAAAGAGGTCATTTTGAATATTGTTATATTCTTGTGCAGAGGTTTTCAGGGGTGTTTAGATAAATGAATGGTTTGCATCTGGTAGACTATCAAGCTCATCTTCCTTAATTCTCATCAGAACTAGTTGAAGCAAGATGAGTTGAAGTGGTTTGAAGTTTCCAAGCTTGAGATGTGGTAGAAGCATTTTTACCAAATGGTTGTGAGATTCTCCAATATCTGTGCAGAGAAATGCCAGAAATGAAATCAGGCTGTTTAGATGGTTCTGGACAAGTTTCCCTGTGAGGAATAGGTGTTGTTGAGCTCTGATTACAAAGATTGCTTAAGTAATCTTTCCAATGCTGTTCCTGATTGTGCTATCAAATGATAGATTATCAGTTTCATGAATTGCATGTGGTGGAAGTGATACTTACTGTGCCTCATCAAGGATTATCCTGAACTAATAACAAGATTAAATGAAAGAACAATAAAGGTTGGATTACTTATGTGCCTTCCCATGAGTAAATGCCATGAGGGGATAACTGGTGATGATGACCAAG
Organism: Puccinia polysora; assembly: GCA_025617555.3. Taxonomy (NCBI): domain Eukaryota; kingdom Fungi; phylum Basidiomycota; class Pucciniomycetes; order Pucciniales; family Pucciniaceae; genus Puccinia; species Puccinia polysora. Next base: position 14,867,608 of record CM062643.1, read on the forward strand.
GATTAGTTGAGGAAATCTGGACTGAATCAATGCCTTTCATGTCCATGGTAGATAAGGTAGTTGATGTTTTGAGGGGCAACATGTTTTTTGAGTTTTTTTTCCCAGTTCTGTATCAGGTGGAGTGGGAATATGATGAGAGTTGCCTGATGACATAGAAAAGGTGGAGGTTTATCTTGTTGATTTTAAAAAGAGGTTGATTCAGGTATATTGTGAAAAATTAGGGAGATATCTTGTAAAGATTTCTCAAGACAAATATAATCAGCTATTATTAAGCCCAAAGAATTTGGTGGAACAGATGTTGGATCAAGTAGAGCCAAGCTTGAGCCGCTGGTTTTGTTTTCCCAAATGTGCTAGGAATTCATGTTTGATTTATTCCACAAGGCCAGAGCAGAGGTTGAATGTGGTGATTCACAATCAAGCAAGAATGCAAGTCCTTGAGCCTGGTGGGGGAGGAGTTTGGTGGTGAATATTTGTGGATTGGGATGGATTGGATTGATATCACATCCACTTGGTATTTCAAGGAGGTTTGGATCATAGTTGGTTTTTCAAAGAAGTGATGGCATTGTTAGCCTTTGAAATGGTAGGTTGGCCATTGGGCAGCCCTGGTGTTTTGAAGGGTTGTACTTGGGGGGTCTTTTGATGATTACATGATCACCAAGAAGCATATCAAGTATGTCCAATATATTTTGTTCATGACAGAATAGAAGGATAGAAATTTTAAATGAGGTGATTGTGGAAAAACAACATGGAAAGTGGTTTCCACAAAGAGAATTGGATGAGGCAGTTCCCTCATCAATTCCTGCCAATCACCACATGGTTCATAGCCTGTGGAAAAGGTGAGGAGGGGTAAAATGATTGATTCAAGTGTAGGGGAAAGGAATTCTACATGGAAAGGAAGATCTGGTATTTAGACATGTAGCTTATTATCTCTGGGGTATAATGATGCCCAATAGGTTCATTCATTAAGTAGAAATTTTGGAAGAGCTGAGATAGTTAGTTCAGCAAGAAGAAACTTAAAAAGGACAACACAGAATGGGGTATGATTAATTGAATGCATTTTGAGTGTGGGATTTTATAAAGAAATGAGACAGGTGATGTGTTGAGAAGGGAGGAGGATGGTACTAGTGTGGTAAATCTCTCAGAATTTGACGTAGGGGGGTATTTAAATTAAAATCATGTGAAATATTTATGTACAAGTTGTGGGACAGGTGTAATTATTATAAATATATGCATAGAGGATGGGATTTACAATAAACCTTGAAAATTGGACTAAAGAAGTGCACTCATGAGAAAATAAAGGTATGTGATAAGGATTAATTCAAAAATAATGACCTCACTGTGTTTCTACCCCTGGTTTGAGGAGATTTTAACATTCCTGAGACCTTACTTTCATTTAGCTTTCTACTGGGGCATAAAATGTACAAGATAAAAATCCCATTTTCCACAAACCAAGCATGGAATTTTGAGCATCATCCTTCTCTTTCTATGGGTGCATAAAATATCTGAATGATGATTCCCTGTTAATGCAAATGGGGCATCATCAATCAGCTGTTCAATGCTCCTGTTCAGCATGTCAACCCAGCCTATTGACAGGAATCAGTGTCATACTCAAAAAAAATAAATTGGCCATGATGTGATGCCAATTTTTTGCAAACAGGGCATCATTATTCAGCTATTTTATGCCCCTGTAGAGTAAGAACATTCCCAGAACACATACATCCTTCCAAAATTGACCTGATTTTGTTAAAGTGGTTAATTTGATAAGATTCATTTCACTTGGCATCATGTGGGATGTTTCACTCTCTATGGGGGCATGAAAGTGCTGAACGGTGATTCCTGGTTTCCAGAAACCAGTGATCACCTCTGGGCATTTTCATGCCCCTTTAGCACACATCAACAATCATGTAATGCATTTCTCTTGAAGTCCAGCTTCTTTAGACTTCTTAAAATAATAGATTTACTCTGTATTGCAGTTCAAAAATTTATGGATGTTCATTTGCAGTTTCCAGAAACCAGGAATTGACTCTGGGCAGTGTTATTCCTCTGTTGAGCCAAATAAGCAAGGATTTTTAGAGCACTCCAGATCAGACAAAATTTTTTTTACTTTTCATCATGTGGTGTTTCACCCTCTATTGGAGAAGTAAACTGCCTGTGATTCCCAGTTTGCGGAATGTATGACCAGTTTAATTTATGGATTTTGATGCCTGGTTTGCGGAAACCGGGAATAGACTTTGGGAATTTTTATGCCCCGTAGAGAAAAATAAGAAAGGAAATTTAAGAAACCCAGGTTTGGCCAGATTTATTCCAGGGTGATGCCTGGTTTTCAGAAACCAGGAATCACCTTGGAGCAATGTTACGCCCACATATAGCACATCAAAACCACACTATCTACAAGTATCATTATGCTGCTTCTTTTTCCTTCTTCATCCCATACTTGTCCAATTAAATTGATGGATTTTAATGCCCAATTTCCACAAACCAGACATCAAAATTTGGCTGAGTTATGTACCCATAGAGAAAAAAAAGCAAGAAGTGTAACAGAAATACACATTTGACCAGATTTCTTCTACTTGTCATAATGGGGTGTCTCACTCTCTACAGGGGAATAACACTGCCTGCAATTCCATTTTTCCGGAAACCGGGAATCATCTTGGAGAAGTTTTATACCCTGGTAGAGAATGTAAAAACCAGGCTAACTATAAGCCACATTATGCTGCTTCTTTTTCATTCTTCACCCCATGCTTTCACTCTGTATAGCCAGTTAAATTTTTTGATTTTGAAGGCCCTTTTCCATAAACCAGTCATGAACTTGGTCCAGTTTTATGCCCCTGTACATCAAAATAAGCGGTTGCCTAAACCTTGAGTGCAATCACTATTTATTATCAGCTCTTGAGTGACCTTTTCTAGTGTGTAATTTATACTATATAGAGTTATTTATAGTTCTATTTACATCTTTATCATTCTTCCTAGTGGATTATATTTATGGTAATTTTAAATTCACGGCTCATTGAGCCATGGAAACTGTTGAAAGTTGGCTGTGTGGCACGCCACACGGTCCAATCCAAGCTGTGTAAGACCCCCCATGGCTCAAAGAGTTGCGCAGCCCACCCATCCTGGTCCAAAGGGATGTTGGATTCCACATGACTACATTCAAGTTGTGTGGATTTGTTCCAGGCTCAAATGTAGTTGTGCAGCACTGTGTAGGACCCCCTACGGCTCAAAGAGGTGCGCGGCCCACCCAGCCTGGTCCAATGGTGTGTTGGATTCCACACAACTACGTTCAAGTTGTGTGGAGTTGTACATGGCTCAAATGTAGTTGTGTGGAATCCAACACCCCACCGGACCGCGGTGAGCCAAAAAAAAAAAGGAATGAAAGGGCACTAACATAACCCATGAATCAAATAAACCTTCCAAAAAACAGGAATCAACCAAAAAATCAAAGAAATGAAAAAATGATGATTTTTTGGTTAAAAAAAAAATAAATAAATAAATAAATAACGAAAAAACTGGGGCTATCCAATGGACTAGCCCTAAATTAAAAATACCCAAAAAAACACAAGTAACTGGACTAGACCTAAGATAAAAACACCAAAGAAATCATGAGTAACTGGACTAGCCCTAAATTAAAAACACCAAAAAAAAGACAAGTAACTGGATTAGCCCTAAATTAAAAACAACCAAAAAAAGACTACTAACTGGACTAGTCCTAAACTAAAAACACACAAAAAAACAAATTCAACTTGTGTTAAGCTGATACAATCATAAGGAGTGAAATACTCCCTATGATGGAATCATCCCAACACAAGTTGAACTGACTTACCATTAAACTCTCATTAAAAACACTCAATATAATGAGGTTAACTCAAAACACTCAACATAATTATTTTCAAAATGTGATAATCCTTAATATTAATAGGACTTGTTAGCTGCATCAGAATTAAAATTTATATGAAACCTTAATGATGAAATGAAGTCAAAGTCTATAATCTCTATAATATAGAATACATTTGCAGTTGATCTTTGAGATGATCAACCCAACCAGAGGCTTTTTTAGAAATAAAGTAATGCGGTTTTGCTAAAATGGGCGGGATTGGAATCATGTCTCCTTCAAGTACTGATAGAACCCAGTGGTTATTGTTTACAAAGGAAATGAACATTGGATCTGATTGATCAGTAACACCATTTTTCATTGGAGTATAAGTATCACATGACTCCAATGAAATGAAACTTATAGTTCTGGAATATTTTTCTGCTATGATTTGACCCATAGATAATCTAGCCAGCCATTTTGAGGAGGGAATCTTTTCATTGATGTCTTCAAAATCAAGTCTTTGTTTAATCTTTTCAAACTTCTTTGCACCACCAAGAATCTTATTGTAGCATGCTTTATGTTTCTCCAATTTTTGTATCATTTCTTTTCTCACTTTAAACCAACCATGTTCTTCATAACCAAGAGATTTAGCAATTACTCTGAATCCACAATTCCCATCTCTAATTGGATCCCAAACCTCGCCCAAGAACTTATGGAATTTCTTGGGTATTTGATTGAGGTATTTGACATTTGGTTCCTATCATCAAAACTAACTTAGGATTCATTTTTTTAGTCACATAATTCAAATGAATACTCACCAAAGATGATCTTCTGGTTGAGCTTTGCTGCACGTTGTTTTCCTCTGCAGAGGATTCTGATTCCAAATTAAGTGATCCCAATTCACTTCGAGTCTCTTCCTCTGAATTATGAAATTCAGATACAGATTCTGCCTACTTTGAATATAAATTCATCATTAGTTAGTAACTAAGTTCATTAAACCAAAAAAATGAAAATATCCCAAAAGAAAATACTTACAATCTTTTGTCTTTTCTTGTTTGGAGCCCTTCTAGTCCTTTTCCCCCCTTGAGTTGTTTTTCAACACGCTCAAACCAAGATTGTTCTTGCTTTGTATTTGTCAATTTTTGCCGTCCCCTACTTGATTGTAAGAATTTAGGTTCAAGTCTTGGCTTCAATCAATATTTTGTAATCTTCCAAATGATATACTTCAATAGGCCGCTTTGCTCATGTTCTGGAGATTCCAAGATCATTGCATTCACTTTTTCACGTAACTGAGGAATGCTTAGCATTTTGTCAACATCACACTTGAAAAATTCAAAAGTATCAACAATTAGTGAATTAGGAATCATTAATCAAAAAGCATTAATCACATAGTGATTTGAAAAATCCAACTTAATCCAAATTAAAGAACTAGAACTGCAAGGGTCATATTACAACCTCCACTGAGGATGAACATCTTTGGGTACCACAGACCCTCTGAATGCTAGAAGGTCACCTATTTGGTGGGAACAGGGCAACCCCATAGTCTTGGAATATGACTTTGTGCACACTTTGCCATCATGATCACATTTGAAATTCTTGAATTTTTCCCTAATAAGCTGAATTGCCTCTAAAGACAATTTGCAACCCAATGGTAACATTTCAGGTGGAAAAACTGTCCCTAACTTAATTCAAGAGTTATAAAGTGACGCTTGAACCAATTTAATTTGATTCAAAATTTTTCTGTCAAGGCTTTTACAAACATCCAACATGTTTCTGGAAGAGTTTTCAAGGAATCATTTGAGAGTTGCATGGGCCCCTTCAACCCAAGATGTTTTTTTTTTCCAAAATCTGGGTTTATAAAAGTTCACACTGTTACAAACGTCTCTTTGATAGGGAAAATGTTATTTTCCATATACTCAAGTAAATCCTCATAGTCTTTCAAGAAACACTATACAAGTCAAAAGGTCAGAACCAAAAACTAGGAAGAATAAGAAGCAGTGATTTGGACCTACTCTGAGTTCCGCATCATTGACCTCTGCCTCCTCCTTGATCTCTGAGGACCCATAATTTTCTCACAGAGTCATAAAGATTTTCCTTCCTTCAAATTAATTAACAACACGTGCTTTATAGTTTGCTTGTATGTTTTAATACAAGTGCCAAGTGCAAAATTGTCTTGATGACTCAGGGAAACTAGATTCAATAGCATAAATCAGGGCTTTTTCATGGTCCGTCACAAAGACTTTTGGAAGTCTCTCAGGATCACAAGCCAACTCCTTTAATGCATTTACAGACCAACTGTAGAACTCAAACATTTCTTTTTTTTATAAAAACAAGAGATTTTGTGAAATTTTTCCAATTGGCTGTCATTCCTACAACCTGAAATAGTGGGTTTTTGTACTTATTTGTCTTATAAGTACAATCCAAAATAGCAATATGATGGAATTGTTTTGAAAGCTTTACTGCCTCATGATGTGCTAAGTACAGGGCCTCCAAGTGACCCTCGCCACTGAACTTTGACTGGTGAATCCAACTTTTTTCTTCAAGCTGTTCATAGAGTACCTCCATAACAATTTTACCCTTTAGTTCTGCAAGCGTTACCTTCTGCTTAGTGTTATAGATTTTTTGGTCATCAACATAATCCCGCCCATCAATCTTGCTCAATTTTCTCTTAAGTTGTAACATATTGAGCCCATCATTCATGCCTTCTATTAGATTTTCTAAGGCCACCCCCAAGATTCTCCTCAGTTGAGGATGCACAGAGGAATTTTCAGATGGTTGATGTTTATGTTGTGTTTCTTTGTAGGAGAGTTGCCACAAGGGGTCTGCCTCCATGAAACTTGCACGGATCAAAAAATTGCAGCCAACCTTCCTTACATGAGTTTTTCTAGACCGTTTGGTAAGAATTTGTCCTGAATTGGAACCATGGCAATCACAGGCCAAATCCACATATTTATTTTTCTTCAAGTTAAAAACTGTCAGAGCGTGACCATGCTTCATAGCCCATGTTTGAAAATATTTTTGGGCCTCTTCCCTAGAAGGAAAAGTTTTCACATGAGGTGGGTCAAGTGGACCTGGCACCAATTCAATGGTTAGGTTTTGTAGTTTCATAGTTACAGGCACCCCATAAGTTATTTTGAATCAAATTTTATCCAGCAAAGACCTCTGTAACATAAAATGTTACTCAAAACCAGAGGTTGCATCCCACTGTGAAACATTTTGTTCCTCAATTGTCACCCTTGATGAGGATGCAATTGGGGCTTCCAATTTTTCATTAGCCAAATCCTTTTTTTTCTTTTTCCAAAGCTTTGTTGATGGCACTATCAATGTAGACCTTCCACGCAGCCATGTATGAAGAAAGAGGGCTTGCAACCATTCCCATGAAAAAAAATGCAATGGCATACTTCAGTACTCAATCCAACTTTCAATTGAACAAACAAATTTTGCTCACTTTTGAGTTGAGAAAGAATTTTTTGCAGGTTTTTATATGATTTCAATTTTCACTTTACTTTCACTTTTGTTTCACTTTAAAGTCACTTTGGAATTACTAGGTGTGGAACAACAGCCCCACAAAGTATGCGTTGATCCCAAATTTTGGTTGAGGGAACCCAAGTGTGGTCCAGGGGGTGCCCAAAATTCTGGAAGAACTTCTGGGGGGTGGCACAACCCCAAAAACGGCGGTTTTGAGCCATTTACAGGGGTACATGGCTCCAAATTGCGGTGTTTGGGGGTTAAAAGGCTCCTATAAGACCCCCCTGGGGGTTGCCCTTGTTTTGAAAGGCCCTTTGTAGTTTTCCATGGGCCCCCACAGCTCATTTGAGCCGTGTAGGGCCCTACACAACTCCCACACAACTGGAGTTGTTAATTTATCATCACCCTTATATTTAATGTCTTGCTCATGATTATTTCATTCTAGTGACCTCTTTATATTGTGCTCAGTAGTCATAACTCTAGTGGGTTCTTTATCTCCATTCCTTGATGCTTTAAATTATCTCAAACATGTTGAGGGTTGTTCAAGTTAGTGAATGTTTAGTGACACTTTTGTCCATGTCAACCATTTCCTCTTGTGACAATACTACCTGTAGTTTAAACATGTTTTATCCTATTCAGCTTTATTATATTTTAATCACTCATATTTTCAACCACATGTCAGCCTAATTGTACTTAGTCTACTTAAGCTTCTGGTTCTAAAGTGAATGAAACTCATCTGTTCTGACTTAACTTGAACCAGAGTTCCCCCTGAGATTCCTCTCTAGACTCCTTATCCACTCCTCTTGGAGTCTCAAGCTCCTTTCCTCATTCTATTACTTATCTGCAACTGGGGCATCTAACATAAACCTCAACACGGTTAAAAGCCAAGATGCTTCCCTGATCTTCCTGGTCCAAATTTCCATTATAACAGTCACAACTACTCTCCATCTGGTTCTTTTTGCTACAATATTGATCCTGCTGTCTTTGTCTTCATCTATTGGTAGACTAATTAATGTCTCTCAGATCACATTTTAACATTAGACGGTCCTGCACCTAATGCCCTTTGGTTTTGGTCCCTCTGTCAAATTCTTCCCTTGGATGCCTTTTCCTGCTGCTTTTGTTGGCACCTGCTTAATTGATCATGCAGCCAAATTTTTGTGCAAGCATTGCTGCATTCATTCCATTAATCTTTCTCCTTCCTGCAATTTGAATTTTCCATCTCTTCCCACTGTCTTTGTGCCAACAATCTGGTTGCTTATTTTTTTGCAAGCAAAATTGGTCAAAAATTCATATTATCCTTTCTGCCCTGATTTCCCTTTCAATTTAGCCATTTTTTTTTGGTTCTGACCTTACTCTCTCTCTTGTTTGCCCTTTTTGAAACAGATTTTGATTGTCTTTGCCCAATCACTTTTGTTTTACAATCTCAGCTCATCAGCAGATTGCACCTGTGATAACTAGATATTGTCCTTCTGACAGCCTGGCATCTATTTGCCAGTCACCTTTTCAATTAAGATCCTGCAAGCTCCGTTGCACACCTGTGCCACCCTGTGCGCCAACAACTGCCTACCAAATACACACCCACACCACAGTTGCACAACCATCCCTCAAGCCTGCTTCTGTGTTCCTATTGGCTTCACCTCAGAGCTCCCTCCCATCCTATCAATCCTCCCCTCACCTCACCAGAACCCTCTGTCCCTTCTGTGCATATCATCTCTCCACTACCTCAACCATTGGTCCTCAGTGCCCAAAGACCCCAAGCATGTACAACCAACCACTTGGAAACTGTTTCTGAATCCAGGAGGATCTAGGACTGATTTCAGTGCAGGTACAGTATTGGTTTTTCTTTCCCTGTCCATGGCCCAGAAAACAGATGCAGTCTCCAGCTTTATCATGTTTCTTACTCTACAATTCTCTCCATTTCTTGTATTTCTTGTCTCTTTGTCTCAGCCTTAACCCTCAGTCCTGTCTTGAATCCTTCCTGAAACTGCTAGGCCAAGTAAAGCTAGTAGTGCCCAACAATTAGTTAATGCAACTTTTTCATCCTCCTACTCTTCATGTCATTATTTTCTGTTCATTGAGTTGTTACTCATAAGTTTGTTCTGGTGCACACTTGTTAGCATATACTACTACAAGATTTATATTCTTGGATTGAAATAAAGAGCCTCATTTCTTCTCACACCTTCCTGTTCCAACCTTGATCAGCTTGCCACACTTCTCTCCCCATCTTTGCTGTGGTAATTGACTTCACTTCCTTGGCTCAATTGTCCAAAACCCAAATCCTTTCTACTTGCATCAACCACCTTTTCAAGTTGGATCTTCCTTAATAAAGAGGAAAAGAAAGCTGATATCAAGACTCTCCCTGAAAGCTGAAAAGGAGACCATTGCCCATGGATTTTCCAGGTTTTTCCCCCTCATCTAATTTCTTTCATCAGAGAAGGTTTGTTGATACCTCTCACTTTTTTCACACAGCCCCCAGGAAAAAGATGGTTTTTTGTTTCATTTTCATCTCTTATCCTTTCCCAGGGGATGATTGTCTGAGGAGATGTTTATGCAGGGATTTTATCCAGGACAGGCGCCCTTTATTGCTTCTCTGTTGAGGACATGGCCTGAATTTTGAACAAGAACTTCATGGTTCACATCATTATCCCCTTGGATGATCTTTCATTTCTCTCTTATGTCTGTTGGGTGGGATGCCTGTTGGAGGTAGAGTTTATGCAGGGAGTTTATAAAGGATGGGTGCTCTGTAGATTATTCCTGATGATGACTGGGCTGAATATTGTGCAAGAACTTCATGGTTCACCATGGTATCCCATACTTGGATTCAAGCTGATCATTTTTCCTGTGGATTGTAGAGACAAGGAATCCACTCCAAAGAGGCCCAGGAAGGTTGTAGGCAGGCCAAGCAAGCTAGTGGAGCAAGTGGCTCTTGCCAACCAATCTCAAAAACCATGGTCAACATACCCACTCTTCCTGTCCTTCCTCCACGTCCAACTCAGAGCCAAAATGTCCTCACCCATACATCCACCAGTCAGGATTACGGTTTCAGATCTGAACTTAGAAGAAGAAAACTGTGACATTGGTCAATATCACTTGCTTCCCTGGTCTCAATCTGTCCATCAACCAACCTGAAGACTTCAAAATGATCAGATGCCCAGATGTGCACTCAAGTGCAAACACAACCAGGTTCCTTGAGCAGTTCAAACACGGTATTAACCCAGGTCCTCCAGTTGTTTTCCTCACCAACCAAAAGCGTGAACTTGGATTGGTTGACAAATTCATCAAGTTTTTGGACATGACATCCACAGAATGTGAGGAAATCAGACTCTTGACCAAAACCATTTTCCAAATAGGATTTTTCTATGAAAATCAAAAAAATGACTCTTTTATTGGTGGTATCATCAAAACACTTGGTTGGCGTAAGAGGTATGATAAATTGTAAATTGGCAAGTAATTATATTATTGAATTTTTTGATTACAATTGATACTAATTTAAATTCAATTATTTTTATTAGGAATATATAAGCCGTTTACTTCAAAGACTCTTATTCCAGAAAGATAAAAACAGTGGAAGGCTCTCATGGAAAAGATGCCTTTTTTTCAACAAATCATGTCTAAAAAATACAATGAAAAAATTTGCAATGGTGTCCACTTCTCCAAGACCCATAATAATCCTTCAGGGGTTACCATCAGAGCTGCTATACTAACTGACATAGCAGATGTTGTGGAAATTTGCAAGATCATAGGATTTACCAGTCATTCAGGAAAAAAGTTTTGCAACTTCTTTACCATTGAAAATTCTGAGATAAATGACCTTGAGCCTTTCAATGGGGTCCCAATGAATTTTACCAGAGCACAAAATTCAAGTAAATACATGGTTTCATGCAACTCAATCACACAGAGATCATCTCTTCAAAAATAATGGTGTCTGTTATTCAATATTGGAAGAACTCCCTTATTGGGATGCCAAAAAAGTGGCCAACCTTGAAATAATGCACAACATGATTCTTGGAGCCTTGAAATATCATACTGTTACCAAATTAAACCTTCCAGAATCCTCTTGTAAAAATATAAATAAAAAGGCACTAGATTCATCAGATGATGAAGATTAAAGTGGAGACAATGAAGATCCAACTGAAAAAAAAATCAATTCTAGAGAATTACATTACTTGAAAAGAGATTCCCAGAAAGATATTTGAAATGTAAAAAAATCCAAAGGCAAAGGGTGAGAACAACCTCTGGCTCTAACTAATGAAAAATTCATGGGTTCATCTTCTTCACTATGTGATTTAGACTATTTACCTGTTTAATTTTTGGATCCAAGCACTAGTGATATCCCTAAGAAAAGCCCTCCAATTTTATCAAAATTCAAGTTGGATTCTGTTCTGCTAAAAAATCTTCAACAAGTCATCAAGATTGCTCTAATCCCATCTGATTGGAAAAGAGTACCAAAATACCTTGGAGGAAAAATTCATGGAATTCTCAAGGCTGCAGAGTGGTCTCTTCCTTTTAGAGTCTACATGCCCAATTTCATCATTGCCATGCAATTTGAAGAATTTCCATTCCCAGAAACAGTTGTTGAAAATACCTCCCATTTAGTGACCTTTTTGAACATTGTCACTAGTTGGAATACCAGCTCCAGAAATTGTTCTGATTTCACCAGGAAATGGGAAAAATATTGCAATCTTTTTAGGAAGCTCTTTCTGGAGCACAATCAAAAGCCAAATCATCATCTTGCATCCCATATACCTGAGCTTTTACAAAGGTGGGGGCCTGGCCCCACATGTGCTACCTGGGCTTATGAGTGCTTTGATGGGCTATTTTTCAAGTTCAAAACAAACAATGTTTTGGGTGTGTGATTTCCTTTCAATGAAATATATACAGAATACCACAATTCTTAACATAATTCAAATTAAACTCAGATGAAATACCACTTAATATAGTTCAAAGTTTCTGCAGAATTTCAAATTTAAAGTACCTTATCAACTCACCAAGTGCACCACCAGAGATAAATCAACTTTCAAGAATTCTTGAATCATCCACCAGGTCAAATTCAATCCCAAACCTAAAGCCTGTCCATGAAAATCCAGAATCTTATTAAAAATTCCTCAATTATCTCAGGAATTCCATATCTTCTGAAAATTGGCAAGATTTCAATCAAATTGGTAGTGCCAATGAACCAAAAACTAATAAATTTCTTACCATTGTGGAACTATCAAAATCATCTCCATTGGAATAAAATGGCATTATCAACAACAGAATTGAATTCTGGAAAGAGTACTGTGTAGTCTGGGTAAAGTCTCCTTCTTGGGTCATATAAAAACCATATTCATTTTGGTGGATCCATAATGGAGTATAAAAGGTTACTTCTTGGAAATGTTTACAAATTTAAAAATGGGATTGAACAAAAAATAATTTATTGTGATGCTTTTGATGGCCAGTGTTCCTATTTCTCTCAAAATTTAATAATAGTAGTCACAAAATTATATCTTCCTGAAAGTCAAATTTAAAAATTATGGAATACACAAAGGGTTATGAATTGTTTAAATTTTTTTTCTTTGAATCATTTTTGGAGTGAATTCCAGTTAAATGTATCAAGAATAACCTGTAGATAGAACAGAAATTTCATGAGAGAAGGAATTGTATGAATGATTAGGATAAACTTTTTTCAAAAAATGCTTTTAGCTCATTTCAGAAATTTAGGAGGGATTGTTCTAATAGGTGGAAAAATGGACAATTCTGGGAAACCAGGGAGAAATCAGAGAGAAATCCGGGAGGAAAAAATTGGAAACCACATGGAATCTGGGTGGAAGTAAAATAGAAAACTTGGAGAATACCAATTGAAATCATAAGTAAGACAAGAAGAAAAGAAGGAGAAATGTATGATATTATAAGTGGAAATAAAATGGAATGAAATCAGAAACAATTTCAATAATTTGATAAATTGTGAAGCAACTGATTTTAAACTGGGGGTAAGCTGTTTTTCCAAATGATGGAAAGATTCTAGGTATCAATTGGATGAAATCATCTCATCCAAAGGATTTGATGTCACTGGCTTACCAGATACACCTGATTTTTTCTTGGGTTTGATTTAGAATCCATTTCTGAGGCTATTTTTATTATTGGAATTATATTTATACTAAAAAATTGAGTCTTATGGCTACATGTAAGGTTTGGTCTGCCACAACACTGCCTCTTGGGGCTGCTTTCAAACATCAAACAAGTAGGACATCTTGTGACTCCCCTAGGCAAGGCAGACTTGTCTTTCTCTTTAGATTTTTCTCAGTCTCAGAGAAGGTCATTGGGTGGTAACTAGAATTTCTGGTGTCATGGTGTTAGATAGATGTTTCTCAGTTGTCATTTGGACTTGGTGGAAGCCACACAGGGCAATTGGCAAGGGGGGTCAGGACTAGCCTCATCAAATGGAGAATTAAGTTTCAAATTTCAGGTGGTATACATTACAAGTCAAAGTGACAAATCATTCCATGAAAGTTTTAAGAAAGGTAATCAAATTTGAGATGTTATTTTGGTTATAAAGAGACCACCAATAAGCAGAGAAAATGAAAGAGGCAGGGCAGTTTCAAAATTCAGGAAATTGGGATGCTGTGAAATTCTTTGTTGGGAATAATCTTGGTAATTGTAACTTTGAGGATCCTGTACTTGAAGCCAGCCTTTATATTATCATGGGTGAGCCCCTGAGGGAAGTCAATGACATGTTTAAATGAACCAAAGGAGCGCTTGGAGATCTATGGTCAAGGGCAAGACCAAAGAGAAAAGAGAATGAATTGTGTTTGATGAATTAAGGCCTTCAAGGAAGAAATTATGAGCCTAACTCTTTCCTATAGTGGCATTGAAAGGTTTTGCAGCATGGGAAGCGGGAGATTGCTGTTGAGGATATCAAATATGGGTTCAAAATTATGTCACACTTTACCTATGCAAATCATCACATTTCCAGATTATCAAATTAAAAATAGAACATTATGGGTTTAATTTCCTCAAAAACCAAAATATATATTTGCAAACCATATATATAGCCAAAATTAAGAAATGCAATTTTATTCCCATGGGGAAAATTTATACTTGCATAAAAGTTTATGAGCCTAAAAAATAAACACCTTTGAAACCTTGGCATTCTCCTAGGATAACTTTGTGTTACTACTACTGCATTGTTTCTTCCTTATTCCTTCAATAATTAGTTTAATTTCTGAACCGTGACCATCCTGTTTCCCCCCGGTATTATTTATGGTCAGACCTGTAAAACAGTCAGCCATGCCACACATCTCTTTCCAGTGTTTTAGATTGCATTTTGCTAGCTCCCAGCAATCCAAGTGTTCCTCCACCTCATCCTCTCTAAAACCCTTATCATCAGAATCCCCATCATCCCTCTAGAGTTTGGAAACTGTCAAGGCAGAAACATCCATGGAATCCTTGGCAATGGAATCCTCATCCAAACAACGCCTGAACTCCCCGCCAAGCAGCAATGGATGCAGTGGTGACAGACCATCTGCAAAGATCAAAGGCACTGACCCGCTGGTGACACTAGATGAAATCTTTTCCAAGCCCTCCTTGAAAAATTCTTACTGGCCTCACTGCCTAGCTCCTGGTCTGCACAGGAAAGGCTATGGTTGATTCAGATGGCAAAAGAGGTTGTTCCGCCACTAATTGTGGATGGGAGCAATTACACTGCTTGGGCATGTTCTCTGTAACAGGTTTTATTGCAACCAACCATGAACCAGGACTACTTTGCCATGAACCAGGGGGAGTTTGACACCTCCATGGAAACTGGGGTTTTCTTATTGATAGGATATTCTGTTGAACCCCTACTTCAAACCTCAACCATCAACATGAACACCCTCAATGCCTACCCCTCCCTCAAGAATTGGTTCTCCCGCACCAACTTGTGTCTCCTTGTTTTTCAATGGTCCTATATTTCTCCGTCAAATTTTGACGGTCAGTCTCTGGCAGTGTGTCATTGGAAAATCAAGAAAAGCCTTGCAGGCCTTGAGATAAGAGTTTGAATGTTTACCATTGATAAACTAATTGCATTAGCCTTCCACTCTGCTATGGTATCCCTTGGTGACTCAGTTGCAGGTGTGCTTGATGCCAGGGTTGCAATCAAACCCAAAGTGTTCATAACTGACACTGATGTCCCCAAGGTGGCTTCAAGCTTCCAAACATTTTTGGGTGCTGTGCAGATCCCAAACAATATTTAAATATCTACCTCTTCCCAGTGTAGACAAGGTTGCTTTATGTTTCAAATAGGGGGCCAGCACAAACCTGGCACAAACTCCCCCAGTTTTTCTGCTTCTTCTGCTGCACCTGGATCCCATGCACCAGATGCCTGGGCCAAGAAATGGCTTGCGGAAGAGTTCCTGTTCAATATCTTCTGGGAGTAGGTTCATTGGGCTTCCAAATGCCCAAGGGTGAAGGCAAATCAGCCTCCTTTGGGAAAACCATGGCTTACAATTCCCTTTTGGATGCCAAAGAAATCTGCCACCCTCTCTGGCCAACTTTTTTCTCAGAAGGCGGACCTGGTGGTGTGGTAAACCAAACCTGTCCTATAGCCATCAGACTCATTTTATCTTATTAATTATTATTCTTTTTATCAAATTGAACTCAAAAATAAAATCCAAACCCCTCATAGACTATACTCTAAACTCAAACCAACCTGAAAAACCAAATCAATCACCATATAACCCCCTTCAGCCATATCAAACACCTGTCAAAAACAACAAAAACCCTGGCACAGACAGGATTATGTCACATGGATTAATAAAAAAATTCTTAATTGAATATCTAATTGAAAAGATTATGCTTAAAATAACCACACAACAAAACAACATACCCCATACCAGCAGGACTTAAACCATATCAGTACCAATGTTTCACTACAACCAGTACTATGAAACCAAGTTAAAAAGAAATTCTGGATCTTTCATCACCATATAAGGCCTCTTAACCGTCCTCTGAATCACTCTGATACTCATTTTTCCACCATTCCAACCATACAAAACACATATACGCACCAACAGAAGTAGGGGCTCATGCAGCCAAGTATGTCTCAATTTTCACCAACCAGAAATAACAACTCAGTACACATGAATTTTATGAAACCTTCTCCACCGGATTAAGCCTCTGAACTGTGCTCTGGAGTACTCTGATACTCAGTCTGACACCTTTCCAACCATACAACACACATACATCCACCAACAGAATTATGGGCTCATGCAGCCAAGTATGTCTCAATTCTCACCAACCAGCAATAACAACTCAGTACACATGACTTTTCTGGAACTTTCAACACCAAATAAGGCCTATAAAATTTCCTCTGAAGCACTCTGATACTCATTTTGCCACCATATCAACCACAAAACACCTGCAAGCCACACTCTCAAGTTACCCAAGGGAGCATGCAGTAAAACAGCATACCTCATATCTCTACAACTAATTACTTTGAAACAGCATGCAGTTAGTTCCTGAAACATTTTATACATGATAAGGGCTCAGAGGCGCCTTCAGAAACACCCAGAAATTTAGTTTTCCACCACTTCATCCATACAATTTATACAATGTCAGTTACCAAAGAGGGCTTGCAGCTACCAATCATGTTTCATGCTTTTCCCAACCAGAAAAATTAACTCAAACTGCAGGGAACTTCTTCATCAAATTTATGCAAGATAAGCACTCAGAAGCTTCCAAACCTCGCCAACCTTATCAATTATCTCATATCTTAGCCTTACTATCAAAATTATACTAAGAAAATACAGTTATCTCTCAGTCTGATTTACACGTTTTCTCACCAGAATTACCTGTTGCATGTAAATGTACCCTCCTGTGATTCAAAAGTGCAGAGAGAGGCTCAAAAACGCACTCAGGGGAGCCCTGAGGATCCTCTGAGTAAGTATTTTTCTATTGAAGGGGTGCTCTTTTTCCCTATCCAAGTTGTCTAGCATGGCATCAGCCCCCAAGTATACCATCTGCCCCCATGATATATGACCACTAAGATCTATGGCCTCTGCCTGATCATTACCAGCTTGTCAGTGAGCCAAAATCAAGTTAAAATGGAATAAAGGATCATACGCAAAATTTTCATTGACCATTTGAACCAACCCCAGGTTTTCTTGAAGAAGGGTTCTTGAGAATATACCTGTTATTCAGCATCTATTATTGAGAGAAAAAACCCCTGATTTGTGATTAGTAAATTTATAAAAAAGGAAGAGCACAAAGGGACAACCAACTAAGATTTTTTTTGCACAGCTCCCTGTGGTAAATTCATTTTTGGGTCCTCCTACTGGTTAAACACCTTTTAGTCAACCCTTAAATCATTTAATTTGAATTGGAAAAATAGTCAGAAAAAGTCAACAATTCTTGATTATTGATTGGTGAAAGCTTGCCAATAATCCAATCCAACTTTGAATATTCTTGAAATTCCTAAAACTAATCTCTATTGATAATTAATCTAGTTTTGATTAGAGATCTATTTTAAGTCTCAAAGAAACCAGTCACTAATTAAAAAAATTATTTTGCAGACTTATTATTGTTCAGAAGGGCAGGCAATTCAAAACCACCTTAGCTTACTTCTATCTATTCAAGATTAGTAGTAAACTAAATTCCCCTTCTAGTGACTGCCAGCAAGCTATTTGCTAAATAATCCCATTATCCTTTGGAGTCTCTACAGCAGCAATCTCAATGACCCCAGAAGTGGCGCAGAGGCCCTATTTGACAGCAGAGCAACACACCACTTAATTTCCAACCCTCATTCTTCACCAGTATACGGCTGGTTGATTTTATTATCTCTGTGGCCTCCAAAGACCAATTCTGTGCAGAAGGAATAGGTGACATGGTCCTCCCAATGGCTTTTGTCATCCTGTTTCTGTTCAATGTACTCTTCTACAATTTTATACCAGGCCTTGTCATCTCCTTAGGACCTTTTCAAGATTTTAATTGGAGTGTCTCCTTCTTGGACGGTGTCTATCACCTCAGCCAGTTGGGGACCCTATTCCACTTTGTACTGCAATACCAGTTCTGATTTCTACCTTTCTTCTCTTGCCTTGATATTTTTTCCAAGCCCTTGGGAGCCTTTTACTCTGTTGAATCATCTTTATGGCACCAATGGCTTGGCCAAATTGGAATTATAAACGTAAAAAAGACCATTGAACTGACTACCATTGGTGTATTTCCTGTGGAGAAGCTCTCAAGGATCAAGGCTGCCGGTGCTTCCTGTTCCTTTTTGAAGATTCCACATTGAACACTTGTTTCTTAATCCAGGTTCTTGGTGAATTCACCTGGGGATGTGATAGCAGTTGATTTGGTTAGGACTTTCAGTGCAGGGATTGATGGAGGTAAATTTTGGACAGTCATTTTCAATGTGTTTACCCGCTTTGCGCATGCCATTGGGATCCCATCTAAGGCAGTTGCCATGGAAAGGCTGATGGATTGGATTGCCACTTGTTAGAAAACCTCTGGAAACACTTTCAGGTTAATAAGGTCAGATAATGGTGGAGATTTTACCTCAAAGCACCTGAATCAGTCTTTTCAGAAGAGGGACATCTGACATGAGCTATGAGTCCTCTACAAGTACCACCAAAATGGGAGTTTTGAGAAAACAAATCAAACCCTCCTTGAAATGGCACACACTTTCCTAGTCCATTATAAATTACCAGTCACTTTATGGCACCTGGAATTGAAACACTCTGCATATGTGTTCAATATGTTGGTAAATGCTGATGGGGTGGCAATGCCCTAAAAGCTAATTCATGGCTAGCTGGCTGACAGGAGCATGATTTTTGCCTTTGGATTCCAAGCCTACTTGCATGATCCTCAACACTCAAAGCAATGTGTTCCATGGGCCCATGCTCTCATTGATGTTGGGATCTTGGATCAATCCCATGGGTGGATTTTATGGGACCCCTGGTCTGGAAAGATTGTGCATGGTTCTTTGATTTCCTTTTACAAGAATGACCTCCCATCCAAATTCATCACCTCAGCCTTGCTGAATGCTCTTCTTTACTCAATCCAGGTGGGGGGGATAGGGGATTTCCCCTTGCTGTGAGAATTTTACCTTCAAGACGCTGTAATTCACTCAATCTCCAAGATGGCTCACCATTTCTCCAATGCTCTGGCTAGCTAAAATGAGGAAATACTTTGCCCAGACTGGCGGGACTGGGACCATGAAAACAAACTGGAACTCCAAATGATGGAAAACCTTGGCCTATGGGAAATTGTGCTTCAGGAGACCCACATGCAAGTGCTGGGGTGCAAATATTTTTATGCGCTGAAGAGGAACCAGGATGTAACTGTGATATGGCACAAGTTTCAGATAGTGGTGCAGGGTTTCAGGAAGCTTTATGGGATTGATTTTGAGAAGAATTTTGCAAGCTTGCGGTACATCCTCACACTGGCTGGTGGCTTCCTTCAATTTCAAGAGTGCAGTTTTTCACTCACCCATTGACCACACTGTCTACATGCAGCCTCCTCAAGGTCTTCAGGTCCCAGAGGGTCATGCGCTGCCATTGAACAAGGCCCTGTATGGGACCAAGCAAGTGAGCATATTTTGGTGGATCTATCTCAAGGATTTTCTAGCTTCCATTGGTTTTGTGCCAAACCCAGAGGACCAGTCTACTGACACCTACTCTGGGCACAATGCAGGTGCTTTCTTGTGGATCCATGTGGATGATGGTGTTTTCACCACCAGCTTGAGCAATTTATTGGTTTCACTGCACAACAGGCTGTCTGCGGCATTGGACCTCAAATGGGATGCTGAGCTGTCTAGCATTGTTGGGATACAATTCTTTCCTTTGCCTGGGGGGTTTGGCCTGGACCAACCAGAATTTCTCCAGAAAATAATTTCTTTGGAGCCAGGCAATATCAAGGAATGGGAGCCTCTGTTTTCAAGGGATCTCCTCTCAAATTCCAGAAAATAGATGGACATTGCTTAAATCTCTTGGATTGGGTTGCTACTATACCTTGCGCTGGGAATGCATCCCAGCATCTTGTTTGCCATAAACTTCTTGGACTTCTTCTCCATAAACTTTGACTTGGTAAATTTGGAAGCCCTGCAGCATCTTATTTCTTACTTACACTTCACCAGCAAGCTCTCTTTGCCTATTATTTCATTGTAACTCCCAGAAAACAATGGCATCAGGACATTTTCAGATACAAACTTGGGCAGCAAAGGGGCCCAATCATCTCATGGTTTTTTCATGCTAGCCTTGGGTTGCCTGCTGTCATGGGCCTCAAAGCGGCAGACCTGTGTTGCTAAGTCAAAATGCCAGGCAGAATACATGGTGCTTCCTTTTGCCTCCAAGGATTCCGCCTGGTTCTTGGCCCTGCTCTCTCCACTTTGCTTGATCACCTGCCTGCCCTGTTTTGGAAAACTGTTTGGCCATCCACATTGGCAGAAACTTTGCAACTAGGAAGAATCACCAAAACTTTAAGCGGTGTGGTGGCTATTTATAGAAACAAAGGCAAGTAGACTCAGCACTGGACATTTGACTCAAAGCGGCTCAGAAGTGGTTGGAAATCTGCAGAACAATAGGCTTGGAAACGTGAGCTGGCAGACAGTCTAATCCAGAGTATGAAAGCCAAGACTCAGCATTGGTTCAGAGTGCGCTTTCCACGGCAAAATGACAGGAATGGGCCGGATTTTTGCCATTTGCAGACAATGAATGTGTTTGAACGTATCTACCCTTCTGCAACTATGGATTTAAAAGTGCAGAAGAAAGTGATTGAAGCTATGTAGTAGAGACCAGACCAGACTATGGGTTATGCATTGACATTGCGGTACTATGGGAGAATTGATGCTAAAGCTGAGGAGGCAGCATGCATTTTTTTTGGGTATTCATTAGTTATGCCACATGTGGGATTGGTAGAGGTCTGCTAAGGAATATTGACTGGGATCTGACGTTAGTTATGCATTGGCACCACTCAACTTTTAGTAAGATTGGGAATATAATTGGCAAACCTACTGCAAGAAATTGGATTGGGTAAGGGATTGGACTATTGGTGAGGAGGATCAATGCAGAATTCACAGAGGTGTTTAGGAGGAAAGTCCTTCTTTTTGTGGTTTACATTCTTGTGGAGTAGTTCTTTTGAGTTTTATATATAAATGGAACATTTTCTTTACAAGAAAGGGGGGGAGAATTGGAGGTTATGGAATACTATCTTATGGAGTCTTATCTTAAGAGATTGGAATACACTAAAGCATTACTTGAGAGTACTATCTTGCTTAAGTAACTCAGAGTCTTAATAGGAAAAATTCAAGTGTGGATCTTGTTGGGGAGTCCACTTTGTTTTTTTACTATTAATTCATTGCGTGTTAGCTTAAGTAGTTTTGCAGATAGTGGAGAAAAGAGTTGGGAGTGATTCTAAACCGCTGCGGGCCGTAGTAAATTTCCTTGCGGAGCAGATTTTATTCAGTTTGCGGAGGTACAGGAGTGAAAATCAAGGGCTAGTTGGCTTGGCAGAACTTGGAGTGGTATTTTTGCGGGGAATTTTACGGACCAAAAAATCTCTTTCCACAAATTGGGGGCCTTGCCAGGAAAGTCCTTTCTCTGTTAAAAACCTGGTACCATTGGCAGAGTTATATCTTTTTTATTTTTTTATCTTTTCTTACCCTCAATATGTCAATGATGATTGGACATTACAAAGCCAGAATGGGTGACTCCCTTCTGACTCATCAACAGGCAGCAGCTGGAATTGCACCACCCTATCAAGGTTCCATGTGTCAGACCACAAGTCCGGTGGGGCTGCCGCCAAGGGCAACCACGGGTGGGTGATCAACATATGTGGTGTTAGAGTTTCTGGAGGAGCAGCGGGGTAGTGATGCAAAGATTAGGCCAAGGGATTATCCCACAGTCAGATTCTTCCTGGAGGATTTCCACCAATTCCTGGAATGGTTTGAGAATGGGGCCAACAGCAAGGGCCCAAACAACATCAACCGGGCCCATCAGATAGTCAACTTCCTTCCAGATGAGGAAGACCTTTGGTATTTGGAGGATATGGAGGGTTATAGGGGGCAAGATTGGTAGAAATTGCAGAGGGAAATAGTGGAAAAGTGGGGGGCATGGGAGAAAATGTTCCAAGAAGTGGATCTTGAGCATCTCACATTGGAAAAGGCAAAGGAAGGAGGTGTTTCCTCAAGGACATTGTTTGGTGTGTAATTTTCCTCATTTGATTGCATTCTAAAGTACCTAGTCCGCAACAAGATTTTTGCGGAGCATACGGGTTCAGTAAAGAGGACTTTCTTGCGGGGGCTTAGCTTGCAGTTGCGCAGAAGCGTCCATAGGAAGCTCTAAAATGCAGGATTGATTTGAAGGTGGCAGGACAGAGGATTATCCCTACTCCTGGACATGAAGGAAATCTGAGCGGCGGTTGTGGGAAAGTTGGAACTGGAGGAACTTACGGAGGAAGACCCAAAGGGTCTGGAAAAGGGGGATGTGCAGGTGATAAGGGTAAAGGGGCCGTTAACGCCAAAAGGAACTGCGGAAATGATGGATATGCTTAAAAAGATGTGTCTTTTTTGGCAGAAAGATACGGAAAATCCAGCCACAACAGCCCCAGAGCCATCAAATTCATCAACAACGCATGCGTGGACCCAGGCACCATCAAGGGCACCACTAAGAAACAATGGCAAGCCTTGCATTTTCCAATGCTACTATTGTTGGGAAGAAAGCCATCTCAAGAGGTCATGTGAGGACCTAAGTGCAGACATGCAGAGTGAAATTGTTAAGAAAGATAGGAGGGAATGTTTCTAACCTTCTGGAGAAGCTATTCCAGACTCACCAGATCAACTGTCACCAAGTAATCTGGCTTGAGCCACGGCAGCGGAGAAGAAGGAGGCAACAAATTTGGTGGGTCACGCATTTCCCTTGACTTGGAAACCCCCGGAAGTTTTGGCGGAAGTTAGGGTGGTCCGCTCCTACAAGAGGAGAATGGACATTGATGGTCCTAATCCTAAAAAACCTGGGGAGCAGGGGGATCCCACAGGAGGGCTGGAGAGGTGTCAAGGAGGATTTTCAGAACAGATCACCTGGTTTCCCTAACTTTAAAAGAGCAGGTGGCAATCTCACCAGTAATGGCGGAGGAGATGGTTTTTTTCTTTAAACAGCATGCAGGAAATAAGGAGGACAACCCAAAACCCAAGGAAGAGGAAAATTTTGGTTCTCTTAATTCAGGGGCAGATGTTCTGGGAGCAAGCAGCACTATGATGTGCCTGTTGGGATACATGGAAATGTGGATTGGAGGCAAACGGTGTTGGGCAATGGTTAACAGCGGCTCAATGGTGAACATCCTTTCATTAAAGTTGGCAACAGACGCAGGGTTGGTCCAACACAAGGCAAATATTGGGTGGCAGACTTTGGGAGGATTTAAAATGGGTGGGTGAAGGGGTAGTGGAGGAGGAGATGACGGAGGTAGCTAAGCTATTGGCTCCGCTGTCATATTTAGTAGTAAGCAGGTTGGAGGTCATACTTGGTGGGCCATTCCTTTTTGCTTTCCAAGAAACTCTTGGCTTCCGTATGGATACTAGGTAGGAACTCCTTACTGTTGTGTACCCCTTGGGAAAAAGGTACAAAAATACCATTTTTTGGCCCAAGAACAGCGGATGGGAGCATTGGAGCAGCTGTCCGTTTGCAGGTGGTGGTCTCAACAATTGGCTGGAGGATTTTTAGCTTTTGGCCGTGTAGCCTGTGCAGGGAAGGCTATTTCCTCACACAGGAAGTCAACATTTGAGGAGCCAGGGGGAAAACCCATGGCATGATGCAGTGTGCTTTGGGCGGAAAGGAGGAGAGCAGGAATTGGTGTAGCGGTGATGGGAGTGGGGATAGGATCAAAAGTGAGTCCTTACTTGTATGTGCCTCCAATGGGTGTTAGCACAAGCAGCTACCCTTGTGCCAAAATTGTGAGAAACCTTTATTTTGTGGCAGGCCAACAATTAAAAGTGGAGGAGACATCCAAAGGATTAAAGTTGATCAAGGTGCAGGTTTTTGGTGGCAAGTAAAAACTGGTTTACAAGAAAGTACAACTACAGAAGAAGCCAATTCGGCAGGACCTCAAAAAACCAATGAGGCCAATCCATTGGTTGTGGGACCCATATGAGTTGCTGCTGACACCTGCAATTCTGAAGGAGAATTTTATGGGTGTAATGGAGGAGCATATGGAAAAACTCAACTTTGGGCTGGAGGAATGGTTGCAAGAGGAGGACATATGGTTTCTAAAAGGGGTAATTGTCATGCAGAGGAATGCACTGTCTTTTTTTCCAGAGAAGCAGGGTTTTCTCAAATGGGAAATTGCAGACCCCTACCAGATACCAACGGTGCCTCACAACCCTTGGCAAATTAAATCCATTCCTATTCCCACAGTGGTTAGGGGTTAGTTTATGGATTTGGTGCATGTGCAATTGTGGACAGGACTGTACAAGCATTCTTGTTCTAGCTATTCTAGCCCAATTTTTGCAGTCCTGAAACAGGATAGAAAGGCTCTGCCAATTTTCCACAACCTGCAAAATTTGAACTCAGTCACTATCAGAGACTCTGGGTTGCCTCCGCAGGTGGAGGAATTTGTGGAGGATATGAGGGGGAGAGTCTGCTATGGGTTGGTAGACATAGTTTGGGGGTACAACTAGCAGGAGCTACACCCAGAGTCCTGCCCAATGATGGTGTTCAAGAAGCAGTTGGGGTGACTTCAGTTAACGCGGCTTCCGCAGGGGGAAACTAATTTGGTGGCAGTTGATCAGGCGCAAATGATGTGGATTTTGCAGGATGATGTTCCAGAAACAGTGTGTATTTTCATTGATGAAGCAGGCATCAAAGGGCCACGGAGTGACTATGGCGGGGAGGCCATTATGGGTAATTTGGGGATCAGGCCATTTGTTTGGGAATATGCGCAGACTTTGGAGAGGATTCTGTTCTGGATTGAGGAAGCAGGATTTACAATCTTGGGTAAAAAGTTTGCAACCGGTATGCGTTCTGGAATTAGAGGTCCTTGGTCACAAATTTTCTGCAAAATGGAGAAAGATCACTAACTCCAAATTCAAAAATTTTCTAGAGTGGCCTACTCCACAGAATGCTACTCATGTTTCCCAGTTTCTAGTTCTATGCAGATGGGTGCGTATCTTCATTGAGAAATTTGCAGATATAGCAAGCCCCCTGCAGATGCTGATTTGGAAAGGTGCCAAGTGGAATTGGACAGAGTAATTTCATTGCGCATTTCAGGAGTTGAAGGAGATTGTTGGGTGGCGGATACTGTTGAAGGACTTGGATTATAAGAAGGGGGGAATATGGCTGGCGGTAGACTCTAGCAAGTTTGGTGTGGGGTTTGTGCTGACCCAGGAAGATGAAGGGAAATTCAGGAAAGTGCTTTACAAGTTGGTAACCTTTTTGGAGTTCAAAGCTTGGTACTTGCAGCCCAATTTGGAGTTGTGTGGGGTGAAAAGGATGGTGCGGAGATTGCATTATGTGTTGTTGGGGGTGACATTTGAACTCCTGGTGGATGCGGAGGCACTAGCTAGGATGATTAATTCCCCAACTTTGCCAAATGCTCCTATTACTTGGTTGATTGCATACTTACAGCTGTTCAATTTCACTTTCAGGAATGTTCTGGGGAAGGCATTTACAATTTGGGATGCCTTATCACAGTATCTGGAGGTCTGGAGCGCTGCAACGGAGGATTTGGATGTGGAGAAGAGGCTTCTGACAGTGGCAGAAACATCTGCAGAGGTTGGTAAACTTCCCTTGAGGAAGTTTGTAAGGTTTCAGGCGTTGGAGGAGTATCTTTGGACACTTCATTTTCCAGAAAGTTTGCCACCAGCAGAGGTGAGGTGGGTTTGTTGGAAGGTTCAACATTTCTTTTTTCAGGACAGGCAGTTATGGAAGCGGGCACTTCCAGTACCCCTGGTTTTGGTCACAAGGCAGGAAGATCAGGAGTACTTTTTTAGGAGCCTCCATGGCAACTTGAGGCACTGGGGGGAGGCGGAAACTCAGAGAAGGGTTAAGACCAGGTTCTTGTGGCTGGGTCTAGGACGTACGGTGCAGGATTTGGTGCGGAGTTTCAAGGCTTTTCAGTGGTGGAGTATCAGGTTTCCTTGTGAGGTGGGTATTCCAACTGGAGAGGATTCTCTTTTTGGAAGGGTCTTGCTGGATGTGATCCATATCAAGGCAGGGAAATTTCCATATCTACTTGTGGCTTGGGACAACTTGTTGAGATGGGTGGAGGCGCGTCCATTGGTTAAGTTATCATCAGAGAAAGTTGGAAAGTTTTTGGAGAAGGATTGGTTCACCCATTTTGGATGTTTTCGGTTCCTCACGGTGGACAGCAGAGCGGATTTTTTGGGTGATCTTTGGAAGCTAGTCAAATCTTGCAGTGCAAAGTTTGGGAAGGTTACAGAGTATTATCTGGAGGGAGTTGGGGAGGTAGAGAGAGGGCATCAGCCAATCAAGGACACAATGGTCAAGAACTGTGGAAACAGCGGGAAGAAGTGGCAAGAAACCTTTCTGGTTGTGTTGTTTGCAGATCAGATATTTTTGAAGCAGGGTATGGGTTGTTTGCCTTAAAAACCTTTTTACAGGCAGAAGCAGGTGCTTCTGGTGGATATCAAAACCCTCACTTATCTTTCTATTGACTGGTGGACTTTTAAAACAATGGAGGACTTAGTTGTGGTGTGGGCAGAGCAACTCTTGCGGAGAAAGGAGATAGTGGCAAAGGCAGCAAAGAGGCTGCGGGAAAGTCCGGCTAAGTTGGTCCATTACTGGGACAAGCATTGTGCCAATTGCCTGCGGGACCCTTTTTGGAAGAGAGATCTTTTTCTAATTTACAATTGGAGCTTGGAGATGCAGTGGGGTAAGCTTTGCATATTTCTTGAATGGCCCTTATTGGATTGTGAGTCAGTTTCCTGGCGGAAGTTATCAGTTGGAGGATTTGGATGGCAATCTGCTTAAGCAGAAGGCCGCAATGGCTCACTTAAAGAAGTTCCACATGCGGGGCACTATGAATTTTGAGAAAACCATGGGTTTGGGAGACAAATATCAGCAGATGGCCAATGTGGAGGAGCCGGCTGCGGAAGATAAGGATTTTTCTGGAGGGGAGTCCTTGGAGGAATGAAATTTGGTGCAACTTTCAAAGTTGTGGGGGGATATGTTGGATGGGGGCGCTCAGATCACCGGAGCAGCATGGAAGGTCTAGTCTCTAGAGGCCTTTTTCTGGGGTGGTCCAGGTCCCTTAGGTGATGTGTTATTTGCAGAGTTTTGGAGTCTCTTTTTTTGTCTCTTTTAGTTTTTTGTCTCAGTTTTGTATCACTCTGAGATATGGAGGGGTTCTCACTATAAAGGTTAGGTGTCTTTTCTTTTGTGTTTGTGTGTGTCTCTTTTGTAGGATGGTTCAGGGAATCAATTTGATTCCTTTCTGGGGCAGGCCAGGCATCGTATTTATTTCAAGTATTATATATACAAGAAGCAAGGAGCATGTCAAAAATTTAATATTTTAGGTAGAGTTTGTTTTATAGTTCTTATTTATTTATTTTTGGTAGAATAATTGGGGAAAGTCTAAGGAAGGAAGATGGTGCGGCGGAGTCAGTTTCAGAGCTCACCACCAGCACAATGATACTCATGGAGGAGCTTGCTGTGCTACGCAGCTGGGATCCCAACCAATCATTGGAGGATGGCCAGTATTTTCTTGTCCAATTTTAAGAGGTACCAGTTGATTAAGGCTTCCTCAATTCCTTGACCCCAGTCTTTGTTGTCACTTTGGATGGCCCCATGGTACAGAGAAACCAGGCGGAATTGGGTCAACCTAGATGAGCAAGAGTTGGAGGATTGGAAGGAATTTTGAGGTGAAAGAGTCTGGATTGGAGAAGAAAAATGCAGAGATCTTTGGAACAACAATGGGGGAAACAGAAACTCTGTGGTGGGTGCAGGGGCTGTTGGGAGTTTTTAGGAGTTAGTAAAAAAAACTTACAGAGTATTGGTGGCAAATTTGAGCTGATCACAATAGCCAAGTGCAGAGACTCAAACTCTGCAGGAGGGGTTGTGGTTGGGGGATACATGGTTGGTGTAGTGGGCGCCAAAGGAATAGGACATGTTGGTTGGAAAAGGGGAATGCTGGGCGCAGGCGGAGGAGTTATTGGAGGTGTAGCCACTCAAACAAAGATAGGGGCCTTGTTGGGCCCAGGCAGAACTTGGCTGAGTCAGACATTTAGGTTATGGCGGTGGCCCCAGGCTTGAGTGGCATCTCCCCAGGCGGAAGAAGTAGCAAAATATGTGCGTCAAGGAGGGGGAGAAAGTTTTTCCGTGGCCTCTGCAACGGGTGAAAGAGAGGTGGAGAAATCTGGCTCTGGACTCCAGGTTTCCTTTTTGATTTGCTCATCATCATCCACCACAAAGTTGGCCATTGGGCAACAACAACAATGTTTGCAGTGGGTACCAGAGGTGGAGCAAGGACAAGGCGGAGGACTAGTCTGTGAGGAACCAGGGGTTGGTGCAACAAACAAACACCTGCGGTGGCCTAGAAGGCAGGCTTTTCATGCCGGAAAACCAGCAGTGCATGTGAACTCTCTCTGAGTTTTTGCAAATTATTTGCACAATTCCATGGTGAAGAGTTTTTTATTGTGGGTGGATCTTGGTTGTAGTTTTAGGAGTTAGGGGAGTGGGGTATTTGAAGGGGAAATCTAGGGTGTTGAAGCATGGGAATCCTGGGGAAATCATTCAAGTTGTGGGGGGATGTGGTGTCTATTTATAGACACAAAGGCAAGTAGGCTCAGCACTGGAAATTTGACTCAAATCAGCTCAGCAGTGGTTGGAAGTCTGCAGCACAATGGGCCTTGGAAAAGCCCATTGGCGGACTGTCTAATCCAGAGTAGGAAAGCCAAGACCCAGAATTGGTGCAGTGCGCGCTTTCTGCGGAAAAATGAAAGGAAGGGGCCAGAGTTTTTCCGTTTGCGGACAATGTACGTGGTTGAAAATATCTACCCTTCCGTGACTATGGATTTACAAGTGCAGAAGCAAGTGATAAAAGCTATTTAGTAGAGACCAGACCGGACTATGGGTTATGCATTGAGGTTTCTGGACTATGGGATAATCAATGCTAAAGCTGAGGATGCTGCATGTGGGTCATTGCGGATCTGTTAGTTGTGCCACATGCAGGATTGGTAAAGGTCCGCTAAGAAAGATCAACTGGGATCTGTTGTTAGTTATGCATTGGCGCAACTAAACTGTTAGGAAGATTGGGAACATAATTTCCAAACCTACTGCAAGCAATCAGATTGGGTAAGGTATTGAACTATTTGTGAGGAGGATCAATGCAGAATGCACGGAGTTGGTTAGGAGGAAAGTTGGTCTTTTTGTGGTTTACATTCTTTTGGAGTAGTCCTTTTGAGTTGTATATATAAGGGGAACATTTCTTTTACCGGAAAGGGGTATGGCATGCTATCTTATGGAATCTTATCTCAAGAGATTGGTTTACAATAAGGCATTACTTGAGAGTACTATCTTGCTTAAGTAACTCAGAGTCTTAATAGGGAAAAGTCAAGTGCAGAGCTTGTAGGGGAGTCCACTTTGTTTTTTTACTATTACTTCATCACGTTTTAGCTTAAGTAGTTTCTGGCTTAGTGCAGAGTAGTTTTGCAGATAGGGGAGAAAAGAGTTGGGAGTGATCCTAAACCACTGCAGGCCATAGTAACCTTCCTTGCCAAGCAGATTTTATTCAGTTTGCAGAGTTACATGAGTAAAACTCAAGGGCTAGTGGGCTTTCCAGAACTTCAAGTGGGATTTTTGTGGGGAATTTTACAGACCGCACAATCTCTTTCAACAGCAGAAATTCCACAAAATCAACAAGTTGGTTTTCTGGGGAAAAGTGCTCATGGAGTGGATTGGCACTGATGGCCAACTGGCCAACATTTTCATGGGGTAGAACAAGACTGCTGACTTCCTCACGGCAATTAGGCTCACTACCAGAAACACTATGGCAATTACCAGGGGGTTAGAATGCTGTGGCACCAATACACGTACACCCCCCACAATTTTCCATCCCATTCCTGATGTTTTCCATTGTTCCAAGGGTTAGAAATACCTACAGATACCAATACCAGATCAATTTTGTTTTTATTTTTTTTTTTTTTTTTGTTGCTTCATTTTGTTTCTTTCATTCTTTTGCTGAGGATGCTATTTTGGTTGACTATGGCCTATGTGGGTTGTTGATGGGGGGAATGTTGAGAATATGAAATATTGTTTTAGAAGTATGTCACACTTGACCTGTTAAAATTATCACATTTCCAGATTATCAAAGATTTAAAATTGACAACTTCCAGTTGTGTGGTAGTTGTGTAGGGCCCTACACAGCCCAATGGACAAGTGCGGGCCCATACATGCTTCCAAGAAGTGTTTGCGGGCCAAAAGACGTGTCTAGAAACACCCTAGGGGTTGTCTCAAACACATGCAACCCCCAGGGGGCTGTATAAACCCCTACACGGTGTATTTGAGCTGTGTAACCCGTGTCATGCTTCGCACTTAGGGATTATTGTCTTCATCACTTTGACATGTCCTCTCCTCAGTAACATCTACCTCATTCTAAAAGCGTGACACAAATAAAAGCACAACATCAATGGTGCAATCCGCTATTTCCTCTGGCTCATGCTGACCTTCCAATCTCGGCGACCAACTCAGTATATACTTGCAAACTTTGCGGTTAACTCCATACTGGCCAGCCATCCATTATGAGATCCAATCTCCTTCCCTGCCCAATCAACAGCCTTGGAATTCCATATTTGGTCATGCATTGTTTGTTAGTTTGCATCTACGTCTAACTAAGCCATCACTACTGTATAGTTCACAATTGGACTAGTCCCTACCCTGCATACACTATTACTTCTCATTTGCATTAACTTCAACGTCACTTGCTCCTGTCCCAATTTGTCATACAATTGTACTCTCAGATTCTATTGTCTTGCACTTACGCTATGACCTTGGATCTGTACTACTGCTTCATTTCCTATCCCGTTCCTGTCATTCATTGCCTCACCGCTTCAACTGTAGTTAGATCATCACCAGGTTGTATCTAGTCACTTTGGATTACCTTATAAGGGCTATCCCCTTTCCTGATGATTGTCTCCTCAGTTAGTTAATTTCATACGTTCTTGCATTTTGCTACAACCTAGTTATCACATTGGACTCAGGTTGAGTTTCCTTCTCTGGAAAACATTCCATTCCTCTCGCCATTTGTGAGTGGCATAACCAAGTTTGCACTTTGCAACTGAGTCTTGCTATTTGCACTTGCCCTTGCACTTGGAATTCCTTCGCGCTCACAATCATCTAAGAATTGCCCTATAGTACGTGGGGTGGTTGTGTGACAGTAAATTAACTGACTCAACTCATCTATTGTAGCCTGCCAACCTATAGTAGACTCCTTTTTTCTTGATTTCACGTACTTGCTCAACCGGGAACGCTTCCCTTTCCCCTTACAATGATGAGATTCATTGGGTAGGGAGAACCAGTGCTCCTTGGGCCCAACAACCCTTAGATCCCGTTCCTCCTTCTAAATTGCCATCTGTTGAACCCCTCAATGATCCTTGGGCTCCTCCACGGGATGCTCCAATGGACCCTCTCGCGGAATTCGCAGACTCCGACCATTCTTCCGATGAAACCTTGACTTATGGTAGACCAGGGGTTTGCACTACTGCTCCCAAGCCCAATGCTCCAACCCTGCTTTTGACCTTGATCCAGGCCCTCACTCATGGTGCCCAGCAATCTAGTCCAAGTACTCCTAGCTTTTGCACTCCGGGCATGAAACAACCCAATCACTTTACGGGAAAAACCCTCATAAGCTTAGATCCTACCTACAGTCTTGTAAAATCATCTTTTCAAACAACTCCAACAATTTCCCTTCCAATAGACATAAAGTTATGTATGCTTCGTCCTTCTTAGGAGGTAGAGCCTTGCAGTGGTTTGAACCATACCTCAAACTTTTGTCCAACAACAGTCCCACTTGTATTCTCAACAACTGGGACAGGTTTGAGCAACAACTGTTCACCCTGTTTGGCGATCCCAATGAAGTTTGAAATGCCAAATACGAACTTAATAGTTTAGTTATGAAGGAGAATAGTAGAGCTTCCGTTTATATTTCTCATTTTTGAACCTTGCAGTCTTGCATCCAGTGGAACAAGGACCCTCTTCTATTCCATTTCTGAAAGGGTCTACCGGCACGCTTAATTGAACAGCTCACAGTTGGGGGTCATAAGACAACCTTGCTTCACCAGCTAATTGATTGAGTGATTGAGCTTGATAATGGCTATCATGACAAGAATTGCTCTTGGCAAAACAACCATGGACCGTCCACCTTGGCTCCAAGGGTGGACAACTCCTCAAAGCAAAACACAAGGAACCCAAAACCATTCAAACCAACCCCAACTTCAAAATCCAACTCAAAAGGGAAAACCATTGCCAAAACTCCGAAGTTCTTGGACAAAGAAACCGGGATGCTACGGAGCAAGGAATGGCTACAAAGGGAAAAGAACGGGCTGTGTATGTATTTTGGAGGGAAACATGATTTCAACAGCTGTGCAAAGCTGTTAGCGCATGAAGCGGCTAAGCAGTCAAAAAATTAGCTTGTAGTTTTTCTGATACTCGCAAGGAAAACTACACATTATCTAAATGACCGCGAGTAAATCTTTGCACTTGCAAGTCACTAGGTGCTCCAAGTTTGAGATTTATCCTATTCCATTCCAAAAACACTCCTTATCAAGTATTACTTGATTCCGGCGCTAATTTTTCCTTCATCAGTGAATCTTTTGCCACTTCCAAAAATCTTATGCGTTCCAAGATAGATAAATTTCCTATCTATTTAGTAAGTAGTGCGACTGAACATTCTTATTGGGTTTCCCAAAAGGCAAAATGGACCTTTGCATTCTCCAATTTCCCCAGCTTCAAATGGGATTTATTTGTCTTGGCTATACCCGGAATGGATGATACCATTCTAGGCCATGATTTCCTAGTTTACTGGAATCCAGATGTGAATTGGCAAGAAGGAGTAATTAAACTTTGAACCTTGCAACCCCAGAACGCTAATCTTTCCATCAATCAGGAATTAAACAGCCTACCTGACACTGTCATTGAGTTGGATGACACTTTTCCGCCAGGAGATTTGCAATATCCTGACCTTCATTCCCAAATTCCCTCTTCAGATTTAGGAGTTATTGCTTACCTATCCAGCTTACCTCTTTCCTGTTCCTTTGAAGAGAAACAGACACCAACCAAACGGTGTATTTTGAGCTCCCTAATCCTCTCGCACCATGCAAGCACCTCAAACACGGTGCTCAAAGATGACAAGATTGAAGATTTAGAAATCATTCGAGAGTCTTTACCTTTGGTTTATCATGACTTTGCTGACGTCTTTTCAGCTGCAAAAGCAGATAAACTGCCTCCATCCCGTCCTTGCAATCATAAGATCAAACTTACTGGCCCACCTCTGGCACCAGGACCAGTCTACTCTCTCTCAACGCAAGAATCAATTGCGCTTCAAGACTACATTGCGGAAAATGTAGCAAAAGGATTTCTTTGACCAAGCAATTTGAATACCGGTTCACCCGTCCTATTTGTTCCAAAAAAGGACGGCAGACTTTGCCTTTGTGTTGACTACAGGAAGCTGAACCAGGTAACCCGGAAGAATGCCTATCCAGTACCGCCTATGTCACATCTCCTTACTCTCTTCCATGGAGCTACTTATTTCTCAAAGTTAGACCTTCGAGGTGCCTATAACCTAATTTGCATTAAGGAAGGTCATGAGTATTTGACCGCAATGAGAACCCGGTTTGGCAGTTATGAGTATACCGTCATGCCTTTTGGCCTCTGTAACGCTCCTTCCACTTTTCAACATTTTGTCAACAAAATTTTCTCCAATCTTGTAGGTAAATACCTTGTGGTATATCTTGATGATATACTAGTCTACTCAAGGAACCTCAAAGATCACATTGCACATGTGCGAGAGGTGCTGCAGCAACTTTGCAAGAATGACCTGTTTGCAAAAGCCTCTAAGTGCAAGTTCCATTCCTCTTCTCTTCATTTTCTAGGTGTCGTAGTCTTGCAGCAAGGACTATTGATGGACCCAGCCAAAAGCAAACGCATATTGGACTGGCCCCCACCTTCTTTGGTTAAATCTCTTCAAGTTTTCATTGGTTTCAGCAATTTCTATAGAAGGTTTATTGCGCGTTACGCCAAAAAAACCGTGAATCTTACTAACCTTCTTCAAAAAGACACTCCTTTTGTTTTTACCAAAAAAGCTGCTTTGGAGTTTGAAGCTCTGAAGAAAGCGTTCACCACTGCTCCAATACTTGCTCACTTCAACGAGCTAGCTCGCACTATTGTCAAAACAGACGCAAGCGACTATGCAATTGCAGGAGTAATCTTGCAGTTTTCTTCCTCCACTTCTTTCTTTCATCCTGTAGCTTTTGAGTCTTGCAAGTTGCTTGCTGCAGAGCTTAACTATGAGATTCATGACAAGGAACTTCTTGCAATTGTTTATTGCTTGAAGAAATGGTGTTCATACCTTTTGAGCCTTAGGGAATCCTTTGAGGTTTTAACTGATCATAATTCTTTGAAGTATTTCATGAGCTCAAAAGTCCTCACACGTAGACAGGCACAATGGGCCAAATACCTCTCTGAGTTCCACTTTACAATCACGTACCGTCCTGGGAAACAAGCGGTGGTTCCTGATGCTTTATCACGTTGGGACAACATTTACCCAGGGGGGGAGCACCTTTGCCAAAAACAACCCTGAAAACGTTAGGACACTCTTCTCAACCCAATCTGCCCAACTCAGTTTGATCATTGCTTGCTTAAAAGATTTGGCTTCCAAACTCAGACAAGCTCAACGCAACGACCCCAAGTGCATCAAACTTTGCAAAAGTGCAAACTTATTAGATAGTAGTTACATTATTGATGATAATGACTTTTTAGTCTATGATAATTGTATAGTAGTACCAGATAATTCTTGCATTAAGTTATATATCTTTGAGTCACAGCACAATTCTCCACTTGCTGGTCATCATGGGCAGGATAAAACCTACCAATTGATTGCACAAGACTTCTACTGGCCTGGTATGAACAAAGAAGTAAAAGACTATGTTAGCGCGTGCTATGATTGCAATCGTAACAAGTCCTCAAAACACCGGAAGTATGGGCTGCTCCAGCCACTTCCAATTCTGCCTCATCCTTGGCACTCGCTTTCTATGGATTTCATCTCTCAATTACCTTCTTCTAGTGGATATGATGCTATTCTAGTAATAGTAGATTGCTTCTCAAAGATGGCTTTATTTTTGCGCAGTAATGTGACGGCCTCTTCAGAAGACTTAGCTAACTTGTTCATAGAATATGTATTTTCAAAACATGGTCTCCCTGATAATATAGTTAGTGATCGTGGATCTCTGTTTGTCTCAAGCTTCTGGACCTTGCTATTCCAACATTTGAAGATCACTTGCAATTTATCAACGGCTTACCACCCAGAAACGGATGGGCAAACCAAGCAAGTTAATCAGATTCTCAAACAATATCTTTGAATGTATGTTGCCTATCAACAAGACGACTGGTCACAATGGCTCCCACTAGCCAAATTTGCCTACAACAACTCCACTCATTCCTCTACTAAACAGTTGCCCTTCCAAACTCTTTATGGTAGAAACCCAACTTTCTCTTCCCTTCACATAGCACCTTCTCAACCTGCTACCAATTACCTTGAACAAATTCAAGCCCTTCAATCGCAACTTCAAACCAACCTCAAAGAAGCAAACCAGCACTATAAGGAGCAAGCAGACCAATCTCACACTTTGGCTCCAACCTTTGCAGTAGGAGATCAAGTATGGCTTGATGCTTGCAACATTTGCAGCACTCGCCCAACTCGCAAACTCTCCAAAACAAAGCTTGGCCCCTTAAAGTAGAATCAGTCATCTCCCCTAACCCCTTTAAACTTACTTTACCTGCAAAATGGAAAGGTATCCACCCAGTCTTTCATGTGTCTCTCCTAGAGCCAGCCCAAGTCCTATACCCGGGCAAGACTCATCCCCCTCCTGAACCAATCACTGTCCTTGATCATCAAGAGTGGGAAGTAAGCCATATTCTGGATTCCAGGTTACGCAAAGGAAAACTTCAATACCTTGTTGAATGGTCTGGTTTCCAGTCCAACAAAGATTGCACCTCGTGGGAACCAGCCCATCACCTTTGCAATTCACCCAATCTGATTTGAGACTTCCATGCGAGCTACCCTTGCAAACCTCAACAATCATAATTCTATCCCATCCAATACCATTCCATTCCATTCCACATTTCATCCCATCCAATCCCATTCCATTCCATTCCAAATTTTATCTTATCCAATCCCATTTCATCTCACATTCTATCTCATCCAATCCCATTCCATTCCATATTCCATCTCATCTAACCCCATTTTATTTCACACCATCATTCCATCAGTTAATTCCTCCATCTCACCATGTTATTCCTTATTCTCAATTCCCTTTCATTTCTACTAAATAAAACTTCATTCCTTATTATTAAAAAAAAAAAATGTATATAATATTTCTATTTATAATAATTAAAAAAAAAAAAAAAAAAAAAAAAAAGAAGAAGAAAATATATATTTATAATAAAGAATTACAAAGTTTCCTTTACTTCCTTCTCCGCATCCTCCCAATTTTCAGTCAATTCCGCAACCATGGACCAAAAATTATCCAGGTCTTCATTGTTGATTAGTGCAGACATTCTTTGGAGAACCAGCACTTCCGTTACGATATGCCTCTCAAAGATTTCCTTGCACCTCGCAATCCAAGCATGCTTTGGCCAAGCATTCCATCCACCTTCCTCAAAGAGCTCTTTGTACGCTCTCTTCCTTTGGCCTCCCAACGTGCCTTCTCCAATATCCCCCATCAGCCGCCTTGCATCCGTTTCGACCAGCCCTACGATTCGCACCGGATCCGCTTTGCCTTGGCCCTCCATTCCTTCCGTTCCATCCACTTAATCCCTTCCATCTCCTCCATTCCCTTCTCCTAATTCATCCGCTCCTTCTCTCCCTCCATTTCCCGTTTCTCCTTCTGCTTTGTTTCCTTCCTCCTCCCTTGCTTCCTTGGTTATGACTCCTACCGGTTCCGCACCGGGCACTTTGCCTTGCACCTTGGCATTCATCTGGGCCCCCAGGAGTTCAGTTGGCGGTCCCCAGTAAGGTGGTGGTGGTGGTGTATTAGTGGTATACCTTTGGAAATGGGGCAAGACTAGCAAAACAAGCAAAATTAGTTACTATTTTATGATCATTAGTCAGTCCAGATTAGTACTCATCAGGAACTCGAGTCCCCAAGTATTTGATCTCCGGCAACAGTGGTATCTTGTAGTTAACCCTCAGCGCGGACCTACAACTCCGCATCCCCCTTGATGATTCCACGGGACCCTTGACAGTCGACTCAACATTGATAGGGAAGTTACATGCCACTTTGCAAAGGCAACATTGCTTGCACTTGCCTCAAAGGCCTTGGACGGCAGTACTAGGAACACATTGCTTGTTGCAGCAAATACAGTTTTCGCAACGGCGGGACAACAATGACAACATTTTATATAAGTTATAAATTTATTGAGTAATTAATTAAATAATGTAAAGGGTATACAGTAATAATTAACAACTTGAAATAAATGGGAAAATTTATCTGAACGCTTGCAGGAGCTCGCGTCTTTATACCCGGGCAACTGTCACGCTTTGCACTTAGGGATTATTGTCTTCATCACTTCGACATGTCCTCTCCTCAGTACCATCTACCTCAGTCTAAAAGCGTGACACAAATAAAAGCACAACATCAATGGTGCAATCCGCTATTTCCTCTGGCTTGCGCTGACCTTCCAATCTCGGCGACCAACTCAGTATATACTTGTGAACTTTGCGGTTAACTCCATACCGGTTGGCCATCCATTATGAGATCCAATCTCTTTCCCTTGCCAATCAACAGCCTTGGACTTCCATCTTTGGTCATGCATTGTTTGTTAGTTTGCATCTACATCTAACTAAGCCATCACTACTGTATAGTTCACAATTGGACTAGTCCCTACCCTGCATACACTATTACTTCTCATTTGCATTAACTTCAACGTCACTTGCTCCTGTCCCAATTTGTCATAAAATTGTACGCTCAGATTCTATTGTCTTGCACTTACGCTATGACCTTGGATCTGTACTACTGCTTCATTTCCTATCCTGTTCCTGTCATTCATTGCCTCACCGCTTCAACTGTAGTTAGCTCATCACCAGGTTGTATCTAGTCACTTTGGATTAACTTATAAGGGCTATCCCCTTGCCTGATGATTGTCTCCTCAGTTAGTTAATTTCATACGTTCTTGCATTTTGCTACAAACTATTTATCACATTGGACTCAGGTTGACTTTCCTTCTCCGGAACACATTCCATTCCTCTTGCCGTTTGTGAGTGGCATAACCAAGTTTGCACTTTGCAACTGAGTCTTGCTATTTGCACTTGCCCTTGCACTTGGCATTCCTTTGCGCTCACAATCATCTAAGAATTGCCCTATAGTACGTGGGGTGGTCGTGTGACACCCCCTTACACAGAGGTTTTTAGCCGTTTCCGGGGATATGAATCCCCTCAGGGGTTGTGCCAAACTTTTTGGGTCCCCCTGGACCACATTTGAGTTCCATCAACCCAAATTTGGGATCAACACTTACTATGTGGGACTGTTGTTCCACATCTAGAAATCATAAAGTGACACTAAAGTGAAATTAAAGTGAAATCAAGTGAAATTAAAGTGACACTATAGGAAACTGCAAATAAAACATCCCACAAAATTGATCTTTCTCAAATCAAAAGTTAGAAAACTTGGTAGTTGTTCAATTAAAAGTTGGATTGAATACTGAATTAGCATTTCATTTTTTTTGCATTATGGGAACAGCGGAAAGCCCTCCTTTTAAAATGGCCGTGTTCAAGGACTAAATTGGTGCAATAAACAAATCTGTGGAAAAGAAGGATTTGGGTAATGAATCATTGGAATCCCCAATTGCATCCTCATCAAGGGTGAAAATTGAGGAACAAAATGTTTCACAAATTGGGATGACCTCTGGTGGTGAGTGACATTTTATGTTACTGGTCTTTGATGTATTTAATTTGATCAAAACTGATGGAGTGAATGCCATTGATATAACTATTTGACTATGACAGATCCACTTGCCCCACCTCCTGTGAGAGCTTTTCCTACTAGGGAAGAGGCACAAACATATTTTTAAACATGGGCAATGAAGCATGGTTAAAGTTTAACAGTTTTCAACTCAAAGTGTGAGAAATATGTGGATTCAGCCTGTGATAGACATGTTTTGTACTCTGGGAAATTACTCACCAAACGGTCAAGGCAAACAAACACAAGGAAGGTTGGGTGCAATTTTTTAATCCGTGCTAGTCACACAAAGGCGGATCCCTTGTGGCAAATCTCCTACAAGAATGATCAACATAACCATGAACCATCTCCACACCCCTCAGTGCATCCTCACCTGAGGAGAATCTCTGGGGTAGCCTTATAAAATCTAAAAGAAGGCATGAATGATGGGCTCAATACAATTCAACTCAAAAGAAAATTGAGCAAGATCAATGGTGGAAAATATGTTGATGACCAAACAATTTATAACACTAAGAAGAAGGAAGTGCTTGAAGAACTGAAGGGAAAAAGTGTTATGGAGGTCTTCTTTGAATGAATTGGTAATTCAGGTTGGGTTCATGGAGCAAAATTCAGTGGAGAGGGTCACTTGGAGGCCCTGTTTTTGGCTCACCCACGGTCATTAAAGCTTTGCAAGCAATTCCATCATATAGCTATGATGGATTGTACTTATAAGACAAATAAGTACAACATCCCCCTATTGCATGTTGTAGGAATTACTTCCAACCAGAAAAATTTCACAAAATCTCTTGTTTCTATAACAAGAGAAATGTTTGAGTTCAACCTTTGGTCTTTAAATGAGCTAAAGGAGTTGGCTTATGATCCTGAGAGACTTCCCAAATTCTTTGTGACGGACCTTGAAAAAGCTTTGATCTGCTCTCTAGAAAAAATATTCCCTGAGTCAACAAGACAGTGCTGTCAATGGAACTTGTCTAAAAACATACAATAAAACTGTAAAGTGTGCTTTAATAATGTCGTTGAAGGGTGGCAAAGCTTTATGTCTCTGTGGGCTAATTATGGGGCCTCAAAAACCAAGGAGGAGGCAGAGTTTAATGATGCAGAACTTAGAGTAAGTCCCAAATCACTGCCTTTACTTTTAATCTTCCTAGTTTTGGTTTGCTTACATTATGACTTGTATAAATTTTTTTTGGCAGACAATGAGGATTTACTCAAGTATATGGATCATAATATCTTCTTTATCAAAGAGATGTTTGTAACGGCTTGGACTTGCAAAAACCCAGACTTTGGAAATAAAACAACATCTTGGGTTGAAGGGGCTCATGCTTGTCAGGCATGAGACAGTTAAAGTTGTCCAAATGTCTGGAAACTCATATTTCCTGCTGGTATAGTGGCTAAGTACTAGGCTCACTTCCCAGTATCTGATACCAAGGTCACTGGTTCAACCCACCATGGAGACAATAATGAAAATGTTCAGTAGCTTTATAATTATATATTAAATCTTAATAATATTTTATAATGTTTTATAAGTATGTTTTATGAGTATGGATTATGGAATTAAAACCTTGATAATTTATATTATCAAGAAGGGGACCCAATATAACTTTAAATTAAGTTACGAGGACTCAGATGCGTCCCAATTATTGATATAGAAGTTCCCAGAGTGTTTCCTCTCTTTGGGAAGGAGCTACAGTAATTATATTAACCCATACTCTCTATACTGTATAAATTAATTACATATTTAATATTATCCCTTTTGGGATACATTAATATCTTAATACACCTTACTTAGCCTTGAGAGCGTTCACTCAGAAGCTTTAGAACTTAATTCTAAGCTATGAACCTTCTAGTAGCACTGCCAAGAGTATATATCCCTTATAGGTATAGTATAATTATAAATTAATTACTTATTTAATACTATCCCCTTTTGGATGTAATAATGCTTTAATATACTTCACTGAGCCTTGAGTGCGTCCACTCAGAGGGCTCAAAGTTCATCTGTAGGCTGTAAACCTTTTAATAAACATTGCAAAGAGTATACATACTCTATGTGTATAGTATGAGCCAAGATACTTATAATTAAAATTAAATTATTTGCCAAGGTATTAAGCTACATTAAATAAATATAAATAATCATTATGATGGATTCTAAGGCTTCTATACCGTCCATCTGAGTTGTGTATAAGTCCTAAGACCCAGTAAGTAACCTTTTAGTAGGTAAAATGAAAACTTTACCTTGAAAATCCTTCCCAATGAGTACTAGTTCTTCATTACCCATTGGGAATGATGTAATGATGTCTTGGGCCTTTGAGGACGAAACCAAGGAGAGCCTGACACTCCCCTGGTGATTACTAGAGTCCCCTGAGGGCACCTGTTACCTTAAAAGAGCAGGTTCTTTACCCTATAGCCCTTTCATCATCCATTATTATATTGTTATTTGAACAAGAATACAAGCAAGAGTTAACAAGCCCATTAACCTTAATCTCAAGAAGAAGATTGACTTGGGCTATAAACTTTGGTATTAAATTCAATCAATAACCTATTTGACAACACCAATTTCGAAGTGGAAGGTCTCACTTGGATAAGTAACCCCTGTGTGTTACTCTTTAAAGGGTGTGAGCTTATTTATAAGCAAAGCTCCTTTTGGTCTTACTCCTTTAAGACTAAGGCCCCTTACCTTTTATAAAGGTTTAAGGTGTGGCTATTTACTCATAATACCTTGGTATTATTCAATTCTGTAAGCTTTTAAAGTTGCTTTTTGGAATATATAAGTCAAAAACTAATTTAAATATTGGTTTGTCTTTATTCTTTTGCAGGTTTAACCACAGCTAGGTATAGCAATAGAGGTTAAATCCCTGACAATGCTACTCTCAAATGATTCCTTGCAAACTCTTTGGGAAACATGTTGGATGTTTGGAAAAACCTGGAGGGCACAGTTTCCAATCAAATTAAATTTGTTTGTGCTGCGCTTTACAACTCTTGAATAAATATTGGGATAGTTCTTCCTACTGAACTGTTACCATTGGGATACAAGGTGTCTTTACAAGCAATAAAACTTTTTGGGAGAGTTTAAATGGAACCATGATGGGTAAGTGTGCACCAAGTCATACTCAATGACTATGGGTTTGCCCTGTTCTCACCAAATAGGGAACCTACTAGCATCAAGAGGCTCTGTTGTGCCTGAAGATGTTCATCCTCAGTTGAGGTTGGATTATGAACCTTGCAGTTATAGTTCTGTAATTTGGTTTAAGTTGTATTTTTCAAAGAACTTTGTGATTTATGCTCTTTGATAAATGGTTTTTGAATGATGATTCCTCCTTACTACAATGATGATTCCTACTTGACTAATATTTGATCCTTTTGAATTTTTAAAGGTCATTTTGATGAACTGCTCAACAATTCTCAGTTACATGAGAAGCTCAAAGCAATGATCTTGAATCATCATGATCAAGATTATTGCAGGCTGTTGAAGCACTTGATGGAGGAGGCAGCCAATTATCAATCAAAGCCAAGACTTGAACCTAAAGTCTTTTCATCAAGCAGAGGCTTTCAAAAATTGACAGATACCTGGCAAGATCCTTCTTGATTTGAACACATTGAAAATGAAATTAAGTGGGCAAAGATAAGTAGAGGGGCACCAAAGAAGAAAATACAAATGATTTTAAGTCTTTTCTTTTGTGAAAGGTTCATTTTTTTGTTTTAATGAACTGATTGAGAAATGTTTATATTCCAAGTCAGGCTCTTCATCTGAATTTCATAGTTCAGTGGAAGAGACTGAAAGTTCATTGGGTTTGGTGCCATTGGAATCCAATTCCTTTTCAAAGGATGAAGCAGACACAATGGAGGAGTCAAAAAGAAGCTCATCTTTGGTGAGTGGTGATTCCTTTAATGAGATTAGAATTTTGGCTGACTAATTTTTTTATTTTAGGAATCAAGCTACCTCAATCAAATACCTGAGAGCTTACATAAGTTCTTGGGTGAGGTTTGGGAC
This sequence comes from Puccinia polysora, assembly GCA_025617555.3. Taxonomy (NCBI): domain Eukaryota; kingdom Fungi; phylum Basidiomycota; class Pucciniomycetes; order Pucciniales; family Pucciniaceae; genus Puccinia; species Puccinia polysora. Next base: position 14,911,000 of record CM062643.1, read on the forward strand.
CCAATTGGTGATGGAAATTGTGGTTTTAGAGTAATTTCTAAATCACTTTGGTATGATGAGGATGGATGGTTTAAATTTTGGAAAAGAATTCTTGAAAAATTGAGGAAAAATAAAAGGTGCTATTCTGTGATCCTTGGCGGCAGTAAAGATGTTGAAAAGATAGAACAAAAACTTGATGTAAATGACATCAATGAAAAGATCCCCTCTTTAAAATGGCTTTCAATATTGTTTTTTTCTGTTCATATTTTGTAACTGACAAATTTAGTCAGCTTTATTTCTATCTTACTGCTTTCATTATCTTATTGTTCCTGACTCAGGCCCCCTCTGGGGGCTCTCTAGTTGCCTTAACCCTGCTACCTTAGGCCCCCTTTTGGGTTCTCTAGTTGTCCATAAATACTGTTCCTTCCCTTGGACCATGAATGAAACTCATCTGATTACCAGACAATCAAACCAGAGTGCCCCTTCCTCCTCTTCAGATCAGTTCCACTTGACTATACAAGTACTTTCCCCTTTCCCTTGGCTCTTTGAAGCCTTTTCATTACTTCTCATTTGGCTCTTCAGTAGCCCACCATACTCCCTCCTTCTCCAAATAACCTTGCTACTCATTCTAAACTCTTCATTCAAATCTTGACATGGGTCAAATAATAGCTGATACTTATGGAAGACCAATATTTTTCCTTTCATTGGAATCATGTTATTTTATTCCTATGAAAATGGGTATAAAAGAACAATCAGATCCTATGTTCATTTGCTTTGTTAACAATAACCATTGGGTCCAGCTTGTACTTAAGGGAGATGTGATTCCAATCCCACCCATAGTTTCCAAACCACATTCCATGATTTCTAAAAAAAACAGCTTTTTGAGTTGATCACCTCAACAATCAACTTGAGTTGTATTCTAACTTATAGATTAATTTCATCATTTGGGTTGGGTCTAACATGCTGATATTTTAATTTTATTAATATAAAGGGTTATCAAATTTGAACATCATTATGTTGAGTGTTTTGAGTTAAAATCATTATGATGAGTGTTTTGAATGAGATTTTAATGGTAAGTCAGTTCAACTTGTGTGGGGCTGATCCCATCACAAGCTTAACTTGTGTTAAGCTTGTGATGGTATCAGCTTAACACAAGTTGAAATTGCTTTTTTTTTGGTGTTTTTAATTTAGGGCGGGTCAAAAGACTTGTATTTTTTTGGCACTTTAACTTTAGGGCTGGTCAAAATAATTCTTGTATTTTTTGACTGGTCAAAAGACTGGTATTTTTTTTGGCACTTTTACTTTAGGGCTGGTCAAAAGAATTCTTGCATTTTTTGGCCCTTTTACTTTAGGGCTAGTCATGTTGAACTTGAATTTTTTACTTGAATCTGAAGACAACCAGTTGGTTGCCTTCAGCGTTTATTTATTTTTTATTTATTTATTTTTACCTATTTTTATTTTATTTCTCATTTCTTTGTTTTTTTAACCAAAAAATTGACTTTTTTTGATCTTTTGGTTGATTTCTTTTTTTTTTTTTGTATTTTTATTTAGTTTATTTTGGTTTATTTTAGTTTATTTTATACCCTTTTTTTTTCCCACCAGACTTGTAGCTGTGTGGTACAGCTACACAACTACATTTGAGCCGTGTAGAGCCCCACACAGCTCAAATGTGGTCTGGCTGGATGTGTGGCACAGCAACACAACTACATTTGAGCTTTGTGGGGCTCTACACAGCTCATAGTTGTGTAGCCACCACATGGAAGTCCGGTGCTGTGTGGAGTACAGCCCAACCAAACTCAAATTGTGTGGGGTCTGCACGGCTCAGGTGTAGCCATGTAGCTGTGAATTTAACATCAGCCTATCAAATTACAAAGAGAACATTATGGGTTGGGATTTCCTCAACAACCAAAATATGTATTTAAAAACCATATATATAGCCAACATCAAGACATGCAATGTTATTCCCTTTGGGGAAATTTATACTTGCATAACAATGGCCACATTGTGCAAATTGATGGACTTGGGATATTGATAGTGAAGCTATATGTGTATAGGTGCAGAGCAGCTCACAAAAAAATTAAGCAATTAGTGTACTATTGATTATGCATTTCAAGACCAAATATGGGGTATGCAAGGGGATGCAGATTTGGCAGGTGATTGTTGGGATGGTATTTTGTTTATTTTGAAGGCAAAATATGCAGATATCAAAGGGGATCTGCCAAGGAGGGTTGATGGGGATCTTCCAAGGTAGGTGTGTTTAGTTGGATTGGCTAGTACACTATTGGAGATTGAAAGAAATTTTTTTAAGTATGTATGCAGAGGGATCATAGCTGGTATCAGTTGGAGTCAACTGTAGAGGTGCATAAGGAGGAAAGGTGGTGCAGAGGGAATCTTTTTTAATTTTTTTTATTGTTCTTTTGCTTGATTTAGGGGTTGAATATAAAAGGCCATTTTTAGAGAGGAGAGGGAGGGTATCAATCCCATTTATCAAATTATCAGAAAAGGAGATTTAGTTATCATCTCATACTTACATACAGGGATTCTAATAAAAAGAAGAAGTATTGGCACCGGAGTTTTTTCTAAGGGTCTTTCTGACTAGTTTTCCTAGTTCTCAGTAGTAGAGATCAGATAAAGCAGGTCTGATTAGAATAATTCCAAAACCAGAGCAGGATTGTGGCAGATATTTAGTTCTGTCCACTCTTTTGCACCACACTGTCCTGACATGCCTACCTTGAAGGATCCCTTTCAATCCTCCTTGGCATATCCCCTTTGATCTCCCCACTTTTTTCCCTTGATGTTCACAATCTATTGTCCAAACAATCACCTGCCCAATCCACAACACCTTGTATACCCCATAGTTGGTCTTTGGATGCATAATCAATAGTCCTCTAATAACTTGCTTGGCCATAATCATCCTCTGGGCGTATAGTGCCACCATCCATAATTTCACATTAGGTAAGTCTCTGCGCCAAATAAGGTGATGCACACTTGTGCTTTTGTTGTGCCTCAAAATTGTTCACCATATTTCAATTGTGTGCACAATCTGCATTTAACCACTGGTTCACTGCTTATCCTATGTCTAAAATAATCACCCCAGAAGAAACAGGATGAGAAAAATGGTGTTCAAAATGGTGCCATTATCCTCTCTCCCTGGCATGCCATTTGCAGTTGGCAACAGTGACACACTATTTTTTTTTTCAATGGCAAATTTTTTTCCCTATGGCATTATATTTTATGGAATAGTCCTTATGTCAATCTTTTTTGTGATTGTAACCTAGAAAACTGGCTGGAAAACTAAAATCCAAGTGACTCAAGGTTGAGACATGAGAAAAGAGGACTAGCAAGCACCATGGCCTTTGGAGGGTTAGGCCCATCTTGTGGTGGTGGGCTGAATCAGCTAGCATGGTGGTGAAGCTGGTGGGCAAGGTGTTGGTCACTGGTGAAACTGGTGTCCTTGCTTTTTTCCCATGGTTACTTTGCTTTCCCATCTGTGATCCTCAATCCACAACTCCCTGCAATGGTTTGGATTGCTTCCCCACCTGAGAATCACACCCAGGCAATTCAGGTCAACTCTTTTTTTCCCTTACTGACCCAAAGTATTCCTCCTGTAAATATTCTCCAGTTGAATTTGGTTGATACCCTCCCTCATTTTTACACCTCAATCAACCCTTTTGCCCATTCCTGTTTGATATAACCCCCTAAAATTTGGTACAGACAGATTTGGCATGCCATGGGGGGTTTTGAGGCATTGTTGGCCAGCCAGTTTTGGCATGCCAAAATTTTTACACTACCAACATTAATTGGCCTAGACAACTACAAGTATCAGGATGTAACTAAGGTGGTTCTGATAGCTAAAGGTATCAAGAAACATACATAATAATGATAAGATTTTTTGAGATGGTCTGAAAGGATCCCCATCATATAGTGTTCATGATAATATAGCTAAGTGCACTGAGAGAGGGTAGGGAGTGGAAAAGATTATCAAGTTCAAAACTCACCAGGAGGAAATAAGAAACAGATCAAACTCATTGAAAAGGGACCAGAAAGGAGGATTGGAGGAGGTTGAAGGGTGTCAGTGAGGAGATTCCACAGTAGCTGCTTATGACATCATTATTTTAGGGGCCATTTGCATCCACACAAGCATCATGAAGCAATATATGAAAAACCTTGCATATTGTCATGAGCGCTTTGCCTCAGTTATCAAAAATAAAACATGACCAAAAAAGGTCACAGTGTGTTTGGCATGCAAACTCATCATGTAGTTTGAGACTACACTGGCAAGCGTTTGCATTCCCAAACAACACATACTCCAACCTGTTTGAAGCTAACAACCTCATCAAGGCCCATGGATTCAATCACCCCTCACCGGCTTCAACATCCTGCATCCCATCCAACCCCATCTCTTTCAACTAAAAAAAAATAATCAAAAAAATGTCATCATCAAACTACTCATCCTCAAAGGTCTTCCACTCTGGTTGCAAAGATTGGTCCGGCCTTACAACAACCTTCCTTTGATTGGAAGGAACTATGTTGATTTGCTATGTACATACAAACATTCACACATTGTATGTACTTACCAAGCTCATGACACTCAAATTCAGGTCCAGACCAAAATTTGGAATTTGGCTGGTGAGAAAGTGGAGAATCATGAGAGCAATATATGGCAGCCATGTTGACGGTGGATGGCAAACACCTGTGATGGCAAAACTGAAATCCCTGAATCCCCATTATAAGAAAGAGGGTTCATGCAAGGTTTTCATGTTGCTTCATGACAATGTATGGATGCAAACAGGCCCTTAGTTATTTTGCTCCAGACCAAAATAATCAAATGGCAGGTGAGAGAGTGGAAAGCTGTCAAAGTATCCTGAGAGTTTGTGAATGGTGAATGGCACACTTGCTGTTGAAGAATCCCCAAAAGCCCAGTTGTAAGAAATAAGGTTCAGGCAAGGATTTTCATGACACTAGCTAATGCTACTGTGGATGCAAAAAGGTTCTAGGTTATCCAGGAATCTGATCTTGTGGTTGAAGTTGCTTTCTCAGGCAGCACCAAGCTAGCTTATCAAGTTTACCACATCTGAAAATGATGGAAATGTACCTATCAACATTTATTTTGGTATTTCTGCAAGTGGTGGGTTTGTAAGGCATTGTTGACAGAGCATGCCAAGTTATAAACAATAAATTTTACAATGACCTGTGCGGGGGGGTGAAAGAGCAAGAGCACAGGATGAAGGTCAATCCTACATGGGTGCAGGGGTACCTTGGATGCACGAGCATAATCCGCAGCCCTATGAATTAGAATGGTTTGGTGGGATCTACCCTGAATGTGAAATAATCTCCCAATCAGAAGAGTAACATTTTTCTATTTTTCAAAGAAAAAAAAACGACACCCTGTGGGCAACAAATCAAAGGTTTTCAGTAGTTTTGGACAGGAAATGGGTCGACATTTAGTCCCTCCACATGTCATTTCAAACAAGATCTTGCCTTTGAAGTCATGTTTTCACAGTTTCCAGACCTCTTGCTTTGAGAAAAGGTACGAATGATTGGTTGATGAGTGGTCCTAGGTCTCCTGGGGGGCTAAGTTCTGGCGATCGTCCCGACCTCAAGGTATGTTTTGACTTAGTCTAGGTAATTTACTTCTGCGAGTCGACGGAAGGTGGGAGGGCGGTTCAGCTTTACGTGCTTGAGAGCCGAGCTTGATGATGGGTAGTGACAAAATTTGAATTTCATCTTCGGAGTCATCATCGATTATGACTTCGTTTGAGACACTGGGCCCCGCTTTTGGTTCAAACGTGGAATGAGGTGATCTAGCTTGTTGTAGATCGCGAAAATCAGTGAGGAGATGTTTCATTTCGTCGCGAAGCGCAACCTTTTCATCCTCTAGAGCCTCGCCAGACTTCAAATCTTGAGGGTCAAAATCTTGCCATTCATCTTCCAACTCAATGATCTCTATCTCATTATTGACGCCCAAGGTTCCTGGCAAGCTTGATCGGCTTTGAAATGATTTGAGGTCGACCTCCGCGGGTGGCAGAACTTGAATTGGTTTGGAAGTGGAATCCTGCATGGTTTGCATTCGTTTTTCAGCCGCAAGCGCCCTAGCATCCTTCGCAGCAGCCGCGTTTGCACGTTTTCTGTCCTCGAGGCAGTGGATTAAAGCATGGGTAAGAAATTTGTCTATCGGTACCGAGCATTCTGAATACGACCCACCGGAAAAACGAGACTCCAGCTGGCTCAAGCTTTTGGCCTTCTCCTTGGAAACGATCCAATTTCCTCTTTTTCACAGCTCGAGGGCGATAGACTCGCCGCCGAGCACCTTGCCTTTGAGACCCACCACTGCAAAGCGTTTTCAAGGAACAAAATAATCAGGTCTAGTTTAATAATTCTTATCAATTTAGATTATCTTAGATACCAGGTGTATTCGGGAAGATCTGAAGCGCTCAGGTTCGCATCACCTGCGAGTGTGACCGAGTCTTTCAATCTTTGGCCAGAGGACCAAAAGCCTGCCGAACGCCGTGAAATGAAAGCATTTTTTTTTGTTAATAAAAGGAAACAAAAGCTGGTTGTTTGTAGACAAGAACTATTTGCATATCCGGGAGCGGATAATTTATGTTTGACGGTACTGTAACTGCTTACCTGGGCCGAAGTATCCTTTACTTTGCAGTTTTCGAATCTCTTGACGAAGTTGAAGGTTCAGTTGCTGGAATTTTGGCCCTGTTATTTAGTTGCATGGTGCTTCGTCAAGAATCAAGCGTTAATCAAGCAATGGTCCAAAATGTTACTAGCCGTGGTTCACTATCATTGGTATAATTATTTACAGCAACAAGAAAAATGAATTCGGCAAGATTTATATAAACTTTGAGCTAGATTGAATCGGAGGTTCAGAGAATCGAAAGTGCAAACGGTTGCTAACTATGGTGTATATGGGCAAGTTCGTGGGCCATCACCGTCAAAAGATACCCCATAGGCTGGTGGAATGGATATTGAATTTTTCGACGGGATCGCATATAACAAGGGTTACTATCACGGCCAACCTATCCAACCTTGGATCAAAACCAGGTGGACACTGACCAAAAATCTGCCATCCTTCCGCCGTAAGACGAGTTCGATGATTTCACCACCATTCCACTATTATGATGAGGTGTGATTGGTTAAACGAAGCGAAAACAGAACCGAAGAGAGAAACAAGCCCACGTTTCGACCCGCGAATTCAGAGTTCCACTCGTACTCGTTAAAACTGTTCAAACCCATGCCGTGTGCCTGCATGATTGGCTGAAAGTGGATTGAATCACCCGCGGGAGGCGAGACGCGAATGTTGGCGCAGATTCAATGACGATGATCCACATTCGTGAGCGTTCAAGAGAACCATACCCACCACGACTTGACTGACATTCCCAATCGATGCCAAGATGATGAAGTATATCAGCTAGTTCTGTTCTTCATCCAGTCCCACGATTGGAATCGAAACTCGTCAAGGCTCACGCCGCGATGGCTCTCATGATGTGCCTTGCTGATTCGGTGTCATCGTAGGTCTTAGATTTCGATAACTTATCCGTTGGACCATCTCCCAAGACGCCAATACTGATGATGAGAGAGAATACACAATTTACAGATTATCGTCGGATCGAATGATCTCCAGACCATCTTTGCCTGAGTTTGACAATGAATTATGGCTTACAAATTGATGTATGGGTTGGGATGTTCGTGCTGACTGGCGTTTATCCTGTGGACGACCATTTGGTTGGATGATGGAGTTGGAATTGCGCTTCTCGAGTACATACATACGAGTGTGTTGGTTGATGATGTTGGCTAACGATGTGCTATTTAAGCTGCTTGGAAATAGCTTGAGGCCCACCCGCTAACCAAGTCCCACTAGGCAGGCTGCACGCGTCAATCGATTGGGTCGCGTCAGGCCAACGTCACGCCACGGCACCCCAATTCGAACCTCACCGCTAGTGCAAGATGACAAAGCGGAAGCCTTGGACGACCAGTTTATGATGAAAGACTGGGTGGACTGCTTCATTCCAAATCTCCCATAGTGATACCTAGAATTCCGCAATTCTCCAACCCCTTTTTGTTTGGAGCTCTCTAGGTCTATGGATTGATGACATGCAATCCTCGCATGAGAATATTCTAGATCATGCCGTAAGAGCTTTGTAAATACGTCTGCAAAAACTGTATAAACCCAGTACATATTGTATTTGTCCTTAAGCTTGGACAGCACGCCAAAATTTCCGATTTTTTTTTTTTTTAGTTTAATCCAATTTGCCCAAATTTTTGCCCAAGGTTTTGGCCCGAGATTTCTGCCAAACTTCCCTCCCACCTTCGATGGTCAGTATCCGGTAAAAAAAAAAAATACCACCTCCCATCGGATCAACCCCCCCTTTTTTTTTCTACCTCCGATCGGACCCACCCCTATCAACCAAAATTTTTCTTCATTTCTCCCATCAGATGCAACAATGATGCCGGAAAAATTAACCCCTGCCCATCAATCAATCATCCAATCATACCTTCAATCCTCTCATCAAATGCCTCCCACCCAAACTGGAACCAACAATGATTTTCCAGACACCAATGAAGAGCTCCCGGAACCTGAAGATTTGATGATTGTAGGCTCACAGATTCATTTTCAAAACAAAAAAAAAATGAAAAAATGCTGGTATGTTTCTAATAACGTTATTTCAGGTAGACGCTGAGAGTCCTCATGCAAGTTCTATTGAGCCAAGTCTTCATTCAAGTAGCCCAAACGTAAGTTTTCCATCATTTGTATTCCAATACTACAAGAATACTTATGAAATTCTTTTTTTACAATTTTTTTTTTTATCTTTCTAATAAAGAAATCATTTGAATGCCTCATCAATTTTACAATCTATTGCTATGAAAAAAACCGAAGAACAAAGAAGAAAGTTTGGAAGCAAGTACGACCATCCAAAGAATGCGGGCTTGTGGTTCAAATTGACCCCAACAAGGTCAACTTTGATTGATTCAAATCATTGGTTTCGGCAGCTTGCAACATTGAATACAGCAGCATCTCTTCTGTGATTTCAAATGCTGGATCAGCCGGTATACCTCCAATCAAATGGCTGGTCTATATACCCAAATGTAGGGCCTACCTAAAATCTCAACCCGTCAACCTCAAGACCTCAGATGACTGCTTGGCTTGGGTATTGACCATTATTGGTCAAAATGCTTCTCAAGCTGGGGTTACCCTGTGCCAAAGCAATCCCAAGGATGACTCGGATAAAGCTTGGAATGAGAATCTGATTGCAAAGACAACTATTCGGGTGACATCTCGGGAATCCAATATAAACCAAAGGGAATCAACTTCAGCCCTCATGTCCAACTCGGAATTGGGACCTGAAGATGAATCGGATATTGATGATCAAGAAATTCAGATGGCCAAGATATATGAAAAATACATGGTCAACCTTAAGTATGATCGAGTCCATCCAGCTTTTCCTCATCCAAGTGATCCCAGCAAATATATCCTTTTGACTGCTGGTAATGCCCGCATTTGGGCAGATGCTCTGGTAAGTCGGCTCCTAGTTATCTAGTTATCAATCATTGCGCTCAACACTGATATATCTATACCTCAACCCTTTGATTCCCAAGGTTTCTCAGAAGCCTGGTGTTTCTTTGAATTCCTCACCGAGTGAATGAAAATATCTCACCTTAAAAAAGAAAAATCAAGAACCGGTTAACCCTCAGATCAACACCAAAATTCTTGGCACTGTTATCTCTCAGTTACTTGGCAACCATGGTGAACACCTCAGGAATCGCTCACCTCCTTCACCTTCACCATCTTTAGAACCCATCAATAATAATGGACATTCAATTCAAGATTATGTTCAGTGGATAGGAATCCAAGGTAATTCCGATGAGATAATAAGATGCTTAGAAGCCAACAATATTGATTCCTATAAACTGCTCAATTCAAACAATCTCTCCAACTCTGATCTCAAATCAATCGGGTTTACTATTGGGATGATTGCTCGCCTTTGCGATAATGTCCCTCGTTATGAGAAGTACCTCCGCAATAGATCTCCTTGACATCTATTAGTTGTAATCTCATTAACTGCAGTTCCTTGTTATGAGAAGTACCTCCGCAATAGGTCTCCTTGACATCTAGATGTTGTAATCTCGTTAACTGCAGTTTTAACAAATCATTCATTCAACAAAAATAGTAATCAAATCATGGACAGATTTTCTCAGGTTCATGATGATGATGATGACATTGAGAAAAGCTTCATCAGTTGTGATTTTGATGAGACCATGAACGATGGATAGGGGATGAAGCATCTCCATGATATTCCTTCACACATTCAACAGTTCATGGTTGATAGGTAATCCCAAGCCATTCCCAAGCCCCATTGGGTCCATCATCATCCTTTGCATCCGGTAACTTACCCTTGGATTCTAACTCCAGCAAAATCCCTTTAGCCGCCTCAAAATATGATCCTCTTAGGCATCTACGGCCAGGTTTTACTTATTGCATGAATTGTTTGAAATTGGATTCCAACATTTTGGAAATTACAAGCATTGACACATGAAAAAAACAGGTTGAAAAACAAGTAATAAATACATTACAAAAATCATTCACTTGCTGATGAGTCGTATGGAAAATCAGAGCAAGAATAGCCAGCATGGCAATAGAGCTGCTCACAAAGACTTGCAGCGATTAGATTACCAGTTATTTTGTAAATTGAATGGATGTTATCCCTGGAGGTCACAAGGACCTGAGATCAACAAAGATGGGATTTGACAATTGAGAAACACAGCTCAATAGGGTTCAACTCAGGACAGTAAGGGGGAAGGTAAATGACTTTGATCCCCTTTTCATTACACAATCAATTGATCTGGCCACCTTTGTGAATCTTGGAATTATTGCAGACCAGGATGCTGTTGACTGCTGGATATGTATTCATCCTGGGAAGCTTCAATAAACAAGTATATCAATCAGCGGCCCAATCTTGAGCATAAACAATAAAATCACATACCAGATGCCATTTAAGAAAATGCTCAAAGTCTTTGCAACTTACAGTGTCTTCAAAGACAATAGCCGCTATCATCCCAGACACAGAGATGGCAGGGATCAAGCTGTACCTAACAGGGTTATTGTCATGTTGATAATTGTATGCCGGTTGCCCCTTGGCAGATCAGGCATGGGTCCAAAGCAAGTCCCTACTGCAAATCACAGTTTCATCTAGTTTGAGGAATTAAAAGAAGCAAATTAGCAGGTGAAATCCACCAAACCTAAGAGGAAGATTAGAAAATACCAGTAAAGACAAGGAACTCTTCCAGGATTAAGGACATTCTTTCTAAGTACTCATATTTGGCTACAAGATCCTTATGGATATTGATTGTGCTTGCTTTCCTCAGGGTAACACCTAATCAATTCTGGAGGACTTTTTGAATGGTTTCAACCAAAACCAGGCTTCCAAAGCTATCATAGACCTGTTCTCTAATCTCATCCAGAAACAAACCTGGCTTGCTTTGTACTAACAAGTACATGAATATCTTCTGGTCATTGGTAAGTTGTTCCAGTTGTCCTAGTTTTTCATACTCCTCTGGGTCTTGGATGACATGGAATGTTGTATGAAAGAGTTTGATCCATTGGTGAAAGGATTGGCGGGAGATATTTTCACCCAAAGCAGTGCGGATGAAATCAAAAGAGTGATCTTGAAGAGTCATCCGGACTGCCAATATCTTCAATCCTGGTTTATATTGACAAAAAACCATGGTTTTGTTGGACTTGGCTGTGTTTCTAATCTCCTGCCAAACCAAAGCCACAGAATGTTGTCAGTTTCATCAAAATCAGATGTTTATAAAAGAATGGAAATAATGACTGACCAATCAAAAATATTGCTGATAAGGTGATGAGGGAACAGAATTGCTGAAGTTGAAAGATTTCTGATGATTGATGGAGGGGTGGATCCAATTCAAGATCAAAAAAACCAACGGAGAAGAAAAATTTGGTTGATAGGAGTGGGTCCAATTGGAGGTAGGAAAAAAAAGGGGGGGTCCAATTGGAGGTAGAAAAAAAACAGGGGGTTGATCCAATGGGAGGTGGGATTTTTTTTACCAGATACTGACCATCAAAGGTGGGAGGGAAGTTGGGCAGAAATCTTGGGCCAAAACCTTGGGCAAAAATTTGGGCAAATTTGATTAAACTAAAAAAAAATGGAAATTTTGGCATGCTGTCCAAGCTTAAGGACAAATACAATATTTGACTCTCTGAAATTTGTCAGGTATACTCCGTGCTCCTGTGCGGACTTAGAGCATCTACCATTGTCTCAATAAGTTGGCTTGATAAGCGGACTTATTGAGGATCTTTTTGATCAAGCCACCATTGTGCGCTTGATAGGGCTCAATGGCTGTCGATTCAACAAAATCCTTGACAAGGATCCATAAATTTATGGATCCTTTTCAAGGCTCAACAAGCAAAATTTTGTCAAGCCCCGCTCTAACCTTTCTGCCCCCCACCCTCCCCATCAATAACTTCCTCCAAGATTTGGAATTCATTGAAAGGAGTGCCATGAAACTTCTAAAATTGGGGATTTGACTGAGAAACCAATGTTAGAAAATGAAATTATTTAAATCTAAAGACATTTAAATTACCTACTTCCAAAAATGAGTCCCAAACCAAATCAGTAGCTGCAACCATATATTGTGATTTTTCCCAAATAAAGCCACTCTGCTTCTTTAAAATCATAAACTCATCATAGTTCTTTTTGAAGGAATAAAATAATCAAAAAAATGCAAGCCTGGATTGAATTATTTTCAAGAAATAGGACCAATTACCCAACTGGCTTAAATTTGATTTCACCCATTTTTAATCCAAGTAGATGCCACCAAATTTCACCATAATTTCTTGGGCAAAAAAACGGTGCACCTTGGGCTTGAATCCCAAATTGAAACATGTTCCATTGTCAACTTCCTTCACATACACACCCAAGGACATAAACTTCATAGTTCCAGTCCAGTTTTTTTCATCCTTTTGTTGGGGAAACTACTTTATTTAGACACTGTATTAACCACATGGGTGCAAGAGGGCTCATTGTACAAGTTTCAATTTTAAGGCTCAGGAGACAGATTGGGGATCAACCTTCAACTGGCTCAGAGTCTTGCAAATCTTTTTTGCTAGCAAGATTTGTTTTAAATTTGGGTTTCAACTCAATTGAGGGCAATGGGGCACTTGGAAATCTAGTAGGACCATGACTGCTTGGTGAATTAAAAGCAGGCTGAGACATGAAAGGAGACATTTATTGGTTTCCACAAGGATTTTTCTTCAAAGAATGGTACACACTTGAGCTGAAACTGGGTGAAAATGGTAATGGGGGCAGATAGGGTAGGGGGTTTTAGAATTTTAGATTTTTGAGGAATTTTTGGAGCTATATAATGATATTTAGTGCGAGAAATTTTGAAAATAAAGGGCAGCGGAAGTCTTCCAGTTTGTGGAATATGATGAGGACAATGGGGGTTATTCATTGAAAATGGGGAGGGATGGCAGAGGCAAAGTTGAGGTTTTATGGTTTCAAAGGGAGATGAAGACAAAAGGGGGGGAAGGGCAAATGGTTATGACAGTAAATTTTGGTCTGGACCAAAATTTGCCATCATATGGCTTTTTGGCCTATAGGAGACCTGAAGCCTTATAAAGTATCAAAAACCTTCATTTGAGCAGATTTGGACAGGTTGACACCAAAATCTGACCACAAAACACTTCAAAAGTGTTGGATACTGTCATGAAAATTATGATGGTATATGATGCTTTGTCTGGGTCAAAACAAGCCTTAGATTCAAAAGCTATAGGGTGGAAAAGATTGAAAGATTTGGAAACTGAGAAATTACACCCACAATAGCATATTTTCTTGAATCTGTTTTGAAAATAGTGCAAGCTATCTTGTGAAAGTGAGGGATGATAGGTGCCATAGCAAAGACTTTCTTCAGATCTTTGAACTCCAAGGTATCCTTTTTGGTAAAATTGAATGTAATATCTTTTTTAATTCAATCAGTTAAATCAATGATGGTATTGGAATATACACAGATTAATTTTCAATAAAAATTACTAAATCCACAGAAAATCTGAAAATCATGAGCTAAAGATGGTTGAGGCCAGTGCAGAATTTGTTGGCACTTTGATGGGTCCATAGAAATACCTTCTTTCAAAATTACTACACTAAGAAATTGGAGAGTTCTTGTATGAAACTTGCACTTACAAATTTTAGAAAATACAATATTTTTCAAATTTTTTTCAAAAAATTTGAAGGCATCCTTAATATGATCATTGAGTTTCTTCAAGTAGAATATTATATCATAGTGATACACCACAAGGTACTTCTCTACTATATCCATGAAAATTAAATTGATTTTTTTTTAAAAAAAAAAAGTTAGAAGGAGAATCACAGAGCGCAAAGGGTGTAACAGTATACTCATACCTTCCAAAACTGGTTTGAATTGCAGTAAAATTCTCATGAAATTTGGCTATGTGGATCAAATTATAAGTTTCTTGAAGGTCTAACTTCAATAAATGAGTAGCTCTGTGGAAGAGGGTGAGGAGAAGTGAAATAGGTGGTACTGGATAGGCATTCTTCTGGGTTACCTGATTCAGATTCCTATACTCCACACAGACAAAAAGTCCACCATATTTATTTGGAACAACAAGTACTGGAGAGCTGGGTTTCAACTTACTTTTTCAAAGAAATAATTTCAATAAATTTTCCACAATGTATTCTTGGAGCAATTTTGACTCCTGCCCTGAGAGAAATTAAATGTTCCCAGTATTTTTGATCTTATGATCATAATGGCAGGGTTGAGGAAGTTTATTGGCTTCAAAAGCTGAGAAAAAATCAGAATATTCATCATAAATGGGAAGTAAGGCCTCTTGAATGATTTCTAAATCTTCAATCTTGTCTTTTTCTTCAAGCACCAGGTTCAAGGTGCTTGAATGATGCAAGAGGACCAGGAAGCTCAAACAAATCTTTTATTAGTTACCTGCTTATCCTAAAAGAAGCAAGAAAGAGGTAAGCTCAAATGATAAAAAATTACTCCAAATTCTGAAGAGGTAATTTGGTACTGGCATTCCGGATATTGCAAATATCATGGAAGAAAATTGTCATCAAACTCAATGACAGTGTCAGTTTATCTGTTGAATTGCTGGTTGGCAGAAGAAAGAGAATTTTGGGGATGCAAGTTTTGAGGTTTACTCACTCCATCTTTCCAATTCACATCAGGATTCCAATTTACTAAAGATTCATTTCCAAGGATAGTCTCATCCATTCCTGGGATTTCCAGGACAATTAAGTCCAATTTGAAGATGGGGAGATTGGAAAGCTCAAAATTCCATTTTTACTTACAGTTAACCAAAATGAAATGGCTCAGATGCACTGCTGAATGAATAGATAGGAAATGTTTCTTTCCAAAGATGTGTGGGATTTTTCCAAAGAAAAAAAATTCTAGACTTGTTTAAGATGTTGTGGTAGTGGCTCCCACTTCCCCTTGGTTTATCTGTGTTTATGTCCTTTTTTTCTATCCTTTTTCTTTCTCTGTCTCCTTTTCATCCATATTTCTGTTGGTACCAGGTTTGGGCGCAGGACCCCACCAAGGCAAATGTGCAAGCTTGGCTGCTTTCTGGCTTCAAGTTTGGGCGCTTGATCCAACCAGTTCCAATACTCTAATTCCAAGCTGACCACACTTAAGTAGCAACACCGTCTCAGTACCTGGGATGCTTCTCCTTGTACAACTCCCACCTTGTACCACTAGCATCTCAGGAACCTGAGACCAGTGAGTACATTCTTTCCTCCTGCTATTGTTTATTTCCATTTCTATCCATTTCCTATGTCCTGTTGCTGGTGCTGCATCTTTTTCACCTCTCCTCTTCAACTCTGTTCACCATTTCTTCCTCCTTCTGGCTCACTCAATAGTCTCCTGTGCTCACTCTCACCTTTTGTCTTTCTGAGTGTTCTTTTGAAGTTTATCATAGCTGTTGTCCTCTTCCCTTTTTTTATCTTTATTTTTATGAAATAAATCTTATTTTGAAACTTGAACCCAACATAGGAGACATAAGCACCCAAATCAAAGAGTAAGCTTTAATTCATATTACTTTTGAAATGGAAAATAAAATATCTAACAATAATAATTTGACTGGTCTTTCAGTTTCAGAGATTGAATAGTGTATATTTGGATCATTTTGAGTTCTCTTTGCAAGTATCAAGGGAACTAAAAGCTATTTTTTTGCAACTTCACCCAAAAATATTTTAGCACAAATTTTCACATCATTTTCTCCTCTGAAATACATAAAAAATCCTTCCTTCTCCCTCCTTTCCCATTCCTTATTCCTAAGCAACCTTTCTTCTTTTTCCAGGAAGCTTTGTGCCTTGTGGGCTTTGCCCTTGTTGGAGCCAGACTTCAAATTTGACCTTTATTTTGACAGATTTGGGTTATTTGAGTTTTTTCTCAAATATTTGTTGGCCTTTGAAGTTTATGGTGATGGTTAATGCTCATTCCTTTGCAAGATTTTCTTTTTGTGTAAGCCATTATCAAGCTTGATCACCCAATTGATTAGCTGCTTAAGGTTTGTGATCTTTTTTCCCACAACAGCAAGCTTCTTGGTCAGCCATTCTGGAAACCCTTTACAAAAATGGAATATCACTGTGGCCTCATTCCATTTGATGCAAGTCTGAAAATACCTAAAGTTTTAATATTAAATAGAAGCCCTGCTTTCACCCCTCATTATAAGATTTTTTAAGTTGTACTACACTATTCACACTTTTTTAGGATTTCCAAAGAGAGTGAAGAGTTGCTACTTTTAATGTTACTGATTTTTTAGAATGCAGCTTGGAATTTGATTATAAACTAACTAAAGATATGGTTTCAACCATTTTGAAGCCTGAAATCCCAAGAAGGAATAGGAATAAATGACTTTGTTACAGTTGGCTTGGAGGTTGTTTGGTTCATTGGAGAAAGGGTGATGTTAAATTCACTTCTCCAGCCATGTGGGAGTTGTGTAGGGCCCATACGCTAATCCGTATAATTTATAATTTATAATTTATAATTTATTATTTATTATTTATTATTTATTATTTATTATTTATTATTTATTATTTATTATTTATTATTTATTATTTATTATTATTATATTATTTATTATTTATTATTTATTATTTATTATTTATTATTTATTATTTATTATTTATTATTTATTATTTATTATTTATTATTTATTATTTATTATTTATTATTTATTATTTATTATTTATTATTTATTATTTATTATTTATTATTTATTATTTATTATTTATTATTTATTATTTATTATTTATTATTTATTATTTATTATTTATTATTTATTATTTATTATTTATTATTTATTATTTATTATTTATTATTTATTATTTATTATTTATTAGATATTATATATAATTTATTATTAATTATAATTTGTTATTTATTTTTTATTGTTTATTGTATATTGTTCATTATTTAGTATTTATGATTTATGATTTATTATTTATTATTTATTATTCATTATTCATTATTTATTATTTATTATTTATTATTTATTATTTATTATATATAATTTATTATATATAATTTATTATATATAATTTCTTATATATAATTTCTTATATATAATTTCTTATATATAATTTCTTATATATAATTTCTTATATATAATTTATAATTTATAATTCATAATTCATAATTTATTATTTATTATTTATTATTTATTATTTATTATTCATTATTTATGATTTAGTGGAGGCTACACAACTTGATTTTAGTTTTTTAGCGTGCCTTACAACTCAAATGGGATGTGTAGCATGCCATACAGCCCATTTGAGCCGTGTAGAATGCCACACGGCTCATTTGAGTCGTGTAGGGTGCCACACAGCCCATTGAGTGGTGTACAGAGCCGTTTACATGGCTCTGTAGCCATGAATTTAACATTACCCTTGGAGAAAATAATTTTACAGGATTGGGAATAATATCTAATTTTGTGGGGATGCATGCCTGTAAGGTGATCCCGCTGCTTCAAGCCAGGAGTTTGTAAACCCAAGCCTGTGATTCCTGACCCCAAAGCATCTTTTCAGAAAGATTATATTAAGTTATTGAGGATTTTTTGAGATTTGGGTTTGGCATTAGCATGTCTCCAATCAATAGGTGTACCTTGGGTTGGAGAAGCTGTAGAGGATCTGATTAGTCCAGAAGTTCTTTGGGGGGATCCAAAAATTCTTCAGTAGGATTCCAAAGAGAAAAAGGGTTTCTTAGGGGTCCACCAGATGGAGAACAAGAAGAAGGGTCTGGATCAAGGTTTTTTTAAGCTTGAGATCTGCTTGGTCTCCCTACCTAATCAATATCATGATTGTAAGGGGAAAGGGAAGCATTCCCAGGAGAGAAATTCAGTTAAATTTATAAAGAAAAATATCTAGGAGAATTGGGAAAAACTCTTTAGAATAGTAGTTTAAGTTATTTAATTTACTGTCACCCACCCACCCAAGATATGGTGTATCAAGCCTGTCTGGGCGCCATGTAAAGTTATTCAAAAATTCTGTAAATTGCGCATGGGAATTTTTAAATTTGACTTGGGGCCACGCCAGGTCATTTGGGCACCTTTTCAAGCGCCCGTTAGTGCACAGCCAAATTATTTTTGGGCTTTGTAAAGGCCCACTTGGCGCCAATCAAAGCTGGCTGCAATGACCAAAAAACTCGTTTTTCTTTTTTTATTGGAATCTCAAAAATTGGGATCAAATGATTTTTTATTTCTTATTGTATATTTCAAAGTTGTGTATTTACACAATACAAAATTTGAAGCAATGAAAAAAATAAAGAAAAAATAAACTTAAAAAAGATATAAAATAAAATAAATCAATCAACTTTCAAAAAAAAAATTAGGGGTTTGCCAAGAGAGGGCCTGTAATAGGCTGCATTTCAAGGCAATTTGAATAAAACCTTTTGACATGAGAAAAGAAATGTTCAATCTTTTCTTTGTTTAAAGCCTCACAAATACCTGTGTTGATTTGCTGAACAAGTTCTTCTCAACCTTTGGGTTCCTTTCCTTGGACATATGCCTTGATAGAGTGGAATGAATAATTGATGGGATTCAGAAAAGGGGAATAGGGCAGAAGAAATGTGATTGAAATTTATTTTGAATTTCTGAAATTAGCTTGAAGATCTTCAAATCAGTCACCACAATGGATAAGGGAATTATCCATGATAATTATTGGGTCTTGAGGGAGGCTTGAGGCAAGAGAGGAAAGGAAAAGGCAGAAGTTGTCACTGCCTACCCCCTTCTATTTGGTACCATCCACTTTGAGAATCCTGTGGTAGACAAAGCCCTCCACTGAGAGGGCACCTATCAAGTTAGCTTGCTTGAATTTGAGCACTAGGCTCCAGAAAGCAGGTAAAACCTCAAAATCAAAAAATAGAATCAAAGGAATTAGATTGAAAAAAAATAAAAAATAAATATGAGAAAATAACCACACACCTGAGGGAGAATAGCCATTGGTCCTGCTTGAATGTAAGTCAAAACCGGCCTCATCAACATAAAAAACCTTGCATTCAAGATCCATCCCACAACAACCAACTTAATTGGCCTGCTGCTCCAGGAGGTCAGGTAGATTCCATGAGGCAGGGATATTGGTCACCTGCTTCCAGGTGATATTGATGTCCTTGAGAAGAGTACTGATTGCTTGAGATCTGACTTGAATGTCATGCTTGTTATTGAGGAATTCCACAATTTTCTTGCAATTTTCCATTGATTTCCAATTGATAAATGTTAACTGTTCCATTACTGAATCATTGGTAAACTTTGAGGTTCTTTGTTTGTTTGTTTTGATGAATGTTGGATCCTCCTTGATGATTTGTTGAACCTGTCAACGTCATAAATCAAATGTCAAAACTGCCTCATTTTTAGTCATCCCTTGATCCGTGATATTTTTTTGGATAAGTTAATGGACTTCTGGCTTGATTATTTCATTTGGTTTTTGATATTTATGAGTGAGTTGTTAATTTTGGAGTGTTCTTTTTTGGTTGCATGTCTGATGTTCCTTGAGGACTTGCTCATTCTTAAAGTTCCAACAATTCAATTCTTCCAGTTGGAAAGCAAGATCTTGAACTTTGGCCTTGCTTGCTTCAAGTTCCAGGGTTACTGGATTGACGGTGGTTTCTTTGACCATCCAGAAAAAAAAATAGACCAATTTAAAAAAAGAAGGAAAATTTTACATTCACAGCTCATTGAGCAGTGCACATGGTTTAAAATAAGTGGTGTGGCATGCCACACAGTCCAATCCAAGCCGTGTAAAACCCCCCATGTCTCAAAGAGTTGTTTGGCTAACCCAGCCTGGTCCGCCGCTGTGTGGACTTCCACACAACTACATTCAAGGCATGTGGAGTTTTACACAGGTCAAATGTAGTCGTGTGGCATCCCACACGGCAGCGGACCGCAGTGAGCAAAAATAAAAAGGAAAAGGAATGAAAGGGTACTAACACAACCCATAAACTAAATAAAACTTCCAAAAAAACAGAAATCAAAGAATGTTCATTTTTTTGTTAAAAAAAACAAACAAATAAATAAACAAATAAAAATAAAAACAAAGGGTACTATCCAATGGACTAGCCCTAAAGTAAAAAGAATCAAAAAAAAAGTAACTGGACTATCCCTAAATTAAAAACACCAAAAAACAAGTTCAACTTGTGTTAAGCTGATCCCATCCCAAGCTTAACATAAGTTAAGCTTGTGATGGAATCAGCCCAACACAAGTTGAACTGACTTACCATTAAAATCTCATCCAAAACACTCAATATAATGATTTTAACTCAAAACACTCAACATAATGATGTTCAAAATGTGATAACCCTTTATATTAATAGAAATCATTAGCTGCATTAGAATTACAATTTATATGAAACCCAATGATGAAATGAAGTCAAAGTCTATAATCTCTATAATATAGAATACATTTGCAGTTGATCTTTGAGGTGATCAACCCAACCAGAGGCTTTTTTAGAAATAAAGTAATGTGGTTTTGCTAAAATGGGTGGGATTGGAATCATGTCTCCTTCAAGTACTGATAGAACCCAGTGGTTATTGTTTACAAAGGAAATGGACATTGGATCTGATTGATCAGTAACACCATTTTTCATGGGAGTATAAGTATCACATGACTCCAATGAAATGAAAAATATAGGTCTGGAATATGTGTATGCTATGATTTGACCCATATCTAATTTAGCCATCCATTTTGAGGAGGGAATCTTTTGACTGATGTCTT
Organism: Puccinia polysora; assembly: GCA_025617555.3. Taxonomy (NCBI): domain Eukaryota; kingdom Fungi; phylum Basidiomycota; class Pucciniomycetes; order Pucciniales; family Pucciniaceae; genus Puccinia; species Puccinia polysora. Next base: position 14,932,242 of record CM062643.1, read on the forward strand.
CAACATCAAGTCTTTGTTTAATCTTTTAAACCTCCTTTTAACCAACAAGCATCTTAATGTAGCATGCTTTATGTTTCTCTAATGTTTCAATCATTTCCTTCCTAACTTTAAACCAACCATGTTCTTCATAACCAAGAGATGTAGCAATTACTCTAAATCCACAATTCCCATCTCCAATTGGATCCCAAATCTCACCCAAGAGCTTATGGAATTTCTTGGGTATTTGATTGAGGTATTTCATGTTTTGTTACTATCATTAAGACTAACTTAGGATTAATTTCTTTAATTGGATCAATTAAATGAAAACTCACCAAAGATGAGCTTCTGGTTGAGCTTTGCTGCATGTTCTCTTCCTCTGAAGAGGATTCTGATTCCAAATCAAGTGATCCCAATTCACTTTCAGTCTCTCCCTCTGAAATATGAAATTCAGATTCAGATTCTGCCTACTTTGACTAACAATTCATCATTAGTTAGTAACTAAGTTCATTAAACCAAAAAAATGGAACATATCCCAAAAGAAAAGACTTACAATCTTTTGTCTTTTCTTGTTTGGAGCCCTTCTAGTCCTTTTTTCCCCATTGAGTTGTTTTTCAAAATTCTCAAACCAAGATGGTTCTTTCCCCGTATCTGTCAATTTTGGCCTTCCCCTACTTGATTGTAAGACTTTAGGTTCCAGTCTTGGCTTTGATCAATATTTTGTAATCTTCTGAATGATATACTTCAATAGGCCACTTTGCTCATGATCTGGAGATTACAAGATCATTGCATTCACTTTTTCACATAACTGAGGAATGCTTAGCATTTCATCAACATTGAACTTCAAAATTAAAAAGTATCAACCATTAGTTAATTAGGAATCATTAATCAAAAACATTAATCACATAGTGATTTGAAAAATCCAACTTAAGCCAACTTACAGAACTAGAACTGCAATTTTCATAGTCCAACCTCCACTGAGGATGAACATCTTTGGGTACCACCGATCCTCTGAATGCTAGACAGTCACCTATTTGGTGGGAACAGTGCAAACCCATAGTCTTGGATTATGACTTGGTGCACACTTTGCCATCATGATCACATTAGAAATTCTCAAATTTTTCACTAATAAGATGAATTGCCTCTAAAGACAATTTGTAACCCAATGGTAACAGTTCAGGAGGAAGAACTGTCCCTAACTTAATTCAGGAGTTATAAAGTGATGCATGAACCAAGTTAATTTTATTCAAAACTGTTCCTTCAAGGCTTTTCCAAAAATCCAACAGTTTTCCCAAAGAGTTTTTAAAGAATTGTTTGAGAGTTGCATGGTCCCCTTCAACCAGATGTTTTTTTGTTTCCAAAATATGGGTTCATAAAAGTCCACCCTGTTACAAACGTCTCTTTGATAGAGAAAATGTTATTTTCCATATACTTGAGTACATTGTCATAGTCTTTCAAGAAACACTATACAAGTCAAAAGGTCAGAACCCAAAACTAGGAAGAATAAGAAGCAGTGATTTGGACCTACTCTGAGTTCTGCATCATTGACCTCTGCCTCCTCCTTGGTCTTTACTTTTACCACAGAGTCATAAATGTTTTCCAGCCTTCAATTTCATTAACAAAGAGCACTTTACAGTTTGCTTGTATGTTTTTAGACAAGTGCCAAGTACAACATTTTCTTGATGACTCAGGGAAACTAGATTCAATAGCACAAATCAGAGCTTTTTCACTGTCTGTGAAAAAGAATTTTGGAAGTCTCTCAGGATTATAAGCCAACTCCTATAATGCGTTTACAGACCAAATTTAGAACTCAAACATTTCTTTTGTTATCAAAACAAGAGCTTTTGTGAAATTTTTCCAATTGGCTGTCATTCCTAAAACATGAAATAGTGGGGTTTTGTACTTATTTTTCTTATAAGTACAATCCAACATAGCAATATGATGGAATTGCTTTGAAAGCTTTACTGCCTCTGGATGTGCTAAGTACAGGGCCTCCAAGTGACCCTCTCCACTGAACTTTGACAAGTGAATCCAACTTTATTCTTCAAGCTGTTCATAGAGTACCTCCATAACACTTTTTAACTTTAGTTCTGAAAGTGTTACCTTCTGCTTAGTGTTATAGATTTTTTGGTCATCAAAATAATCCCGCCCATCAATCTTTCTCAATTTTCTCTTAAGTTGTAATGTATTGAGACCATCTTTCATGCCTTCCTTAAGTAGATCAAAGGCTTGCCCAGAGATTACCCTCAGTTGAGGATGCACGGAGGCATTTTCAGATGGTTGATGGTTATGTTGCGTTTCTTTATAGGAGATTTGCCACAAGGGGTCTGCCTTTGTGTGACTTGCATGGATTGAAAACTTGCACCCAACCTTCCTTGTGTGAGTTTGTCTAGACCATTCAGTAAGAAGATTTCTTGAATAGGAACCATGTCTATCACAGGCTAAAGCCACATATAGGTCATGCTTTGAGTTGAAAACTGTTAAAGCATAACCATGCTTCATTTCCCATGTTTGAAAATAGTTTTGTGCCTCTTCCCTGGTAGGAAAAGCTCTCAAGGGAGGTGGGGAAAGCCAATCTTTCATAGTTACATAGTTATACTGATGGCATGCACTCCATCAGTTTCAATCAAATTAAATCCAGCAAAGGCCTCAGTAACATAAAATGTTAATCACAACCAGAGGTCAAATCCCACTGTGAAACATTTTGTTCCTCAATTTACACCCTTGATGAGGATGCAATTGGGGATTCAAATGTTTCATTACCCAAATCCTTTTTTTCTTTTTCCAAAGCTTTGCTGATGGCACTATCAATGTAGACCTTCCACACAGCCATTTCAGAAGAAGGAGGGCTTGCCACTTTTCCCATGAAAAAAAATGCAATGGTATACTTCAGTATTCAATCCAACTTTCAATTGAACAAACAACGTTTGCTCACTTTTGAGTTGAGAAAGAATTGTTTGCAGATTTTTATATGATTTCAATTTTCACTTTAATTTCACTTTGGTTTCACTTTAATGTCTCTTTGGGATTGCTAGGTGTGGAACAACAGTCCCACAAAGTATGCATTAATCCCAAATTTGGGTTAAAAGAACCCAAGTGTGGTCCAGGGGGTGCCCAAAATTCTGGCTCAACTTCCAGGGGGTCATGCACCCCCAAACACAGCAGTTTTGAGCTGTTTACAGGGTTACACAGCTTGAATTTGCCGTGTTTGGGGGTTACACGGCTCCTACACAACACCCAGGGATTGCACGTGTTTGAAATGGCCCTTTGTAGTCATCTATGGGCCCCCATGGCTCATTTGAGCCGTGTGGCACTCCACAAAACTACCACACGGTTGGAGGCGCAAATTTAAAATCACCAAAAAAGAATCATATGAAAATAATTTATGTAAAATAAAAAAAATGTACTTACCTTTTCCAAAAGTAGTTTGATGGATGATGGTTGGTGAGGAGAGGAAGCTGATTGGTGTGGAAAGAGACTGTGTGTTCCATGAAATTTTCTGCAACAATCCCACTCCAAGTTGCAGAAAGCCCACTATCCCTTGAGCTTTGCTCCCGTACCTCTGCAAACTGAATAAAATTTGCCCCGCAAGGAAAGTTACTATGGCCAGCAGCGGTTAATAATAACTCCCAAATATTTCCTCCTCTATCTGAAAAACTACTCTGAACTAAGCCAGAAACTACTTTAAGCTAACATGGGATGAAGTAATAGTAAAAAAACAAAGCAGACTCCCCAAAGAGCTCCGCACTTGACTTTTCCCTATTAAGACTCCGAGTTACTTAAAAAAGATAGTACTCTCAAAGAAATCCTTTATTTTGTGCCAATCTCTTCCAATAAGATTCAATAAGATAGCATCCAATATCCCCCAATGATCCCCCCCTCTTTCTGGTAAAGGAAATGTTCCCCTTATATATACAACTCAAAAGGACTACTTGAAAAGAATTTAAACCACAAAAAGAACAAATTTCTTACTACCCAATTCCCTGTATTCCACATTGATCCTCCTCACCAATATTCCAATCCCTTACACAATCTGATTGCTTGCATTAGGTTTGGCAAATATGTTACCAATCTTCCTAACAGTTGAGTTGTGCCAATGCATAACTAACAACAGATCCCAGTTAATCTTCCGTAGCGGACCTCTACCAATCCCACATGGGGAATAACTAATGGGTACCCAAAAAAAAGCATGGCACCTCCTCAGCTTTAGCATTGATTGTCCCATAGTCCCACAACCTCAATGCATAACCCATAGTCCAGTCTTGTCTCTACTACATAGCTTTGGTCACTTGCTTCCGCACTTGTAAATCCATAGTTGAAGAGGGGTAGATACGTTTGACCACGTTCATTTTCTGCAAATTGCCAAATTCCGGCCCATTCCTGTCATTGTGCTGCGGAAAGCACGTTCCACACCAATGCCAAGTCTTGGATTTCCTACTCCTGATCAGACATTCTGCCAACGCGCTTTTCCAAGCCTATTGTGCTGCAGACTTCCAACAACTTCTGAGCCGCTTCAAGTCAAATTTCCAGTGCTGAGCCTACTTGGTTTTATGTCTATAAATAGCCACCACCACCCCAACTTTAATTCTGTCCACAGGATTTTCACGCTTCACCATGCTTGATTACTCCTCCAAATACCCCACTCCCCTAACTCCTAAAACTAAAACCAAGACCCACCTGCCATAAAAACTCTTCAAAATGGAATTTTGGAAATACTTTACAAAAACTTGGAGATCCTGCACCTGCACCACTGGTTTTCAAGCCTGCAATTCCTGCCTTCTAGGCCACCACAGGTTTTTGTTTTTTTTTCCAACCCCTGGTTCCTTGTGGACTTGTCCTCCACCTCTGGTCCCTGCTGCAAATGTTGTTGTTGTAGCCCAATGGCCAACTTTGGGGTGGATGATGATGATCCAATCAAAACAGAAACCTGGACTCCAGAGCCAGTTTGCTCTGCCTCTCTGTCACCCATTGCGGAGGCCACAGACCAACTTTCTCCCCCTCCTCAATGCGTGGATTTTGCTACTTCCGTTGCCTGGGGAGATGCCAATCAAGCCTGGGGCCGCCAGCATAACCTAAATGTTGGACTTGGCCAAGTTCTGCGCGGGCCTTAAACCTCACCAATCTTTGTTTGAGTGGCTAAGCCTCCAATACCTCCTCCAGTTTCACCCAGTGTTCCCCTTTTCCAACCAGCATCTCATACTCCTCTGGCCCCCACTACACCAACCATGTCTCCTCTGACCAAAACCCCTCCTGCAGAGTTTGAGTCCCCGCACTTGGCTATTGTGATCAGCTCCAATTTTCCACCAATAGACCCTATCTTTGTTTGAGGGGCTACACCTCCAATACCTCCTCCAGTTTTTCCCAGTGTTCCCCTTTTCCAACAACCAGCTCATACTCCTCCAGCCCCCACTACACCAACCATTTCTCCTCCAACCAAAACCCCTCCTTCAGATTTTGAGTCACAGCACTTGGCTATTGTGATCAGATCCAATTTTCCACCAATAGCCCCCATCTTTGTTTGAGGGGCTACACCTCCAATACCTCCTCCAGTTGTGCCCAGTGTTCCCCTTTTCCAACCACCATCTCCTACTCCTCCGGCACCCATCACACCAACCACATCTCCCCCAACCAAAACCCCTCTTGTGGAGTTTGAGTCCCTGCACTTGGCTATTGTGATCAGCTCCAATTTGCCGCCAATACTACATAAGTTTCTTTTTTACTAACTCCTAAAACCTTCCAAACGCCCCCACGCCCACTGCAGAGTTGCTGTTGCCCCCATCTCAGGTCTGAAGATCTCTGCGTTGTTCTTCTCCAATCCGGACTCCATCACCTTGACCTTCCTTCTGATCCTCTGACTCCTGCTCATCTAGGCTGACCCAATTCTGCCTGGTTTCTCCGTACCATGCGGCCATCCAAAGCAACAAAAAAGACGGTGGTCAAGGAATTGAGGAAGCCAAAATCAACTGGTACCTCTGAAAATAGGACAAAAAAATACTGGCCATCCTCCAACAATTGGTTGGGATCCCAGCTGCGTAGCACCGCAAGCTCCTCTGTGAGCATCATTGTGCTGGTGGTGAGCTCCGCCCCCAACTCTGCCATGCCATCTTCCTTCCTTAGAATTTCCCCAATTATTATACAAAAACTAAATAAGGAGGAACTATAAAACAAACTCTACCTAAAAATAAATAAATTTTAACCACGCTCCTTGCTTCTTGTATATATAATCCTTGAAATAAATATGATGCCTTCCCCCCCTCAGAAAGGAATCTGCTTGATTCCCCACACAATCCTACAAAAGAGACACATGCACACAAAAGAAACAATTTTGAAACCCTATAGTGAGGACCCCTCCATATCTGAGAGTGAGACAACACTGAGACACCAAACCTGAGACAGAACTCCAGAACAAAAAAAACTCCATAAGACTAAAAGAAAACTAATCATACTAAACAAACTCTGCAAACTAAAAGAGAAAAAAAGAGACTCCAAAACTCTGCAAATAACACATCACCTAAGGGACCTGGACCACCCCAGACAAAGGGGTCTAGAGACTAGACCTTCCATGCTGGTCTGGTGATCTGAGCTTCCCTGTCCCACATATCCCTCCAAAACTTTGAATGTTGACCCCAACTTTCATTCCTCCAAGGAATCCTCTCCAGAAAACTCCTTCTCCTCCGCAGCTGGCTCCTCCACGTTGGCCATCTCCTGATCTTTGTCTCCCAAACCTGCGGTTTTGTCAAAATTCATAGTGCCCCACACGTGGAAATTCTTTACATGAGCCGCCGCCGCCTTCTGCTTAAGTGGAGTGCCATCCAACTCCTCCAACTGATAACTTCCACCAGCAAACCAACTCACAATCCAATAAGGGCCATTCCAGAAATCCGCAAAAAGCTTACCCCACTGCATCTCCAAGCTCCAATTGTAAAGCAGAACAAGATCACCCTTCCACAATGGTTCCCGCAGGAAATTGGAACAAAGCTTGTCCCAGTACCGGACTGACTTAGCCCAACTTTCCCGCAGACTCTTTTCCACCTTTGCCACCATCTCTTTTCTGCCCAAGAGTGGCTCTTCCTGGGCCACAACTAAGTCCTCCCTTTTTTTAACCTTCCAGCAGTCAATAGAAAGATAAGTGAGGGTTTTGATATCCACCAGAAGCACAGGCTGCTGCCCGTACAAAGGTTTGTAAGGCAAATAACCCATACCCTGCTTGACCAATATCCAATCCGCAAACAACACAAAAGGCAAGGTTTCCTTCCACTTATTCCCGCTTTTCCCGCAGATCTTGACCATTTCATCCTTGATTGGCTGATTCCCTCTCTCTAACACCCTAGCTCCCTCCGGATAATACTTCATAACCCTCTCAAACTTTGCACCACAAGATTCAACTTGCTTCCAAAGATCACCTCAAAACTCTTCTCCGCCGTCCGCCGTGATGAGCCGCAAACACCCAAAAGGGGAAAACCAATCCTCCTTCAAAAAATTTCCAACTTTCTCTGCTTATAATTTAACCAATGGAAAAGCCTTTACCCATCCCAACAATTTTTCCTGAGCCACAAGTAGATACAGAAATTTCCCTGCCTTGATATGGACCATGTCCAGAAAGAACCTTCCAAAAATACCTCCTCTCCCATTGGAATACCCACCTCCCAAGGCAACCTGGTACTCCGCCACTGACAAGCCTTGCAACTCCGCACTCAATCCCACACTGTATGTCCTAGACCCGGCCACCAGAACCTGTTCTTAACTCTTCTCCAAGTTTCTGCCTCCTCTTGTGCCCCATATCATCATGGAGGCTCCTCAACAAGTCCTCCTTATCTTCCCGCCTTGTGGCCACAACCAGGGGTACTGGAAGTCCCCACTTCCATAACTGCCCATCCTTAGGAAAAAAATGTGGAACCTTCTGAAAAACCCACCTCACCTCCACTGGCAGCAAACTTTCCAGAAAATGAACTGTCCAAAGATACTCCTCCAATTCCTGAAACCTTCCAAACTGCCTCAAGGGAAGTTTACCAACCTCTGTAGCTGTTTCTGCCACCTTTAGAAGCCTCTTCTCCACATCCAAATCCTCCTTTGCCACGCGCCAGACCTCAGGTGTCAGCCTCCTGGATGCCAAGACCCTTTCTATCCTTTAGCTACCAGAGGTGATAGAATAAATAATAAATATATTATTTAATAAATGCAGAAAAAATACGTAAAATATTTGGATAAAGCTTATTGCAAGGTTAATTGGTTTGGTTATGGTTTATTGTTATAAATCAATATAGATAAATTGATTATTAAATATTTTTATAGAGGGGCCACAATTATATTGGGGATCTTTAACACCTCTCTTCAGGGATTTCAGTATGAAAACATGTAGTCCTGGTTACTTTGGGCTCTTTAGTTTAAAGGATATTTTTCCCAAAGATAATATGTATATAAAATACACGGTGGAGTGGAAGGGCTTTTTAACCAAGCTGTTACAACAGAGAAAGGATAATAAAAATCACTGGTATATTATTAAATCCTTAGGGTATCTGTTTGGGACGTGCACTGATGGGTTAAACCAGTATACTGGGGTTATAAGGTTGTTCAGCAGTTTTAATTGATAAAAAGATGTTAAGGACGGATATTATTGATCAGACTAAGCCATAAATCACTTACTTATCTCTTATAAGTATTTTATTACCTGGGAACGGTGTCTGGATATAAATATAACTGGGTCTCTGCCCATCAATATGCTCAAAAGAGCTCTTTATTTATAGCTTTTGGAGTCCCAATATTGTCCTTCTGAGGGGTACAGGGGCTCAAAGGGACGGAAACTGAGGCTAGCAGGGTAATCAATGGTAGCCTTTCACGTGTTCTTGGTTCTGTAGCACGGGTAGCATCTAATTCCACAGGTTATGAGAATTATTCTACTTTATAATTGATATTAGGACATGTGAATAACACTAATCTGTCCTATTTATGTATTATTTAATTAATTATCCTTAGTAAATGTTCCCAGTAAGTTAAATAGTTATTTTAATAGATATTTCTATGGACATCCTGGTGTCAGGTAAGTTCTCATTATGTATTAAATAACTGGAGTAAAGTCATGATATTGATTTTACTCCTTATTTTTGAATTTCAGTTGTTTTACTAAAATAATTACTTAAAAATATAAGTCATGAGAATTCCTGAAATATTCTTACATCATTAGTTTTCTTATTATGTCACAAAAATATTGATGTCTAGAAATTCTCATAATAGTATATTAAAGTATTTTAATATATCTTTAGAATTTGTCATTGTCTTATTTTTCACATTCTTGGTACTTTGAATTATATTTAATAAAAAATACGTAAAAGGGTTATTTAAGTATTTTTATATAATTTTATGTACTTTTAGACTATCTACTATCCACAGGAACATTTATTAAATATGTAGAATTTTCCCGTGTGGGTTGTAGCATGTTTACGCAGTACCTAAGTTTCTCAGGATGCCTGTCACTTTGTCAACCCGTAGTCGCGTGGCTGTGAACTTTTCAGAGGCCTGGGGCTGCGTACACAACCTTGACGGAGTGACAGGGCTGTATCTCAGCCCCGCGCGGATGCATTGGCTGCCGCGGCTGCGTGCGGGAATTATTACAGAACACATTTCTGTCCGTAACTCCTAAAATATACACAACACCTTGATTCTGACTGAATTTTAGGTGTGAAACCTATAAGTGACAATACGTGTGAAATATGTAATTGGCCAAAAAGTTCAATAGTGGTTCCATGGTATTTTGGTCTTTCTTTCCTTAATTATTTAAAAATATAAGGAGTTGGATTTCAAGGGTGGGGTCAGTGAGTGACCCTACCTAATTTTGGGTGAAAAATTCATTTTTTTAATAATATTCATGGTTTTCCTACTCCTTCTTAGGTTAAATTTATTATTATTATTTTTATGTTATTTCTGTTACTGTTGCAGCTTGCTCTGCAATAGTAGCAAGCTGACATCAGGATACCATGATAAGACATCCCGCATTGTAAATGTCTTCCCTAGAACATGCCTGACTGTGAAATTGAACAGCTGTAAGTATGCAATCCACCAAGTCATGGGAGCATTGGGAAAAGTTGGGGAATTAATCATCCTATCTAGTGCCTCCGCATCCACCAGGAGTTCAAACATCACCCCTCACAAAACATGCTGCAATCTCCGCACCATCCTTGTCACCCCACACAACTCCAACTTGGGCTGCAAGTACCAATATTCAACCTCCAAAAAGGTTACTGACTTGTAAAGCACTGGCCTGTCTTTCCCTTCATCTTCCTGGGTCAGTACACCGCCTGCACCAAACTTGCTAGAGTCTACCACCAGCCAGATTCCCCACTTCTTGTAATCCAAGTCCTTCATCATTATCTGCCGCCCAGCAATCTGCTTCAACTCCCAAAATGCGCAATCACATTCCTCTCTCCAATTCCACTTGGCATCTTTCCAAATCAGCCTCTGCAGCAGGCTTGCTATCTCTGAAAATTGCTCAATGAGTATCTGCACCCATCTGCAGAGACCTAGAAACAGGGAAATGTGAGTAGAATTCTGCAGAGTAGGCCACTCTAGAACCTTGTTGAAGTTGGCATTAGTTATCTTTCTCCCTTTTGCAGAGACTTTGTGACCAAGGACCTCTAAGGCTGAAATGCATACTGCAAACTTTTTACCCAAGATGATCAATTCCGCTTCCTTTATCCAGAACAGGATCCTCTCCAAATTCTGCGCATATTCCCAAACAAACCGCCTGATCTCCAAATTACCCGCAATGGTCTCCCCACTGTAGTCACTCTGTGGCCCTTTGATGCCTCCTTCATCACTCAATATCCGCACTGTTTCTGGAACATCATCCTGTAAACTCCACGTCAATTGCGCCTGATAAACCGCCACCAAATTATTTTCCCCCTGCAGCTAGAACAAGAAGGCTTGTACAGACCCATCTGCAATTGCTCCCACACCACCTTTATAAAATGATCCCTAACCGCCATTGAAATAGGAATGGGTTTAATTTGCCAAGGGTTGTGAGGCACTGTTGGTATTTGGTAGGTGTCTGCAATTTTGTGTTTGAGAAAACCCTGCTCCTCCAGACAAAAAGACAGTGCATTCCTCCGCATGACAAGTACCACTTTTAGCAAACGTACTTCCTCCTCTTGCAACCATCCCTCTGGCAAAAATTTGAGTTCTGCCATCTGCTCCCCCATTATTCCTGTCAAATTATCCTTCAGGATTGCAGGGGGACTCATACGGGTCCTGCAACCAATGGATTGGCCTCATTGGTTTGTTGAGGTCCTTCAGCATTTGCTTGTTCTGTGGTCATACTTTCTTGGCAACTGGTTTGTACTTGCCACCAGAAATCCACACTTCAGTCAACTTCAATCCTTTGGACATCTCCTCCACTTGTAATTGTTGGCCCACAACAAAATCTGGGTTGCTCACAATTGTGGCACAAGGGTAGCTGCTTGTGCTAACACCCATCAGAGGCGCATACAAGGAAGGACTCACTTTTGATCCTATCCCCACTCCCATCACCGCTATGCCAATTCCAGCTCTCCTCAATACCACCCAAAACACACTGCGTTGTGCCATGGGGGTTCCCCCTTGCTCCTCAACTGTTGACCATCTGTGCAAAGACAGAGCCTTCCCTGCACAGGCACTATGGCATACAGTTAAAAATCCTCCGCCAGATTGTTGAGACCCCCACCCACAAATGGACAGCCACTCCAATGTTCCCATCCGCCGTTCTTGAGCCAACAAATGGTCATTTTGTACCATTTTCCCAAGGTGTCCGCAACAGTAAGGAGTTCCTCCCTAGTAACCAGACAGAAGCCAAGAGATGCTTGGAAAGAAAAAAGTAATGGCCTACCAAGTATGACCTCCAACCCGCTCACTACCAAATACAACAGTGGATCCAATACCTTAGCTACCTCTTTCATGTCCTTCTCCACTACCCCTTCAACCACGCATTTGAAACCTGCCCAAGTCCGCAACCCAATATTGGCCTTGTGTTTGGCCAACCCCGCATCCATTGCCAAATTTAATGGAAGGACGTTCACCATTTAGCCGCTGTCAACCAATGTCCAACACCATTTGCCTCCAATCTTCATTTCCACATATCCCAATGGGCACATCATAGTGCCGCTTGCTCCCAGAAATTCTTCCCCTGCATAAAGAGAAGCAACCATTGCCTCTTCCTTGTGTTTTGGGTTTTCATCCTCATTTCCTGCATACTGTTTAAAGACCGCAACCATCTCCTCCACCATTACCGGTGATATTGCCTCCAGATCTTTCAAAGTTAGGGAAACCAGGTGATCTGTTCCGCAAATCCTCCTTGCCACCTCTCCAGCCCTCCTGCAGGATCCCCCCCCATTTAACTACCACCACCTGCTCTGGAGTTTTTGCAGGAGTAGGACCATTGATGTCCATTCTCCTCTTGTTGGAGCAGACTGCCCTAACTTCCACCAAAACTTCTGGGGGTTTCCAAGTCAAGGGAAAAGTTTACCCCGCCAAAGCTGTTGCCTCCTTCTTCTCCACCTCCACCGCTTGAGCCAGATCTCTTGGTGATGGTTGATCCGGTAAGTCCAGAATAGATTCTCCAGAAGGGTAGAAACATTCCCTCCCATCCATCTTAACAATTTTACTCCACATGTCCACACTTAGGCCCTTATCCAACCTATTGAGATGGCTTTCTTCCCAACAATAATAGCATTGGAAAACGCAAGGCTAGCAATTGTTTCTTGGTGGTTCCCTCAATGGTGCCTGAGTTGGTGCATGCATTGTTGACACCTTTGATGGCTCCAGGGCTTTTGAAGCTGGCTTTTCCATATCTTTCTGCCAGAAAAGACACATCTTGTTAGACATATCCATCATTTCTGCAGTTACTTTTGGTTTCACCAGCCCCTTGGCCCTCTTCACATGCACATCCCCCTTTCCCTGTGTGGTGTTCTTTTATAGACGCGAGTTGTAATTGGCTGCATTCTGCAGGCTCAGCAGTAGCAGTGGGCTCAGCAGAGGCAGGGCGCTCAGCAATTGGTGCGTCTTTGCAGTAGTAAGCCGTGCTTCAGGCTCAGCAGCAGTTGAATTGGGCTCAGCATCTGGAGACGTGGGGCGGATCACTTGGATTGCCCATCTTGCGACGCGCAGAAGTACCTTGGATATCTGGAATGGCGTGTTGGGCGGATGCAGACATGCGGGGGGCTCCAAGTTGGGCGCTGCGCAAGGGCGGCATCATGAGAGGGATGAACTGGGTGGAATTAATGGCAGAAAGGCTATACAGATGGGATATGGGGTAAGGGGTATGGATCATGGGATGGGGTTGGAAGGATAGGGTTGGGCTAGGGTTCTGTACTTAGGGGTTTTATTTCATTATTCTTGCTTGCTTGCAGTTGTACTTATGTTAGGGTTGAGGGGGAGGTTACTTAAACTGAACCCTCAACCCGCATGGGGTGCACCACTGATGACAGATAATTGGATTATCACAGGAGGCTGTAAAGATTCTCTACTCTCTCATCTCTCTATCTCTCAGTCAAAGGGTGAACAGTTGCACTCAGGCTTTACAGACGCAAGGGATCAATAACACCCAAACTTGGGAACCATTAAAGGAGAAGTCCTCTTCTGAATTCCACATCTGGGGGTCTGGCTGGGAAGTAACCTTTTGTTCCTTGTCTCTCAAAACTAACAAGCGCAATGTCCCAGTGCCACCCATTGACCATTTTGGGGTTGTCTAATGTTACCCCTACTCCTCTTCCTCCTCCTCCTCCGGCTTCTCAGAAGCAACCTCCATGAGGGGAAGGATAGGGTGTCCCTTGCTCTGACAACTGCACCAATCACAAGCCCGTTTGCATCAGGCTGCGGGACTATCAACACATTTGGTTCAAAACTGAGGATTTTGAGGGATTCCTTGCACCATACAAAGGAATTGCCAACGCAGAAGGTGCAACGGGTTTGGATAAGGCTTTTCTTGTTTTCCTTTTCATTACGGATGAAGAGAAGCTTTGGGATGTGGAAGAGATAGAAGGGTAAAAGGAACTTGATTGGCCAAAACTGAAGGCAGATATCTTGGGGCGGTGGGGAAGGCACAAACCTTGGTTTTGGGAGAGTGACTTCAAGTAACCTGCAGACAGAGGAAGCAAGCACAAATGGTGGAGTCCGGACGCAGGCGCAATTGGAGGAGTATGTAGCAATGTTTTACTGGATCTATCACTACCTGGAAAAGAAAAAGGCAATATTGCAGACAGGCGGGATGAAGAGGGCCTTTTTGGGTGGACTTGGTCCCCAACTCCGCACGCGGGTGCAGCGGCACTTGTACAACAACTTGGTGAAGAGGTTGTTGGATGGGAGTATCATGCTTCTTCCAGACATCCTTATCATCCATTGGGTGGTGGAAAGCAAGTTGGACCTGGAGGAACTGATGGAGGAGAAGGCAAGGTTGTTCCCAATGGGGTCAAAGAAGTCCGCTTCTCACCCTCTGGCAGCGCTGATGCAGGCTCTGGTTGTAGGCCCCCAAAACAGAACATGCTCTGTCAACACCACGAATGACAAGCCCGGAGATTGGCAAGATGACAGAATCAATGAAGGGTTTAGGGATCTTCCTTAGTCAAATGTTTTCAGCACCGCACAATCCACCTCCTCACATTGGGGGACTTCTTCTGCTGTCAAATCTGCCCATTCCGCGGTTATGCAATTACTGCGGGGACAAGGGGCATTGGCGGTCAGGTTGCAATGACATGACAAGGGACCTCAAGGCAGGATTGACTTGACCAGTGGGAATGGGGTTCATGTTCCCAACAGGCAAGTGGATCTCCACTGAACCGGGGAATTTGACCGTTATGGAGCAAGTGTGCGTGCAAGGTAGGAATTGGGGGTAACTTCTTGAGCTTTGCTTGGGATTGTCACTGGTCCCGGGGTATGGCAACCACCCCGGTGGAGGCGGAAGTAAGGGTACTAGCAACAGAGGCGCCGGAGGCGGTGGAAAGGATGGATGTGGATGCTAAATAGCGGGTACCACTGGTACCTCCTAAGCCAGTCACGCGCATTCCGGAAACGGATGGGCAACCAGTGAATCTGGCAGGGAAGAAGAAGGTGGTGGAAATCATGCGCAGAGTGATGGGGAACAAAACAACTATTCCCTTGACCTTGAAGGAGTTGGCAGCGGTGTTGCTGGTGGTAGTGGATGAGATGGTTCAAGCGCTGAAGGATTGCGGACAAAATAGGATCCCTCCAATGGTGCAGCAGGTGAACTTGGCTTGGGATGACGCGGAGCACAAACTTGCAGGGATGAAATTGGTTTCAACTCCGCTGGCTTACGTTCCAATGAAGATTTTTGGAAGGAAGTTATGGGCACTGGTGGACAGCAGTTGTATGGTGAACCTCCTTACGTCTAGATTGGTTGATGAAATGGGATTGGTTTTGCGGAAATGCGCAATGGGGCTTTGCGCGCTTAAAGGCGGGGCATGTTGCATGGATGGGGTTGTGGAGGAGGAAGAGGTTGAGGTCGCAAGGGTCCGTAAAACACTTTCTTTCCTATTGGTTGATTGCGGGGAGGCTATTTTAGGAAGGCCATTCATGTTTGGGTTCCAAGCGCAAATGACGTTTGATCCGGGGTGGGGACGTAAGTGTTGATGGTGGAATACTTGTCTGGCGTGCAATTTGAAACCACAATCTGCAATCAAGGGTTGGGGAAGTGGATGTGCAATTTGGCAAGAGGAGAGGAGGAGGACCCCAATGCAGAGTTGGTTTGCAAGGGTAGGCCGGAGGTGTATTTTGACTAGTTGGCCAAGGTTATGGCACGGGGCAAGCTCCGGTTTTTCAAGGGCAGTTGAATAGCAAGGAGCAGGTGGGAAGTGGGGAAGAAGCGCAGGACATGCGGTTGCTGGGAGACTTACGGCTGGTTTGGATAGAGAGGGGGATGATAATGCGGATCCTTTGTCCAAGGACAAGCCCGGCGCGGTTTGCGTCCGGCAGAGTAATTAATTGCAGACTGCTGGGGACAGAAGTCAAGTTGGGGGGGGAACAATGGATGAATAGGGGATATGATTGGATTTGGTGAGGGGGTTCTCTAGCTGGTTCACAGCCGGAACAACTAGACACCCCAGAATGTTTGTTTTCTTATTTCCTTCTCTCTGGATTGGCTTTTTATGATTATTTCTGGCCAGTTTATGAGTTTCTTTTAGGTATGGGCATGGCACAAATCTGGGTCCGCAAACGCAAGGACAAGCCCTGCATCCAGGAGAAGAATGATTTCCAATGGATGATCCAAGGAACTAGGAAGGCGCGTGGTGAAAAACAGATTTGGGTCAAAGAGCAAGGCGCAGGCTTGGCAACAGGTTGGTGCCTATATATAAAAAAAAATCTCTCTCTCTTTTCAGGTTTTCCTTGGTTATCTTATGGATGGAAGGTGTAGATGGTTGGGGTGGATACTCTTTTCCTCTTCCTCTCTCTCTGAAGGATGTGCGCCTGGCGGGTTTTCTTTGTGCTCTCTCTGTTCTCTAGATGGGTACGTGGAACTGTGAGGCAGTTTGTCTGGGGTGGTCCAGGTACCTTTAGTGGATACTCTCATTTGGCGCGGATTCTTCTCACTCTCAGCAGATACTCTCAGTGGTTCAGATTCTCCTCACTCTTGCGGGTTTCTCTCAAAGTGCGGATCTTGCCTGCGGCTCTTATTTCTCTCAAGGTTTTCACAATCCCAAAGGCTACTTAGTTTGGTGCGGCAAAAGTCCATTTTCTCTGCATAGATAGGCACAGAAATGGAAACAAGACAGAAAGAAAAGGAAAGTGGGGTGATCCGCCTACATGGGCCAAGTCCTCATCACCTCCTCTGCATCCACCCAAGCCGCCACGGCTAGGCTTTGGAATGCCGCCAGAACCTTGCATCCGGCATCTGTGGTGTGAGCGTGGGGAACTGCTAGGAAGCACCAGAGCAGTATGTCTGTGTTGTTCACCATTGCATCAAACCTTGCCAGTGGGAGTGCCGCAATCAAGGGGATCTCCGGAATCTTGGAAGTGGCGGCGGGAGGAGTTACAGCGGCCGCGGGTTCCGGTGATGACTCAATGACCACAGGAGTTGGCGCGCACAGGGGTTCTGGTGACAACCTGGGAACTGGTGATGGAGATGGCAGCAGAGGAGTAGGAGTCGGAGGAGCAGGTCTTGGGGCAGTTGGAGGACGTGGTGGCGGTGGAGGAGGAGAAGGTCTTGGGGGAGTGGGAGGATGTGGTGGCAGCGGGGGAGGCGTGGTTAGATGGTTTGCAATCCGCGGGTCCATTGCTGGTACATTCATTGTACCTGTGGGGCCCGCTTGTTAGAGGTGTTCCAATAAGCCGCAAAGTTGGGAAAGTCCTGGTGCCGCAGTGGTCCAGCCCAAGTCATGGCTTTTTCTCAAAGGAGGTTTTGGAGCAGCGTGTTGCGGTCAGTTGCAAGGTGAGCTGGGTGGGGTCCACTCATTGGTGGAGATTTTGTCATCACTTGAGACCACAAACAAGTTGCGCCAGGTCCTCTTGCACGGATGACCTTGAGGACGGTCGCAAGGCATACCATTGGATAGAGAGCAGCAACAGTGGCCAGCTTGGCATGGAACGCAGGTGCTCCGGCCTGGAAGGATGCATCAGGAGAGGCTGTTCCAACTGCAGAATGTGCAGGACATGTTGAATGGGGTAGGATGCGGTGGGGTTTTTCTTTTTCCTTGGTGTGGTGTAGTGGTCCAAAGGGGTAGGATGGGATAACTATGGGATAGCTGGGAGTAGGTGAGATAGTGGTTGATCTCTGGGGACAGAACTCAAATTGGGGGGGATGTAGTGGTCTTTTATAGATGCAAGTTAGAATTGGCTGTGCACTGCGCACTCAGCAGAGGCAGCGCGCTCAGCAATGGGTGCGGCTTTGCCTTAGTAAGCCGTGCTGCGGGCTCAGGAGCAGTTGAAGTGGGCTCAGCATCTGGAGACACGGGGCAGATCAGATCGGATGACAGATTGCGCATCCACAGAAGTACCTTGGATATTTGGAATGGCGCGTTGGGCAGATGCAGACATGCAGGGGGGCTCCAAGTTGGTTGCGGCACAAGGGCTGCATCATTAGAAGGATTAACTGGGTGGATGTAATGGCAGACAGGAAATACAGATGGGATATGGGGTATGGGGTATGGATCATGGGATGGTTTTGGGCTAGGGTTCTGTACTTAGGGGTTGTATTTCATTATTCTTGCTTGCTTGCGGTTGTACTTAGGTTAGGGTTGAGGGGGAGGTTACTTAAACCGCACCCTCAACCCGGATGGGGAGAACCATGGATGAGAGATCATTGGATTGGCACAGGAGGCTGGAAAGATTCTTTAATCTCTCATCTCTCTATCTCTCAGTCAAAGGTTGAACAGTTGCACTCAGGGTTTACAGACGCAAGGGATCAATAAATTCCAAACTTGGGAACCATTAAAGGAGAAGTCCTCTTCTGAATTCCACACCGGAACCTTTTGTTATTCCTCCATAATTTCTGCCAGTTCCAACTTTCCCACAACCACCACTTGGATGTCCTTCATGTCCGGGAGTAGGGATACTCCTCTGTCCTGAAACCTTTGAATTAATCCTGCTTTGTAGGGCTTCCTATGGACACTTCCACACAACTCCAAGCTAAGCCCCCACAAGAAATTCCTCTTTACTGAACCCATATGCTCTGCCAAAATCTTGTTGCAGACTAGGTACTTTAGAATGAAATAAAATGAGTAAAAGTACACACCAAACAACATCCTTGAGGAAAAACCTCCTTCCTTTGCCATTTCCAATGCAAGACACTCAAGATCCACTTCTTGGAACCTTTTCTCTCATGTGCCCCACTTTTCCACTATTTCCCTCTGCAATTTCTCCCAATCTTTCCCCCCATAAAACCCCATATCCTCCACATCCCAAAGGTCTTCCTCATCTGGAATGAAGTTGACTATCTGACGGACCTGGTTGAAGTCATTGGCACCCTCACTGTTGGCCATGTTCTCAAACCATTTCAGGAATTGGTGGACATCCTCCGGGAAGAATCTGACCTTGGGATAATCCCTTGGCCTAATCTTTGTGCTGCTACCCTGCTGCTCCTCTGGAAACTCTGGTGCTGCATATGTCAATTACCCACCCATGGTTGCCCTTGGTGACAGCCCCACCGCACTCATGGTCTGATTCAGAGCACCTTGATGGGGTGGTGCACTTCTGGCTGCTGCCTGTCAATGGGTTGGAAGGAAGTTGCCCATTCCGGCTTTGTAATCTCCAATCATCATTGACATATTGAGGGTAAGAAAATATAAAAATAAAAAAGATATAACTCTGCAGAAAGTACCAGGTTTTTCAACATAGAAAGGAATTTCATGTCCAGACCCCCAATTTGTGGAAAGACATTGTTTGGCGCATAAAATTCTCTCCAACAATCCCACTTTAAATTCTGGAAATCCCACTATCCCTTGAGTTTCACTCCTGTACCTCTGCAAACTGAATAAAATCCGCTCCGCAAGGAAAGTTACTATGGCCTGCAGAGGTTAAAAATCACTCCCAACTCTTTTCTCCGCTATTTGAAAAACTACTCTGCACTAAGCCTGAAACTACTTTAAGCTAATAAAAAATGAATTAATAGTAAAAAAAACAAATCAGACTCCCCAAAGAGCTCTGCTCTTGACTTTTCCCTGTTATGACTTGGAGTTACTTCAGCAAGATATTACTCTCAAAGCAATCCTTTATTGTAAACAAATCTCTTCAGATAAGATTCCATAAGATAGCATCCAATAACCCCTGATGATCCCCCCCTCTTTCTGGTGTGGTGGTTATTTATAGACATGGAGGCAAGTAGGCTCACCACTGGACATTTGACTTGGAGCGGCTCAGCTGTGGTTGGAAGTACGCAGCACAATAGGCTCAGAGAAGCGCATTGGCAGACTTTTTATTCCGGATTACATTAGCTGAAGGCTTGGCATTGGTGCCGCACGCGCTTTTTCAGGAAAAATGACAAGAATGGGCCAGAGTTTTTGCCTTTTGCGGACATTGCGTGGTCAAACATAACTTTTGCTCTGCAGCGGTGGGTTAACTAATGTGGAAGCAAGTGATCAAAGCTAAGTAGTACAAATTAGGCTAATTATGGATTATGCACAGAGATTACAGAGTGCTGTGGGGAAATGAAAGCTAAATTTGAGGAGGCAACATGCGGGTTGTTGGGGATCTGTAGTTATGCTGCATGCAGGATTGGGAGTGATCTGCTAGGGAAGATTGACAAGGATCTGTTGTTAGTTATGCATTGGCGCAACTCAACTGTTAGGGGGAATTGGAAACAGGATTATTTAATCCACTGAAGATCATCAGATTGGGTAAGGATTGGACTATTAGTTAGGAGGATCAGTGCAGATTGCATGGAGGTGGTAGAAAAGGGAGTCTTTCTTTAGCAGTTTATGTTCCTTTGTTATCTGTTGTATATATAAGGAAGCTTTTCTTTTGTTGTATGAGAATTTTATCATCAGAGGAGTTTAGGATTGAGGGTAGGAGTTTACAATCATTGGATTTCACCATTATTGGAGATCAAATCATCATTATTGGAGATTTTTGTGGCAAATTATAGTTTGATTCTTTTCTTCTGTTACTTTGGGGTTCAGTAAACAGCAAGAGTTCTTGGAGGTCATATTTAGGGGAATAGTTCAAGTGCAGAGCTTTCCAGGGAGTCCAACTTGTTTATTTACTATTATTTCATTGCAAGTTAGCTTTAGTGGTTTTGTCAGCCTCCTGGATGCCAAGACCCTTGCTATCCTTTAGCTACCAGAGGTGATAGAGTAAATAATAAATATATTATTTAATAAATGCAGCAAAAATCCGTAGAATATGTGGATTAAGCTTATTGCAAGGTTAAGTGGTTTGGTTATTGTTTATTGTTTTAAATCAATATGAATAAATTGATTATTAAATATTTTTATAGAGGGGCCACAATTATATTGGGGATCTTTAACACCTCTCTTCAGGGATTTCAGTATGAAAACACATAGTCCTGGTTACTTTGGGTTCTTTAGTTTAAAGAATATTTTACCCAAAGATAATATGTATATAAAATACACAGTGGAGTGGTAGGGCCTTGTAGCCAAGCTACCACAACAGAGAAAGGATAATAAAACTTACTGGTATATTATTAAATCCTTTGGGTATCTGTTTGAGACGTGCACTGATGGGTTTAAACCTGTATACTGGGGTTATAAGGTTGTTCAGCAGTTTTAATTGATAAAAAGAGGTTGAGGACAGATATTACTGATCAGAAATTGCCATAAATCACTTAATTATCTCTTATAAGTACTTGATTACCTTGGCATGTCTTCTGGATATGAATATAACTGGGTCTCTTCCCATCAATATCCTCAAAAGAGCTCTTTATTTATAGCTTTTGGAGTCCCAATATTGTCCTTCTGAGGGTTTTAGGTGCTCAAAGGGACGGACACTAAGGCTAGCAGGGTAACCAGGGGTATCCTGTCATGTTTTCTTGGTTCTATAGCACGGTTAGCATCTAATTCCACAGATTATGGGAATTATTCCACTTTATAATAGACATTAGGACGTGTGAATAACACTAATCTGTCCTATTTATGTATTATTTAATTAATTATCCTTAGTAAATGTTCCCATTAATTTAATAATTATATTAATAGACATTTCTACAGACATCTTGATGTCAGGTAAGTTCTCATTATGTATTATATATCTGGAGTAAAAGTCATAATATTGATTTTGCTCCTTATTTTCGAGTTCCAGTTGATTTACTAAGATAATTACTTAAAAATATAAGTCATGTGAATTCATGTAGTATTTTTACATCATTAGTTTTCTTAGTATGTCACAAAGATATTAATGTCTAGCAATTCTCATAAAAGTATATTCAAGTATTTTAATATATTTTTAGAAGTTGTCATTTTCTTATTTTCGACATTCTTGGTACTTTGAATTATATTAAATAAAAAATATGTATAAGGATTATTTATGTATTTTTATATAATATTATGTATTTTTAGACTGTCTACTATCCACGGGAACTTTTATCACATATGTAGAATGTTCCCGTGTAGGTTGTAGCATGTTTACGCGGTACCTGAGCCTCTCAGGCCGCCTGTCACTCTGTCAACCCATAGTCCCACGGCTGCGTACTTGTCAGAGGCCCGGGGCTGCATACACAACCTCGACGGAGTGACAAGGCTGTATCTCAGCCGCGCGCGGGTACATTGGCTGCTGCAGCTGCGTGTGGGAATTGTGACAAAACACATTTCCGCCCGTAACTCCTAAAATATACACAACACCGCAATTCTGACTGAATTTTAGGTGTGAGACCTATACGTGACATTACATGTGAAATATTTAAATGGCCAAAAAGTGCAATAGTGGTGCTGTGGTATCTTGGTCTTTCTTTTTTTAATTATTTAAAATTATAAGGAGTTGGATTTCAAGGCAGGGGTCAGTGAGTGACCCTACCTAATTTTAGGTAGAAAATCCATTTCTGCAATAATATTTAAGGTTTTCCTACTCCTTCTTATGTTAATTGTATTATTATTATTTTTATGTTATTTTTGTTACTTTTGCAGCTTGCTCTGCAATAGTAGCAAGCTGACAGGTTTCCAGCTTGGGGGCGGAAGAGGAGTTCAATTAGGAATTGCAGAGGTACAGGAGTGTGACTCAAGGGCTAGTGGGCTTTTCAGAACTTGGAGTGGGATTGTTGCAGAGAATTTTATATTGTTGTGGGGAATTTACCAAATACACAATCTCTTTCCACACCAGTAAAGGAAATGTTCCCCTTACATATACAACTCAAAAGCACTACTCCAATAGAATGTGAACCACAAAATGAACAACTTTCCTCCTAACCACCTACGTGTATTCCACGTTGATCCTCCTCATCAATAGTCCAATCACTTACCCAATCTGATTGCTTGCATTAGTTTTGGTAAATATGTTCCCAATCTTCCTAACAGTTGAGTTGCGCCAATGCATAGCTAACAACAGATCCCAGTCAATCTTCCTTAGCAGACCTCTACCAATCCTGCATGGGGAATAACTAACGGGTACCCAACAACCCGCATGCCACCTTGTCAGCTTTAGCATTGATTGTCCCATAGTCCTGCAACCTCAATGCATAACCCATAGTCCGATCTTGTCTCTACTACATAGCTTTGGTCACTTGCTTCCTCACTTGTAAATCCATAGTTGCAGAGGGGTAGATACGTTTGACCACGTTCATTTTCTGCAAATGGCAAAACTCTGGCCCATTCCTGTCATTTTGCAGCCAAAAGTACACACCGCACCAATGCCAAGTCTTGGCTTTCCTACTCCCCATTAGACAGTTGGCCAAAGCGCTTTTCTAAGCCTATTGTGCTGCAGACTTCCAACCACTGCTGAGTTGCTTTGATTCAAATGTCCAGTGCTGAGCCTACTTGCCTTTGTGTCTATAAATAGCCACCATTGGCTGAGTGCAACCAGCGCTTGATTGGAATCTAGACAAGCTTGATCAGGCTCCAAGATTGGCCCCCAGCAATCCCAACCCAATCAAGCACTCTGGGCACCTATCCAAGTCCCACTTGTCATGTGCCAAGTGGACTTGGCCTGGCGCCAAAACACGCTTGATACAACATACTAAGAAGGGGCAAGGATTTAGGCAGATGTGGTGCAAATGAGAAAGACCAATGCTACAAGAGATCTCAAAGTTAGCAAGGCTATTGTTCAAATTTTGAACTAAGGTTCAAATTCAAGTGCAAGGTGCAAGGGGAAATGTTTTGATCAGGAGACTGAGGCAAACCTTTCTGTAAAGACTCAGACTCAGGAAGATTCAAGAAAATCTGAAATCAAATAGATGATGAAAAAAATCAACCGACAAGGTCTTTTCCTTTTAAGGTTAATCTACATTGTGATGTGGATGACTAGATATGACCTGATGATGTCCTCTCTAGCTAGTAAAGCAAGAATCCAGCAAGTTGATGGGAACGCAAGACTAAATGAAATGAAAACATCAAATTAAAAGCAGGTGGTGACAAAATGTGAGTGCAAATATGATGAGATGTGAGACAGATGTATGAATTTAATGAGGGTGGAAAAAGTAGACTGATTCCTTGGCATAAGAAAAGGTGTGATGACTTTCAGAAAGTGGTTGGATGGTTGACCACTCAAGGTATGAATGGAAGACTGACAATGACCAGGAATGGATTGGAAGTGGTGGTTGGGCCTATGCAAGATCAATAGCTGATTTGGAGATGGAAGTGGAAAAAGATGTGATCCCAATTACAAGGGGAATCAGAACTAGTTTTAGATGGTACTGAAAAACACCAGTCCGATTGAAAGTGATGACTGAGTTACCAGAGATAGAATGTCTCTTGAAATTTGAGATTAGAATTGAATTGTATTTGATTGTAACATGCTTTTAGTGTCACACTTATGGACTGAGGTTGATTGTACTGAGGAGAGGGGATATGTCAAAATGATGGCAAACATTAATCCAAGAGCTTGGAGTATGACAGAGATGTTTGTACGGTAGGAATTTCATTCAGAACCAATACTTCATGTTAACTGTTAATTTCTACACGAGCCTTCCCATATAAATCACTTTTAAGATATTCACAATAACTCATGTCTGACCTCATTCACAGTACCATTGATCATTTACCTGAATTTCGCTCATCACGATTAATTTTTAAACAACAGACGAGTGAAAAAGGTGGCTTGATTTTACCAAGACGTCCAACAAGTTGTAAGAATCTTGGTGGTGGCTCGAGTGATTGGATATATGTATGTACTGTACAGTACCTAAAATGGCACCAGAAATCCAAACCTGCCAGGATATCTTGGATACTCAATCATTGGCTGATGTTTAACCAAGGTTATATCTTTTATCATTTTTCAGCTACGCCATTCGATTTATTTTGTTACGATTGATTCGGTCCAAGTCTTTGAAGATTAGTTAAGATGAACCAATAATCTTTATCCTGTTTCCCACAGGTTTATCAAACTCTGCTCCTGTTGGCTAACCGTGCGATTGTCAGAAGCTCATCCATCCTCCCACCAGGGGTCGACAGATCGGGCTGATCACTGTTTGGTATACGACCCATGAGCTATGGCCTAAGGCTTACTACGAGCCAACCTAAATAAATATGTAAGCCTGGTTCCTCGACACACAACTCGATTCCAAACGGATTTCGATACACCAACCGATTGGTGACCTATCTACCCTTGCAGTTTGCCTAGGTACCAACGAAGAAAAGCACAAGACGAACCGAATCGTTGGTTTGGTGGATCGAGAATCTTGAATTCGCCACTCTCTCACGATCATCACCGAGCTGGAGATGAGATCGGAGGGCGATGAGGAATTATGGATCGAGTTGGTGTGGCATGGATATGGCCCGATCGTCGAGCGTCGGTTGCTGGGCCTGGTTTGGGTAGGCTGGAGGGTTTTGCGGTTAGGAGGTGTGGGGATATGACCCAGGTGTCGGATCTCTCGACTCGAGCTTGGGTTTAGAAACCGATAAGAACTTGAAACCGAACCCACAGGTTGGGAGCTTGATGAGCCTGATCACGATCGGTCGGGTCCATCGTCCTTAGCTCTGAGGATTTGAGACTTTGAAAGCTGATCGATGATCCTGAGCTCTGAGCCCTGGTCGATGACGACGACGATCTAAGCCCAAGCTGGGGAGGAGCATTTCGTATGTATCTCAATATGTATGTACATCCATCCATCCATCCATACATCCATACATGGATCTTGAAACGTTGATGTTTGTATGTTTATACTTGGAGCGCGATCGATCGATCATCCCCGCGCTAATCCCACTCGCTGTTAGGAAGAGATCATGATCGAGTCGGCTGAATTGCAGGTTCGGTTGCCGTTGGTAATGATGGTAAGTATGCGTTGATGTGGATCCAGGTATGGACATAGAGACCTGCCTCGTTCGCTCCGGAGGTGGACTATAATAGTCTATAGTTATAGATAGACACTTCTCGCTGGGGTCGGTCATCGACGGTGTGAATGGATAGATAGATACATAGGCTGCGATCGATGGCTACGTTCTTTGTTGGTTTGGATGGATCGGGATGTCTGATGAGCTGGATCTGATTGATCATCATACCGTAGGACTACGTGCCTACACAGTGGTGAGTACTCTTGAAGTATCCTCTATCGCGATCCTTAGCCAATGTCAATTATCATTCAATATTCGTTCGTCGGCGGTAACTCGAGCTCGAATTGATGATGATGATGATGATGATGATGATTTTTCCCCTCTTAACACTGGAGCTCTCTAGTGCCCTGCTTGGAGTAGAGATCTACCAGTTGAAGCTAGATATGTATGTACATACAACATACTTATAAACTGTTTATCGACCTATTCACATCCTTATGCGTCGATGTGTGCCTATGTAAACGCATATCTCCATATCTACAACACACTTCCGTCCAGACTCTAGGCTAGGCACTGCGGCCGCTCCCTCCCGAGTCCCCCCCCCAGTCCCACTGGCTACCCTGGGTAGGAAGTCACCGTCAAACCCTAGTGATCACTCCCCGTGTGTTGAGTGGCTGTCGCCGATGGGTTCGTCTCAGTCTGGCTCCTCGGATCCATCGATTTCGTTCCTTCTGAGTCGAGGCCGATTGAGTACATGAGTACTTCAAGAGCTCCAGTACAGTACAGTACATCATCTATCTTGATTCTTGAGCACTTTAGATCGTAGCTGGTACAAAAGTATGTTCAACCTATCGATTGATCTACAACCCAACCCATTCTCCCGGCTAGTCCCTCACCTCCCTCTCTGCTCGATGCGATGATTGATTGATAGTAGGATGCTATGGGGATATTCTGGTCCAGCTTCCACTACTGCTCTCATGATGTGACTCGATTCGAAGGGTTTGAATGACTAGTATTTCCCAAGCTACAGCTCTCGATTGCACCAAGTGTATTTATTTAAATGTTACACGTAGTATCTACCACTCTTCTCTCCACATCCCATCCCTGAATTCAAACCAGCTCACCGACGATAACTCCACCACTCCTGCCGTCCCATCAGCCCATCCGAGCCATTTCCCTCTTCCCCCCCCCCCCCCCCTCCCATTCCTTCGATCCAAACTCAATTCTCAATTCAGTCCTGGCTCAATTCAATTCATCAGCTATAGATCAGTACCTATCCTACCCTCTCCACTCCTCATTCACTCGACTCTCCCCAACCCATTTCGTGCATAACCTCTCAATTGTTAGGGATAGATTGCAGTCTCAACCCTATTCGTCGAGCTTCAGATCACTACTACCTCCGATCCCGTTGAGATCATCGATAGGCTGATAGATAACATCGTCCATCGATAGACTCGAGCTAGCATACATCTCCTCTCTCCTCCATGTCCTCCCGACCGGCTCTCATCCTGTCCTTCATCGCCCCCCTCCTGCTCTCCAAGTTCCTCGTCGAGTCCCTCTCCATCCATCCCACCTTGCTCGACAGGCTGATCGTCTTCTGCCTCTCCTGGCCGCTTGCCCGAGAACTCCGCTTGCGATGGCAGGAGAGAGCCTTGGCTCGTGCCGCTGCCTCTCGCGGTGCCGTCCTGGCCCCTCTCGTGCCCTCCAGGCTGCCCTTCGGTCTTTCGATCTTCCTCGCTCGAATCAGGACCATTCGTTCCGGCTCCCCCAATGATATCATGCTCTTCTTCAACTCATCCTCCATCCCTCCTCCCTCAACCGATACCAGCACCCAGAACAACCCTTCCTCCTGCTCCCCATCTCCCAAAGTGATCCGGACTCGCGTCATGGGATCTCATTCGATCTGGACCCTCGACCATAATGACGCCAAGTACCTACTCTCGACTGCCTTTGGTAACTTTGGCAAATCCCCCTTCTTCAAGTCTGGCTTCAGGAGACTCTTGGGTGATGGCGTCTTTGCTTCCGATCAACGCGGTCTATGGGCCTGGCATCGTAACCTCACCAGACCCCACTTCGTAAGAGAACGCATCGCCGATCTCGTGGCCATCGAGGAACACGCCAAGCGAGTTGCCAATTGGCTAGCCTGTCAAGCCGATCAGCACAAGACCGTCGACGTACAAGACCGTGAGAGTTTCTCCCCCGCCTTTGACTTCACTTGTTTTTTAAAAAAAAGTAGTCGATTCAAATGTTATCTATATTATTATGTTTTAATCGATGATCCACGCTGGATTTACGCGAATACTAATTAGTGGTCAATTCATACACATACTCACCCACACCATCAACGCTCCCTCTCTCACTTTTATCTTCCGTCTTTTGTTATAAGTCTTTGCTCGATACACCTTGACCGTCGGCACCCAGCACCTGTTTGGAAGATGCGTCGATTCTCTCAATGACTTGATTCATGACAGACTGGCCAGCGGTCCCAACGCCGCCGATTTCGCGCATAATTTCGTCAGCGCTCAACATTGGGCGATCATCAACTCTCTACTCCCTCGTCAGTCTGACCTCATCCTCCCTCCTTGAAATCAAGGATCGAGACGTCACTCATACGTTCATTCGTGACCTTCTTTCGCTTCAGCTCTCTTTGTTACCTTAGGACTCTACAAGCACGATAAAGCTACCGAGCACGTCCTTCAAATCGCCGATCAACTCGTTCAGGAGGCTTCCCTCAGCCTCCCATCGGGTCCCAAGCCACCACAATCTGGTGAACAACACTCACACCTCGCCGAGGGTGAAAAAACGGCCGACAATCTGCTGGATCATCTCCTGACCTCAGGTTGCTCGAAGGAACTGGTTCGACATGAGTGTTTGAACATCCTACTCGCCGCCCGGGATACGACGGCATCCCTGCTCACCAGCTGTATCTACGAGTTGGCTCGTGAGAGTCCCCGAAAGACAGGAATGTGGAAAAAGTTAAAGGATGAGCTTGAGCGATTCGATTTAGGCTTTGATGGAATTCTGACCTTGGAACAGGTTCGCGAGATGAAATACTTGAGAGCCTTACTCAACGAGACACTAAGGTATTAAAGCCTGCCTCTCCGAAATTCCCCGGTCGTCCTCCATCCTGGATCCTAATCACACACACCCCTCTTTCACATCCTCATCTCGGCCCTGCTCATTTTAGACTCCACCCACCTGTATGGGCTAATACTCGGCACGCCTTTGAAGATGATGTTCTTCCCTCGGGAATTTTCGTCCCAGCTGGGTTAGTCGAACCTCTATCATAACTCGGGATCCAAAGTTGATGATGGTTTTTTCTTTCTGTTTTTTCCCATTGCTTTCCTCGCCCGGGGCGGTTAGTACTGACTGTCGATACTTTATACGTGAATTCCAAAGGAATCCTGAGGTCTGGGGACCGGTAAGCAATGGCACCAGCCAGAATTCTACTCTTGCGATTTGATCGTCATCGCTGACCTACTGGATTGGATTTGGATTGACTGTGACAGGATGCTGAGGAATTTGATCCTGATCGTTGGATCGATGATCGAAAGGTTCTACAGATCAAGGACCCGTTCAGCTTTCAGCCTTTTAGTGCAGGGCCTCGAATTTGCCTCGGACAACAGTTTGGTGAGCTTCACCTGACCAAGATCCGAACCCGTCGCATCACGTAGAGATGATTAACTCGGACTTGAATCCCTCCATCGATCCATTAAGCTTTGACGGAAGCATCCATCATGATGATTCGAATCATCGAACGATTTGAAGGGGTCGATTTGGTCACGAGTAGCAGCTCGGTTGGAGAGGAAGTACCGGCCGTAGTCTTATGTTTTCGAGACGGGCTTGAAGTCCGATTCAACAAATGACTTTTATACTCATCTGGTTCGTGATCGTAGCCTCCGCAAGCCACCAGCCCGGGATAATCGAAGCCGATATGAAGAAAACTATCTTTTAATCTTTTTTTTTTTTTTTTTTTTTTTTTTTTTTGTAGTTTTGGTTCTTCCGTCTTAAACCATGATCCAACCGATTGAGCATGGCAACTCGGCGGTATACATATGTAACTCAAAAAAGAAAAAGGAGGTTTGGGATGAAAGAAACCGGGTACCCTTTGGTTCATCTGAGGTGTGAATGCCGGGGGGGAGAAACCCCTTGCGATCAAGAAGCAAGTCCAGAAGGAAGGAAATGATTTTTGTGTGATCCAGGAAGAATTTATCGTAGGAATGATTCGATGAGACTAAAAGAATTCGTTTTTTTCCCCCAAACTAAACCAAAAGATGAAAAACAATTAACCGAATTTGAATGTATGTATGTTTATAAGTCCGCCACTCCCCAAATTTCCGTCAGCTATGTATTGAATGAATCTTTCATGCTTTCAAAAGAGAAGATATCTCATATCCACCTTCATCGCTTAACGTTTGTATAAAATCCACATCTCCCCAAAGTGGACCATCCAAAAAAGGAAAGAAAAAACGCTGCCATTTTTTTTTCTGCCCTCCAATTTGGCAATCATTCATTTCATCATTCTTCTGAGGCCCCTCGTTTTCATTCTTCCTCCTTTCTGATTGGAGGCGGGGGTCACCATGCCTCAAAAGAACTGATGATAATCTCAAGATCGGAGCCTGTGAGCCTCTTTTTGCCTCGATCCTTCTTACGGTCTCTATCCATCTTTCTCTTCTCTCTCTCTCTCAACGCACCCCTGCCGACCGATACCGATCGCAGTTGGATCACATGAAGGATTGATTTCAAGGATCGAGTCAGCTTGCGTTGAAACCCAATCGGAAGACAGTCTGTCGGTAGATGGAGGAGAGGGAAGGAGGGTTCCGAAGCTTGTTGGGTATCGGAGACCCTCCCTCCCGATGTGGGTTGGGCTTATCAGGGGAGAGAGGGGGCAGGTTGGCAAGCACTTGGTATCCAACTGAGGAAGAGACTTCTTAGCTACTTGGAGCCCTCTTGAGCATACCACTAGCATGAGATCGGTGGAGCCAAAGTAGTGGATGATGGGCACCCCAGGGGCTGCACGTGCATCGCCCAGCCACTGATGAAGCCCCCCGAAGCACAGGGTGTGGAGATCTTGGAACGCATGAGCCAGTCAAGAGGGATCATGGAAGCTTAGAGGATTCGATCTACGGGATCGATTTCTTATATATATTTATATGTCGGTCGAGGATCTTGAATCGAGGAGGTTTGACCTGACCAGCAGTGGTGGACAGATAAGATGGGGGAGGAGGACCAGCGCTTAAGGTAAATAAAAAAATCTTGGGAGTGAGGGGGAAGCAATCATTGCCTCATGCAAGAGTTCCCACCAGCCTAGCCCACGGAAGGTGATGGAAGAGTCAAGTTTGCTACCAGGAGATCGTTGAACCGCCCAGGGATGATTGAGCTGATGCCTCAACTCTACGTACCCTAGGTTTATGGGCTCACTTCATATCTAGCCAAAAAAAAAAAAAAAAAAAAAAGGTAAAACCTGTTGAAGGTTTTGATAAGAGGAGCTGAGGAACAAGGCAAGAGAGAAGGCTTTTGAGGCTCAAGACTAATGGACCCGAAGGAGATCAGGGGCAGCCTTGTGAGATTGAAACCGGAAGAGAATTGTCAAAAGTTTCTTGAGGGTCCCGCCAAGTTGAGTAGACTAAGTAGAAAAGGGGTTAACGTGTGGCTAGGAAGAAAACAATGATGGTGAATAATATTAAACCAAAAGAATATACTCACACACTTGGAGGAGCATGTCAGACAGCACTGGGACAGATAAACCATATGGACAATAGATAAAGAGTCCACTAGATCTATGATTAATTGGTATAGAATATGAAGAGAATACTGGAATTATGTATGCATGAGCATGCAATCAGCAGAAGATTGCCAATTGGGTGCAAGATAATAGAGCCACTAGGACTATCATAACTTAGTATATGATCAAGAGATCCCTAAAGCTAGAAACTCTTGAGAGATCAATCATGAAATCCAACAAGGTAGCATTTTGAGGACACCCAAAATGGGTGCATCCCAACAATCAGGCAATCCTAAGGTATGATACTTAAAAAAAAAAACTCCAACATCAATAATCCTCCTTCCCTAATCAAGTTAAGATGAGCAAAAGAGTTCATGTGCACTTGGAATTGACCTCATAGGATAGATAGCCTCACCTCAGTTGGACTGTATTAGCCTCCAGAGTTTGAAGCAAGAGACACAGGCATGATGGTTGGCATGGAAGAAGATTCTGAGGGGTAGTTTGGAAGGTGTGAAGGATGAGAAGGATCAAGATAAAATTGAGTGTGGGGTTTTGAAGGGTGCAGAGGAAGATTTTAGAGCTCAGGGGGATTGATGGCTTGAAGGAAAGAATGAGATGGTTGAGGATTGAGAGATCCTAAACCTAAGAGTTGGTTGGGGGTCAGAGAATAGAAACCTTAGGAGGGAGGGA
This sequence comes from Puccinia polysora, assembly GCA_025617555.3. Taxonomy (NCBI): domain Eukaryota; kingdom Fungi; phylum Basidiomycota; class Pucciniomycetes; order Pucciniales; family Pucciniaceae; genus Puccinia; species Puccinia polysora. The sequence goes on from CM062643.1 coordinate 14,964,477, forward strand.
TCTAGGTGGACTAAAGACTGGGATGGATGGTTAAAGATTGATGAACTAGAAGTCCTCAACCAGTTAGGGTTCAAACAAAAACCATTCCAGATTTCAGAAGTTCTATGAATCACAACTAGGGTAGATCTCCAAACATGGGCTCAAAAATCATCAGATTAACACCCAGAAGATTTAGAGGAAGGATAGAAAGGACAGGGGGGGGGGGGGGGAACTAGACTTCAAGAAGGAAAGAGGGAGGAATCTATGTGCAGAGTGACTAAATGGGATCTGAAATCCACCCTTTCAAATAATCTAGACTCCCCCCCCCCCCAGAAAAAAGAATAGAAAAATAGAAAGTGAAAATCCATTGGTATGAATCCCAAGTTCCTAGGTGAAAATAAGGGCATTTCTATCTTTCTGCTACTGGAGGTCATAAGAGAAGAGTATATGGTGACTCCACTAAGTTTGGTTGGGTTTTCAACTTGGTGGTTTTGTTGTTAAACCATGGTTGGGGGGTGCTCAAAGCTGCAAGTGGGTCAGTCAAGCATGGTTTGTCAGCTGGCAAACCAATGTGGGTGTGCCATAAAACTGGCCATGGTGGCTTTTGAACGAAGCCAACCAGGTTTGAGCACCAACTTGAGGCCATCCTGTGGGTTCCCATGATCATGAGGATCACAAGAGCACCAAGATGCCTTCTTGTTGGTCTGAGTGGATTGATTACCAAGCTGGTTTGATGACCCAATAAGATGTGGCCCCCTTGGATACTGTGGCCCAGAACACATCCCACAGGAGCTCACCACCCAAACAAACTCACTGGATGCACCATCAACATTTAAATTCTTAGAAGTAAAGATACATAACCAAACATGATTTGTCTATCAAAAATCCAAATACAGACTTGATTGTTTTGGGTTTAGAATCTATGTCAAAACAAACATCAACATAAATTAAACAAACAGGTTAAAGATACATCTTGTAGTATCTTCATCCTTGGATTGATCATTTTTTTATTTGTTTTTTTTTTTTTTTATATATTTTCTTTTTTGTTCTAGAGGGATAAAATTAAGTATCAGATTCTGAAGATCACTAAAAAAAAAAAAAAACTACCCTTAATTAGGGTATATATTTTTCTGGATGTTTTTCAAGCTTGGGGAAATCGGGGGCAAACAAAAAGAAATTAGATCCATTGGAGACTGGGAAAGCTTAATTGATCCCACTGGGAAATTACTGGAGTGATCTTTGATTTTAAGAAATAATAAATATAAAGGAATTAAAGAGTGTTGAGTATTGTGAGGTTTAATTACCAAAGTTCAACAAATAATAACTTTTAGAGAAGTTTGAGGCAATCATAAATAAGTTCTGAAGGTTCAGAAAGTACCCAAAAATCAATTAATTATATTATTTTGATAATTTGAGAATGCTTGGTATCGAATCTGTTGCTATGGATTGATGAATCTTGTTTCAATACAGCTTAGATGGGGCTGATTTTTATAATTTTATATTCAATATGTGGTCATTAAGTTTTTAAAGAGAGATTCAATACCATTCTCAAAGAGGAAAGAAAGTTATTCAGGGTTCTAAAACTAAGCAATCTTGGTTAAATTGATAGGAAAACTTCTTCTCAGTTTCAGAATGATATGATTTAAATTTGATTTATTGAATAATCCTTAAATTGATACAAGAAATATGGCATATGGTTGATTGAATGCATGTTTATTTTAAGATGAGATCCATCTCAAATGATCTAATCAAATTTGGTTAAGCTTTTAAGATATTTTGGAATAATTCAGCCCAAAGTTTAGATGTTTGGGATTTTGAAATGAGCCTAGGATAATTTTTTAAGAAACAGATCGATGGTGAGTTTATAATCTTAATATCATCTTTTCCTTCTATGGATCTTCTTGGAATCAAATATTTGGGATTAGAATCCACAAATTCTTTTGATCCATGTGAACTTCTAGGGTTCATAATTCTGGCTCTGGGAAAACAAAATAAAATCACTATTCTGGAATCTCAGAATGAGGTAATTTGAATTAGAAAAGTTATGGTAAGAAATTGGAAGTTGGGTATGGTCCCAGTGGTTGAATATACCTAAGATAGCACCAAAGATCTTTTTTGGAACTAATATTGTAAAAATTTTTACTCCTTCAAATAATCATATTCTGATATATTTTTTTTGATATTCACATTCAAGTTTTAATATTTAAAGATACCTCTGTTATGGTAGGTATATGATGCTCTACCCATTTAAAGATAACTGTTGAAAGATTCCATGACTTTCCATGGAATGGGAAGGAAATTTCCCCCCTGCTCCCCCCCCCCCTGTTGAAACACCAGAGTGGGATGAGGGCGCTGAACATTCTGGTGGGCCATCAAACCAGAAGCTTTGGCTTTCAAAGAAGTTCTTGCATGGCTGTGGATGCCTTTGAAACTTCTGCAGCCAGAAGTTTTGACAGTTTCCATGCGGGCTCAGGTAACAGCCATTGGCACTAGCCCACCTTACATATTTTTTATTTGATTTTGATTTTGATTTAAATTCAATTTATTTATTTATTGGTTTTAATTTAGCTTCTTTTTTGATTTCATTTTCTTTCTCTGTTTTTTTTTTTTCTTATTTTTTTGATTCTTTTGATATTTTTAATCTTGTTGAAGATTGTATTTATTTAGTTATATTTATCAATGATTAAAATGATGAAAATAAAATCCTGATTGATGATCCAAATTATGTACCTTTGTTTGTTTGTTTTTTTAAAAAAACCAATTTACATAGATTTTGATGAGAATATAAATTTTTTGAACTGGATTATGAACAGGTTTCATGTCTGCCCAAAGTATTGTGAGATTGAGACCTTAAATTTTCTCAGAAGATTAATTATTTTAAAACCAGAAATCTAAATAACATGGTTAGAGAAACAATCTGACAAGATAAAATAGAGCAATCACGTTGAGAGGATCCATACCCAAGCAGATGTAGATGAGAGAGCTCCAAGCCAATTGAGATAAGAAAATCAGGAGATAACCACCATAGATATATGACCCAGGAAAGATGCTATTGACTTTGAGAAGAAAAGATGAATGAGGATGGTAGAGATGAGAAGTTTAGAATGAATCACGCTCCAGAGAATGTTGCTAGTCATTGCACTGAATTACAATATGATGTCCACGATGGCCTGAGACCTTCTGATTGTAACGGTCCTTGTTGATTTACTTGAGTTAACGGATATCAAGGATACATTCAAAGAAGATGAGAAAGAAAGTCCGGCGAGGAGAAGGAGGAGAAGGACTGGCTCTGAGCGTAGTATTTAGTAGGAGCGGATTCCAGACTGAAATGAACATGCATATGGCCCTTTCCGATGTTGAACGTGCGAGTTGAGTTGACTGAATGATGGTACACGCGCAGCGAAGTTGGTGACACGCGTGGAGGATGAGGAGGAAACCAGAAAATAAATATAGAAAGAAATAAAAAAACAGAAAGTAAGGAACAGAAAAGAAAAAGAAAAAGACACCAAGGACCATGAGATTCTAACAACATTCCAACACCCCCCCATAATTCAGTGCGATGAGAATTGAAAACACTTGGAGGTTAGAAGAAGAAGAGATTTTTTACTTGCTTCCTTGGTAAGTGAATTGGCAATAATGTCACTGGTGATGATGAGATTTACATTGATGTTATTTGAGTTTGACTGATCTCTTAACCATTTCATTTTCATGTTGATATACTTGGTCTTGGAGTTCAAACCAAAGTGTTTGATTTTATTGACAAAACCTTTATTGTCCACGTAAAAGTTGGAGGGTTTAACCGTTGAACACCCCCAGAGATCACCTATAATGGACTGTATCCAAAGCGATTCTTGCGCCCCGTCTGTTAGAGCGTTTAATTCGGCCTCCGTAGAGGACAGCGTAATGTTGCATTGTTTACGGCTTTTCCATGCGATGGGAGTCAATTTCCAGAAGATGATGAAACCCGTCTGAGACCTCCCACTGTGAGGATCATTGGCCCAAGTAGAGTCAGTGTAGACCTGTAGAGAACCCGTCGTAGATCCATTGGACTTTAAAGAGAGAGAGAAAGAAGACGTCCCCGCAAGATACTTCCAGACATGTACCACCTCCCTCCAGTGAGACAATCCTGGATTTTGGTTGAATTGGGACAAGATCAAAGCAGCTGCGGAAATATCTGGTCTAGTTTGGCACGCAAGATAATTTAGTAACCCCGTAAACTTCCTGAAGTTTATACCTAGCTTGTTAAATTCGGAGATATCATCTAAAGAGGCTGGTGTCAGTTGAACTCCGGGAGTGAGAGGCGTGAGAACCGGTTTGCAGTTTGAAAGGTTCAGTTCTTCCAAGGTTTTATGAATAATCTTGCTTTGATTGAGGGTAATACTATTATTGGATTTGGAAAACTCCATCCCAAGAATCGTGTCAGGATCATGTGCTGAAGATTGCGGAAATTTTTCCAAAAATTCTTGTTCAAACCAGTCGACTTCACCGCTGAAAATCAGATTGTCAACATGGAAGAACACGGATGAGCGCCGAACGTTGTGAGTATAGAGACAGGGATCCGCATGAGACTGCTTGTACCCAATGCATTCAAGCCACTCGGTGAGAGTTTTATACCAGTTAGAAGGTGCTTATCAAAGTCTGTAAAGGGACTGCTTGAGCTTTAGGAATTTTGACGATCTCACGCATCCCTTAGGTTTGAGGATGTATATTTCTTCGTTGAGTGGAGCAAACAGAAAAGCAGCCTTCACGTCGAATTGCCTGATTTGGAGATCAAGATCCAGGCTGCTTAAAAGAAGAAGGAGAAGCGTTGTGAACTTTCCAGTGGGCGCGTAGGTGTCCCCAAAGTCCACGCCAGGAGTTTGCTGATTTCCCATGATGCACAGACGCAATTTGCGTTTTTCCGGCGCAAGAGAGGTTGCCGGTTTAACCCTGTTGACCCACATGGTTCTAAGGAAGTGAGTTGGCTCAATGTTGGTCTCCTCCCAGACGTCTTGAAACTTGATCTCATTGATTTCAATTTGTTGTTCATGAGAGAAGTCCAGGGCTTCATCCTTTGTAACAGAACCATAGGAGTATTTGTGGGGTTTGACTGATGAGGTTTGCTCGCGCAAATTATAGCCCTGAGATGGTTGAACTCAATCTTCCTCCATTGCTCTGGTGGATTCCACAGGTTGAGTTGCTTCAATTGGATCAGCGGTAGATGAATCTTGGCACGGAGAATGAGGAAGAGAAACCAAATTGTTGTCATTTTTTTCTTTGGGCTGAACTTTGATTGAAACATTCTTGCTCTCCCCAATTGATTCCACACACCAGTCACCAACCTCCACGTCATTGACAAACCTTCTATAGTTTGAGTTGAAATCCAGCATGGTCACGTTTTTTGTGTCAATTATCTTGTTGTCGGATGTTAAGATTTTGTACGATAACAGTTCCTCATTGTAACCTATCAGCCTACCAACCAGACCGCGAGGTTCCAACTTGGAAAATGAAGGTCTATCTTTGAGAATATAACTAACGGGATTTCCCAAGGGATGAAAGTAGTTGATGTTCAGTGTCTTCCCTTTAAACAGCTTGTAGGGCGACTTCTTGGAATTGTGAGCGGGGATCTGATTGAGAGCTAAAGCACAGGCCTTAATGAGTACGTTCCAATGACGTTTGTTGAGTTGAGAGTCGAAAAGAACAGTCCTAAGAGATTCAAGAATGAGACGATTGAACCTTTCTGCCAATCCATTCTGCTGAGGAGAATACGCATCGGAGAATGTTTGACGAATATTGTTGTCCTTGCAATAGCGCGAGAGATTCTGATTCCAGAATTCCCCCCCTCAATCAGAGTGAAGAATCATAGGCTTGTAATTGAATCTCTTGGATTCAACCTTGATTAGAAATTCAAGAGTGGTTGCTGCATCGCTTTTGTATTTGATGGGAATCGCCGCAAAGAACCTGGTACAACTGTCAACAACAGTCAAGAAATATGAATCCCCGTTAGTGCTCAAGGGGTGAATGGGACCAACTAAATAGCAGTGCAATTCCTGGAAGGGTCTTTTGGCGCGAGTGTGTTTGTTGTTGAAAGGGTTGCGACTCATTTTGCTAATGGCACATGCTTCACAGGTTGAAGGTTTTTTGATTTGTAATCCCAATTTTTGTCGAATTCTCCCATAGCTTGCGTGTCCAAGAGACTTATGAACGATCTTGTCTCGAGTGAGGAAGGCTATTTGAGTAGGTTTACGGTCAGAGAAGTGGATGATTGGTATATTGCAATCATAGAAACCAACTTTCTTCCATTTGTGTTTTTGCACTACAAGATCTTCACCTCTGAAATCTACCAAGAAACCATCCAGTAGAAGACATTGCAGCGACAACAGATTGAAAGTAGAGTTGGGAGAGAAAAGCACGTCAGAGAGAGTAACCTCATGGTTCAAATCATCCGTTAGAATCATCAATCCGACACCTTCATAATCAAGAGAATTTCTTCCTGAGGTGGTGGAGATCAAGCCGGTCATCAATTGGTCTAGGTGAGAGAAAAGTTGAAGATCAGATACTATGTGTTTTGACAAGCCCAAATCAACCACAAAATGGCCAGAGGAAAAAATTGAGCTTGTGAGGAAGAAGCTAACAGATGCTCCTTCCGTCGTCGATTCACTCGCGTTCTTCTTTTTCTTGGGAAAAGAGGGTTTGAGGTGTGGGTACAACTTCCAGCATCTACCTTCGGGGTGCGCGGCCTTGGGATTATGCCATTTGTTGTCGCATGGTCTGATGCTGGAGGTAAGAAAAGATACCGAGTTTTCTTCAGGTTTGTCAACAGGTAGATCCTTGTTTAAAAACCTGTTGTTATTGAACATTTGTAAGTGATCCAAGACTTGATCCGGGGAAATTTCCTTGTCAGAATGAGTGATTTGTTGAATCACTGTGTCCATGTTTGACGGTAATTTTTCCAAGATCAAATAGGCGATGATGTTGGTGGGAAGATCAATTCCAACCTCGTGGAGTCTAGACATGGCGGTTTTGGTATCAGTTATAAATCCAGGAATGTTTGAGTAAGTGAAAGGAGTACGTAGAAACTCCTTGAAGACCCTGGCTCTATTGGACGCATGGTTGGAAGCAAAATATTCATTGATTTCTGCCCAGATTTGGTGAGCATCTTTTTCATTATCAGGTGTGATGATGTTGGCTTGAACAGTAACGTCAAGTTTGGAGGTTATAATTGTGCAAATTCTGACTTTTTTGATTTGACTAAGTCCAATAGGATTTCCGTTGGCATCTTGTTTTTCCTTTGTGAGTTTGGAATAGAGATCTTCCTGCAAATCCATCATATTAACAACTCAATTTTGCCAAATCAAAAAATTATCCTGAGTTAGAAGCGGAATGGCCTCTAAGGCGGTTTTGAGAATAGTGGCCGTGAGTGAGTCTGTCATTGTTGAAGTTTCTGGTTGATTGTTGATTGCTTTTTGACTATTAATCGTGCAAGATTGAGACCTTAAATTTTCTCAGAAGATTGATTATTTTAAAACCAGAAATCTAAATAACATGGTTAGAGAAACAATCTGACAAGATAAAATAGAGCAATCGCGTTGAGAGGATCCATACCCAAGCAGATGTAGATGAGAGAGCTCCAAGCCAATTGAGATAAGAAAATCAGGAGATAACCACCATAGATATACAACCCAGGAAAGATGCTATTGACTTTGAGAAGAAAAGATGAATGAGGATGGTAGAGATGAGAAGGTTAGAATGAATCACGCTCCAGAGAATGTTGCTAGTCATCGCACCGAATTACAATATGATGTCCACAATGGCCTGAGACCTTCTGATTGTAACGGTCCTTGTTGATTTACTTGAGTTAACGGATATCAAGGATACATTCAAAGAAGATGAGAAAGAAAGTCCGGCGAGGAGAAGGAGGAGAAGGACTGGCTCTGAGCGTAGTATTTAGTAGGAGCGGATTCCAGACTGAAATGAATATGCATATGGCCCTTTCCGATGTTGAACGCGCGAGTTGAGTTAACTGAATGATGGTACACGCGCAGCGAAGTTGGTGACGCGCGTGGAGGATGAGGAGGAAACCAGAAAATATATATAGAAAGAAATAAAGAAACAGAAAGTAAGGAACAGAAAAGAAAAAGAAAAAGACACCAAGGACCATGAGATTATAACAACATTCCAACAAGAATAACCCCTTGAAAAGTGTAAAAAGGTGTTTTGAACTAATTTTTTCCATCCAGCCAATGTTAAATTTCTAACCTTTCAACCTCCGTTCACTACCTAAAAGGGGTTGTGTGGTTGTATTTGCAACCTATTTTGGGTTGAAAACCGCGCCACGCGACCCATTTTGGGTAGTGAATGGCAAAAAAAAGTAGATTTTTCACAAGAGCACCAAGATTTCTTCTTGTTGGTCTGAGTGGATTGATTACCAAGCTGGGTTGATGACCCAATAAGGTGTTTCCCTCTTGGATACTGTGGCCCAGCAAACATCCCACAGGAGCTCACCACCCAAACAAACTCACTGGATGCACCCATCAACGTTTAAATTCTTAGAAGTAAAGATACATAACCAAACATGATTTATCTATCACAAATCCGAATACAGACTTGATTGTTTTGGGTTTAGAATCTATGCCAAAACAAACACAAACATAAATTGAACAAAGAGGGTAAAGATACATCTTGTAGTATCTTCATCCTTGGATTGATAGTTTTTTATTTTTATCTTAATTTTTATTTTCTTTTTATATATACATATATGTATATATTTATATAATTTTCTTATTTTAATTAATTTATTATATCTATCTATCTATATATATATATATATATATATATTTCATTTCATTTCATTTCATTTATTTATATTTTTTTTATATTTATATTTTAACTTTAATCAATTAATTTATTTCTTATTATTTATTTATTTATTTAATACTATTTATTTATATACTTTAATCAATTTATTTATTTCTTATTATTTATTTATTTATTTACTTCATATTATTTATCTATATTTTTATATATATTTATATTGTTTTATATATTTATATTTTTTTATACATTTATATTGTTTTATATATATTTATATTTTTAATTTGATTTATTTTTTTATTTAAATCAAAAAAAGAAATAATAAATGAAAAAAAATTAAAAAAAAAAGTTGAAAATATGAATATATTATGACAACGCAACTCAGATGGGTTGCAAAAGGCCATTCACAACTCAGATGGGTTGCAAACAGTGTTTTTCTGCCTTTTCACAACACCAGGGTTGCAAATTTAAAATTGGCATTTCCATCCTCAACATCAAAATATGATTCAAAATCCTCTCAAAATGGCCATTGTCTTCACCGCAATACACAAAAAATAACATTTAAAAATGCACAAGACCAAAAAATTCAATGCTTATTCTGATGAATTAAAAAAGGAAAATCTCTCCATATCCAGAAAGGCTAATCAAAATTATAAAATAATTACCAATCTACAATAAATGCAATAAATTCAATTTTTTATTCAGATTTTCCCAATTGATCATCCTCAAATCTGACCAACATATGTAAAGATGTTGAACAACCAACTTCCCCAACTTTATAAACTTATGAATAAAATAAAATATACCCATTAAGTGGTTGCTTAAATAGATAGTTTTATAAACAGGGATACTCAAAATATTCTTAATATCAAGATCAAATAATCTTCAGAATTTTTACTGGCCTCAAGCACCTGTCACACGGAGGCTCAACACAAAGCCAGGGGGGCATTAACTAACAGTAGGAAGGAGACTAGTACCGGAAGAGATACGAGATGGATCAGGCTGAAGGTTCAGAAAAAGGGAGTAAGGACTCCAAGGTGGGTGAAAACCCAAAGAGGACTCAAGATGAGTCCGGATGATACTAGTAGGAAGGATACTCCAGAAGGAGTGGACTGAGAGCTAGGGTGCAGAACAAGAAGAATTGATTTCTTAAGGAAAGACTTGAAAGTGTAGGATGAGTCGAGTTTATATAGTGCTAGGTACAACCTGTGATACTATTGGCTTGTAACATGTCAATGATATCTGAGAGGCTGACTAATCACATGTATTACATAATCACAACTACTATCTGTGTCATAGGTATGACAGAATCCCTCTGGGAAAAAACAGGTGTGCTCCTGAACACCGTTAAAGAAAGAAAAGGAACAAAAAGAAATCGATTGACTGGACCAGATTGTCCAAGGATTGAGAGCGGACAAGATTCTCGGTCTCACAATTGGCGGCTAGGGTAAGAAAGCTAATCAAGGGGATTTGTGGATCGACGACTTTGGATACCATTGGTTTCTTGATGTGGGTTGACATCTTGCACTCGGCGATCAGTTGGGTGTGCTCGACATCGATTGACTGGACCAGATTGTCCAAGGATTGAGAGCGGACAAGATTCTTGGTCTCATGATTGATGGCTAGGGTAAGAAAGCTAATCAAGGCAATTTGTGGATCGACAACTTCGGATTCCATCGGTTTCTTGATGTGGGTTGACATCTCCCACTTGGCGATCAGTTGGGTGTGCTCAGAGATGTGAGCCAAGGTGAGCTGAAAGGATAGTTGGGTGGAGGGATGGAGATGGTGGAGGCATCCGGTGGCTAGCTCGACTCCAAAGCTCTCGAGTGAAAGATTGGGATCGTTGAGCAGGGTGGCCTTTGTATGGATGGGGTTGGCGTTGAAGCGAGTGTTGTTGGTAGTGAGGTGATTCAAGTAAATCAATGATTTGATTGAGTGACTTGCATGATCTGGACCATAGTTAATGGATTTATGAGGCAAACTAGCTGGGAGATCATGAGGGCAACCGAACTGAGGACTAAACAGCATGAGGATGAGGGCAAAGAAGGGCGAGTTGAGATTCATGATGATGATGAATCGGAGGGGGGTGGATGAGATTGTGGTCGAGGGGTAACAGTGATGGTGACGGAGCCAGGGAGTAGGAATAGAGGGCGGATTGTTGTAACTAATCCAATGGTTGTTGGATGCTAGACATTCCAAGACTAAACCAAGTATGGTGTGGAAGGTAAGGGAAAGCGGAAGAAGATGTGTTGATAGAGGAAAGTCAGGTCCGAAATGGAAAAGACAAACTATACGAGTATTGAGCAGTAGTATCAGGGAGCTAACTATGGTAGAATACAAGGAATAAATCAATTCTTCTTGTTCTGCACCCTAGCTCTCAGTCCACTCCTTCTGGAGTATCCTTCCTACTAGTATCATCCGGACTCATCTTGAGTCCTCTTTGGGTTTTCACCCACCTTGGAGTCCTTACTCCCTTTTTCTGAACCTTCAGCCTGATCCATCTCGGATCTCTTCTGGTACTAGTCTCCTTCCTACTGTTAGTTAATGCCACCCTGGCTTCGTGTCGAGCCTCTGTGTGACATAAGAATTTAAGTATGACACTTGTTACCATGAAAGGATCCGGGAGAAGTCCTTCACTCTCCCTCAGACCTCAAGACCTGGAACCAGTCTTCCAAATCCTCAGAAATCTCAACAGACCAGCCAACCAGGTAGGTTTAAGGGGAAGACCAAGCCAACCCCTACTAATTCTACTCCAACCTATGTCCCTAATCCCAACGTAGGAGAGGATGGACACCTCAAGGCTGAAGAAAAAGCTAGACAAGAAAGAGAGGGTTTGTGTAACTACTGTGGAGGAACTCACAAAATTAGCCTCTGCAGGAGACGTCCAGATTTTAAGCCTGGCCAGAAACCCAATCCTATGAAGCCAAAAAAGGGAAAAGACTAGGTGATGGGAATGTGGTACTCCTTGACCATCACCCTCCTAATATTTGAGTACAAACTTTGGAAAGAAAAGACGCTAACCCTCCTTCCAAAGACTTACGTTTTGTTTGCTTGACCAATAACCAGGCTTACAGTGTACTTGTTGACTCTGGAGCAACCCAATCTGTTATTTCAAAATCTATGGTTTTAAAGTTTTCTCTATCACTCAAACCCCTGACCACTCCTATTTTCCTATTTACCTTCAGTACTTCTGACTCACCTTCCCAGGAAATCACCCATAAGGTTTCCTTCAAATTCTCTTTGCCCTATTTTCCCAACTTAGAATGGGATTTCTTGGTTGTTGATACTCCACCCAAAGAAGACATTATTCTAGGTATTGACTTCCTCCATTTCTGGAACCCAGAGGTAAATTGGCAACTGGGATTGATCACCCCAAGACACCAACCAACTTTGGATCATTCCTCTTCCATTGAACTCTCCTTGGCCACTACTTCCTTTCCGCCAGTGAACCTGCAGGTCACTGCTCCTGTCCCCTTTTCAGAATCTATGCACTCACAACACTTCCCTTTGAGTTCAACAACTACTTCTGTGAACAGGATATTCTTTGGACATTCTCTGAAATTCTTGGAGGATATGGAGAATGATCTATCTGTTCAAGTTTTGCGTATGATTATTTCCACTTCTGACTCTGACCCAAAGCAGGCTACTGCAGAAGGTTTGGATGAAGATGTGGAAACTGATGAAATTGAAACTGTGATGGAGAGAGTTCCTGATGCTTATCATACCTTTTTAGATGTTTTTTCCAAGGTCAAAGCTGATAAATTCCCTCCTCATTGCGCTTACGACCATCATATCAAACTGGAAGGCCCTATGCCTCCAGTTGGGCCTATCTACTCCCTTAGTCACCATGAGAAGGAGGCCCTACAAGCCTATATAGCGGAAAATATAGAGAAAGGTTTCATTCGCCCCAGCACTTCCAGCACTGGAGCACCTGTCCTCTTTGTAAGAAAGAAGGATGGTGGTTTGCAATTGTGTGTTGACTATTGCAAACTCAACGCTGTGACTCGAAAGAACCAGTATCCCATTCCTCCCATGACTCACTTATTAACAGTCTTTTCTGGTTCTACAATTTTTTCCAAAATTGACCTCAGGGGTGCTTATAATCTCCTTCAAATTAAGGAAGGGGATGAACATCTTACAGCATTCAGAACTCAGTTTGGGAGTTTTGAATATTTGGTAATGCCTTTTGGACTCACCAATGCTCCTGCCTCTTTTCAATGTCTTGTTAATGACATTTTTGCAGAACTTCTGACCATCTGTGTGGTGTTATACCTCGATGAAATTCTTATTTTTTCCAAAAACTTAACAGAACATACAGCTCATGTGTGTGAAGTCTTGAACAGACTTTGGAAGAACAACGTATATGCAAAAGCTTCTAAGTGTGAATTTCATGCCTCCTCAGTGGACTATCTAGGATATGTCATTTCCAGAAGTGGCATTGAAATGGACAACTCCAAGGTCCAGAAGATCTTGGACTGGCCACCACCAACAAACAAAAAGGCCTTGCAAAAGTTTTTGGGTTTTTCTAATTTTTATCGCAGGTTTATCATTAACTATTCCAGAAAGGTGCACCTCCTCACTGCTCTAACTGGAGCAGACCCCATCTTTCCTTTATCCCCAGGGGCTCTGCAGCAGTTTGAGGACCTCAAGGTAGCCTTTACTAAAGCTCCTATACTCAGACATTTTGATTTTTCCTTACAAACCTTTTTGGAGACTGATGCCAGTGACTATGCCCTAGGGGCTGTCCTCACCCAAGTCTCTCTTGATGGATCCAAACACCCAATTGCTTTTGACAGAAGGAAATTGGGTAGTGCTGAACTGAACTATGAAATCCACGATAAGGAACTCCTGGCCATTGTATGGGCCATCAAGATCTGGAGAGCTTACCTCCTCAGTCTTTCTTCTCCCTTTGAAGTTCTCACTGATCACTTATCTCTTAAATATTTCATGACCTCCAAAGTCTTGACTCGTCGCCAAGCCCGTTGGGCTGAGTTTCTGTCTGAATTTGACTTCACTATAGTCTATAGACCCGGAAAGCAATTGATAGTTCCTGATGTCTTGTCACGTCAAGACAACGTTTATACCAAAGGGGGGATGCCCTATGCAGAAAAGAATCCAGCAAATGTCAAACAACTCTTGAAACAGACTGACTTTGAACCTTCTAGAATTTTCTTTATCTCTGCAAAACAGGTTGACAAACAATTGGAAACCTTAATTCGGTCCCAGATCTCCAACAAATCAACCCAGCAGATCATTCAGAAACTACATAAAAAGGAACAAGTAAAGAGTTACCTTATAGACCCAGACACTGGACTCCTTATTTTCCAAAACAGAATAGCAATCCCCAAGGAGGATGAACAACTCCAACTTGAAAACCTTCAACAAAGACATGACTCTCCCCTCTCTGGCCACCCTGGACAAGACAAAACAGCTGATCTAGTCAAAAGAGATTTCCATTGGGAAAATATGAATTCCTTTATCAAAGATTATGTTTCTTCTTGTTACCTTTGCAGCAGAAACAAAGCCAGTCACCACAAAAAGTTTGGACTCCTCCAACCCTTACCAATTCCAGATTCTCCCTGGGCTTTATTATGGACTTCATCTCACAACTACCACTATCCAATGGGTTTGACTCAATCCTTGTGGTGGTTGATCGTTATTCAAAAATGTCACTCTTTATTAAAACCAGAAGTGATATCTCCTCTGTGGAGTTGGCTAACCTACTAATTTCTCATGTTTTTACTAAACATGGCCTCCCAACTGACATTGTCAGTGACAAAGGATCCTTATTTGTTTCTTCCTTTTGGAAAATTGTATGTGAAAAATTACAGATAAAAAGAAATCTTTCCACAGCTTATCACCCTGAAACAGACGGACAGACGGAACAAGTAAATCAGATCCTAGAACAATTTCTTAGGATGTATCTCAGTTATCACCAAGACAACTGGGATACCTGGATCCCCCTTGCTGAATTTGCTTACAATAATTCCACTCACACTTCTACTAAGCAATCTCCTTTTTTCACCATCTATGGACAACATCCCAACTTTGACAGTCTCCATGTAGTAGATGATCAACCTGCCAGCCACTACATAACCCAGATTCACCAGAATCAAAAGTTGTTGGGTATTGAACTAGAAAAGGCAATTAAAACCTACAAAAGATATGCTGACCTAAAAAGAAGTGACTTTACTGCCTCATTTTCTGTTGGAAACAAAGTTTGGCTCTCTTCTAAAAATATCAAAACTAATTGTCCAACTCATAAACTCTCAGAGCAATGGTTAGGTCCCTTTTTGATTACAGAACAGATTGGAAAAAGTTCATTCAAGCTTCAACTTCCTCAACAATGGTCCACCATTCACCCTGTATTCCACTCCTCCTTACTCAAGCCATATCAGGACAACTCACTATCCTCTAGGCACCAACCACCAACTGAGCCAGTCAAAATTGATGGTGAAGAAGAATGGGAAGTGTCTCATATATTAGATTCCAAACTTAAGAGGGGGAAATTATTTTACTTAGTTGAATGGAAAGGCTTCCAGAATGATGAGGAACGCACTACTTGGGAACCTCACTCTAATCTTACCAACTGCCCTACTTTACTTCAAGACTTCCATACACTTTATCCTTCAAAACCAAAGACATCCTTAAAATAAAAACAATACAAAACTTACTCTCCTTTTCAAAAAGAATATATATATATATATATCAATAACATGATAAAAAAAATAACAATTCTTTCTCCTTTTTCCCTTTCTTCAACCTTGGCAAAAAAAATAAAATAAAAGATCAATTACTCCCCTCTAAGAAAATATAAATAAAAACAAAAAAAATAAAATAATAATAAAATAAAACAAATTTTATATAAACAAATCTTTAGATAGCTTCACACATCAATTCTTCCAACTCTTTTACTCTAGACATCCAAGTATTACTAATTTTAACTTGGCAACTTGATAAGAATTTGGCCCCCTTATAGTAGTCCCTACTTCAAAAGTATGCCCAGCTAAAGCCAAAATATCAGCTAGTCTTTTCTTTATCTCTAAAACTTTTTTCTTTCTAGCTTCTAAAAAACAATACTTCTCTTTTCTTATCTCACTACCCCAACCCTTCTTTAAACCTTCCTGAGAATTTGAATTTAAAGTTCTAGAATTCCTACTATAAATCTCCAAAGATTGGTTAACTTGATCTTCATTTAAAACAGAATCTTCTCTGAATCTTCTTCCTTCCATCATCTCCAATAACCTTTCCCCACTTTCCAATTCCTCCAACCAGACCTTGGTTTCACCTCTTCTTTCAATTCCTTTCCTTCTATTCCTTCTGTCTTCCACCACCTTCATCTTTGCCTCCAAATCCTTCATCTTGTTCCTCAAATCTTCTAACTCCAAAGAGTCATCTGATCTGCCCCCTTCTTCAACAATGATCTCTCTTTCTTTTCCTTTAACAATCTCTTTGGTGGTTCCTCTATCTTCCTCCATATCACTTAATTCCATCTCCAAAATCCCTTTGGCGTCTTCATCATCATCCCCGCTTTGACAATCCGCTTTGACGCTTTGACGGTGGGCTTCAACGCTTCGACAAATTGTTTTGACGCTTCAATGTTCAATGCTTTGATGGTGAGCTTTGACGCTTTGACGCTTCGACAGTGAGCTTCGACGCTTTGACGTTTGACGCTTTGACGGTGAGCTTCAACGGTTCAACTATTTGCTTTGACGCTTTGACAACTTGCTTTGACGGTTTGACAAACCCCTTTGACACTTTGACAAATCCCTTTGACGCTTTGACCAACCCCTTTGACGCTTTGAAGACTTCCTTCAACGGGTTTGACGGATTCCAAAATACCTTTGTTTTGTACCCTTTTTGGGGGGACCTTGACCACCTCCTTGTCCAAATCTACGTGAGGGGTTCCCCATCATATAAATGCCTCACCGCACTCCTCCTGCGGACGCCTCGACGTACCATCTATGGCCAAATTACCGGTTCGATGCAGTGCCTCCCTCTTTTCTTGCGTTTTCTTCAATCTCTCCTGCATCAAACGGACTATTGCAAACCTTTATCAGCAATCCAGCACCTCCAATACTAAATCCAGAAGCACTTACCCAAAGATTCATCAAGTCTGGATGAGTAACCCAAGGTCATGGCATCATCATCTGGAGCCTCTTTTACTTCAAAAGGTTGACTCTTCTCCAGGACCCATAAGGTTGGCCCCAAGGCCTTTCTGCCTTGCTTATCCATATCACACATTCTTCCATACTGCCTACAACTTTCAAATTTGGCAGAATTGTGCTTGATACTGGTGGTGCAGATTCTTCCAAGCTTGACGCACCTATCACAACTTGGGTAGTATTGCTGGACTGGATGATAATTGTTGGTCTTCTCCATTGGATAGGTTGGTGTGGGTGATGTGGTGTAAGGAGATAAAGGTGGTAATGGGGTGGATGGTGGTGATGGTTGTGGGTAAGGGGAAGGAAAACTCAAGTTAGACATGGCTGAAGGACAACCTGGATGGCCTCTTCAACCTCTCCTTTTATGGTCATCAGGAGATGCCCTCTTCTTCACCAGGGGGTACTGTCATACTGACACCAAACTCAGTCTAACCTCAGTCTTACCCTCAGGCCTGATCTACTTTCTTAGGAACTTCAACCTCAGGGCTCAGGAGACTTACAGCAATATGTCTCCAGTAACTATATACCTCAGGATCTTCATGCAGTACATATCTACATATAGTCTAACCTCATACTATACACAGATAGACTCCATAGGCTTGCACATACTCAATCTCCCAGGCTCTACTCTACCTCTCTGTCTAACCCATACCTCTTTGGGTTACCTCTCTGTCTAACCCATACCTCTTTGGGTTATCTCTCTGTCTAACCCATACCTCCTCTGTGTGGTTTATCCTTTGGGAATCTTTATGTACATCCTCCTGCAGATTGTATTACATACTCTCTCTACTTAGTACATAGTGTCATGACTCTCATGTACACTGTACATCCTTCAACTTTACTCTCCCAACTTAGACAGCTCAGACCTGGAACCTTGTCCCAATGTAGAAGCAGCCTAACCTAATGTAGTAGCATCCCTGATCAGCCCCCTCTGTTACTTAGACTGTTCCCATGACATCATGTGTGTAGTCTGAGCCCCAATCACTTGTACCTCTGTTGTAGTTCCAACCTCTTGTCTATTTAATAATCCTCCTCTTTCCTCTTCCTGATGCTTCCCCCAAGAAATCAGTTTACTACTTCTTACTAGGAGATCTTTCCCAGCAAGTGTCATTCAGCACCATTCAACCCAATCCTCCTCTGCTCCTGTTAGCCTCCTTCAGTAACCTTGCCCCCAAGCCTACTGTGGGTAGAGATCCCTCTGTGCCAAGCCCTGCTTGCATGTCAGCAGCCCTTGTGACAGCACCACTAAAATTGCTAAGATTGAAATTCTGGAAAGATTATATTTCAGGATGAGACTTGAGACAAAAATCAAGATGAGAATGCAAAATTCACCTGGAAAGACCAGAAATACAAGATAGTGACTAGACTGACAATGTTGAAACTATGATGTTTGACAAACCACTCCTGAGGAAAATGAGACAAATTCAGATTAACAACATTGGCAGGAGACCTTGAGATGGACAGAAAGAACTGAAAAACTTACCTGATCTGCAACCCATGACTGCCAGATCACCCAGTTGTTCAGGTGATGATTCTGGTAGCCAAGGATCTGGATCAGGTTCACAAGATAGCTTGGAAAGAGGCCTCCAAGTCTGGAGGCTCTGCACTCACAGTTTGGGAAGCACACTCCAACAGTTGGAAGGATTGACACAGAGGTACACACACAAAGGCGACAGGAATGAGACATGAGAAACAGAATAAATGAAATAATATGAAATAAAATCAAATGAACACAGGAGACACATTCAGATGGATGAAAGACTGAAAAATTTTCAGCAGATTACCTCAACAATCTCAACACCATCCTGAGCTGAACAGGCACTCAAACTATGTTTAGAGTTGTCAGCAAGCTAGCAAGTTTGATGGGCAAGCCTGGTTTGGTCAAAAATTCAGCAGCATTCTCACCTGTAGGAATTTCAATGAGATTGATTTCTTGTTTCTCCACTTCTTCCTTGATGAAATGGTGCCAAAGGTCAATATTCTTGGTGTGGAATGAGGCCTGGTTTTACAGTCTGCTTTCCAGCTTGATGCATCTGCCATTGTCTTTGTAGATGGAGGTTTGTTCTTGGAATTGCACTCAAAATACTTCTCAAATGGTCCCCTTGAGCCATAGCACTTCTTTTTTAGCATTGCAGGCAGATTTGTATTCTGCCTTGGTGGTTGGTGGTTGATAAGGTGACAGAAAGTTGCTTTCTGGATTTCCAGCTGATGACATGGTTGTGCCAGAGTAGAACAATGCAACGTATGGAACAACAAGTTGAAGGGAACGTGGCCCAGTTGGCATCCACAAACACTTTGAGCAATTGGTTGGGAAGGTTGAGCTTGGTGTATGGCAACCCCAGGTTTGTGGTGTGTTGGTGGTACTTGAGCACTCCAAGTACAGCACTGTAATTCTGATGATTTGGCTTCTGAAGAAGCAGGGACAGATATTTTGAAGCAAAAGTGATGTTGGGACATGTGTTACAGCCAAGATAGTTGAACCCCCCTACCAGTTTTTGGTAGTCCAGTTTTGACTCCATGAAATTGTCATGTTTGGAAGGTGTAGATGGAAGAAGCTTGTAATACGGGTGTATTGGGGTTGAATAACTCTTCAGTTTGCCCAGATTGTACTGCTTGACAAGGGATTGGATGTAGGTGCACTAGGAGAGCTTGATCCTTTCACTAGTCTGTTTGACATTCATTCCCAGGAGTAGTTTGGCCGGTCCAAGATCTTTGACTTTGAACTTGGACTTGATCTTGTTTATGAAAAGGGAGGGAACTGTGCTGAATATGGAAATATTTTCAACATGAATGTACAGCTAGGTGTTCAAGTCCCAGAATACACACTTGTTTTTTTCACTTCTGTTGAATCCAACAGAAAGAAGCCAATCTGAAAGATTTTGATACACAGATCTTGGATACTTCTTCAGGCCTCCATCAGAAGTCTGAAGGGCTTGCCCTTCCCAAGACTAAGATTTGGAAATGGAGTTACATAGAAGGCCTCATCAATTTGGGCATTCAAGAAAGCCAATTTGAAATCAATCTGGTGAAAGTGAAGGTTGTGTTTTGCTGCAAATGAGATGAGAAGCCTGAGAGAGGCTTTTTCATTGTAAGAATCCAAACTGTTCTAAGCCGCAGGCAGTTCTGTGGAGGGGAAAGGTGCTGTTTAGGATTCCCTCCTAAGATTTACAATAATATTTAAATGTAACTTGAATCAACATCCAGGAACTTGTAAATAAGGAATCAATGTAAGGGATGAGTTTGGAAATAGTTGGTAGAAATGGAAACAACACTATCTGAGGCAAGATGGTGCAGGAAAACACTTGAAAAAAATAAGTTAAAGTTTGTTCAGAGTTCAATATAACAAGGCAGTTTTAAGTAACAACACCCACAAGCTAATAACTCTGGTTGTTAGCAGAAGATTATGAAAGATCAACTCAATCCCAACCAACCTCCAGGTTCTCAATGAACCTGCCCAACTCTCTGCAATCAAGCACTTGAAGGGTACCAGGTAACTGTGGGTTGCTGAAAAAAACAAAATAAATTTGTTTGTGAAGCTCTAGAAGCAAAGAAATGACAGATTCAAACAAGAATAACCCAACACTTCTTAAGGAACTCAAGAGTAGTGTGTGGAATTCAACTTTTGAAGAATAAAGGGAGGTCTAACACTCAAGGTTTCAAGCTTAAAGAAACCTCTCAGTCAAATGTGACTGGATCCAGAAAGATGATCAGGGAAAGGATCAGACAAGTATGGTCAGAAAAAGGGATCAAGAGTAGTATAACACACACAATAATTCAATCAAATGAATTCTTCTTCAACCAGAAAGGCTATTGGTTGGTTATAATGGATACGGTCACAGCAGGACAGGTCAAAGGTTTGAGTATGGAGGCTCAAAGGATCAAGGGGCAATCAAAATATATACCCAGCACAAAAGGTTGCAGATGAAGGGAAAGAAGCCCTCCGGAATAATTAGATTACTGATTGATATATGAGATGGATGATGCCAAAAAAAAAGGCTGGGGAGAGCCCCTCCTTTTATAGAAAAGAGGCCTGTAGACTATTTACAAGAGATACTTAAATATGAGTGCGGAATTTCTTTTCTTTTTTTTTTTTTTTAAATGAAGATTGGCAACAGGAACCGCCTGGCATGGGAAAAAAAAAGCAAAAAAAATGATGAGGAAGATGGAAACATGCCTGCATTGAGGACAACGGCGGCAGTGGATGATAGGTTGCAACAAGTTTGACCGACCGTGACTGCGGTTGGCCAAGGGAGCATAACTGGTCACGCACAGGATGGAGATGGTTGCGCGCAACCGTCAAAAGTGAGTGCAAAGTCACCAACAGCCGCAAGCAACGCTTGCAGTCATTAGTCAATGTTGGTGCAAAGGTTCCAGAAGCCCCAAACAACAATGTTGGTTTATGGGCATCAGAGAGAGATTGGGCGGAGCCAAATGGTCTGGATTGTTGGGGCCAATTGGTTGAAGCCAGGGTAGAGCAAGGAGGATGATGGCCATTGCAACAGGCAACGGCGTCATTGGTGTCAACATGGATGTTTGGTTGGTGCGCAGTCATTGGTTCATGGTGGCCGGGATAGGGAGTGGATGAGAGGATGGGGAAAAGAGTTGGATGGATTGACCAATCAAGAGTCAATGGCCAATGAGATTGAGAGATCCATGGAGAAGGGTGATTTGTAGGGTCCCATGGGGGATGAGGGACTGATTGGGTAGTAGACCAACAAACCAGTGATGATGAGTATGAGATGGATAAATAAATTGAGAGAGCAAGAGAGGGTGATTGAATGATGGTGATGAGTTGAGGAGGGGATGGCCGCCCGCCCACGCTTGGCCAAAAAATCAGGGGAAAGCGTGTGCAAGGGGGGGATTTTAACAGAGGAGGAAGGCATTGGATGACCAAGCAAGGCCTGCCTAGACCACTAGGACAGGGATGAGCTGGGATAATGGGAAATGAGTGGGTACCCATAGAGGCACCAGAAATATTTTTTTTAAAGATGTATTGATGGAGAAGGGGATGTAAAAAAAAAAATTCAAAAATTTCCATTTTCCATGAGGTGTCCCGGATTGGTCACCACATCTCTCTCCAAATTACAGACTTTCCCTAGTCTGCATCTTGAACTTGAAGATATAAAGAGAAGGAGAAATACAAAGAAATTGATCAGAAGGTTGGCCGTTTCTTGATCTTGAGAGGGACTGAAGAGTTGGAAAATATCTTGATCCATCAAAAAGAGCCCTAGAAGCAGCAGATATAAAACAAAGAAGGCATCCCAGGGGCTCACGTATGTGGCATACAGTAGAGTTTACAACCAAAAAACGCAGCAAATAACCCTGGTGGTGCACAATTGGGAGGACTTACTTCTGAGATAAGTTGCCTCCACAACAATGAAACTTCTTGACTTGATCAGCAGAGAACCTTCTGGCCAGTTGAGTACAATCCAGCTCCTCAATATAATAAGATCCACCTCTAACTTGGCAAACCACCCAATAAGGACCATTCCAATGATTTGAGAAAAGCTTGCCCCACTGGGTCTCCAAAGATCAATTATAAGCTAAAACTAGATCACCAGGGTTCAAGGAGTCCCTGATTTGATTGGAGTGCTTTTCCTCCCAATACTGGACTGACTTTGCTCTGGAATCCATCATCTTATGATAAGTTTCATCACAAACATCTTCACTTTGCTCCAGTTGATTGGATCTAGCAACTAATAGATCAGTAGTTTAGGACACCCTGTCCCAAGGGATACCCAAGAAAGATTCCATTTCCAAATCCAGAGGAAGAACTGCTCTGTGACCAAAGAGGATTTCATAAGGTGAGTATCCAGTAGTACTTTTGGTTGAGATTTGATCAGAGAAGAGAACAAGAGGAAGGAATTTGCAACAATTCTTGCCACTTTCACCAGCCAGCTTAACAAGTGCAGCCTTCAAAGGAGCATGGCCTTCAGGATAATAAGGAGTATTAACTCTATGTTGTCCAGGAAGAGATTGGATCATTTCAGCAAGTTTGCCACCAAATTTGGAGCCACCATCAGTAGAGTAAGATTGAGCCAGGCCATAATGAATTGTCCAGGTCTTATAGAGGAAAGCTGCCACTGATTCAGAAGATAAGATTCTTAAGAAATTTTGCTTCAACCCATCCAGAAAAATCATCTCTATCCACAATGAGGTACTTGGCACCACCTGCCTCAATATGAGCCACATCCATAGCAATCCTTCCAAAGACAGTGGACTCCCCAGTAGGATAAAAAATTTCTGCTGGACGCCTAAGATCACATTTTTGACAAACTTCACAACTCTTGCACCATTGAGAGATGGATTTCTTCAGAGATGGCAACCAGAATTGTTTGGATAATTGTTGATAAGTTTTGGTTTCCCCACAATCACCAAGACATTCATGGAGACTTTCAAGGATAGAATCTTGTTTAGAAGGGATAGTAACAACAATAAGAGCACAAGGATTTCCTCTTTTAATAAGCCTAGAGCTTTGTACAAAGAAACTAGAGGACTTTCTTTTAAGACATTGAAATTCTTTAGCAGAGAGATCAGGAGGTTTTTGAAGAGTTAAAAGGTAATGCTCTAGTTTAAGCCAGAAACCTTGTTGAAAGCCAGAATAATCTTGAGAAGAGAAAGAGAAGAAAGGCTGGATTAAAGGTTCTTCTTCATCAAAATCAGTTCCAACATCAGATTCATTGTCTCCAAGAGGTTGTTGAGTTAAACCATCAGGCATATTGAAAGATTTCCCAGGCCTGTGAACAATATCAAAAGAAAAAATCTGGATAAAGGCCACCCAACAAGTCATAGGAGAATTGGGAAGTCTGGGAGCATCAATCATTTCAACAATGGATCAAGCATCAACTTGTAGTTCAAAAAGTTGGCCCCAGAGAACGGTTTTTAGTTTATTCATCATTTGAGCCACACCACAAAGTTCCAATTTGGGCTGAGAGGACCTAGACTCTACATCTGAAAATAGCAAAGATTCATAAAGAGCAGGATGGTCCCAACCATTTTCATCTTCCTGAGTAAGAACAGCCCCAACAGATTGATAAATAGAATCAACAGCCAGCTTGATATTGCCAGCTCCAGGTCCATAAGCAATCTTTTTAAAGACTATGTCTTTTCCAACCATCATTTTGAGCCCCTGAAAAGCATGTTTACAATCTTGGGTCCAAATCCATTCATCATCTTTCCTGGTTAGACAACATAAGGGTGCACATATTTTGGATAAAGATGGGATAAAGATTCTAACATAAGTGACAACACCGAGGAAGCCCCTAACTTCAGTGGGATTGATTGGGGTAGGCCAATAGATGATATTGTTGAATTTGGCTGGTGCCATCCTTCTTCCTTCCTTGCAGACCAGATGACCAACAATTTCCAGAGCAGGGACACAAGCAGCCAGTTTGGACCCACAGACAGTCAGGCCAGATTCCTCAATTCAAAACATAATCCTTTCCAAATTAGTAGCATATTCCCAAATAAAACAACAAATTCCTGAATGCCAAGGTAAGAGCTCATTATCATAGTTGGAAACTGGACCTTTAATTCCACCATTGTCAATAAAGATACCAGCATGATCAGGGATTTCATCCTGGAGGATCCACATCATCTGAGCCTGATAGACTGCAACAAAATTGGTGGCACCTTGAGGCAATTGAGTAAGTTGAAATCAACCAAGAGGAGTATCAAAATTAGTGAGAGGGAAACAAAATAGGGTGTAAGGATTATTTGTCATAGCCACCCATAATGTCCCCTAAACCATAGCAAGCCCTTCCAGAGAAAGATTTGACAAATTCTTCAGTAGCAGGAGGAATACCAGAGTCTTTAATAGTAAGTTTATTAAGAGGTTGGAGATTGTGAACTATTCTAAGTTTACCATTACTCTTGAGGACACAGAAGACAGGGCTGGAATAACTAGAGGTTGACTTCTTTTATAGGCCAGTAAAAACTTGTTCTTGGACCTACTTGATAAATTTTTCAACTTTAGAAGCAGGGATAGGGATCTTCTTCTTTTTCCAAGGATCATTTTCAACTACAGGGATGATATAAGGGAGGCCATAGGATTCTTTCAAGAGAACTCTCTCTTCTTCACAGAAAGCAATAGATTTTTCCCTTAGAGATAAGACATTTTTGATCAAATTTAACTTATCAGGAAGAAGCCATCCATCTGGTCCAAAGTTGACCACCTTCAGAAATTCTTCAGTGACCCAACCATTGGGCACAAAGGGACCAGTAAGAGATTGAGGAAGACCACAGTAAGGATCACAAGATAAGGGAGGATGCATAAGAGGAGGATTGAGGTTGAGAGGCATAGGCTGGTTGACTGGTTTGAAATTCTTGGAAACTGGCTTATACTTGGTGGCAAACAAGAGAAGTTCTTGCTTCCTCCAAGAGTTGACCAGTGACACTTGATCACAAAAACTGAGTCCAAGTTCCAACATTTTACACATCCAATGTTCTGCAATATCCTCAAAGGGTTCCTTTTCCATAAAAGGAGAACCAGTAGATAATACATTGCTCAAATGTGAGGCAAAAGGTAGGGTTTTGAAGATGATGGTAGAAGGTTTCCCTGGCAGTGCACAATTGGGAGGACTTACTTGTAACCCAAATTTCCTCCACTGAAGCCCATATTCCTCCATACCAAAACCACCAAGAATAGAATCAGGATCAGGATCTAGTTTAGACTCATTACAAAGATTTGAAACGGAAATGAGAGAAGATTGATCAGACCTAAGAGTACAAGGAAAAGAAGACACAAAAGATCCAGAGAAAGGCCAAAAAGAAATATTTTTGGTTTTTTCTATTTTGACATGTTTTTGGTTTTTGATATTTTCCAGTTTACATGAAAATGATGAAAAGAATGAAAAATAAGCCTGAGGGATGAGAGTTGACCCTTGATTTGAAGTCTGAGGCTGAAAAGAACTACAACTATTAGTAGGATCAACTATTCACATAAAAAATGAGAGGAATTGGAATTTTCTTTCTGCTTCCCCTTAGAAGATGATTTAGAAGTATGACCAGGAAAATCTCTTTCCCAACGGCAAGAATCCAAAGAACAGAGAGGAAATTCAATCTTTCTACCATCAGCATCAGGTAGAAGAATTCTCTCCCCAACTTGATCAGAAAATATCAGAGTAGCACCAAAATCCATCAAGAAAGGTTGTCCCAAGATCATAGGCCCTTCCAAACGAGTGATCCAAAAATGACAAGTTCCAACAATATTTCAAGCAATCCTCTGACTGGTACATCTTCAGCAATACCAACCAATTCAAAAGATTGATTACCTATCCCATAGACTGCAGAATTGAAGCTGACCCTAGGACTGAGTTTGAGTTTACAGGCCATAGCATCCAAAATTAAGTTGAGCTGAGATCCAGAGTCCACAAGAGGAGAAACAGTTTTAGCTGAGTCACCAAGATAACAGGGGAGGAAAACAAGAGGAAAGGAGTAAAGATTGGAATCTGAAGAAGGACTAGTTCCGCCAGAGTCCTCCATCAAAGTGCCAGAGGAGACCTTTAATTTGTCAGGACCAATCTCCACACGTTGACAAGAGACCCATTTCTTCATTCCTTCAGCAACAGATGGAGAGATCAACAGGAGTTCAGCCACAGATAGATCAGAAATTTTGAGGCCAGAAATTTTCTTTAATACTCCTTCCACAGCATTGGGGTGGTCCTTTGAGATTCCCCTTTCAAGTCAAACTTTTGGCTGGGTGGAGGGAGGAAGTTCAGGTGAAGCAGGAACTAAGATGGGATCAGAAGGTTGAAGTGACTTGGATGAAGGAGGAGGATCTGAGTGATCTGGAAACCTTTCCATGAGTGGCTCCTTTTCCACCTCCATGTATTCCACATCAGAGGAAGGAGGCTCAGGTGAGGATCAATGTTTGAGTGGTTTTTGAAGAATTGAAGTTGGCAAGGAAGGGGCCTTCAGAGGTTTAGGTTCCTCATGCCATTTCCTAGCTGGATAAGATTGATAAGTAGTACCAGAAAGACTGGAGGAAGAGATAGCTGGAGGGTACCAAGGTTGAAGAGTACCACAGGAAGATTGGAAATTGAAGGAAGAAAGTGATGCTTTCATTGGAGGTGGAGGCTGATAAGAGGCCACAACATGACGGATAGGGCAAGATGGATTGAAAGGGATCAGGGCACCATTAGGCAGAAAGAAATTGTTCCCCTTCTACTCCACCAACTTTTCCTTTATATCCTTCTGGAGTTCCAACCATTTTCCAGCTCCATGGCCTTCCCTATGACAGTAGTAACAGACCAGGGTAGATTTAGGGACAGAAGTAGAGGGTTTAGGAGTAGCAAGAGAAGAAATCTTTTGGTCTATTTTGTTCTCAAAAGCTTGAATTATCTTGGTGATTTATTCTAGAGTAGTAGGTTCTTGAGTAAAATTAGGATCTGCTTTAGGTCTTTTATCTGCCATCATCTTAATCATAATATTTTTGGATTCTTTAAAAGAAGGAGCATGGACTGGTTCAGTGGTTCTAGGTTTTTCAAAAGT
Source organism: Puccinia polysora (assembly GCA_025617555.3). Taxonomy (NCBI): domain Eukaryota; kingdom Fungi; phylum Basidiomycota; class Pucciniomycetes; order Pucciniales; family Pucciniaceae; genus Puccinia; species Puccinia polysora. The sequence continues at coordinate 14,991,905 of CM062643.1, forward strand.
TAAAGCAGCTTGACCTTTCATGACTTCATCCACAGTACTTCTAAGGATAAGGAAAACAGGGAGCTTGAATTGATTATTGCTGGTGGTGATCATAGATCCAGATTTGACAAATTTGTCTTTAATCCTTTCCTGCACAGCCAGCAAAAAAGATTGGAAGAATTGTGCTCAAACTTTGTCCACTGAATTGATGTGATTGTTTTGGATAGGATCCCAAGACTTCCTCAAAGCCTGGTAGTCAGAGGCTGAAGAGACACCCCCATTTGAGATCCATTGAGAGACAAGAGCATCCAAGTCCTGCAAAGTAAACCAAGCTACATCTATTTTACCCCATTATGCCAACATTGCTTCCCTCAGAAGCGTCCAGTCATGATGGGATTTGAATTCTTTGAACAACTCAATTACTTCCATAACTTCATCAGAGGATATAAAGAATTGTAACTGATTGGCCATATTGTATTTGCTTGCTCCATCCACTTCAGCAGCCATTTTGTAAGAGTCCAAGAACTGTTTGACATTTACCCCATTGAAACCTAAGTTCTTGTTCTGATGTTTGATCTTGACCATCTTTGCTAGAGGACCCAAAGAGCAGATTTCCAAAGTGGCTCATGAGTGTGGCAGGAGTAGGGTTTCACAAAAAACAACAAGTACCTTGCCCAGACGGTGCACAAATTGGGAGGACTTACTTCTAGGATAAGTTGCATCCACAGATCATATCTGAGAAGAGAGAGAAAAGAGAAGAAAAAGGGAAATAGATTGGATTTCAACGTTTGATTCCAAACATTTTTGGGACTGTAAATCCCAAGGTTGCTGGTTTGATCCTGGCCTGGGGGACCAAATGTAAGACTCCAAACCTCTGCTAAGCCGCAGGCAGTTCTGTGGAGGGGAAAGGTGCTGTTTAGGCTTCCCTCCTAAGATTTACAATAATATTTAAATGTAACTTGAATCAACATCCAGGAACTTGTAAATAAGGAATCAATGTAAGGGATGAGTTTGGAAATAGTTGGTAGAAATGGAAAAAACACTATCTGAGGCAAGATGGTGCAGGGAAAGACTTGAACCAAATCAGTCAAAGTTTTGTTCAGAGTTCAATGGAACAAGGCAGTTGTAAGTAACAACGCCCACAAGCTAATGACTCTGGTCATTGGCAGAAGATTAGGAAAGATCAACTCAATACCAACCAACCTCCAGGTTCTCAATGAACCTGCCCAACTCTCCGCAATCAAGCGCTTGAAGGGTAACAGATAACTGTGGGTGGCTGAAAAAAACAAAACAAATTTGTTTGTGAAGCTCTAGAAGCAAAGAAATGACAGATTCAAACAAGAATAACCCAACACTTCTCAAGGAACTCAAGAGTAGTGTGGCGGAATTCAACTTTTAAAGAATAAAGGGAGGTCTAACACTCCAGGTTTCAAGCTTAAATATACCTCTCAGTCAAACGTGACTGGATCCGGAAAGATGATCATGGAAATGATCAGACCAGTATGGTCAGAAAAAGGGATCAAGAGTGGTATAACACCCTCAAGAATTCCAGAAGACTGAATTCTCTTCTACCAGCAAGGCTATGGTTGGTGATAAGGATCAGGTTCACAGATAGAAGGATCAAAGATTGAGTATGGAGGCTCAACGGATCAAGGGGCAATCAAAATATATACCCAGCACAAAAGGTTGCAGATGAAGGGAAAGAAGCCCTCCGGAATAATTAGATTACTGATTGATATATGAGATGGATGATGCCAAAAAAAAAGGCTGGGGAGAGCCCCTCCTTTTATAGGCAAGAGGCTTGTAGACTATTTACAAGAGATACTTACAAATGAGTGCGGAATTTCTTTTTCTTTTTTTTTTTAAAAAATGAAGATTGGCAACAGGAACCGCCTGACATGGGAAAAAAAAGCAAAAAAAATGATGAGGAAGATGGAAAAATGCCAGCATTGAGGACAATGGCGGCAGTAGATGATAGGTTGCAACAAGTTTGACCGGCCGCAACTGCGGTTGGCCAAGGGAGGATAAATGGTCATGCACAGGATGGAGATGGTTGCACGCAACCGTCAAAAGTGAGTGCAAAGTCACCAACGGCCGCAAGAAACGCTTGCAGTCATTAGTCAATGTTGGTGCAAAGGTTCCAAAAGCCCCAAGCAAAAATGTTGGTTTACGGGAATCAGAGAGGGATTGGGCGGAGCCAAATGGTCCGGATTGTTGGGGCCAATTGGTTGAAGCCAGGGTAGAGCAAGGAGGATGACGGCCATCGCAACAGGAAACGGCGTCATTGGTGTCAACATGGATGTTTGTTTGGTGCGCAGTCATTGGTTCATGGTGGCCGGGATAGGGAGTGGATGAGAGGATGGGGAAAAGAGTTGGATGGATTGACCAATCAAGAGTCAATGGCCAATGAGATTGAGAGATCCATGGAGAAGGGTGATTTGTAGGGTCCCATGGGGGATGAGGGACTGATTGGGTAGTAGACCAACAAACCAGTGATGATGAGTATGAGATGGATCCATCAATTGAGAGAGCAAAAGAGGGTGATTGGATGATGGTGATGAGTTGAGGAGGGGATGGCTGCCCCCCCGCACTTGGCCAAAAAATCAGGGTAAAGCGCGTGCAAGGGGGGGATTTTAACAGAGGAGGAAGGCATTAGATGACCAAGGAAGGCCTGCCTAGACTGCTAGGACAGGGAAGAGCTGGGATAATGGGAAATGAAGCTGGGATAATGGGAAATGAGTGGGTACCCATAGAAACACAAGAAATAATTTTTTTTTAAAGATGTATTGATGGATAAGGGGATGTAAAAAAAATAATCAAAAATTTCCATTTTCCATCAGGCGTCCTGGATTGGTCACCACACCGCAACATCCCAGCCTTTCTTGGGGGTGGGGCAATTGCGCAACAGCAAGCAACAGCTGTCCAAGAGGTGACAGCCAGACTGGCGCCAACAACAGCAAGCCATGAGGCTTGAAACAGCGTGAGAGGATTGTTGGTGCAGAGGAGGATCAATTGGGACAGGATGATTGGTGGAAAGAGTTGATCATGGTTGTTTGCAAGCTGGCAGGAAATGGAACCAACGGCCGCAGGCAAAAGCTTGCTGCTCAGTCAGGTGATTGATCCAAGGTTGACAAGGTGACAGGGATGGGGGGAGTTTGGGGGGATTTTTGGTTGATTTAGGGGGTATTTGTTGACCAGCCAGAAAAAAAAGGGGTGGGGGATTGAGATGATTTATGGCTGTCAGTGAGCTGACAAAGGCTTGCTTGCGCCAAGCTTTTGTTGGAAAGGGATGGATTGAGGGTTGATGGCTTTTTGCAACGCCAAATTCCACCTGGAAGAAGAGGAGAGGATTGTTGTTTGAATGACCAATGGCCATTGCTTTTTACCCCCATCATTTGGCGGGGATGATTGCAGATCAAAATTTGATGAGAGAGTTGAGGAAAATGTGGATGATGAGGAGGACAATGGATTGCGCGCGCTTGGCAAAAAATCCAGGACGCAAGCAAAACAAGGGGGAGTTGAACATAAGATCTGGGGATTTGAATGCCCTGAAGGGCCCTTCCTAGAACTCTAGGAAATAAGGAATTTGGAATAAGGAAAAACAGAAGGTTTTCCGTAATGAGGGCGGAATATATATATATATATATATATTTTGGATGATATTCAGATGAAAGTATATAAAAAAATCTAATTTTTTTCCCCTTTTTCTGCAATTTCCCAATTTTATCACCACATCACCTGTGGGGGAAAAGGAGTTGTGGTAGTTGATACCTAGCTTCTGATTGAATCCCTGTGCACACAATCTGGCCTTGAACTCAATTATTTGGCTCTGATCATCTCTCCTTTTCTTGAATACCTAGATGAACTTGAATGGATCAACAACTTCAGAGGAGTTGGCTTCCTCCCAGACACCAAACTTTAGCATGTTGAGAAGCTCCTGGTTCATTGATTTGATAAATTCCAGCCAGTTCTTCAAATTCAGCGCCTGTTCCAATGTGGTGGGATCCTCTTCTTCAAGGTATGTGAGCAGAGAGAAGCCTGGACAACTGATGTTTGATCCAGGATGTCAAGTTTGGTTGATAATATTGAGCAGAAACAGGTTGGCAGACACAGGGGAGATGATGGAGTTGGACTGTTAAAGAGGTTGGACTCCTGGATTCCCATCTGGTGAATTGCCCTCAGGGTTTTTGGTTGGTAAGTTTGGGTTTGATGGTGTGGTTGCAGAAGCTTTGTGAATGACCAGTTTTTCACTGAGAAGTGGTAAATTTTAATCAGATTGGAATTGGTGCTTGTAAAACTCTTTTTTGTGGAAACTGAGATTTGAGTTAATTACTGCCTTCCTGATAATAGTGTCCCATACTTTGCAGCTAGAAAATTTGTGTACATAATCAAGTAGAAAATAATTTTGGCCAGGGGGATCCAGTTGGATTTTCTGTTAGCTTTTGGGACAAGATAGGTAACCTTGCATCCAGAAATTTGAAGGAAGTCATAGTTGAATGAGGGATTGATCCAAATTTCCTAAGGAGTCCTCTTGTTTTTGGAGGGAAAAGGTAATAAATTATTGGTGATGTTAAATTCACGGCTCCAACCATGTGGTAGTTGTGTAGAGCCGTTTCAAACACGTGCAACCCCCGGGGGGTTTTGTAGATGCCGTGTAACCCCCAAACACCGCTCATTTGAGCCGTGTACCCCTGTACACAGCTCAAATGAGCTGTGTTTTGGGGTGCACAACCCCCTGGAAGTTGTGCCAGATTTTGGGGCACCCTCTGGACCACACTTGGGTTCTGTCAACCCCAATTTGTTATTAACACATACTTTGTGGGACTGTTGTTCCACACCTAGAAATCCCAAAGAGACATTAAAGTTAAAACAAAATGAAATTAAATTGAAAACTGAAATCATAAATCATATAAAATTCTGCAAACAATTCTTTCTCAACTCAAAAGTGAGCAAAATTTTTTTGATCAATTGAAAGTTGGATTGAATACTGAAGTATACCATTGCATTTTTTTGCATGGGAACAGTGGCAAGCCCTCCTTCTTCTGACATGGCTGCGTGGAAGGTCTACATTGATAGTGCCATCAACAAAGCTTTGTAAAAAGAAAAAAAGGACTTGGGTAATGAAACATTGGAAGCCTCAATTGCATTCTCATCAAGGGTGAAAATTGAGGAACAAAATGGTTCACAAATGGACATGACCTCTGGTGGTGAGTAACATTTTATGTGGCTGGTCTTTGCCATATTTAATTTGATTGAAACTGATGGAGTGCATGCCATCAATATAACTATGTAACTATGGCAGATCCACTTGAACCACCTCCCTTGAGAGCTTTTCCTACTAGGGAAGAGGCACAAAACTATTGTCAAACATGGGCAATGAAGCATGGTTACGCTTTAACATTTTTCAACTCAAAGCGTGACCAATATGTGGATTTAGCCTGTGATAGACATGGTTCCTATTCAGGGAATCTTCTTACCAAATGGTCTAGACAAACTCACACTTTGAAGGTTGGGTGCAAGTTTTTGATCCATGCAATTTGCACAAAGGCAGACCCCTTGTGGCGCCTCTCCTACAAAGAAACCCAAAATAACCATCAACCATCTGAACATCTCTCTGTGAATCCTCAACTGAGGAGAATCTTGGGGGTGGCCTTAGACAATCTAGTAGAATGCATGAATGATGGGCTCAATATGTTACAAATGAAGATAAAATGGAGCAAGATTGATGGGGGGATTATGTTGATGACCAAACAATCTATCACACTAAGCAGAAGGTCACGCTAGCAGAACTGAAGGGAAAAAGTGTTATGGAGGTACTCTATGAACAGCTTGAAGAAAAAAGTTGGATTCACTGGTCAAAGTTCAGTGGAGAGGGTCACTTGGAGGCCCTGTACTTAGAAAATCCAGAGGCAGTAAAGCTTTCAAAACAATTCCATCATATTTCTATGTTGGATTGTACTTATAAGACAAATAAGTACAAAACCCCACTATTGCATGTTGTAGGAATAACAGTCAATTGCAAAAATTTCACAAAAGCTCTTGTTTTTATAACAAAAGAAACCTTTGAGTTCTACAGTTGGTCTGTAAATGAATTAAAGGAGTTGGCTTATGATCCTGAGCGACTTCCAAAAGTCTTTGTGAAGGACCATGAAAAAGGTCTGATTTGTGCTATTGAATATAGTTTCCCTGAGTCATCAAGACAATGTTGCATCGGCACTTGTCTAAAAACATACAGGTAAACTGTAAAGTGCCCTTTGTTAATGATTTTGAAGGATGGAAAAGCTTTATGACTCTTTGGGAAAAGTATGGGGCCTCAAAGACCAAGGAGGTGAGGATGTCAATGACCCAGAACTCAGAGTAGGTCCAAATCACTGCTTCTTATTCTTCCTATTTTTGGGTTCTTACCTTTTGACTTGTATAGTGTTTCTTGAAAGACTATGAGGATGTACTCCAGTATATGGAAAATAAAATTTTCCCTATCAAAGAGACGTTTGTAACAGAATGGACTTGTATGAACCCAGATTTTGGAAACAAAACAAAATCTTGGGTTGAAGGGGCCCATGCAAATCTCAAACAATTCCTTGCAAACTCTTTGGGAAACCTGTTGGATGTTTGGAAAAGACTTGACAGAAAAATTTCAAATAAAATTAAATCAGTTCATGCATCACTTTATAAATCTCAAATTAAGTTAGGGACAGTTATTCCACCTGAACTGTTACCATTGGGTTACAAATTTTCTTTAAAGGCAATTCATCTTGTTAGGGAACAATTTGAGAAGTTCAAAAGTGATCATGATGGCAAAGTTTGCACCAAGTCATATTCAAAGACTATGGGTTTGCCCTGTTACCACCAAATAGGTGACTGTCTAGAATTCAGAGGATCTGCAGTACCCAAAGATGTTCATCCTCAGTGGAGGTTGGAATATGACCCTTGCAGTTCTAGTTCTGTAAGTTTGCTAAAGTTGGATTTTTCAAATCAATATGTGATTAATGCTTTTTGAGGAATGAATCCTAATTCACTAATGGTTGATCCTTTTGAATTTTTCAAGTGCAATGTCTATGAAATGCTAAGCATTCCTCAGTTATGTGAAAAATTGAATGCAATGATCTTTGAATCTCCAGATCATGAGCACAGCGGATTCTTGAATTATATCATTCAGAAGATTAAAAAATATAAATCAAAGCCAAGACTTGAACCTAAAGTCTTATGATGAAGTAGGGGCAGGCCAAAATTGAAAGATATGTGGAAAGAACCATCTCTGTTTGAGCTTGTTGAAAAACAACTCAAGGGGGAAAAAAGAACTAGAGGGGCTTTAAAAAAGAAAAGACAAAAGATTGTAAGTCTTTTCTTTTGGGATATTTTCATTTTTTTGGTTTAATGAACTTAGTTACTAACTAATGATGAATTGTTAGTCAAAGTTTGCAGAATCTTAATCTGAATTTCATAGTTCAGAGGAAAAGACTGAAAGTGAATTGGGATCACTTAATTTGGAATCAGAATCCTCTTCAGAGGAAGAGAAAATGCAGCAAAGCTCAACCAGAAGCTCATCTTTGGTGAGTTTTCATTTCATTGATCCAATTAAAGAAATGAATCCTAAGTTAGTCTTAATGATAGGAAACAAGAATGAAATAACTCAATCAAATACCCCAGAAATTTCATAATTTCTTGGGTGAGGTTTGGGATCCAACTGGAGATGGGAATTGCAGATTTACAGTCATTGCTAAATCTCTTGGTTATGAAGAACATGGTTGGTTTAAAGTTAGGAAGGAAATTATTTAAAAATTAGAGAAACATCAAGCATGCTACATTAAGATGCTTGGTGGTGCAAAGGAGGTTTAAAAGATTCAAAAAAGACTTGATGTTGAAGAAATCAATGAAAAGATTTCCCCTCAAAATGGCTGGCTAAATTAGACATGGGTCAAATTATAGCAGGCACATATTCCAAACCTATATGTTTCATTTCATTGGAGTCATGTGATACTTATACTCCAATGAAAAATGGTTTTACTGATCAATCAGATCCAATGTTCATTTCCTTTGTAAACAATAACCACTGAGTTCTATTAGTACTTGAGGGAGAAATGATTCCAATCCCACCCATTGTAGCAAAACCACTTTCCTTGATTTCTAAAAAAGCCTCTGGTTGGGTTGATCATCTCAAAGATCAACTGCAAATTTATTCTAGATTTTAATAGACTTTGACTTCATTTCATCATTGGGTTTCATATAAATTGTGATTCTAATGCAGCTAACAAGTTCTATTAATATAAAGGGTTAGCACATTTTGAACATCATTATGTTGAGTTTTTTTAGTTAACATCATTATATTGAGTGTTTTGAATGAGAGTTTAATGGTAAGTCAGTTCAACTTGTGTTGGGCTGATTAAATCACAAGCTTAACTTATGTTAAGCTTGGGATGGGATCAACTTAACACAAGTTGAACTTGTTTTTTTTGGTGTTTTTACTTTAGGGCTGGTCAAAAGACTTGTATTTTTTGGGAACTTTTATTTTAGGGCTGGTCAAAAGACTTCTTTAATTTTGGGGCCCTTTTACTTTAGGGCTAGTCAAGTTGAAATGACTTTAGGGCTTGTCAAGGTAGTTGTATTTTCTTTTGTGTTTTTACTTTAGGGCTTGTCAAGTTACTTGTCTTTTTCTTGGTGTTTTTACTTTAGGGCTAGTCCAGTTTCTTGTGTTTTTTTGGGTCTTTTTACTTTAGGGCTAGTCCATTGTATAGTACCAGTGTTTTTTATTTTGATTTATTTATTTGTTTTTTTTTAACCAAAAAAATGAACATTCTTTGATTTTTTGTTTGATTTCTGTTTTTTTGGAAGGTTTATTTAGTTTGACGGTTGTGTTAGTACCCTTTCATTCCTTTTCCTTTTTTTATTTTTTCTTTTTTTTCTCACCGCGGTCTGGTGCCATGTGGGATGCCACACGACTACACTTGAGCTGTGTACAACTCCCCACGGCTCAAATGTAGTTGTGTGGAGTACCACACAGTGGCGGACCGGGCTTGGTGGGCTGCACAACTCTGTGAGCCATGGAAGGTTGTACACAGCTCAAATTGGACCGTGTGGCGTGCCACACGGCCCCTTTTAAACCGTGTGCAGGGCTCAATGAGCCGTGGATTTAAAATTACCCTAAATTGCACAGGTTTGCTGCGGTGTTGATGGCCTCTACCCATAGGTATTTTGGAAATTGCCTTTTTTAAGAAGTAAGCGCCAAGTATTTTCCAGAAGAGTTTGATTCATCCATTCAGCTATGCTGTTGTGTTGAGGAGTTTGCAGTGGTGAAAATTTATGAGAGATACCATGTTGACTTAGATGTTTAGCTTTTTTTCCCGATGAACTCACCTCCATTGTCAGAGAAAAGCATCTTTACCTTGTGGCCGGTGATCCGTTCTGCCTTGGCAATACAGTCTATGATTTCCTTGGATGCATTGATTTTGTTGTTGAGCAGGGAGACCGTGACGTAGTTGGAGAATCAATCAAGTATTGTAAGGAAATGGTTGAATCCACTTGGTGTAACAGGGGAAATAGGTCCCACAATGTTGAGATGGATTCATTTGAGTGGGTGTGACCCCTCCTTGAAGTGGTGGGAGAATGGGGTGGGGGTGCACTTGGCTTTTTGACAGATGTTGCATTTGCTGAGATTTTTGCTGGATTTTGGAAAGAGAACTCCAAGGACCTTTCCAGTTGGATGACCAATTCAAGAGTGCCAGAGATTGTTTTTGATTGGCTTGGTGAGATGGAAATTTGGCTGGATGGTGGTTTTAAATTGTGACCCGCAAAGTTTTACCAGGTGGTTTTGGGAAGATCCGATGAGCTCAAAACTATCCAGTTTGACTTTGATACTGGAGAGTCCAAACCAAGTGACTGAGGCTTTCTTTGCAAAAAGCCGATTCAGTGAGATGAGGGATCAATTTAACTGAGGTACCAGAAGGACATTTGTGAGCTTCAGAGACTGCTCCATATGGTTGATGAGTACAGTGTCTCCAACTGCCATGGCTTGAATTGGCCTTTCAGAGTTTCCCATGCCAATGCAAATGTTGGTGGGTCATACATTGAAGAGAAAATTGTTGGAGTTTACCATGTGGTGAGTGGTGCCACTTTCCAAAACAGGGAGTGGAGCTTGATCTGGGCCTGTTGAATTGGTGAGGTAAAGTTGGACATTGAGATGTGCTTCAGCGGTCTCAGTTTCAGTGGCTTTGAATGGTTCCGCTGGAATCCCTTCATGATGATTGGATTTTGGTTGGTTTTGATTTAATCTGAGGTGAGGATGAAGTGCCCAGAAATTGTGCTTGGGATGGTTGGCTAGGGGGTTTTGATGGCCTTTAGTACATGGATGCTTGGGCCTGGTTTTCCAGGATTTTTGCTTTGTATTCAGGAGTGCAGTGGAAGTGGTCTTGTCTGGTTTTAGTGAATTTGTGGGTCCCAATTTGGCAGATTCAAGGTGAATGACTTCTTGGAGCTTGTTGAGGAAATTGATAGGCCTCTCCAGGAGTTTTTCATTAAACAAGATAGTGTCTAAAATATGATGGAGTTTCATTGGAAGTTTGGCAAGGATTATATAGCTTAGTATGTCTTGAGGAAACTTGAGTTTCACCACCAAAAGTTTTTTCATAAGTTTCTACATTTGCTCATGTACTGGGTCAAACTTCCTTGATATTGGTATCAAATGAAGCTGATCCACAGCCAACCACAATTGCTTGAGGATTGAGAGGCATAACAATTGTGTATAGCCTTCCAAGTTGCATGGGGGTTTTCATCATTCTAGGTGGTAACAATTGCATTGAATGCGGTGTCACCCAAGTGCTGGATTAGGATGTTGGCCACTTCATATTGTTTCTTTCAAAGGGCTGGGTTTCATTGAGAACCATGTCTAGGAGCCCTTTTTGTCAGAGGTAACTTTGGATTTGTAGAAACCAGGAAGAAAACTCTCTTCTGAAAGTAGGGAAATTTTTTGCTTAGATTCTCCTTTTGGCCTTGTCCTTTTTGGAAATTTTTCCCAGTTGAGTTCAGTTGAGTCCTTGGGACTTTAAATCTTTTAGGATTGAAATGCTGAAAATATTATATTTCAGGATTAGACTTGAGACAACAGGAAAGATGAGACAAAAAACAATATGAGAATGTGAAATTCAACTGAAAAGACCAGAAACACAAGGCAGTCACTAGACTGACAATGTTGAAACTATGACTTTTGAAAAACCACTCCTGAGGAAAATGAGACAATTTGAGAAAAGAACACTGAAAGGAGACCTTGAGATGGACAGAAAGAACAGAAAAACTTACCTGATCTGAAACCCATGACTACCAGATCACCCAGTTGTTCAGGTGATGATTCTGGTAGCCAAGGATCTGGATCAGGTTCACAAGATAGCTTGGAAAGAGGCCTCCAAGTCTGGAGGCTCTGCACTCACAGTGCGGGAAGCGCAATCCAACAGTTTACAGGCTTGAAATAGAGGTACGTGCTTAAAGGTGACAGGAATGAGACATGAGGAATAGAATAAATGAAATACTATGAAATAAAATAAAATGAATGAAGGAGACACAGTGAGATGGATGAAACACTGAAACATTTTCAGCAGGTTAACTCAAAAATCTCAACCAAAATAAGCCCAAGGCCATCAAAAATATAAAAAATATAACTAAAGACTCTTAAATTCAGAAATATAACCAAGGCCATCAACCATATACAAAATATACCTCAAAATCTGATGTGAGTTTTAATCCTTATTAACTTCAAAAAAAACTTCAAAAAGATCCCATCCATTCATGTGCAGATGTATATCACCTTTTTTACAGGCCATAAAGATATCCTTTTTAATTTTTTGCAATAATGAATGATTGATGTGATTTTTTTTCTTATATCTAAGAACTATATTCCTATCCAATTCCATCAAAAAAATAAAAGACCAAAATCCAATCTGAATCTCAACAAATTTCCAAAGGAAATAAATCAAATAAAAACTATAAACAAAAATCTCATTTGATTTATGATCATTCTTATATTCAGAAAACCCCTCCAAAGTATTCCATGCCTGCACTTCTGGATTTATTTCAACTTTTCCGCAAGATATAAATGTATATAATCATTTTTTATATTTTTGGAAATTGATAGTTGTTGACTTATTGATTTTGTTTTTATTTTAATGTCTAAAGCTCATATTTCTCCCTAAAATTGTTATAAGAAATTCAAAAAAACATAAATTAATTACAGAATTCCAATAGGAGGATAATTATCTGAATTCTAAAAGTGAAGCTGAATTGGCTGATGAAGATAATCCTGCTTCCAATAATCCTGAAATTTATTTTGAGAGTTGAGCTGATTTGATGGATTTTTCAATGAATTTGGCAGAGGATCATGGGTATGCATCTATAATCCTCACTTCACACAGGATAAAGAATGCTCATGGAATTTCTCCTTGTTAGTTCATAATGAATCGAATTCTGGTCCTTCTTCAAATAAGTAATCCTCAATGAAAGTTCATTTACCCTTAAATATTCATGTATTCAAAATCCTTAAAGAAAGAAAATTTGATTTCTTTTTTGAAAATTAAAGAAAAAAAGAATGAGCCCTGTTTTGAAATTAATGCTCATTGAATCTATTTCAAGATTCAACCTCAATCACAATAAAACTAAGAGAATTGATTTCATCTTTTATCCCCCCCAAAAAAATATTGGGATCCTTCAACCAGGAAGATCAATTCACTCTAATCAGAAAAACAGATATTTATGACATAAAAAAATTAAATCAAGAAAGACCTGATTTCTGGGAAATCATATCTTCAACATATTCTTGAACCTGTGAGCAAATCTTCTGAGAAAGGATAGATTGAATGATTTCATGATCAGATGGAATTTTAGAAGCCTCCTTTCATAAGAAAATTATTTTTTCTTTTTCCATAGATAACAAAGTAATGTGTGCATAATTGATTGGAAATACATGTGCTAATTCTACATATTCAAATTTTTGAACTTGAATTAAATGGCTTCAACAGGCTAAAGTTTTTCAATTGAATTATAATGGAAGGGCCATAAATGCAAGAATTCCATTCTTGGGCTTTCTTTTAAAGTGTGCATACAATAGATAAAATTAGAGGGTGGATATTTTGATGCCACTAAATAAATAATGCAAAACCTATGTTTTGGAATGCAAAACCCAAATACCACCATTTTTGGAGTGCAAAGGTGCACACACCAATTCTTGTGGTGTGCGCAGGTCTGAAAACCATTGTTTTTGGAGTGCGCAGGTGCACACACCAATGATGGTGGTGTGCAAAGGTCTACAAAACAATGATTGTGGTGTGCACAGGTCCACAGACCAATGATGGTGGTGTGCATAGGTCCACACACCAATGATGGTGGTGTGCACAGGTCCACACACCAATGATGGTGGTGTGCACAGGTCCACACACCAATGATGGTGGTGTGCACAGGTCCACACGCCAATGATGGTGGTGTGCACAGGTCCACACGCCAATGATGGTGGTGTGCACAGGTCCACACACCAATGATGGTGGTGTGCACAGGTCCACACACCAATGGTGGTGGTGTGCACAGGTCCACACACCAATGATAGTGGTGTGCACAGGTCCACACACCAATGATGCTTGTGTGCACAGGTCCACACACAAATTATGTTGGTGTGCACAGGTCCACACACCAATGATTGTGATGTGCACAGGTCCACACACCAATGATGGTGGTGTGCACAGGTCCACACACCAATTATGGCAGTGTGTACAGGTCCACACACCAATGATGGTAGTGTTCACAGGTTCACACACCAATGATGGTGGTGTGCACAGGTCCACACACCAATGATGGTGGTTTGCACAGGTCCACACACCAATGATGGTGGTGTGCACAGGTCCACACACCAATGATGGTGGTGTGCACAGGTCCACACACCAATGATGGTGGTGTGCACAGGTCCACACACAAATGATGGTGGTGTGCACAGGTCCACACACAAATGATGGTGGTGTGCACAGGTCCACACACCAATGATGCTTGTGTGCACAGGTCCACACACCAATTATGTTGGTGTGCACAGGTCCACACACCAATGATTGTGATGTGCACAGGTCCACACACCAATGATGGTGGTGTGCACAGGTCCACACACCAATTATGGTGGTGTGTACAGGTCCACACACCAATGATGGTGGTGTGCACAGGTTCACACACCTCCTTTTTTGGTTTATGGTAGTGGCCACAGGTCCACATGCCACCACATTCATGATTTGGTGTGTGGAATTCTGCACATTACTATTCATGGTGTGTGGACCCATGCATTTCAAAAATTGGTGTCACTCAAAAAAATAAATTATTTGAAATTTTCAAAAATCATTAAAATAATTAGAATCATTTTAAATTTAAAAATAAATGTGGAAAGCAAATCTATTGATGAGATATAAAATAATGTGATTACAGAAATATGATAGAAGGAAAGGATTTCTTTCCCCTTGAAAATTGTAAAAATAAATTGTTTTACTCCAAGAAATTCAAAACATATTTGGAATTATTAAAAAGAAATAAACATAATTCAAAATAAATAAATAAAATTGAAAAGTAATAAATATAATTAAAAAGAATCAAGAAAAATTAAAAAAAATGATTTCTTTTCAGGGCATTAATTTTTTCATGGGCCAAATACTTTAAATAACAGATTTTTATGTCTCTGCAACATCACTACCACATGGAAATATACTGTAGGAGAATGTTAATTTCGCAACCTCAGGGTTGCAAATGGCAAATAATTTCCCAACAAGGAGCAAGCCAAGTTGCTTGCAACTTGCGCATCCCCCAGGGGGTTGCACGTGTTTTCCTGTCTCGTTTGGGCTACTCCCCCCTCCAAATGGGCCATTTGAGGGGGGATTTGGGGTACATAGGCACCCCTGGACCACATGTGAGTGCTTTAAACCCAAATTTGGGGATCTGGAATACTATGTGGGACTATTGGACCACAAAAAGAAACTTGGAAATCAAACATTCTGCCCATTGGCAAAAACTCTTGGCAAAAACCACATACACACACAACACACACCTGTTGCATAAATTAATTTTTCTCAAAATTAATTTTTCTCAACCCAAAAGTGAGCAAATTTTTGGATTTTGTGGATTGAAAATTGCATTGAATACTAAATTTCTCTTAAATTTTTTTTGTTTATGGGAACAGTGGCAAGCCCAAGCCCTCCCAGATTCAACCAGGCTATGTTAAAGGACTTAATTAAAAGTGCACTAAGAAAATTTTTGGTGGAATCTAGGGATTTGGGTAGGGAGTTGGAAAAGAAAACATTGGAAGCCCCAATTGCATCCTCATCTGGAGTTACAATTGAGGAACAAGATGTTTCTTCACAACTGGAACAAGATGTTACCTCACAACTTCAATTGACTAAAGGTGGTGGGTCACATTTTATATGTCATTGGACTGAGAAAGATTTGGCTTGACAAATACTAACGTAAATACCCTTATTTACATTAGTATTTGTCAAGCCAAATCTAACCAATTGACCCTCCTCCTGTGAGAGCCTTTGCTAGTAGGAAAGAAGCTGAGATTTATTGTCAGAAATGGGCAGCCATGGATGGCTACGCATTGATGACTTTCAAGTTGAGGAAAGATAAATATGTTGATCTAAAATGTGACAGATTTGGGGTTTATGAAGGACCAAGTCTCACCAAAAGTCAAAGAATAAATCCCACTAGGTATTTTGGGTGTCAATTCATGATCCGTGCAAGTAGGAAAGTAGAAGATTTCAGGTGGCATCTCTCCATTAGAAATGGCCTACTAAATCATCAACCATCTGAAAGTCCTTCAGTGCATCCTCAACTGACAAGAATTTCTGGTCAAGCATTAGATCTACTTAATGAAGTAATGAAAGATGGGCTCAATAAGGTTCAAATTAAAAGGAAATTGAGAAAGATTGATGGTGGAGAATACATTTAAAATAGAAAAATCTATAACACTAAGCGGAAGGTAAAGCAATCAGAACTGGATGGGAAAGGTGTTATGGAGGTTCTATTGGACATGATCCAGGAATCCCAGTGGGTTTCCAGGTCCATTTTGGTGGAGAGGGTCACTTAGAGGCCCTTTTCTTGGCTCACCCTGATTCTATAAAACTTTTCAAAAAATTCTGTCATATTGCATTGTTGGATTGTACCTATAAAACAAATAGGTAAAACATCCCTCTATTGCATGTTGTAGGAATGACTGCCAAAAAAAAGAATTTTACAAAGGCTTTTATTTTTTTAACAAAAGCAATGTATGAGCTCTAGAGTTGGGAGTTGAACCCATTAAAGAATTTGGATTATGATCCCAACAGGCTTCCAAAAGTCTTTGTGATGGACCATGAAAAAGCTCTTATTTGTGCTATTAAACACAGTTTCCCTGAGTTTTCCAGACATTCATGCTCTTGGAACTTTTCTAAAAACATTCAAGAAAACTTTAAAGTGTGCTTCATCAGTTAAAATGAAGGATGGCAAAGTTTCATGACTCTTTGGGCCAAGTATGGGGCCTCTAAAACCAAGGGGGAGTCAGAAGTAAATGATGCATAACTCAGAGTATGCCAATTTATTGCTTCTTCTATTGATCTCTGCTGGGAGTGCTTACTTTGAAACTTTAAAAAGTGTTTCTTGAAAGACCGCAAGGATTTACTTGATTATATGGAAAAGAATATTTTCCCTATCAAAGAGATGTTTGTAATGGCTTGGACTTGTGTCAACCCAGACTTTGGAAATAAAAAAACATATTGGGTAGAAGGTGTTAAGTTGAGACAAGATCTGAATTTCATTTCAAACAAAGACCAATGTTCTGACACAAAAATGAAGGAAAAACAGGACTTAAGGATCTTGAGTTGGCAGCAGAGAATGAAAAAGTGGAGTCTTACCCAGAATCATCTAACTTGAGACAATAGACGGCAGATTGGAATGGAGAAAAGGAAATAAGGAAAGAAAGGAATAGAAGAAAGGAAAATCTGCAACAATGTTAGAAAAGCTTGGTGAGAAAGAGAGAGTTGAGCAAGGCTATAGATGAGCAGCTCACATCTGATCAATAGTGAAAGGAGTTTAGTCAAGCTTGGTTGGACTGGAGGTGAATTTTGGCAGAATTGTGAGTTGTTGATTGGGTCAAGCAGGTTGAGGCAAGAGGAGGGGAAGAAAGCAGATGATTGAGATGAAGGGGAAGGAAGATAATCAGTTAGACAAAGGAGTGAGGAGATGAGAGCTTGCAGAGCGGGAAGGAAATAGGAAAGGAAAAGGGTAGCTTTTGGATGAAAGGAAAGGGGGAGTGGAAGTGGTGGATGGTAGCAGATGAGAATCTGGGAGCTTTTGATGGAGCTACTGACCTCAGAACAGAAATCAGACTGGTTTTGTGTTGGAGATGATAATTTAGTCAACAGAAACAGTTGTGCAGGAGCCAGTGCTTCAGATTGGAGCTTCTGAACTGGAGATTTGAATCAAGGGTTTGAATTGTAGTTGATAATGGATAAATGAAAACATAAGGGGTCCATTCTACTTTCAAAAGATTACCTTTGGGATCTTTGGGGAACATTTTGTATGTGGGGAAACACCTTGAAGAAAATATTGAAAGTAAAATACAATCAGTCCATGCAGCACTTAAAAAATCTCAAATAAAGTTGGGAAAAGGTCTTCCAACAGAACCAATTCCTTTGGGTTACATATTGTCAATTGAGGCAATTAAATTCATTGGGGAAAAATTTGAGAAGTTAAAGAAAAACCATGATGGCAAGTTGTGCTCCAAGTCATATTCAAAAAAGATGGGCTTTCCTTGTTCCCACATTTCAGGTGAAATACTAGCATCAAGAGGATCCATTGTGCCTGAGGATGTTCATACTCAGTGACAGTTAGACTATGACCCTTCCAATGAAGTAAGTGGGGTTTTTTGAAGGGTACCAATTATTGGATTGAAAGATTAATTATTGGATGGACATATTAATTATTGGATTGAAAAATTGCTAATTCTTTTCATTTTTGAAAGTTTGAAACAGATCCAGGACTTGATGAAGAATCTCAAACGTTTAAAAAGTTTAATTCCATGTATAGGGAACAACCTAAAGAAGTTAGGTTGGAGATTCTAAGGTCAATCCTCAAGAATAAAGCTGCTTTGATTTCCAGCCCAAGGCTTTAGCCAAAGGTGTTAAGGTCAAGTTGTGGTTGACCAAAATTGAAATCAACCTGTTGTGAGATTTCCGAATTTGCACATGTTGAAAGAGCAATTAAGAGGGAAAAAAGGGTCAAAAGGGGACCCAAAACACCAAAGACAGTAATTCTTATATCTTGAGTGACAAATTTTCATTTTTGTGGTTCAATGAACTGATGGGAAAATGATTTCTGAAGTGCAGGGATGACTCTTCATCTGAATCTCATATTTCAGAGGACAAGACTGGAGGAAAGGTTAAAAGGGAACCAAAAAGAACAAAGATAGTAAGTATTTTATTTTGAGAAATTTTTATTTTCATGGTTTAATGAACTGATGAGAAAATTATTTCTGTAGTGCAACAATGGCTCTTCATCTGAATTTGATATTTCAGTGGAAGAGACTGAAAGTTCATTGGGGTTAGTTCTGTTGTAATCAGATTCCTTTTCAAAGCATGAAGCAGAATAAATGTAGGAGTCAAACAGAAGCTCATCTTTGTTGAGTTTGATTACTTTAATGAGATTAGAATTGTGGCTAACTAATTTTTGATTGTAGGAAGTAAATTACCTCAATCAAATACCTGAAAACTGTCAGCTTTCTACTGTTACAGAGCAATCTGCAAAAGCAAAAATAAAAAAGTAGGAAGGAAGAAATAATCTTAAAATATTATTTCAAATTCAGATTTTACACCAAAATGAAGGTAGGGGCACTCACTGACACTTACCCCCAATTCTAACTCCTTGTATTTTTAATAATTGATGAAATATTAACAAAAGACACATCCTTGAGTTTTTTAGACATTTTAATATTTCACATGAAACCCCACATATAGGTTTCACAGTTAAAATTGTGTCAGAATTGTTGAATTCTGTGATTTAGAGGAGTTACGTGCAGAAAAGTGATTTGTCACAATTCCCGCATGCAGCTGTGGCAACTAAGAAATCTGGGCGCGGCTGAGCAGTAGCACCACCCTCCTGTCTACATAACCTGACAAGACGGGTTTTCAGTCCCAGGCACCCAACAAGTACACAGCCACAAGACTACGGGCTGACAAGCTGACAGACAGCATGAGAGCTGAGGTACCACGTAAAGGTGCTACTACCAATACAGGGACAGAATTAATATATAAAAAATTTCCCCATGGATATTACATAGTACGAAAATACATTAAATAATATATAATCACTTGAAATAAGCATTTTACATATTTTTACAAAATATAATAAGTAAATACTAAAATTTTGAAAATAAGATAACCAAAGCTTGAGAAATCCTTTCAAATACCTTAAATTTACAAATTAGAGAACTTCAAGATATCAACATGTCCATGACATACCAAGAAAATTTAATATATAAAAATATTACATATATTCCCACAAAATATATTTTTAATTAATTATTTCAAGTAAATGAACAAAATTTCAAAAATAAGGACCAAAATCATCATTATAATTTTGTTCCCATCAGTGAAGAAATAATGAGAACTTTTCTTACATCAGATTATCCGTAGGAATTTCTACTAAGAAGACATATCAACAACCTGGGAATATTCACTAAGGATAATCAATGGAATAAAGATCATGTGAATAAATAAGGTGTTTTTCACATGCCAATAACTCAATCAATGAGTAAAATTATTCCATTATCCTGTGGAAATAGATGCTACTTGTTTTATAGAACCAAGAAAAAGTGATGAACCACCACTGCTTACCCTGCTAGCCTTAGCACCCGTCCCTTTGAGCCCCTATATCCCTCAGAAGGACAGAATTGGGACCCAAAAAGTTATAAATAAAGAGCTCTTCTGAGGTTATTGATACCCCATACCCAGTTATATATACATCCAGGCACCTTGCCAAAGTGATCAAGTACTTATAAGAAATAATTAAGTTATTTATGGCTTTATTCTGATTTATATTATCCATACCAAACAAATTTTTATCAATGTAAACTTCTGAACAACCTTTTAACCCCAGATACAGGTTTAAATCATCAGTACATGTCCCAAACAGGTACCCAAAGGATTAAATACTATACCATTGAGTTTATTATCCTTTTTTCTATTGTGGCAGCTGGGTTAAAAAGCCCTGCAAATCCACCGTATATTTTATATACATATTATCTTTTGGCAATAACTCCTTTGAGAATATTAATTAAAGATCCCAAAGTAACCAGGTCTATGTATTTCAAAGTGAATTTCCTGAAGAAGAGGTCTTAAAGATCCCCAATATCATTGTGGCCGCTTATTCCATTTATTTAATAATCAATTTATCAATGTTGATTAATAATAATAATTAATATCCCAACCATCTTGCCTTGAATTTGCTTTATCCCAATATTTTCTGGATTATTGCTTCATTTTTATAATAATATATTTATTCTTTATTCTATCACCTCTGGTAGCTAAAATATAGGAAGGAACTTGGCATCCAGGAGGCTAACAATAACTTACATAAGTTCTTGGGGGGGATCCAGTTGGTGATGAAAATTGTGGATTTAGAGTCATTGCTAAATCACTTGGGTATGATGAGCATGGATTGTTTCAATTAAGAGAATAAATGCTTTGAAAATTGAGGAAAAATAATACATGCTATGCTAAGATCCTTGGTGGAAGTAAAGAAATTGAAAATAAAGAAAAAAGACTTGATTTTAATGACTTCAATGAAAATATTCCATGTTCAAAATGGCTTTCAAAGTTAGAAATGGGTCAAATAATAGCAGATACTTATGGAAGACCAATATGTTTCATTTCATTGGAATCATGCTTTACTTATACTCCTATGAAAATGGGTCTAAAGAACAATCAGATCCTATTTTCATTTGCTTTGTTAACAATAACCATTGGGTTCAGCTTGTACTTAAGAAAGATGTGATTGCAATCCTGCCCATAGTTTCCAAACCATGTTCCATGATTTCCAAAACTGCCTATTTTTGGGTTGATCACCTCAAAGGTCAACTTGAGTTGTATTCTTATTTATAGACATCATTTTAATTTGATCATTTGGGTTTGGTTTCTAATGCTGATCTTGTAATTCTATTAATAGAAAGGGTTATCACATTTTGAACATCATTTTGTTCAGTGTTAAGTCAGTTCAACTTGTGTTGGGCAGATCCCATCATAAGTAGTATTTTTACTTCTTGTGATGGGATCAGCTTGACACAGGTTAAACTTGTATTTTTTTTGGTGTTTTTACTTTAGGGCTTGTCAAGTTACTTGTCTTTTTTTTTGTGTTTTTAATTTAGGGCCTGTAAAGTTGAACTTGTATTTTTTGGCTCTTTTAATTTAGGGCTCCTCCATAGAATCTTTATTTTTATTTATTTTTACCTCATTTTATTTATTTTTGATTTTTTTAATTCATTTTTATTTATTTTTGGCCTTATTTTTGTTCATATTTATTCATTTTTATTATTTTTTTTCAATGTATCTTTTTTTTGGTCAATGTTAAATTTGCAACCATGTGTATTCAAAAGGGCCAAAACGCCCTTTGCGGCTAATCTGAGTCATTAATGTTAGAATTCAAGTTTTTATACATGTGAATTGCACTAGAGTTGAGATTATCATTGATTGGATTGATTTGATCTTATTGTAGTTAAAGTTAAATTAATGAATCAACAAGCAAAACATAACTGGGCTGTGCTATAGTATTGTGATTACCAGAATGTTTAGTCAGAGCTATCAGATTTTTTAGAAATAGTGTTTCACTTACCATGTCACTTAAACTGCTTATGTTCATTTTGCCTATTCATTTTGTACTCAACCATTTTTCAGCCTGTTTTGTACTTAGTCTATATGAAAATCGTGCTCTCAAGTGGAATTCATCATTTGTTCAGATAAACAATCAACCAGAGTGCCCTTTTCCTCCTGTTCCCAGGTCTGTTACGCTTGACTTTACAAGCCCCTTTTGCTCATTTTGTTAATCCTTTTACCTTATTTGAGCTTTAGCTCTTTTCATCTTTTAAAATTAATGGCCTTTTGCAACCCATCTGAGTCGTGTTATTATATATATATATATATATTCAAAGATTATTTTTAATTTTTTTATCTATTGATCCTTTTTTTTGATTTAAATAAAAAAAATTAAATTAAAAAACAAATAAAAAATAATTTAATCAATTGAATTAAAAATATAAATATATAAAAAAATATAAATGAATAATATGAAATAAATAAATTTTTGCCATTCACTACCCAAAATGGGTTGTGTGGCGCGGTTTGCAACCCATTTTGGGTTGCAAACTGCCATTTACAACCCACCTGAGTCATGAATGCCTGTTTGCAACTCAAATGGGCCGCAAATCACAACTCCAAATTGACTTGTGAGCTGATTTTTGCGACTGAGCGGGGTTGCAACTCACGCCATGAAACCCTTTTTAGGTTGTGAAGAAGGATTGTGAGGTTGCAAATTTTGAATTGGCCTATCCTTTATTTCACAGGTTTACAATTTTTTTTTATAAAAAAATTGAAACTGCAGACCCTTAGATGGGTGTCTCAAAAACCCTTATAAGTATTACCTCTGGCAATTTTTAAATCATTTCAACACCTTAAAAAATTCATTCAAAAAATGAAAAAAATCACATTTCCCACTGCATTTTTGGATCCTTTTCTTTTCCTTTTCAATTGATTTTTTTTGTTTTAAGCACCAGAAAGTTTAAAGAAATTCAAGAGCTTCTTAATTCTTTTGGGGATTTTTTGGATGTATTCTTGATATCCAAAAATTGAATCCAACATAAAAAAAAAATGAAAAACATCAAATTCCTCATTGCATTGTTGGGTCCTTTTTGTTTCCTTTTCAATTAATTTGTTTTTGGTGATTTAAGTTCTAAGGAATTCAAAAACAAAATCAAAGAGCTTTTTAATTTTTTTTGGGTCTTTTTGGATTCATTCTTGACCTCAAAATTTTAATCCAAAATAAAAATAATTCAAAATAACACATTAATTTCAATTTTTTGCTTTCACATCTGGCACCAAAACTTTGCTCAATTTTTTTATAGAAATTTAGAAACAGATACAAAATCAAAATGATTATTATCCCGACTTCTCTTCAAATTTTTTTACACCAAAAAATGATCAAGTCAAAATATTTTCTTGTTTTATCTTTTGGTGCTTTTCTTAATTTCTTCAAAAGAAAATTGAGGGAACCTTTTATGCCAGATGTGAAAGAAAACATCAAAATGGACATGTTACTTTGAAGTTTGTTAACATTGGATTCAATTTTTTGAGGGCAATAATATCCAAAAAAAATCCCAAAGAAACTTTACAAAGATCTTTGATCTTTTTATATTTTTTTGAGAGCTTGAATCACCAAAAAAAATTGATTGAAAAGGAAAACGAAATGATCAAAAAATGCAATGAGAAATTTGATTTTTATTTATTTTTTGAATTAATTTTTTTAGGGGTAGGAATACATCCAACAAGTCCAAATAAATAGGCTCATGATGAATTAACAACCCAAATGAGGCCTGAGGCACACTAAAAAACTACATTCAAGCTGCTTAGCCTCCATACACACTTGGGGTTGTTGAGTTGAGCTTGTCAAATTTTTGCAGCCGTGTCTCAAAGGTGAGTGATGATCAAACTGAGTTGGGCAGACTGATCAGGGAAGAGTGTCCTAAAATTTTCAGGGCTTCTATTGGCAAAGGTGCTACCCCCTCTGGGTAAACCTTGTCCCAAAGTGATAAAGCATCAGGGACTACTGCTTGTTTCCTGTGGCAGCACATGATTGTAAAGTTGAACTTGGAGAGGTATTTGGCCCAACGTGCCTGTCTGCATGTAAGCACTTTTGAGCTCATAAAATATTTAAGAGAAATGTAATCAGTTAAAATCTCAAAGGGTTTCATGAGACTCAAAAGGCATGAGCTCCATTCCCTCAAGCAGTAAAAAATTTCAAGAAGTTACTTCTAATGAATCTTGTAATTAAGCTCTTCAGCAAGAATTTTACAAGACTCAAAGGCCATGGGATGAAAAAGAGAAGAAGAGGAAGAAAACTGAAATATTACTCCTGCAATTGCATATTTTCTTGCGTCTGTTTCCACAATATTGAAAGCTAGCTTGTTAAAATGAGAAAGTATTGGGGCAGTAGTGAAGGCTTTCTTTACAGCTTGAAACTCCAAAGCATCTTTTTCTGCAAAAACAAAATTAGTGCCTTTTTCAAGAAGTTTAGTAAGATTCATGGTTTTCTTGGCTTAATTCTCAATAAACCTCCTGTAAAAATTTCTGAAACCAAGGAAAACTTGAAGGTATTTGACTGAAGAAGGTGCAGGCCAGTCCAGTATGCGCTGAATTTTGGCTGGTTCCATTGATAGTCCTTGCTGAAAGACTATGGCACCTAAAAATTGAAGAGAATGGGTGTGAAATTTGCACTTGGAGGCTTTTGCAAAAAGGCAATTCTTTCAAAGTTGCTGCAGCACCTCTTGCACATGTGCAATTTGATCCTGAAGAGTTATGGAGTAAAAAAATTATATCATCAAGATACACCACAAGGTATTTCTTCACAAGGTCAGAAAAAATGTTGAAAATTGGAAGGAGCATTTCAGAGGCTGTAAAGAATGATGGCATACTCATAACTGCCAAACTGTGTTCTCATTGTGGTCAAATTTTCATGACCTTTTGCAACGCAAATTAGATTATAGGCGCCTCAAAGGTCTAACTTTGAGAAATATGCAGCTGCATGGAAGAGAGTGAGGAGTTGCAACATAGGCAGTACTGGGTAGGCATTCTGGCGGGTTACCTGGTTCAGTTTATTGTAGTCAATGCAAAGGAAAAGGCTGCCGTCTTTCTTTGTAAAAAATAAGACAGGAAATCCAGTGTTTGAATTTCTTGGTCAAAGAGATACTTTCAATACATTTTCCGCAATGTGTTCTTGAAGAACGGTTGATTCTTGCTTTGAGAGAGAGTAGACTGGTCCAGGTGCCAGAGGTGGGCCAGTGAGTTCAATCCTGTGATCATAAGAAGGGGAAGGAGGTAGTCTATCTGCTTTTACAGCTGAAAAGATGTCAGAAAAGTCATGGTAAACTGAAGGTAAAGAATCTCTGCACAATGCAAGAGGATTGGGGAGCTCAAAATACACCCTTTGGTAGGCCCCTGTTTCTCTTTGAAGAAACAAGGAAGAGTCAAGTAATACAATTAATAAATAACTCCTAAATTTGAAGAGGGAACTTGGGAATGAAGGTCAGGATATTTCAAATCTCCTGGCGGAAAATTGTCATAAAACTCAATGAAAGTGTCAGGTAGGATGTTTAATTTCTGTTTGACAGAAGGGTCAGCATTCTGGGGTTGCAGGTTTCAAATTTTAATTACTCCCTCTTGCCAATTCACATCCAGATTCCAGTAAACTAGGAAGTTGTGGCCTAGAATGGTGTTGTCCATTTTGGGGATATCCAAGACAAATAAATCCCATTCAAAGCTGGGGAAATTGGAAAATAAAAAGGTCCATTTTGCCTTTTGGGAAACCCAATGAGATGGTTCAGTTGCACTACTTACTAAGTAGATGGGAAAACTATCTATCTTGGAACAGGTGAGATTTTTGGAAGTGGCAAAAGATGAACCTATAAAAGAAACATTAGCGCTTTAATCAAGTAAAAAAGGATAAGGAGTATTGTTGGAATGGAATAGGACAAATCTTGAACTCTGGGAACCAAGTGAATTTCAAGTGAAAAGATTGAATCTCTGTGATTTAGATAATGTGTAGTTTTCCTTGGGAGTATTAGAAAAACTAAAACATAATTTTTTGGCTGTTTTTCTGCTTCATGCGCTAGCTGCCTTCAGATTTTGCTTTGAAGAGTCATCTGCCTTTGGAGCCAAAGTTGATGATCCGTGGTTTTTTTGTCAAGAGCCGTTCCTGTTGTGATAGCCAATATCAAGCTCAATCACCAAATCAATTAACTGCTGAAGGGAGGTTGTATTATGTCCCCCAACTGAAAGCTGTTTGATGAGGCTTTCTAGTAAACCCTTTTGAAATTTATATGAAAGTGCTGCCTTGTTCCATTGGATGCAAAACTGTAAGGTCCAGAAATGGGATATATAAATGGAAACTCTACTATTCTATTTCATAACTAAATTATTAAGTTTGTATTTGGAGTTTTTGACTTTGTTTGGGTTGCCAAACAGGGTGAACAGTTGTTGCTCAAAATTCTCCCAATGGTTGAGAATAAATGTGGGACTAGTATTGGATAATAGTTTTAAATATGGTTCAAACCACTGTGAGGCTCTTCCCCATAGAAAGGAAGACACATACAAAACTTCATTTCTATTGGAAGGAAAGTTGTGGGGATAGTTTGAGAAGATTATTTTACAGGACTGTAGGTAGGATCTAAGCTTATGGGAATGTTACCCTTTAAAGTGGTCAGGCTTATTCATGCACAGAGTATGTAAACTAGGATCACTTGGACCAGATTGCAAGGCATTTTGATTGAGAGCATGAATCAAGGTTGAGAGAAATTTCAAGTCTTTAGTCTTGGGAGCACTAGTGCAAGCCCATGATCTACCACAAGTCAAGTTTTCATTGAAGGGATTTTTGGAATATTTGATTTCCATGAGATGATTGACTGGATCTTCCCATTTAGAAGCAATGGGAGCTTAAAGAGGTTCAACCAAAGGAGATTTGGAAGAAGGAACGGGATCTAAAGGTTGTTGGGCATGTGAAGCGCTGGATCTCCTTTCCCAATGAATATCATCATTATAAGGGGTGAGGGAGGTGTTCCCAGTTTAGCAATTATGTGAAATCATAAAGGAAGAATCTAATATAGGTTGGCAAACTACAATAGAGGAGTTGGATTAGTTAATTTACTGTCATAAAACCACCCCACATACTATAGGGTAATCTTAGGTGATGTTGAGAGCAAAGGGAGAGACTGAGTGCAAGGCACAATGCAACGTAGCAAGGCTAACTGCAAAGTGAAAAATTATGATTCAATGGCTCAAAAACCAGAAAGAATAAAAAATTTTTCTGACAGAAAGGAACTAAAGCCAATCCCAATGTCAAGAATTAATTTAGAAAATGCAAGAACGTATGAAACTAACTAACTGAGGAGACAATCTTCAAAAAGGTAAAGTAGCCTTTATAAGGTAATCAAAAGGTGACTAGATACAACCCAATGGATGGTCAACTACAGCTAGGGAGCAATGACGCAATGAATGACAGGAATGGAGTGGGAAAGTTAAATAACAGTGCCGTCATTTCCAAGGTTGTAGCATAGTTGCAAGACAATAGAATATGAGCGTACAAGGATGTAATAGATGAGACAGGAAGGAATTACATGTGAGGAGAATGCAAATATGAAGATGTAGCTTATGTAGGGTAAGGGACTAGTCCATTTGCAAACTAAGCAGTTGATGTGGCTATCTAGGCATGAGTGAAAACTAGTGTGAGTGCTTTACCAAGAGTGGAAGTCTGATGGTTGATGATACCCAGGGTAGAAGAGAAAAGCTTGAATGGATGGTCAACTGGTATTAGAGTTAAATGCAAGATTTTCAAGTATATACTGAGTTTCTTAGATTGAAAGTTTGTTAGGGGAGCCAAAGTTAGTAAGTGGAAGGCACCATTGATTTTGGGCTTTATTTGTGTCACCCTTTATGGAATGAGGTCAATGGTACTGAGGAAAAAGATATGTCAAAATGGCGAAGAAAATGACCTTTAACCTTGGATCATGACACAAGCTTTCTCTCAAGCTCCATTTGTTTGCCATTTTGATCACCTCCTGAGAACTTATGTTGAAACTGATGCCAGTGACTATGCCCTGGGTGCTCTTCTGCACCAGGTTACTGCTGATAAAACTAAACACCCTATTTCCGTTGACAGCAAAAAAATGTCCAGTGCTGAACTAAAATATGAGATAAATCACAAATAACTCCTTGCTATTGTCTTTGCTCTCAAGCAATGGTGTTCCTACCTCTTGAGTGTTACTGACCCCTTTGAATTTCTAACTGATAATTCCTATTTGAAGTATTTTATGACTTCCAAGGTTCTCACTAGAAGACAAGCTTGTTGGCAAGAGTTCCTCTCTGAATTCAATTTTTTTATCACTTACAGTCCTGGAAAAGTTTTAACCATCCCAGATATCCTGTAATTTTGGGACAACATGTATCCAGCCAGGGGAACTTCATATTCCAAAAAGAATCCTGGAAATTTTTAACAACTTCTGAAACAAAATAAATTTAAAGCTTCTAAAATCTTCTTTCTCTCTGATAATAAACTTGATGATCAACTGAGTGAATTGACCTCTGGCCAACAGGCTGAAAAGTTACTTCAAGGTATCATTAAAAGATTAAACAAGAATGAGGAAGTGACCAATTATTCCTTAGACCCCTTTAGTGGCTTACTCCTGTTCCATGGTAAAGTGGTCATACCTGACCAAGCTAAAGATGCTCAACAAATAATACTCTATCAAAGACATGACTTGCCTCTTTCAGGTCACCCTGGACATCAGAAGACTCTCAACCTCATCAAGAGATCTTTCTCCTGCAATGGAATGTCAAAAAATGTTAAGAACTATTTTTCAGCCTGCTAACTTTGCAACAGGAATAAGGCAAGGCATTAAAAAAAACTAGGACTACTCAAACCTCTTCAAATTCCTGATGGCCCTTGTACTTCTATCTCCATGGGATTCATTTCTCAACTTCCTCTCTCCAATGGATCTGATTCTATCCTTGTTATTGTGGAAAGTTTTTACAAGATGGCCCTCTTCATCAAAAAAAACCAGTACAATGAATGCAGTAGAATTAGCTAACCTCTTTATCAGCCATGTATTCTCCAAGCATGGGCTTACTGCTGAAATTATAAGTGAATTAGGCTCCTTATTCATCTCTTCTTTCTGGAAAAAACTGCGTGAAAAATCACAGATCCAAAGGAATCTCTCCACAGCTTACCACCCTGAAACAGATGGTCAAACCAAAATATTTAACCAAGTACTGGAACAATATCTTTTAATTTACATCAGTTATCACCAGGACAACTGGGTTACTTGGCTCTCCCTGGAAGAATTATCTTACAAAAATAGTGTCCACACTTCTACCCAGCAATCACCTTTCTTCACACTCTATGTAAGGCATCCTAGCTTTGACTTCTTTCATGTGCTGGACAACCAGACTGCTAGACACTACTTGGATCAGATTCAGAAGAACTAGATTCAACTAAAGAAGGAGTTAAAAGAGTTTATGGATAAGTATAAGAACTATTCTGAACTTAAAAGAAAAGATATTACAAAAGCCATTACTCCTGGGAAGAAAGTTTGGTTATCTACAAAGAATATCAATACTAAGAGACCTTCCAAGAAGCTCTCTGAGCATTGGGTGGGTTTTTTTCTCATCATTGACAAAACAGGATCTCATGCTTTCAAAATCCAACTCCCTGATCAATGGTCTTCCATACACCCTGTTTTCCATGTTTCCCCTCTCAAGCCCTACTCCTCAGACCCAAATTCCCCTATTCACCAACCAGCTCCAGGACCAGTGGAAATTAATGGCCAAGAAGAATGGGAAGTGTCTCAAATCCTGGACTCCAAGATTATGTGTGGCAAACTCCTCTACTTAGTCAAATGGAAAGTTTTTTTAGAAGACTCTGAAAGAACCTCATGGGAACCAGTCTCCAACCTTACAAACTGTTCAGCCCTTCTCCACCACTTCCATTCCCTCTATCCATTCAAGCCCAAACCTTCTTAATCATCACTCCATCCTTATCTTCCTGCATCATTCTATTCATTTCTTCTCATCACTCTCATTCTCATTATTCATTATTACCTCTCCTCTCCAATCAATAACCTCAATCTTAATTCTATTACATCTGAAATCAATAAAGAAAAACAATAAAACCAAAGAAAAAAATTCTATCTACAACTACTTCCTCATCTTAGCCACTAAGTTAGGAATTTTAGTAACCCAAACACTAGCTAGCTTTATCTTCCTACTTTCATATTCCTCCCTATCTTTAGAAGCAGCTCCCATTTCATAATTCACTCCATAAAAAGAAAGAAATTCCTTCAACTATGCTACCACTTCCTTCTTCCTTCCCTTCTGTTCCACCTCTTCTCCACTATTCAAACCCCATCCAAAAACCATTTTAGTTCCAGAATCTTTAAAAAAACTTACAGGTTTCTCTTCAATAGTCTTCAGTTCCCCAACTGGAGCATCTTCAATGGCATCCATAGGTCCAAAAACTCTTCCTCAAGAACAAGCATAAAAACCAAAATTTTCCTTACTCATTCTTCTACTACCACTCCTGATCCCATCCTTGGCCAAAATCCTCCAAACCAATTCTTCAATAGACCTTGTCCCAGGATTTCCCTCTTTCCACTTCCCTTTCCTTCCCTTTCCCTTTCTCCATGACTCCCTGTGCTTCATGTTCTTCTTATTCTTCTTCTTCTTCCTCTTCCTCCTAATTATCCTCTCCCTCATCAGGCTCTCCAGGAGCATCTTCATCCTCATCCACCTCCTCTTTGTCCTCATATTTGACTTTGAAGTCTTCAACTTTTACGGCTTTGACTTTGAGGGGACTGGGAACCACTTTGACTGGCAGTCCTTTGACAATTCAAACTTTGACCACTCTTTGACTCCCTGGACGCTGCTTCAACCATGCTTTGACCAGACTATGACTTCTTTGACTTTCCTTTGACAAGGTATTCCAGCTTTGACCACAATACATCAAACTTTCACCGGTTTGACCCTTGATTTTCAAACCTTGACCAATTTGATTTGAAATTTTTGAAATTTGACTGGTTCAAAAGCACTTCAATGTTGGTTTTACTAGCTTTGACAACTTTGAAGTTGCTTTGAAGGCAATGTGACAGACCTTCTACTCCTTTAGAATCCATGATGAAACCAATGGAAGATGAATACGGTGTGACCAATTGGATGTCTATTGTTTTCAAATTGGATGCTTCCTTTTTCAACGTCCCATCCAAGACCAACTGGCCTTTCTTTCTCAATTCCAACCTCCTCTTCTCCATGCGTCTCATTTTATCCTCCAAAGCCTCAACTAGGAAAAGATTAAAGACACCTCTATCAGAAGAAATCCTTCATCAACAGAAGATAGAAGATAGGGCACTCGCCATCTGATGGAACTACCCGGATGGACACCCCCAGAGATACGCTTGAGTTTTCAGGTGCTTCCTTCACTTCAAAATTTCCTCTGGCATTTTCCTTCACCAATAAAACCAGTCCAAGCACCATCCTTCCAACTTCTGTGGTCCCATAACAGGGTCTCTGGTATCTTCTGAAGTATTCACACTTTCCAGACTTGGGGGTGATGCTGGTGATGCACATCTTCTCTGTCTCAAGGCATCTGGAGAAAGGGGGGTAGTACTGGTTGGCACAATGGTAGCCATTGGAAATTTCCATGGTGAATGAAAGAGTGGGTGATCTGTTGTAGGATGAAGGAGATTGACAGCTTTCAGGTGGGGATGGTGATGGATAAGGTAGAGGGAAAGACAAATCAGTCATGGTGATGAACACAACCTACTATCACCTTCTCTTATGGGTATCAGGAGCTACCCCTTCCTCTTCTGGGGGGGGTAATGTCATGAACACAACTTGAATTGGTCTCCTCAGCCATAATAAACCCTCAGCCAAACTCAGTCCTCAGTATAATCCACCTTCCACCCTTGGATCTACATGCCCCACCTCCTGAAGCATCCTCCTGCATGCCCTGCAGGTTCTAGTCAACTCTCCCCATCTCCCCTCTCCCTCTCTATGACTTGGTGCATCCTCATCTCTCTCTCAACTCTATATGGTATGATAATTACATACTTTAATCCCATATTACATACTCCTGGCTGGAAAACCCATACTCTAGTTCAGTACATGCCACACCTTTATGGACAGGCCCATTACCCAATCCATCAAGCCATTGCCTCAAGCCCAATTGGTCAACATGTAATACCATGGGGCATCCCAGCCCCAGAAACAGTCATTCATCCTCAAGGCCTCTTCTTAGTTCTCAAATATACTTGCCTCTCTTCCCATCCTGGACTAATTCCCCTCAAGAAATTGGTACACTAATTCTTATTGGTTAGTCCCCTCCAATAGGTGTCATCTCAGCACAAGAAAGCCAACCCAGCCTACCTTACTCATCTCACCTATCCCTTTGGTGCTACTTTTAATAGGATTCAACCTTCAACCTCCTTCAGAGCCTCAATCCAGGATTCTCTTCCTTATTATTGCTGCCATTACTCCTTCTATCCTCATTGTAATCTATCTCAATTCTCAATCCTGAGTTCTGTGAGAAGAAGTTCCTGTTCCTTCAAACCCTTGGGTGCCAGGGGTAGTTGTGAAACACTTATTTTCCCCTCCTTTTCCATTCCTTGTTCTGGAGCATCCTGGTTTCTTTTTCCAGAAAATTTGGAGTTTTGGCAGCTACTTCCCCTTTTGAGTTCAAGTTTGAAGTTGGATTCAGTTTGGATTGTTTCAAATTTCTTGAATTTTGCTTTGAGGAGTCATCTGCATCTGGAGCCAAGGTTGATGATCTATGGTTGTTTTTCTGAGAGCAGTTCTTGTTTTGATATCCATTATCAAGCTCAATCACCTGGTTGATTAACTGCTGAAGGGAGGTTGTCTTATGTCCCCCAACTGCAAGTTTCTCAATTAGGAAAACTGGTTAACCCTTTTAAAAAGGAAATAAGAGTGCTGCGTTGTTCCACTAGATACAAGAATGCAGAGTTTGGAAATGGGAGATATAAATGGAAACCCTACTATTCTCCTTCATAACTAGATTATTAAGTTTGTATTCAGCATTTTGGAATTTTTTGGGTTTGCAAAACAGGGTGAACAGTTGGTGGTTGAACTTGTCCCAGTTGTTGAGAATACAGGTGGGACTAGTATTTTATGGCAGCTTGATATATGGTTTTAAACACTGCAAGAATCTGCCCCCTAAGAAGGAAGACACATACATAAATTCATGTCTATTGGAAAGGAAATTATTGGGGTCTTTGGAGAAGATAATTTTACAGGACTGTATGTAGGATCTAAGCTTATGGGAGTTTTCCCCTGTAAATTGGTCAAGCTGCTTCATCCCAGAGTGCAAAAACTGGGAATGCTTGGACCAGATTGCAAGTAATTTTGATTGAGAGCCTCAATCAAGTTTTAGAGAAGGGTTGAAGCTTTGGTCTTGGGAGAACTAGTGAAAAACCTTGATCTACTGTGGGTTGAGGTTTCCTCAGAGGAATGTTTGGGGTCTTTGATTTCCTCAAGAAGATCCACAAGAGCCTCCAGTTGAGGAGGGAGGGGAGCTTCAAGAAGTTCAACCAAAGGAAATTTGGAAGAAGGGACTGGATCTAAGGGTTTTGGGGCCAGTGAGGTGCTGAATCTCCCTAAACAATGAATATAATCATTATAAGGGGTGGGGTAAGGGTTCCTGGTTGAGCAAGTACATGAAATTGTAAAAGAAGAATCTATTATAGGTTGGCAAACCACAATAGAGGAGTTGAGTTAGTTAATTTACTGATACACAACCACCCCATGCACTATAGGGAAATCTTAGATGATTGTGAGTGCAAAGGGAGAAACTGAGTGCAAGGGATAATGGAGGGTAGTAAGGCTAACTGCAAAGTGCAAAATTATGATTCAATGTCCTAGAAAACAGAAAGAAGGATGAGGTGTTACAATTGAATAGAACTACATCAAAGCACAATGTGATGACTGGATTTGCAAATGCAAGAACGTATGAAACTAAATTACTGAGGAGGCAATCTGCAGGGAGGCAACAAAGCCTTTATAAAGTAATCCAAAGGTGACTAGATACAACCTGATGGATGGCCAACTAAAGCTAGGGAGCAATGAGGCAATGAATGACAGGAACGGAATGGGAAAATGAAATAACCGTGCAGTCATTTCCAAGGTTGTAGCATAGTTGCAAGACAATATAATATGAGCTTTGTGGAAAGAATAAGGGTTGTCCCCCTATAATTGTCCCAAGGTTTGGAAGTTAACGGTTCCCTGTGTTTGAAAGGAGATGAGGATGTCCGAAGTCGCACTTAAATGAGAAATACAAATAAGGAGGTAAAGAGACAAAGAAAAGTAGAGAGAGAGAGAAATCGCCAATCCTTCAATCCTCAGAACTGTCCACCTGGATGTGTATCCGGTATGAGTTCCTTTAATCTCTTGGTGAGATGAGTGATCCAATCCGATGATGTGATGGTCTGATTCTCTTCCTGCATTCCATGCCCTCCTCCTCCTAACCCAGAGTTGAGAGTGAGGATAAGTCCTCCCTCTCAACCCTAACCTAAGTACACGCGCAAATAACAGTATGACAACAAAACAGAAAACAATCCCAAAAAAGAAACCCTAGCCTCCTCTCCCCACCTCCGTACCAAACTCCCCCCATTGTCCGTACGCCGTTCTTTCCATCCGGTTTGTCCTTCTCATGACGCGGTCCTTGCACCGCGCCCTACTCGGAGCCCCCCGCACCTGTCTGTATCCGTTTGTCCGCGCCCGTTGTGGGTGTTTGGTAATATCCGGCATGATCCGCGCGCTTGCACGCGTGCTCCATCTGTTCCTTTATAGCCCGTGGATTGCTCCGCCCCTGTGTATCCAAACTGGCGCGCCCGCAAACCTAGTTGAGCGCACTACCTTCCAAATCCAATCTCCGGGGCGGATTGCCGCCCACACCGCATTTGATGCTGAGCCCGACCTGTCCACAAGGTGCGGAGCCAAACAGCGGCTGCTGCTGAGCACTCCGCATACCCTAATGCTGAGCACACTTGCCTCCAATGCTAAGCCTGCAGCCGCGATGCAGTTCCCAATCCGTGTCTATAAATTGACACCACAGCATACAAGGATGTAATAGATGAGACAGGAAGTAATGACATGTGAGGACAATGGAAATATGAAGATTGAGCTTATGTAGGGTAAGGGACTAGTCCATTTGCAAACTATAAAGTTGATGTGGCTATCTAGGCATGAGTGCAAACTATTGTGAGTGCGTGACCAAGAGTGGAAGTCTGAGGGTTGATGATACCCAGGGTAGAAGAGAAAAGCTTGAATTGATGGTCAACTGGTATTAGAGTTAACTGCAAAGTTTTCAAGTGTATACTTAGTTTCTGAGATTGAAAGTTTGTTAGGGGAGCCAAAGTTAGTAAGTGGAAGGCACCATTGATGTTGTGCTTTATTATGGTCACACTTATTGACTGAGGTAGATGGTACTGAGGAAAAGAACATGTCAAAGTGGTGAAGACAATTACCCTTAACCTTGGAGTGTGACAGCCCTAGTTCACACCCCCAGGGCCTCAGTTAATGTTTGAAGGTCTTGGAGGTTCCAACACACCAAAAAAAGGTGTGTTCTCCCATCCCAGGAACTCAAGTAAACCTCAAAAAAGGCATCCCAAACCTTAATTTTCTATATTAAGGTTTGGAAACCTTTCTGGGGTTGGAAAAGAACCAAAATGAATGATTATAGTAATTCTTTTACTACAATCACACCACTGGTGCCTCTTGGTGTGATTTTATTCAATTTATTTTGGAATGATTTTAGCAGGGGCCCTTGAATAAATATCTCCAAGGTGTTTAATTTGAAACATTACACCAATTCTCCAGCTAGCTGTAATTCCATTCCTCCCATAATTTCCAAAGTTTTTGTGACTGAGAATATCAAATTTTGTTGGACTTGTTTTGAGTGGAACCAGTATCAAACAATATTTAATCTTCTTGGAGGCCTCTTTTTTCATAGAAGAACTTTGATTTTCAAGGCTGAGTTAATTTATGGGATAAAAAAAATTAAACTCCTTTTATATTTTAATTCAAATTCCACTCCAGAATATCTTGTCTTCATTCTCTGGAAAAGATCTTCTTTTTAAGGCATGCTTTTTGGATTGTTTTGATTTGAGCTTGGAGCTGAGTTGCATAATGTGATCCCAAAGAATGATCATTATTAAATTTTGAATTCTTTTTTCTTGTTCTGAGGTTTGCTTCCTCAGTGGCTGAAGGCCACAATACAAACAGAGAGTACTTATGGGTCTCAAAAATTTCTTGAACCAGAAATCTGTACCATAATCCCCAACAATTTGAGTGATTGATGGATTTCAATTATTAAAACTTGGTTATATAGACTCACATAGTGTTGAGAATAGGATCTCATCATTTATTTTACTTCTGCCTGAATTAGGTGTGATTGAATTAACTCAAAGTTGTCTTGACAAACATTTATTCTGGTGGAAGAATTGATTTTTAATTTTAAAGATGTCATGGCTGGGGTTTTCAACATGAAATCTTGGAGATTATTCCAAATTTCAGTGGGATTCCTTTATTTTATAAGAGTATCATAAATTTTAAATCCTGAATTCAGTTGACTGAATTTTGTTTGAGTCCATGTGATTTATTAATCATGAACAGAGTTGGGATTTGGTGGCTTGATGGTGAATTAAATATTGGTTTTCTGGAATTAAATTTCCATTGAAAAGTTATTGGTTGAATTCAATAGATTTTAAGGCTAAAATTATTTCTTGTTACCACAGATTATAGGTTTTTTCATTGAGCTTAACTGAAACATGATTATTTGATAGAATCTTGAGAACAACCTGGTTTATGAGAGAAATTTTTCTTCTGGTTTCTATGTCTGGAACATTGGAGCTAGCAGTGAGATCACAAGTGTATGGGTGCATGGTAAAGGCGGCTAGGTTGGGAACAATTGGTGGGCCAGCTGGGTTGCGCTTTTGAGCTGGGCCTGGTTCGGGGGCCCATGAAACTGACAAAATGTCATAATGTTTCTCTTGCTACCATGTAAATGAATGTATGAGGTTTTTCATGGAACTACAAAAGTGGTTATCTTAGTATTTTACTAAGATATATCACTCGTAAAATGGGTTCTGATTATAAAAT
Organism: Puccinia polysora; assembly: GCA_025617555.3. Lineage (NCBI taxonomy): Eukaryota > Fungi > Basidiomycota > Pucciniomycetes > Pucciniales > Pucciniaceae > Puccinia > Puccinia polysora. The sequence goes on from CM062643.1 coordinate 15,028,840, forward strand.
TAAAATAGTGACACAAGACTAGGTAATATAAAATTGAAAAAAAAATCTAATTGCACTTACAGCCATAGGTCCCCCCATTCAAATTAATAGTTAGAATTGGGTGAATTATCCTGTTTGTGTGATCTCTCTATTCAAGTAAGAAAATCTGCAGGCTGGAGGTTTCTAATCATGACTATAAGCTCATCTTGGACCCAAAACTAAGATTACAGAAACTTAATGAAATTACCAAGTCATGCAAAATTAAAAAAACATTATTAACTGTTGAGGCATAAATGAAGTCAGACAACTTTGATGCCTTTGCTCCAGTTCAAGACCTGGGTTGTTGCTCTAGTTCAAGTAGATATTGAATTCTAACAAAGAACTGATGGTTAGGTAGGCTCAATAAAACAATAAAAAATTCCACTCAATAATTCCCTCTAGTTTTGGACTATTTGGTTAATCAGTTGTTCAGAAGGCAAGAGAATTCTTAAAGTAAACATTGAAGATTTCATTCCATCAATCTTTAACTCAGAGAATCTTGAGAAATCCACTCTCTTTTTTTTATGAAAAGGTTCCTTTTTTTAAAAAAGAGCTATAGATCTTGTTGATTTGGGTGATTGTAGAATGAATCTTGGAAATTTGGAAATTTATGCTTCAAGTCACCAGATCCTTACTTAGAGAATTATTTACCAAGATGAAGGGTTGACCAAAACTTCATTCTGATCAAACCAATTTCAATCACAAACCAAGTGAATCCTTTGGAGTGTGGAAATCTAATCTCTATCAAAATAATCCACATAAGATGCATGGGGGGTGGAGTCAAAATTGCTCAATTTCTTTGGTCTTTTTTTTAGGGGGAGGGGGTTGGTGAACCTATAAGTCTCTGCAAAGGAAATTTAATTATTGTCAAGGAACTCAGGACAGGTGGAAGAGCAAAAGGGATTCACTATCACCAGGGGGGAAATGGAGGCACATGCTAGCATGTGCCACCCTGTAAAAATGTTTCAACTTGGTTACACCTGGGTTGTAACTCTGTCCTAATTCAGCAAATATATCCAAAAAACTCACAAATACCCACATTCTGTCAAAATATTCTGTAACCAATGTGTAATCAAATATAACTATACTTGACAGGAGTTTCAATTTTAACTCAAGGTTTCTTTAAAATTGCTAATATATTTTTGTGATGTATGATCAAAAAATCAGTTTGATATAGATTATACCAGTTTTTTTGAATTTTTTCATTCTTGGAAATTCATTATAAACTTTCAATTATTTTCCCAAAATCATTCAAAGTTGAATAAGTCAATCAATCTTGGGAGAAGATGACTTCTGAAAATCTGGACCTTGAAGTTTGGAAAACAAACCTACTCCAGCTGGATCCTTATAAATTTCAATAAAAAAAATTCTATCCTGTTTTCAAACCTGTTCTTTGACCTAATATACTCATAAGGATGAGCCTGCATATGCATCACAACTTTGATACAAACCCATTATTTCAAGAATATTGCCTGAAGGTTTTAAGCTTTGAAAGAGTTTCTCATAAGCTTATTATTTCAAAAAAAAAATATTGAGAATGTAATTAGCTATTTTATCTGTTCTACAAGGATATTCCTCAAATTTTGAAACATTTTCAAGGCCTTTTTTACCCATTTGTTTGGTTGATAGTGAATAGAACCATCACTCTTGTTTCTGATTCTCCATCATGTTCAGGACCATAAACATTGAATTTATGAACAGTTGAAGAAAGAAGGTTATGATTTAACTACAAAATAAACACATTATCTTAGCTGGAATTCTTCAAAAAAGCACAATGTTTTCAAATTAAAAATAAATAAATAATTTTTTTTATTGTTTACTCTTGTTGGCTTATTATGCAAATCCCAATAATTAGCTTCAAAAACCCCACAGGAAAAGTGTAGAAAATTTATCATTGAGTCAGCAAGATAAAACAAATCTATAAATGCCTTTTGAATTTTTTTTCCCCTTGCTGATATTCCAGTTTGGTGATACCGTTCTAGAAAATCAATTTATTAGGATGATTTGAAAGCTTTTACTATTTACATGCCCTCCTGATTTCCCTGCAGCTTTCTTTGTTGGATATATTCTCATGATGGAGTGTAATCTAGTGTTGGGTTTTTTCATTGACTCCACAGAATCTGCTTTGTACTGAATGAAGTTTGAAATATATTTCACAGGGGGTTTTTAGACTACAGTATTGCTGAATTTTTGAAATATCATTTGTAACCATTCAACCATTCAACCATTTTGGCTGCTACCCTTCAACAAACCTCAATCAATTTCCTTCCAACTGATGAATAGTCTAGAAGCTCTTATGAGTGGAATTTGGTTTTTTTAGTATGCACCTATCCCTTTTCTTGAAATGTCTCTTAAACTTTTTACAGGTAGATATAATTCAGACAAAAGAAATTTCAGCTTTTCTCTTGGAAAAGCAGGGACACAGATTCAAGGTATTTTGAATTTCAGCCCCTTCAAGATATCATTAAAAACCAGGGTTGATGAAGTTATCCATGTTGAACATGTGGGATTTGGTGTTTAATTGTCTGTTTAAAAGATGCCAAATATGAATTAATTCAACAAATGTTTCAAGATAGGAACAGAAATGTCCCCCAGACCTTTGGGAAAAGTTCTGGGGAACACTATATGCATTTAGGACTGAAAAAAATTGCATGCATATTCACACTGACCTTGTGCATGGATCCAACACCTTTTTCCAAATTGGATTTAAATTTTTTTCTTCCAATAAATCATACTCTGGTTCAATCAAAATTATTTGGAAAGACTGTGGAAGCCATAAAACCAAAGAAAATTTCTCAAACAACTTACAATTGAATGATCACCAATCTGAAATTTTCTTTGGGTGGTGGTATTCTGAATGAATTCAAGTTGTTTTGAAAACTTAACCTTTCATTGGTGTTCAATTTTTTCATGTCAAAATGTGTGCTTGATCTGGCTGGGTCAAGTTATTCAAAAAATGAGGTGATAAGGATCCCCGCCCCCCATTTTTGATCCCCATTAATCACAGCTAAGATTTTTCCTGCCCAACAACAACTCCAAATAAATTCAATTTTTGGTTTTGGGATGAAATCTTAATCCAACAGTATTTTAGGTTGGTTTGATTCAAGCTGGTGCCCCACTATCAATGTTTTATTGTTCTATGAAGCCTTGGCACACAAAAACCTGGATTTCAAGAGACCAATGAATGATTTTATACATTGTTTTAGAAAAAAATGGAAAACAAAAGGAGCTGGCAAAAAAAAAAAAAACAGAGAAAAAATCAAATAGGCTTGGGATGAAACTCCAAGTGGATTGAGGTTGTACTAGCATTGAACAAGCATTCCACTGGTTGAGAGTCAGTTTGATTTTTTTTTCTTTTCTTTTTAGTTTCCTGTTGGATTGTTCCTGTTAACAGTTTTTAAGCTTGGTGAAATTTTTAATAAGTGAGCAAGTTAAAAGGAATTTCTGAATGTTGACAACCGGAAGATATTTTGATAAATGATAGGTTCCATGAATAATTTTGAATAGAAAGTCTCAAAATTATCTTCTGGTCTCAATTAAAGCAGTCCATTGATGCCCCCATCTGGTCTTGTTGATGCTGAAATTGAGTACTTGGTCAGTAAATCCAAAGAACAGGATAAATTCAAAACCCAGTCAAATTTCCTTTGGCATGGTAGAAGAAATTCAAGGCCCTGTTATGGACACAACCAAAATGATTGGTTTTCATAATCATGCTTCATTTTGTTATCATCTGCCTCGTGAGTAGGTTTAGTTTAATTGCCTTGAAATTGGAAGCTAAGGACCTTTGTTAAACCTGGGATGCATGTGCATTATATCGCAATTAGAACTGAATTTGATGTTGGTTGGAAAAGAGTTATAAGTTTTTTATTGTGGAGATATGGTTTGCTTAACCCCTCCAGATACACCAGAGTTATTTCTTTCAGTAACACCAACATTAAAGGGGGGCACAAGCTAGCACGTGCCTCCGTTTTTCCCCCTGGTGTATGCTGGTGTAAACTTCATCTCTGTCCAACCTTTGTAAGCACACATCCAAATCCACTGAGCCAGAGTTATAACTGATTTCATCGTGTTAGGTTGGAGGATGAGAGCGATTGGAAGGTTCTTGGGAATCGGATTCGAGGCTTGAACAAGGGAATCTTTGAGGGTTAGGTTGAGGTTGTGATGACGATGATGATGATCAATCAGGATCACTGGGATTGAATGGATTACTCTCATTAGATCTCCATCCAAGCTCATGGTTCAGATCTGTGTACATACAGTACATAGGTAGAGTCTAGTAGGCATCTCTTCTACGGACTCTCACTCGTCTGAGATGGGACTACTCGGTAGCTCTGATAGCTTTGCAGGCGGTCGAAGGTGGTAAGATCACTGGTAGTTTGGAGATCGAGTACTCTCTCTTGTCTCTCAACCTTGGATCTCTCCAAAACCCTTTAGCCCCCATCACTATTCCACCTTCCGCCGATCGCTGGTCTGCTCTGCCCAGCTCGATGAATAGAGTGAAGTGACCTCCACCAGAGTTGCAGGATCTCGTGGCTAGGATGAGGTCGGTGTGCTGTACAGCCGTCAGTGTATGTATGAGATGATGATGGATGGATGGATGTAAGAGGGATTGATCTTGTCATCATTAGGATATCCAGATCATCACCAGTAAATACTCATCATGACACTCACAGCCCATCGAGCCCGAGAGATACTTGGTGCTCATGACAGCTCGAGTCAAGCCGGTTGAGTTGTTGTTCTGATGATCGATCCTCAGGCTCAGAAGGACTCGTTGAGTGAGCCTATCGACACAGTTGGTGGTCGCTGGTCGGTGGCTGGTGGTCACTGGCCAGTGGCAATGGGGATCGAGTCTGACTGACCGTATGTGGAGTACTGCTTGGCCAGGCACATCTCAATCTTTACTGACGATGACCACAGCTCAACTTGTTTCAGCCAGCGTGGCTTGGATCCTGCTAGCACTATCGCCCCGGCATCGGCCACCAGGGAGACCGCCACCCTGAGACTGAGACTGAGACTGAGACTGAGACTGAGACTGAGAACCCCAAACCAGTCACAACTTCCGAGCCTGAGTCCAGAGTCCAGCCCTAATCCAGGCCACCGGGCCCACTCTCCACTTCTCAATCTTCACACCACCCCGCGCCTTGAGTGACACCATGAGTACTTTCGGTCACTTCTTCAGAGTCACCACCGCTGGCGAGAGTCATTGTCTCGGCGTGACGGCTATCGTCGATGGCGTCCCTCCTGGTCTACAACTCTCCGAGCAGGATATTCAGATCCAACTATCCAGAAGAAGACCCGGTCAGAGTGATCTCACTACCCCCGTCAGTCACTCATCCTCTAACGTCATTCTCTGCTTCTTCTCCCATCCTGCGATCTACCTATCCACAGTACTGATATCCCTTTCTTATTCCCGCCCGGGCACTATCGGTCGTTCGACTTCAGAGGGACGAGAGTGACTTGGTCAAGATCCAATCGGGTGTAGAACATGGCGTCACACTAGGATCTCCCATCTCTCTATTCGTACCCAATAAGGACCAACGTCCTCACGATTATTCAGAGACCGATCTTTACCCTCGACCGAGTCATGCCGACTGGACTTATTTACTCAAGTATGGAATCAAATCAAGTAGTGGTGGCGGTAGAAGTAGTGCCCGTGAAACCATCGGTTCGTCCATCCTCATCAGCTTATCGAAATCCAAAACCCAGTGATACCATGGTTTACAATCCATCCTGATCTATTCTACTCATATGTTGTATCCTTAGCTCGAGTCGCAGCCGGTGCGATTGCTGAAAAGTTCCTCAAGACGGCCTACGGTGTCGAAATCGTCGCCTTCGTATCTGGAGTCGGCCCCATCCATCTCTCCTCAAGATCTCTCAAACCCCTCCCCGTCAACGGCTCCAGTCATTCTCTCGATCAGGATCTGGAAGATTACTCTGGTCCCGAGTATCTCGAATTCCTATCAACCGTCACTAGGTCTCAAGTCGATGCGAGCACGGTCCGATGCCCTCATGAACCCACGACCGAGCGTATGATCAAAGTGAGTCGATCGATCCACCACCATCTCTCCCTCTTTCCCTTCACCCAAAGAAACAAATCACATGTTGCGCACTCTTCTAATCTGTCACACTTACCTATCTAATTCCTTTTCTTCTTATTCTGGCGGTTCAGAGGATATTAGAGGCTAAAGCCGCAAGCGATAGCATCGGTGGTACGGTCACATGTGTCATCCGAAACTGCCCAAGCGGATTAGGTGAACCGTGCTTTGATAAACTCGAAGCCAAACTGGCCCACGCGATCATGTCGATCCCAGCCACCAAAGGTTTCGAGATCGGTAGCGGGTTCAAAGGCGTCGAACTGAGTGGTAGTCAACATAACGACATGTTTGTCAAGAAAACTACTGGTCAAGGTTTATCTACGACCACCAACCGGAGTGGTGGAATTCAAGGTGGAATCAGTAATGGAGAAAACATTTACTTTCGGTGAGTCACATACATATATCGATCTACATCCATTTATCTTCTCAGCCTCCGTGAGATCCTTTCTGATCCGCCTCCCCGTCTATCACTCCAGATGTGCTTTTAAATCGCCCGCTACGATTGCCAAGGAACAACCAACGGCAACCTATCACGGTGAGAATGGCGTGCTAGCAGCCAGAGGTCGCCATGATCCGTGCGTAGTCCCTCGCGCGGTCCCAATCGTCGAGGCGATGGCCGCTTTGGTGATCATGGAGTAAGTCTTCTTCGGTTCACACGTACGATGAAACTGTCGAGTCCAAGGATCCACCCATAGTGGCTCATTTACTCTTCCTCCCCCCCTTTCTCTCTCTTTCTCCCCAGCGCCGTTCTTCAACAAAACGCCCGGACATCAATCTCTACTCTGTTGCCCAAACCGACCACCCTTCCTCCAACAATGATGATGCCCTCGGCCAACTCGTCCACATAACAACCACCCCTTGCAAGTTTTGGGAAAAAAGAAAATAAAAAAAATTCTGGGAAAGGACAGATATACTTGGTTTTTCAGAATGAGACCGTTCAATCGTTCGCATGAGCACCCTGTCTGATTAGATTTCCATAAGAACTCATCGATCCACCTATTCGCACGATTGACTTGCTTAGTCTCAAGTATGCTCCCTTGTCACCATTTCCTCTTGTCTTCTCTCTCTCTCTATCTCTCTTCGGCCATCTTGTGCATGATTCTTGACCTGAGTATACCTCGGATCTCTGTTGATCGACGCACCGATCGATGTCTTGAACATGCCGACGCCCGATTTGAGCCGCCTGAAAGCTATTGCAAGCAGTTGAATCTTTTGATCTAGTAGAGATATCGTTTATCTTTTGCCTTGAAGCCTTCTACTTCAATCTTCTCCTTTCCTTCTTGTCGATCTGAGCAGCATATACACCCCCCCGCCCCCATAGATCCTCGATTTTCGTCCATACGTGGTCCCTCTACGTCCATCTACGATATCATAGAAATTTACAAAAAAAACCTGTCGACCAAGGCCCTCCAGATGATGATGAAGAAAACAATAATACATTGATGTACCGAGTGTTTTTTTTTGAGATTGGATTGATCTTCCTGATCCCCCCCCGCCACCCCCACTGGTAACCTGATTGAAAGCCTCCTCGTTGAGAGATCATCCCAGGTTTTTTTTTTTAGAAGACTCTTAACCGATGTGTACAAGAATATCTAATCGAAGAATGAGATTCGGCATGATTCTATAATCAACGAGAGAATTCATAGTCCCGTTGTGTGTACATACACTGGGTCGACAAATGCCCTGGGCCTGACCCCCCCCCCCCCCCCGATTTCTGCCCCGCCTTTTTTTTCGATTTTTGTGTTCTCACAAATTTAATGGGAAAGATTGTATTGGTTGAAAGAAGATTTTTTGTTTATTTTATGTACTAGCTGAGAGGGTGTTTGATTTGAATTGATCGATGAGCTTAGTGTTTTTTTTTTTTTTTTTTTTTTTTTGTAAAAAGAACAATGATACTTAACACAGATTAAAGATAAGAACCAGATTGAGAGATGGAAGGAGAAAAAAAAAAAAAAAAATCGGCAGAGGTTGATCGTTTCTAATGGACCATAGGTTTTTCAAAAATAAGAAATTTGGAGGGTACCGTAGGATTGAAGAAATGGATGGGAGTTGGATCAGATAGAGAGAAGATGAATGAGGAATAAGACCAAAAAGGACACTTGAGTCTACCGTTGGGTAGAACGACCAGCAACCTTGATGACAGCCTGCGAGTGATGAGGCGTTGAGATGATGAGATCCTTGAGAGTTTGACATAGAAAGTCCTCCCTGACACTTTCCAGGGCGCTTCCCATGCCTGGGATTTGTTTGACTGTGCAACATAACTCCCACTGTGACAAAACCTTTATTCCACAAATGTTTCAAGAGTTTTTTTTTTTTTTTTTTTTTTTTTTTTTTTTTTTTTTTTTGGAAAATTTGAAGCCACAGCCCTTCAGCTGGGTGTTTCAAACCCTCAAAGAAAAAAAAAAAATCTTTGGTGACCTTGGTGATTTTGGAAGCATTAGAACACCTTCAAAATTTCAATCAACAAATCAAAAAAAAAAAAAGTTCTCATTCATTTTTTGGATCCTTTTGCTTGCCTTTTTAATTATTATTATTATTATTATTATTATTATTATTTTATTTTATTCTATTTTATTTTATTCTATTTTGGCGTGATTTAAGCTCTCAGAAAGCTGAAAAAACAATCAAAAAGCTTTGGAATATTTCTTTTTTGAGATCTTTTTTGGATGTATTCTTACACTAGAAGATTCATTCATTCAAAAAAAAAAAAAAAAAAACAAGTCTCTCATTGAATTTTTGGATCCTTTTCCTTGCCTTTTTAATTGAATTTTGTTGGTGATTGAAGCTCTCAGAAAGTCAAACAACAAATCAAACAAATCTCACACTTTTTTTTAAAGATTTATTTTGTTTTTTTTGAAGCCCTTGTAAAATTCATTCAAACAAATCAAAAAAGAAAAAATCAAAAGAAAAAATTCTCATTGCACTTTTGGAGCCTTTTCTTTTCCTTTTTCATTTTTAGTGATTTTTTTTGCTGATATAGGCTCTGATAAATTATAAAAAACAATCAAAAATCTTTATAATATTTTTTTTGGGGGTTTTTTTGGATGTATTCTTGGCCTCTGACCATTGGATCCAACATAAAAACACTTCAAAATAACACATCCTTTTCAATTTTTTTTTTCACATCTGGAATCAAAGTTTCTCCCAATTTTTTTTACAGAACTTTAGAAAAGCCTCCAAAGATAAAAATGAAAATTCTTCTGACTGCTTTTCAGATCTTTTACCCCTCAAAATATTTATCACAGTGAAAGTAAATTGAAAAAAATGGAAATAAAAGGGGGTCCACATTTTTCATTCTCCTCTTTCTCATATTTTAATACATACAAAGAAAAAACATTGTTACAGAAATTAATTATTATTAAAAAATAATTAGTTTTATGTTTCTGCTGGATTTTTTTGCAGGGAACAAAACCTCATTGCCAAGCTCTAAATATTTCTGAATGTATTTTTCCAAGATTTGGAATCCTTGGCTACAAATGTCTTCTCAAGTGGATCTGATTTGGGAGCTGGCAAAGGATCAGAATCAAACTTGAGGGAGACTATATGTTTGAAATATTCTGAAAGAATGAAGCCAATAGGAGAATATTTGGAATTTGGAGTGGGAAGAGAATTCAGAGGAAGATAAGTGCAAGGTATCAAAGAAGGAAACGGAACCACTGGACACTTATATGTTTCAGCCAGAAGGAAACCATGTCATGGGAATTTCATCCACATATTTGTGGGAGCTGGGCCATAAAGGTGGCTCAGTTGCCTTCTTGCTTCTTGGAAAGTTTCACCCCAGATATCATGCAGTAATGTTGTGTCTTGAAGATTGGTTTTAAAGCAAGGCCTTTCACCATTTGTTTCCTGAATTCAATCAAGTCTTATGAGTTCCTCCCCATACAAATGGCTGCTGCTCTAAAGCCACAATTCTCATCCCCCATGAAATCTTGAGAATGTTATATATGGGGAATGGCTGTTTTTGGAAAAATTAAATCTTTATATTGGAACCAAAACCAAAAATCAAAATTGTTTATAACTTAAAATATGGACTAAAGATAAAACTAACTTCCTCAATTGAGACTTGGTAAAAAATTCCAGAAGAAGAATAAGATAATGTGCAGGAAACCTAGAGAAAAACCCCCAAAAAAATCAGAAGAAATGGATAAATGAAAAAATATCAAATGTACTCACTTTCTCACTGATTGTTGGGTCTGTTTGTGGTAATGATTTCCTTCCAGGAGGATGGTAAGAAGCACCAGCATCTTCATTAGAAACCTTTTGCCTCTTGATTCTTGTCCCAGGATTTTATCCAGGAGAACCAACCTGCTTATTCACAATGGTTCCAGACCTCTGATCAAAGTTTGAAAGAAAAAGTTAATGAAAAATAATATCCAGAAAATCAACAAACAAAAAAAAAGTGAAAGCTCACCATTTCAATAAAATACAAAACTGGAAGCTCTTCATCTGCTGAATCTCCCCCTTGATCCAAATCTGGCAACTCTTCATCTTCTGAATATTCCTCTTCAGTCAGAAATTCACCCTATGTTGAAAAAAGGACAAGGACTCATTAAAAAAAACAACCCATTTCAGAAAAAATAACTATAGACCTAAAATTACCTCTTCCTCTGATTCCTCCTTATTTTTCACCTTCCCCTTCCCTTGGATTGCCTTCCATCTTCTTGAAACCTGAACAAATGAAAAAAAAAATAATTATGAAAGATGATATATTATTTTTTCCAAAGAATGGTGACTGACCTAGGAATTTGCTGTGAATTTCTTCTTTGCACTTCCTCTCCTCTTGGTTTCTTCTAAATACTCAAAAAATGATGGATCTCTTTTTCTTGAGGACTGAGAGATCTTGTTGAACTTATTAGGGTGTATCAAATTTAGAAAAATCACCATTCTTTTTGACCAAACCTGCCATTTTTAATGGCAGGTTTCTAAAATACACATACCCCCTAACTGGTGTATTTCAAAAGGGTTGGTTTCAAACATCAAAACCACCATTATCATAAATCCACCATCCATCACATGAAAAACACCCACCCACACCTCAACCTCAGAAAATCCATACACATCACACACACCTCATCTCCATTCCTTCAAATATCCATTGCTTCACATCTCCATTGCTTCACATCTCCATTGCTTCACATCTCCATTGCTTCACATCTCCATTGCTTCACATCTCCATTGCTTCAAATCTCCATCACATCACACAAATACCACCATCATCATCTCCTCACACCAAATCACATCACCATCTTTCTCAAAATCTCCAATCAAACCTCCTGGCAGCAAGTTGAAAATGCAAAAAAGATGACTGAACTTTTTTTATTATTTGACTCTGATTCAGACTCCAATTTAAAATCAACTTGGTTAGCTTTGAATTCTCTATTGGAAAAGCAATAAATAATTCCACAAAGGCACACTCTCCACAAACCTATTTATGAAAGGCAAAAGATTCACCTACTCTCCACAAACCTATTTATGAAAGGCAAAAGATTCACCTACTCTCCAACTTGAGCTTCCAGAAACTGTTATGAAATTTATTGACTTCATTCATGAAAACTTTGGAGATGATTGAAGACCACCACAACCTCCAGAGAAATTCTTGGAATCCTCAAGGCAATCCAGATATCAAAATGGCTTTTGCTCTTTGTATATTGGGATCAAATGGAAATGTAGCAGCAATTCATCAATTAGAAAATCTATTTTTGGTCAGTTATGGATCCATTGACTTATATACCAAAACAGCCATGATTGCTATCCTATCTTTCCATTGCTTGTTCCTTTGTTGACCAACCAAAGAAGAACGCAAGGTGATATCTCAAGTAATGGAGACCAAAGGCTTTCCCAGCTGAATTTGTCTTGTTGATGGAACCACTGTCCCCTTGAGTCAAAAAAACCAAGATAGATGGCAACCACTATTTTGATTGGAAAAAAGGAAATCAATTCATTTCTTTTCCAAAGCCTTTGATAAAGAATTTCATAAAACACTGAAAAAATATGTTTTATCTGTTTGTATAGATACTCTGTGTCACCACAACTTGTTTGTGATAACAACAAGAAGTTCATATCCCTCCATGCTAGCCTTCCAGGTTCTTGTCACAATTCATATGATTTCAATTGGATGCGGATTACCAAACAACAAGATAATGGCTCCAGCATACCACAATATCTTATCCAATGATCAAGCCAAAACTGATTTCAACTATCATCTTTCCCAATCACAAGTTTGAATTGAGCATGCCATAGGAATCCTGAAAGGAAGATGGGCCAGCTTACAGGAGATGCAAAACCAGCTTCAAAATTCCAAGAACATGAAGATCCTCATAAACTGTATTATCAGTTGTGTAATCCCTCACAACCTTCTTGACAACCTCAAAGATAAATGGGACAAAATATTCAAAGAAGATATTACCAATCCTCCTCAAGTCATCTGGGTCTCATCTTCTACCTCATCTTTGGCCATGAGATAGTGGATTATACCCCTCACAATTTCTCACTTTGATGAGTAGCATTTGGTTTTTAAATAGGTGAAATATCACATCACAGAATTTTTTTTTTTTTTTTTTGGTGGACTTAGACAAAAATCAAAACTTCCAAACCACCAACCTTACCCCAACAAACCACCGGTTCAACTTCACTGGTCCACTCCTTCCTCCTCCTCACCAAAAATCCTCACCAAACATCATCACCCAACATCCTTGCCCCCCACCTCCACCTCACCCATCACCACCACCTCACCATCACCTATAACTCAAAATCACCTCCACCTCACCAACTACCACCAACCACCACCACCACCACCTCACCTCACCTCCTCCTTTGGTTGATAATCCTAGTGAGCCCCCTCCCTCTTCCTGTTCCTGCCCCTTACCGGTTGCTGATCCTTTGATCAATCAACCTTTAGGCCCCCCCTTACTGCCTTGGTAAATACCTCAGGTGAGCCCCTCCCCTCCTCCTCCTCCTCCCCCTTCCCCTCCTGATCAATTGAAAAGAAATTAAGCAATAAATTGCAAATAAATTGCAAATCAATTTCAAATCAATTGATTGATCAATCCAAAATCAATTACCTTATTGATTGGCAATCAATTTCTCAATCAATTTGCCATTGATTGAGCAATTGATTTGCCATCAATCAAGCAATTGATTTTCCATCAATCAAGCAATTGATTTGCAACCAATTTCTCAATTGATTTGCAACCAATTTCTCAATTGATTTGCAACCAATTTCTCAATTGATTTGCAACCAATTTCTCAATTGATTTGCAACCAATTTCTCAATTGATTTGCAACCAATTTCTCAATTGATTTGCAACCAATTTCTGAATTGATTTGCAACCAATTGCTCAATTGATTTTCAACCAATTGCTCAATTGATTTGCAACCAATTGCTCAATTGATTTTCAACCAATTGCTCAATTGATTTGCAACCAATTGCTCAATTGATTTTCAACCAATTGCTCAATTGATTTGCAACCAATTGCTCAATTGATTTGCAACCAATTGCTCAATTGATTTTCAACCAATTGCTCAATTGATTTTCAACCAATTGCTCAATTGATTTTCAACCAATTGCTCAATTGATTTTCAACCAATTGCTCAATTGATTTTCAACCAATTGCTCAATTGATTTGCAACCAATTGCTCAATTGATTTGCAACCAATTGCTCAATTGATTTTCAACCAATTGCTCAATTGATTTTCAACCAATTGCTCAATTGATTTGCAACCAATTGCTCAATTGATTTGCAACCAATTGCTCAATTGATTTTCAACCAATTGCTCAATTGATTTTCAACCAATTGCTCAATTAATTTGCAACCAATTGCTCAATTGATTTTCAACCAATTGCTCAATTGATTTGCAACCAATTGCTCAATTGATTTGCAACCAATTGCTCAATTGATTTGCAACCAATTGCTCAATTGATTTGCAACCAATTGCTCAATTGATTTGCAACCAATTGCTCAATTGATTTGCAACCGATTGCTCAATTGATTTGCAACCAATTGCTCAATTGATTTGCAACCAATTGCTCAATTGATTTGCAACCAATTGCTCAATTCATTTGCAACCAATTGCTCAATTGATTTGCAACCAATTGCTCAATTGATTTGCAACCAATTGCTCAATTGATTTGCAACCAATTGCTCAATTGATTTGCAACCAATTGCTCAATTGATTTGCAACCAATTGCTCAATTGATTTGCAACCAATTGCTCAATTGATTTGCAACCAATTGCTCAATTGATTTGCAACCAATTGCTCAATTGATTTGCAACCAATTGCTCAATTGATTTGCAACCAATTGCTCAATTGATTTGCAACCAATTGCTCAATTGATTTGCAACCAATTGCTCAATTGATTTGCAACCAATTGCTCAATTGATTTGCAACCAATTGCTCAATTGATTTGCAACCAATTGCTCAATTGATTTGCAACCAATTGCTCAATTGATTTGCAACCAATTGCTCAATTGATTTGCAACCAATTGCTCAATTGATTTGCAACCAATTGCTCAATTGATTTGCAACCAATTGCTCAATTGATTTGCAACCAATTGCTCAATTGATTTGCAACCAATTGCTCAATTGATTTGCAACCAATTGCTCAATTGATTTGCAACCAATTGCTCAATTGATTTGCAACCAATTGCTCAATTGATTTGCAACCAATTGCTCAATTGATTTGCAACCAATTGCTCAATTGATTTGCAACCAATTGCTCAATTGATTTGCAACCAATTGCTCAATTGATTTGCAACCAATTGCTCAATTGATTTGCAACCAATTGCTCAATTGATTTGAAACCAATTGCTCAATTGATTTGCAACCAATTGCTCAATTGATTTGAAACCAATTGCTCAATTGATTTGCAACCAATTGCTCAATTGATTTGCAACCAATTGCTCAATTGATTTGCAACCGATTGCTCAATTGATTTGCAACCAATTGCTCAATTGATTTTCAACCAATTGCTCAATTGATTTGCAACCAATTGCTCAATTGATTTGCAACCAATTGCTCAATTGATTTCTGCTCAATCACAGGTAAGCTCCCCCCCCTCCTGCTTCTACTTGTAATTTTCATCAAAAGAAGCTGAAATTTGATTTTTTCTTTTATTTTTGGGGGGTTTCAGCTTTGACCAGTATTTTTTTTGTTTGTTTTCTTATCATATACCTTGATTATAAATTACTAATGATTTTTTTTTTGGTCTTTTGGTTTTGTTTAGTTTTTTTGGATGCAATGCAATGCAAACTTGTTTTTACCCCTTTTTCTGTCAACCCCCACCCCTTTTATGGACTGCCAATGCTTCTCCCACTGAACTCAAAATGCTATAAAACCAGATCAATTCCTTTTTGATCCTCACCCCAAGCGCAGTGGGTGCCTTTGAGGGATCAAGATGGAAGTATATGGTTTGAAAAAAATAAATAGAGGTGGTAAGCAGAGGGCTCTTTGGCAAAAGAGGGCTCAAATGAGAGATTCTGAAATCTCTTTGGAAGTGAATGAAGATGGGTTTAATGAAAAGGTGGTTGGGTATTGAAAAAAAATACAACCTTTGGATTTGTACCCTGCTATTGCTTCTAAAAAGAAAACTCAAAAAGCCTCCCCTGTATAGTTTGGACAAGCCAAACAGAAGATTGAAAAATTCCATTTCTTCAGCTCTGGAAAATTGGCAGTTCTTGATTTTTCCAATGGCCAGTCTCTGGCTGCAATAATCAGATTTGTCCCAGTGAATAAAATCTGCAAGCAAGAAAAGAAGGAAATCAACTTGGTCACAACATTCAATGGTATTTATTGATTTTTTTAATTTGGTGGTATCTTTTCTGGGTTTCTATTCCCCAGATTTATCACATTGATAAGTGTAGGCATGATTCTTGGAATTGGATACTCTGGTAGATATGGCATATCAATGGGAATTTTCCCATGATTGGATAGCTTCAACCAGATCCTCCTTTTGATTATATGATAGCTCAGGAGGAGGGGCCAAAGGGGTGGAATCAGCAGTTTGATTAGATGAATAAGGAGCCAGAGGAGTTGAACAACTAGTTTGGTCAGATGAGATAAATTATAATGGGACTGGTGAAGCAGTTCTGAAAGGTGGATGGATGTGTTCTTGAGCCATTGCAAAAAGGGATTCTCTCTGTAAAAAAAGAAGTGGAGATAGGATTTGATAGAAGAAATTGAGCAAAACAAGTTATTCAGATTTGATAAAAGAGGGAAAAGTGTTTTTTGAATGTATCTGGAGTGTTAAGATGTTTTTGTTGAGAAGTGGTGAAGGGTGATGAGTGGTTTGTGGAGTGGAGTGGTGATGAGTGGTGAGGTGAGGTGTTGTGAGGTGTTGTGTGATGAGGTGTGGTATGGTTTGCTATGGTGTGGTGTGGTGTTGTGTGGTGTGGTGTGGTATGGTGTGGTGTGGTGTGGTGTGGTGTGGTATGGTATGGTAGTGGGATGGCGTGGTGGGGGGTGATGAGGGTGGAAGAGGTCATGTGGGTGGTTTATAAAATTATTTGAGCGCTCCAAGATGGGTGGAGGTCCCAGGAAAAACCTTTCAGTCACATTGAATATATGCATGTGAAAGGGGTCTAAGAAGAGTCCCAGAGGTCTTATATGATGCTTTTTTGGTTTGGTTTTTGAGACACAAATAGTGCCTCAAAAATTAACAAAAAATATTTTTTCAAAGTTTCAGATAATTCATTCAAAACTGCAGATTCAAATATTTCAGATCATCAATATTTGTTTCAGGAAAAAATAATCCAAAAAGGATAATCAAAGATAGATCACCCTTTTCTGTTGAATTATATTCATTGTCATTTATAATTTGGGGGGTAGGAAATGTGATAAGGGTCACATAAATTTGTATTGGGGTCTTTGGATTCTACTCTGAATTTTTTTCAGAGAAGATCTGTGGAAATTTTGATTCCAGATGTAAAAAAAAGAACATTGCAACAGTTGTGTTAATTTGAAGTGTTTTCACATTGGATTCAATTTTTGGAGGCCCATGATACATCCAAAAATTATGAAAAAAATCTTAAAAACCTCTTTGATAGTTATGTTAAATTTATCAAAGCTTAAAACACCAAAAAAATTTAATGAAAAAGCCAAAAAAAGATCCAATAGTCCAATAAGAAAATTCAATTTTTCAAATATTTTGATTTTTTGAAGGTATTTTTTTAGGTAATATCATACATCCAAAAAATCTGAAAGAACTATTGAAATTCCCTTTTAATTTTGCTTTAAATTTCATAAAGCTTGAATCCCCCAAAAAATGAAATAAAAAGGAAAGTAAAAGGATGGAAATGTCCCATGAGAAGTTTGATTTTGTTGATTTTGTGTGTTTTTTGAAGGAATTTTTTAAGGTGAAACAATACATCCAAACTATATAAAACCAATATTTGAAACCTCTTTGAATGATTTTTACACTTTCTGGCTGCTGAAATAACCCAAAAAAAACCAATTAAAATACCCAAAATAAGGATGCAAAAACCCATGCAAAAATTTGTTTTTACAGAATTGTTAAATTTTTTGATTCCATTTTTCAAGGGGTCCTAATGCCTCCAAAAATACTAAAATTTTTCCCTAGGGGCTGAAGAACCCCTGCTACGGGCCTGAAAACTCGGACTTCAAAAAATAAATCCTTGAAAAGGTTGTGAAATAAAGTATTTTTGTGTGAAAAACCAGGGGGGTACAACCGCGCAACAATGTTGCTTTGCATGAAATAAAGGCTTTGATGTGTCAGAAAAATAATGCCCCATCTTTTATTATATTTTTTTATTTCAATAAAAAAAATCAATAAATTAAATTAAAAATATGAATATAAAAAGAAATATAGATAAATAAAATGAAATAAATAAAGTGAATTATTTTTCTCACACATCAAACATTTTATTTCACGCATTTTGACATTGTTACGCGGTGGCACCCCTTTGATATTTCATGCAAGTTTCAAGATTTTTTTTGAATTCTTACTGTGAATCACCGTAGCAGGGGATATTAAACACCTAAACAACATATTTGGTAATTTTGGAAGCATAAGAACCCCTTCAAAAATGCAATCAAAAAATGAAAACATTCTGTAAAAAAAAATTCTTGGATGGGTTTTTCAATCCTTATTTTGGCTATTTTAATTCTTGTTTTTTGATTATTTCAGATGCCAGAAATTTCAAATAAAATTCAAAGAGATTTTAAATATTTCCTTCATATTTTTTGAATGTATCCTTTCACCTTAAAAAATTTCTCCAAAAAACACAAAAATTCAAAAAAATCAAATTTCTGTTTGGACATTTGAATCCTTCTGTTTTCCTTTTTATTTCATTTTTGTGGGTGATTCAATCTAACAAAAAGTTCAAAAAACAGTTAAAGAGCATTTAAATATTGATTTCAGATTTTTTGGATGTATTATTTTACCTTAAACATTTACATCAAAAAAGAAAACATTTCTAAAAATTCAATTTTCTCATTAGACTTTGGGATACTTTTGTTTGCTTTTTTGATTGTTTTTTGGGTTTTTAAAGCTGTTATGAATTGAAAAATCTATTAAATAGATTTCTAAAATTTTCATGAGAATTTTTTGATTTCATCTTTCACCTAGGAAAATTCCATCAAGAAACAAAATAATTCAAAAAATTCACTATTCTCAATGGATTTTTGAATCCTTTTGTTTGCCTTTATAATTTTTTTTTTTGGTGATGCAGCCTTTCAGAATGTTAAAAACAAAACAAAAAAGTTAATTAAGACTTTCCAAAGATTATCTGCATGGATGCATACAATCTACAAATTTCATTCAACAAATTAAAAATAAAGAACAAATATGGATACAAAGATTAAAATTTCTTCAACTAAGATTGGTTTTATGTTTCTACTTGATTTTCTTGGATGGAACAAAAAATCATTACCAAGATCTAAATTTCTCTGAAAAATGGTTTTCCAAGATTTGGAATCCTTTTTCACAAAGGTTTTCCAAAGTGGATCTAGCCTGGGAGCTGGCAAATGATCAGACTTGAACTTGAATGAGACTACACCATGAAAAAACAATGATCAATTGATTACAAGTGACCAAAATGAGGACAAATGCACCCTTTGTGCCCTGGTATGTCACTTGTAATCAGGTGCTCATTGTTTTTTTATGGTTCTATATGTTTGAAATCTTCTAACAGAATGAAGACAATAGGATAAAATTTGGAATTTGGAGTGGGAGGGGAATTCAGAGGAAGATAAGTGCAAGGCATTCAAGAAGAAAACAGAAACAATGGACACTTATATGTTTCAGCCAGAAGGAAACCATGGCATGGAAATTTCATCCCCATATCTATGGGAGCTGGGCCATAAAGGTGGTTAGTTGCCTTCCTGCTTCTTGGAAAGTTTCACCCCAGAAATCATGCAGTAATTATGGATATTTGAAGATGGGTTTGAATCAAGCTCTTTCACCATTTCTTTCCTGACTTCAATCCAGTCTTCTGAGTTCCTCCACAAAAAAAGGGCTGCTGCTCTAAAGCCACAGTTCCCATCCCCTATGACATCTTGAACATGAGATATATGTGGAATGGCTGTTTTTTTGGGGAAATAAAATCTTTAAATTGGAAATAAAACCAAAAATCAGAATTTTTCATGACAGAAAATATGGACTAAATATAAAACTTACCTCTTCAATTGAGACTCAGCAAAATATTCCCAAAGAAGAATAAGATAATGTGCAGGAAACCTGGAGAAAAACCCCCCCAAAAATTAGAAAAAATGGATAAATGAGAAAATATCAAATTCACTCACTTTCTCACTGATTGTTGGCTCTGTTTGTGCTAATACTTTCCTTCCAAGAGGATGGTAGGGTGCATCAACATCTTCATTTAACATATTTTGCCTCCTGATTCTTGTCCCAGGATTGTATTCTGGATAATCAACCTGCTTATTCACAATGGTTGCAGAACTCTAATGAAAGTTTGAAAGAAAAAGTTAATTAAAAATGATATCCAGAAAATCAACAAACAAAAAAAAAGTGAAAGCTCACCATTTTAGTAAAATCCAAATCTGGAAGCTCTTCATCTGCTTAATCTCCCCCTTGCTAAAACTCTGCAACCTCTTCATCTTGTGAAAATTCCTCTTCAGTCAGAAATTCACCCTATGTTGAAAAAAGGACAAGGACTCATTAAAAAAAACAACCCATTTCTGCAAAAATAACTTAGATGTAAAATTACCTCTTCCTCTGATTCCTCCTTCCTTTTTACCTTACCCTTCCCTTGGATTGCCTTCCAACTTCTTCAAACCTGAACACATGAAAAAAAATTAATTATGAAAGTTGATATATTATTTTTATTTCACATGTAATGTAATGTATAATTTCCACACCTAAAATTCACTCAGAATTGAGGTGTTGTGTATATTTTGGTATTTATGGGTGGATTTGTGTTATGTCACAATTCCTGCATGCAGCCCCGCATCCATAGAGCAAGGTTACACAAGCCTGACACTCAATATGTAGATGCCTGTCAAGAAAACCGCATGAAAAATGACTGCTGGCCACAGAGGATGGATTCCTGCATGCAGCTATCAAGCCTGCGCACGTCACAAACAACCGCACTCATCCTGACAGCCAGGTACGGCAGGAGCATGCTACAACCTGAAAGCATACATCAGGCATATTTAAAAACCTGACTGAGGGATAGAGGGATGTCTGAAACCTCTGAATATTGAATTAACAGTGTGAAATTCAAAGTATAAACCAAATAACTTAAGGGAAACAATAATGAAGGTTGTCACATAATTGTGATTTTCAAATCTTTATGAACCAAAAAACATATCAAGAAGTTCACATAAAAATTATTAAAAACTAACAAAATGTGCAGAAGATGGCTTAGAATCTACAAATACCTAATTATGCCCATGTAACTTAAAAGTAAGTAATAAAAAATAATGAAATATGCCAGAACTGTGAAAATAACAAATTTACATTTAAACAGTTTCTGACAATTATTTCACATAGAAATATGACACAAGCAGGGCTAGAAGTTTGAAAGCACTAAGAATACGTGCCAAAATAGCCCTGGCCAGCTTGCTAGCCTCAGCCAACAAGGAAAAACCTCTCTACATGCTCTGAGAAGGTCTTATTACCCCCAAAAGGTATATAAACAGCCCTTTTTGGATGATTTAAACCCCAGTAGTTTTTAAGTAAACAATCAAGAACCCTTACCATCCATTATCAAGTGTTTATATAAGATAAAAAAGCGATTTATAAGTGTTTATATAAGATAAAAAAGCGATTTATAAGTGTTTATATAAGATAAAAAAAAGTGATTTATGGCCTCAGTCTGATAGTATAACTGTTAATTCTAAACCCACCATTAATTCACTGAAGAATATCAGCAAAATCCCCAATAATTGGTCTGAGACCCTTTCAACTGTGAATTTTAGCAAGAATCCTGGAGTTCCTGCTTAAATTATTAATTTATCTCCTCCTTGCCTTCAGGCATAAGTGCTGTGAGACAGCCAGTCCACCCATTCCCCTTGAGTAAACCCCTTTTCAGTAAATCACTTAGGACCTCATTGTCCCCAGGGTATTTACATGGTTCAAAAGAGCCCCTTGAAGAGAGGTTGTTTCAATGAAGATCCCCTGCTTTGCATGAAATGTGGCTCCTCTTGGAAAATATGTTTAAATCATTTTAACCAAAACAACTACTCCAAACTTTGCACTTGCTTTTAACCAATAATTTTGAGCATTTTACATATTTTCATGGAATTATTATTATTCCAACACCAATATCACTTGCTGTGGCTAAAGGACTGAAAATTCCCTGGTATCAGTAAGCTGAAATGTTTTGTGCAGGAAGATTCTCCCACAGTTCATCATCCTTCTTGATAGTATCTTCATCCAAACCTGTTTTGCAAGAATAGACCCCTATTTTTGATTTGAAGTTGAATTGATTCAATTTTTCAAATTTTCTGACAAAATCTGACATAAACAATTGGACAAACCTGCAGAGGCACCTTTATTACTTCCATCACAACATCCAATGGAATGCATATAGCCAGTTGAAGCTGCTGTGTTTTTTTTGCTGAGTGAATGGTGGTTCTTTGCCATTTGGTACAAGTCAGAGACAATGTTGCACAAATTATCCGTTTGTGGAGTATTTTTTGGGGCCTTCTAGCTGGGTTATTTGAGAATGAAGTAGGGCTGAAATTGGAGGTTTGTGACAGAATTGACCACTGTGTCAGGGAGAAGTTGTGGTAAGACAACATGATTGGGTAGAAAATTATCCCAAAGGGTCACAAAGTATTTTGGCTAATCAAATTCTTGTGTGAATTGCCTTCTGGAACGGTTGAACTTTTTGTTACTTTGGGATGTAGAGGTAACCTTTGAGTTTGGTAGGTTGTGTCTTTTTCCAACTACAAGAGGTTTTGATCCATTTTGTGTCTCCTTGGCATCCCCTGAAATGCCAAGCTCATCAAAACTACAAACTGTCTTTCAGGATTACACCCAGGAATCACAAAATGAATGGAAAACCCAAGGAAAAATAATGCAGAATCAAACATTCAATTATTAATTGTATTGTAAAAGAATGAATGATATTCTTGTGGTGGGTGGTGGCAAGTGGTGCTTTTTGTTGTGGGTGGGTGAGGTGCTTCACCTCATAGTAGGGAAGGACCTTAAATTGGAGATGAAAGACCACAAAAGTGGTCCAGGTGACTATGGGGGGGGGGGGGGGGGTAGCCCAGAGGACAAGGGCACCCCCACCCTTTTTGACCAACAGGAGGGGCGGGGATTGGAAATCCCCCCCACTGAGCCAATTTTGGCTTGCTAGGTGGGGGGGGGGGGATGAAATCCCCTCTTTC
This sequence comes from Puccinia polysora, assembly GCA_025617555.3. Taxonomy (NCBI): domain Eukaryota; kingdom Fungi; phylum Basidiomycota; class Pucciniomycetes; order Pucciniales; family Pucciniaceae; genus Puccinia; species Puccinia polysora. The sequence goes on from CM062643.1 coordinate 15,051,768, forward strand.
TTGCTACATGGGGGGGGGGGGGGTGATGAAATCCCCCCACAAAGCTGGTCCCCCCCTTGCTTGCTAAGTGGGGGGATGATGAAATCTGCCCCACCAAGACACCCCCCCCTTGTGAAGAGAAAACTCAAGTTTGATTGATCACACAACTGAGAGCTAGAGTCACAATAAGATGAGGCAGAGTGAGAAACAGGAGCAGGCAAATGTGGTTGAAGTATGAGAAAGGAAACAAACAGGAAGCAAAGACCGCATGAGTTTCTGCATAGCTGAGGAATGACTGAGATGATGGCCCCAAAGACAGGTTTGAGGATTGGATTGGCCAAGCTGGACACCCAGTGGAGGTGAGTCTTTAAAAAGGTCATCAAGTAGGAAGATAGGTATGAATCTCACCAGGCAGTCACTGCAGCAAGTCAAGGTTGAGAGAAGGAGGTCAATGGAACAGAGCGGAAGAGAACAGGATGCAAAGAGAAGATGATAGGGGTCAAGGATGAGGATTGAAATCAAAAAAATCAAGGGAATGAGGATGAGATTTGATGATCTGAGGAAGTCATTTCAATGAGGTCCATCAAGAGAGATGTTTTGATTTAGAGTGATGTTTTGATGTAGGGTGGTGTTCCTCAGAGTGCTCTTGGTCCCCCCCAAGATCTCAGGCGCGCGTACAAGACAGAGGAGGTTGAAAGATTGGGTGCATCGGTCAGGATGATTGGGAGTGAAGGATAGGAGGGAGATCAGTCCCTGCGTGACAGAATGAATTGAAAATGAGAAATCTCAACATGCCCCGTGCCTGGAGAGATGAAGACCAAGGCTGATATGGCCCAGGCATTGACTGAAGGCAAGGGATAAAGAAAAGGAACATGGAGCAGAGAATAAAAGAAAAGAACAAGGAAAGAAAGGAAGAAAGAAAGGAAAGAATGAACAACAAGGAAGGGAAAACAAGCTACAAATGCTCAATGGAGGCAAAAGAAGACTGGAGGAGCTTTAGGCTAGAGAGAATTGAGATTTTGGTAAGAGCATCGGCAAAAATTACCTCTGACTTGATGAGTTGGACCCTGATGTTCCCCAACTTCAATTCTTCCCTCATTCCCTTGGTTTTCAAGTTAGACCCAAACTTCTCAAGTTTTTCTGTTAACCCGCTGCTGTCTGTATGGATTGTGATAGTGGAGAGCTTGGATGAGAAGATTTTGCACACCAGGGCACTAATCCAGGTGGCCTCATGGAAATCCAGGTGGCCTCATGGAATGCGTTGACAAAAGCATTGAGCTTAGCGTCCGTGGAGCTGAAGTTGATGTTTTTCTGTTTGCTGCTGTTCCACAACACCACACACCCATAAACAGTGCAGAGGTAGCCAGTTTGGGATCTTCTGGTAGTTGGATCATCCGCCCAGGGTGCGTTGGAGTATGCGGAAACCAGAAAGTTGGGACTGTCCACTCTCAACCAAAGCTTGATATGAGGAGTTCCTTTGAGGTACTTCCAGGTCTTCTTTAGCTTGTTCCAGTGAGGCAGGCCAGGCTTGATGTTGAATCTTGACAGGCTAGACACCGCAAAGCTTACTTCAGACCAAGAGTAGCAGGCAATGTGATTGAGAAGACTGATGGCCAGTTGGTAGTTGACTTTCAGAGCCCAGAACTGTTCAAACTCCTCACTGGTGGCGGGTTTGAGTTGCAGGTTTTGCGTCAGATGGAATTTGCTTGTCATTGCGTCTTCTAGGCCAAGTTCCTTGAGACCATGCACAATGTGGTTTGGCTGGCTGAGAAGAATTACTCTTTCTTTTAACTCTATCCTCATACCCAGGATAGTGTCCAGATCTTTTAAAGTAGACCCAGGGAAACAATTCAAGAATTTCCTTTTGAAGTCATTGCTTTCCCCAACCAAGATAAGGTCATCAAAATGAAAGAAGAGCCGCAACTTCCCATCATTGGACAGGTAGAGGCACGGATTTCACAATAATTCCCTGAATCCTACGTCCTTGAACCAAGATGTGAGGGTCTCATACCAATTCTTTGGCCCATGCTTGAGGCCGTAGAGAGACTTTCAAAGTTTGAGGAATTGAGAGTTCCTTTTTGAACCCTTGGGGGTGTGAATGAAGACCTCCTCATCGATTGGCAAGTGGAGGAAGGCACTCTTGACATTGAGTTTTTGGATTTTCTGCCTGGAGTTGAGGGAAAAGAGTAGCAATAAACCTAAGGTGGAGGGTTTCCCTGTCGGGCAAAGGTTTCTGTGTAGTAAAGTCCCTCAATTTGATTGAACCCTTGCACACAAAGTCAAGCCTTGTATTTCACAGGGTTGCCATGGCCGTTCTGTTTGATATTGTAGATCCAGATTGTCTTGAGTGCGCTTTTTGGATCAGGAACATTGTATTCTTCCCACATGGAAAGATCTTCAATTTATTCCAGCTCATGGTCCATTGCTTCCGTCAACTCAAGATGTTTTTTGCATCCCCAAGCATCTTTGAATGTTTTTGGGCTTTTAGTGATGGTAAAACCTGTACCTTTGTGGCAGTGCAATGCAAGAGCGGTCTCTCAGGGTCCTTCCTGAAGGTTCAGAAGCTTGCTGTTGAGGTTGGGCAGTCTTTGTATTTTTCTGAACCATGGGTGGGCTTGGTTCAGATGCGTTGGAGGACTGGTTGCCTGATTCAGATTTGCTTTCATCTGCAGAACTGATGGAGTCCTTGGACCAGTTGCAATATCTGGACCACGGTACTGACGGAGGAGTGGGGGCTTCAAGAGCCTGATCAGGAGTTTAAGTTGTGTCAAGATCTTTGGGCCCAGGGTTGATGTTGATGTTGATCCCAGCTCCAGGTGTATTTGGCCTGGGTATGTGAAGAAACCTGACATGCTTTGGAGAGACAATAGAACCGTGCTTTGTTAGAATCCGGTATGAGAGGAGAAGAGGGTTGAAGCCTACTAAAGGGGCATCTTTTCCCTTTGACTCAAATTTTGCCCCTTTTTCCCTCTTGTTGAGGAGATAAATGCATGAGTTCCCAATTGGTTTCAAGTATTCAGATGGTAGTGTCCAGCCGTGCATCTTTGTCCAAGTAGTTGAGTTGTCAACTTTTGCTGGGATGTGATTGAGCACAACACAGAAACCCTTGACAACTTTGTGCCACACTGAGGAAGGAAGACAACTATCCTTGAGGGTGGCCCCTGTTGACTCTGTGATTTTCTGATTGGCTCGTTTGGCTTGGCTGTTGTGTTTGGGATGATAAGGTTCTGAGATGATGTGAGTGATGTGTTTTTCTTCAAAGAACAACGCCAGCCTAGAGTTAACAAATTGGGTCCCACCGTTGGAGCAGATATCTGATGGATACAGGCCGCTTTGTTGGTTTTCTTTCTCAAGCAGGCTGACAATAATTTTGGCAGTCTCATCTTTTGAAGTCATTGGAAAAGCAGCCAAGTATCCACTGGCGTTGTCAACAAGAGACAGGATGAATTGGTGGCTGGATTTAGAGGATGGTTGTATTGGGCCCATGAGGTCCAGGTGGATTTGACCAAAGACCTTGGATGATCGCGTAGAAGTGTGGTTTAACAAGGCCTTTATGATCTTGCTCTTGACACACTCAAAACATTGGAACTTGTGTTTGAATTTGATCAGAATGTGTTGGATGAGGGGGTCTAGCCTGGTCAGCAAAGCATGGCCAAATTTTTGATGAATCTTGAGTGGGTGTTCTCCGGTGGAGTGGCAAGAGTAGAGATGTGTGATTTCAGAGATGAGTAAGGGCTGTGGTCAGGTGTGGGCAGAGTGTAAAGATTGTCCTTGATCTCTCCTTTAAGAACCAATTTTCCGCCGTGAGAGACAGTGAATTGATTGTTTCAGGAGTTGATTGAGCAGCCCTTGCCATTCAGAGCACCAGCACTGATGAGATTGACCGTGACGTCTGGGACGTAAAAAACATTGGTGAGTTTCAGGGTGACATTGCTCCAGTGTAGTACGGCAATCCCTTTTCCCTTGATAGAAAGGATGGCTCCTTCCTTCCCTATTTTGATTGGATGGCCAACGTAAGGTTCCATTTTGCTGAAAAAATGGCTTTTGTTAAGCATGTGCACAGAAGCTCCGCTTTCCAGTAGAAATTGCCGGTGTAAGACTCCAAACGGTGCTAGGCCGTGGCAGTTCTGTGGAGGGGAAAGGTGCTGTTTAGGCTGCCCTCCTGAGTGTCACAAAAATATTTAAATGTAACCAAGATCAAGGTCCAGAACCTGGTAAATGAGGAATCAAGGAGTAGAGGATAAAGATGATAATAGTTCGGTAGCAATGGAACAGCACTATCTGAGAAAAGATTATGCAGGGAAAAACTTGAACAAAAGAAGTTAAATTCCTCTTAGAGTTCAAAGAACAAAAGCTGTTGTATGTAAAAAACGCCCACAAGCTAATAACTCTGGTTGTCAGCAGAAGATTGGGGATGATCAACTCAAACCCAAGCAACCTCCAGGTTCTCAATGAACCTGCCCAACTCTCCGCAATTAAGCGCTTGAAGGGTACCAGATAACTGAGGGTAGCTGTACAAGACAAAGCACAATGTTTAAGAAGCTCCAAAGCAAACAGTAACTGATTTGAAGCAAGGATAGCCTCAACACTTCTCAAGGGACTTAAGAATAGGCTGGCAAAATGAAACTCCAAAGAAAATAAAGGGAGGTATAACACTCCAGGTCTTAAGCTTAATAAGACCTCTTCAATCAACTGTGATTGGCTCCAGAAAGGTGATCAGGGATCAGGACCAGTATGGTCAGAGAAAGGGATCAAGGAGTGGTATAAAACACTCAAAAATTCCAACAGAATTTTTCTTCAACCAGAAAGGCTATTGGTTGTTGATAAGGATCAGGCCACAGAGGGGAAAAGACTTAGGGTCAAGAATGGATCAGGGGGCAATCAAAGATATACCCAGGATAAGGATCAGGATTTAATTTCACAATGAAGGGGGGACACAGGCACACACCCCTATGGATGATTCTATTAACTGATGATCTGATGATGCTCAGAAAAAGCAGGGGAGAGCCCCTCCTTTTATAGAACAGAGGCCTATAGACTATTTACAAGAGAGATTTACAAATGGGAGCAGATTTTATTTATTTTTTTTTTCAAGGATCAAGATCATGGGAAAACAAAAGAAAGAAGAAAAAAAAGAAACAAACAGTTACTCGGAGAAAAAAAAACCCAAAGAGGGACGCCCACGGGCATCCTGATGGGCCCGGGCGACTGCCGAGGCTGCAGGTGACCGCCGGCAGGTGTCCGACAGACATGGGCGACTGCCGTGCCTGCGGACCTCCGCCGGCAGGTGTCCAACGGGCACCAGAAACGTAAGAGACCCGAGGATGACCGCAAGCTAGGAGGGGAGGAAGAGGTTTGACGGTGAGGTGGTGATGGGAATGAGATCGGAAGCTGGTTGGTAGATAGTTGCACAAGGAGGCTTGATGAAGCAGGGATTGGATCCAAGTGAAGGCAAGGTTGAGGAGGTTATCCTTCTTAGGGTGAGCATGACCACTTTAGAAGTTTGGCAGGTCCAGGGCTAGTCAGACGGTGAGGGTTGAGTGACCTCAATGCGAAGGCTGGGAATGTTGCGGGATTTATGGGGATTGAGTGACAAGTTTCAATATCAAAGAGGCAGGGTCGTGCCACTGGATCCAAGGAGGTTGAGTTGGTCTTCTTGCCAGCTTTATTCTCTCAGCCGGATGGATAATCAAATTTTCAAACAAGGGATCAACAATTGGGAGACTGAGGAGATGCAAGCTGAATTGAAGTATAAGATAAACTACTTGATTTCCATGTTGGGTTGCGCTTTGCTTGGCAAATGAGCACCCGGTTTGGGGTGTGTGACAGGAACGGGAGCCCTCAGAGGAATTGATCTACAAGTTCTGTTGGATTCCGCCGATTGACTTGAGATTATTCTTAGTTGGACTCTGACAGGAACCTTTTGGCAGGGCGGGCAATTGGTTCCGCCAACGTCTCCATCAGGATTGGGACCGTGGGAGGGGGTCCGGAGATTTGGGGGCTAATGGTAGGGATGTTTGGATTATAAACTCAGACAGGATATGGCACCGGGAAGAAGAGGATGGTGGCACGTTTTTCAATCCATCCAACTCTAGTTGGAGTGCTTGAGACTTCTGAAGATGAGCAATTTCCAAGTCAGAGCCAGGGGGCAGGTGCAAGATATTGGTGATATTTCCTGGATTCAAGAAAGTCCCAATTGGGTTTGGGAATTGAGAGGAAGTGTGAACTTGAAAATGGTTCAAGTGGCGATGATTTTTTTTTCTTTTTTCTTTTTTCCCCTTTTTTTTTGTTTTTGACAATGATACCTATGAATGATGATAAGGAAAAAATTAAAATCTCCGCACTGGCCAGGGTGTCCAGGATGGGGCACCACACCGGTTGGTGTCTCCATGTTTGACCCACAGATTGAGTAGAGCCAGGTAGTAAGCTGAGTGTGGTTCTGCCTTCCCTTATGAAGCTCCCTTCTTTGCTTTCCATTTAGCCTGATTTTCTCTCCAACATTCAGGAGCTATGTTGGGATGAAGGTGCCAGCAATCACTAGCAGAGTGATTTTTGTCTTTACCAGGATGGTGATAGCCTTCCATGCATTGTTTTGGATTGGACCCCTTGTTGGAATCCATGCATTGTTTTGGATTGGACCCCTTGTTGGAGTGTTGGTGAGATGAGATCTTCCCCCCAAAAAGGGCAACCTCTCCTTTCAATTTTGAATTTGAGATGGAAAATTGAGCCATTGATTTGTTTTTCAACTGCCTGACATGGTTCAATAGGTATTTGACTGAGAGTTCCTTGTTGGAGTGCATAATTTTCCTCTTGAAGTTTTCCATGGAGGAGGAAAACTTGAAGAGGATGAGATAAGCAACTATGTTGTCAGGTAGTTTGATTCCAACCTCAGCCATCTTTTTGAGACGCACTTTTACTTGAGTGATGAAGTTGACAATGTCATTGGGATTGAACAAGAGGTAGAGAAGGCCATTGAAAACTCTAGCACAATTTGAGGCCTGAGACAAGGTGAAATTGTGAATGATGGCTTTCCATAGGAGTTTAGCCAAGTTCCTGTTTTTGGCTGTAAAAATGTTCTCATGAGAGGTGGAATCTAGCTATGATATCAGAAGGAGTTTCAGTTTGTTGTTGAATGAGGCTTCCAAGACAGAGGTCCTGTGGTTGAGAGCATCAGCGCATCCCCTGATGTCAAGAACGGCATCCATTTTGTCTCTCCAGATGCCATAATTATTGTCTCCAAGAAGGGGAATTGTTTCAAGGGCAGTCTTGATCATAGTCTGTTGAAAGACGTCCATTGTGCCCAGTTATGTTCCTCTCTCATTCCATGAGTTGATGGTTGATTTATTTTGAAGAGAGGTTGTTTGGATTTTAACCGTTAAGAGAAAACTCAAGTTTGATTGATCACCCAACTGAGAGCTAGAGTCACGATAAGATGAGGCAGAGTAAGAAACAGGAGCAGGCAAATGTGGTTGAAGTATGAGAAAGGAAACAAACAGGAAGCAAAGACCGCATGAGGTTCTGCATAGCTGAGGAATGACTGAGATGATGGCCCCAAAGACAGGTTTGAGGATTGGATTGGCCAAGCTGGAAACCCAGTGGAGGTAAGTCTTTAAAAAGGTTGTCAAGTAGGAAGCAAGGTATGAATCTCAACAGGCAGTCACCGCAGCGAGTCAAGGTTGAGAGAAGGAGATCAATGGAACAGAGCAGAAGAGAACAGGATAAAAAGAGAAGATGATAGGGGTCGAGGATGAAAATTGAAATCAACAAAATCAAGGGAATGAGGATGAGATTTGATGATCTGAGGAAGTCATTTCAATGAGGTCCATCAAGAGAGATGTTTTGATTTAGAGGGATGTTTTGATGTAAAGTTGTGTTCCTCAGAGTGCTCCTGGTCCCCCCAACATCTCAGGCGCGCGTACAAGACAGACAAGGTTGAAAGATTGGGTGCTTTGGTCTGGATGATTGGGAGTGAAGGATAGGAGGGAGAGCAGTCCCTGCGTGACAGAATTAATTGAAACTGAGAAATATCAACACCTTGCTTGCTAAGTGGGAGGTTGATGAAATCCTGCCCGCCCCCTTGCTAGCTAGGTGGGGGGGGGTGTGATGAAATCCCCCCCACCAAGCTGGTACCCCCCTTGCTTGCTAATTGGGGGGGTGATGAAATCCCCCTTGATTGCTCAGTGGGGGGGGGGTGATCAAATCCCCCCCACTGAGCAGGCTCCCCCCCTTGCTCCCTGGGTGCGGGGGGATTTGAAATCCCCGCCAAGCCACCCCCCCCCCCCTGCTCTCTAAGTGGGGGGGTTAGGAACCCCACCCTTGCTTGCTAGGTGGGGGGGTGATGAAATCCCTCCCACCAAGCTGGCCCCCCTGCCCCCTTGCTTGCTAAGTGGGGGGGTGATTAAATCCCCCCCACCAAGCGGGCTCCCCCCTCACTTGCCCCCTCCCTTGCTCCCTGGGTGGGGGGGGATTTGAAATCCCTCCCACGTGCTCTCCAAGTTGGGGGGTTATGAAATCCCCCCCCCCTTGATTGCTAGGTGGGGGGGTGATGAAATCCCCCCACCCTTGCACGCTCAGTCCCCCCCCCCCTTGCCCACTAGGATGGGGGGTGATGAAATCCCCCCCACAAAACGGCCCCCCCCCCTTGCATGCTCAGTCCCCCCCCCTTGCTTGCTAGGTGGGGGGGGGGGGTGATTAAATCCCCCCCACCAAGCTGGTCCCCCCCTTGCTTGCCCCCCCCCCCTCACTGGCTAGGTGGGGGGGTGAGAGTCTTGATCAATGGTCTTGACAAGATATTTTTCAATATGGTCAATCCCAGCATGTACAATTTTCAGATGGAGGTCTTCCACATTGGAAACAGAGAGATAGCACAATGACTTAATGATGTTTGATGGGGGAAGATTCATCAGCCAATTGTTCTGAATTGATCCTTTGAGCACCTTTTTTCCCCTGATTTTGATGTAAAATCTGGGCAGTTTGCTGTTCAGTTCAACATGGAGGTTGCCTCCATTTTTGAGCAGGGATCCGATGGATATCAAGTTGAACATGGCTTCTGGGACCCAAGATGCATTTGAGAGATGGATGGTGTTTGAGTTGCACTTGATCATTGCGGTTCCAAGTTTGTTGATAGGGATACTGGCCATTGCCTAAACTGTGACCATGGCTGATTTTAAGCTGAGAATTGAACCCAATAAAGGTGGTGAAATCCAACTAAAGACCTTTGTGGATGCAAACTGGGGTTGCAAAGGCACCAGAGCCACACATGCATACATCTCAACCCTATTGGGTGCACCCATAGCCTGGAATGCAAAAAGACAGGCATGTGTTGCCCAATCCATGTCTCAAGCAGAGTATGTTGCGCTATTTCTGGCTGCAATCAAGTCAGTATGGCTGCAAACCCTCATTGTGCCTTTTGATCAGATAACTCCCCTTATCCTCTTGGATAATTAATTGGTGGTGAAGATTGCAGGAGATAAATCCAGCATGAAAAGAACCTGATACATCAATTGGGAGTTTCAATTCATCAATGAGCATCTGAGAAAAGACAAGGCAAAAAATCAGTGGATTAGCAGGAGGGATCTGTTAAAATATGTGTGCACTTACGCGTGTGCTACGTATAAGTATAATCCAAATGGGATGCACATATGGGCCTCTCTGGCCCATTGGACACTCACACGGACCATACGGGCCTGTGTGGATGTCACTGATTTGGGGAAACTGACCTCAAAACGTGTGAAACAGGCTCATTGGTACACGGGCCCTAACGGGCTCGGTGGGGGATATTGGAAAATACAGACAGATGGGCTTGTATGGGCACAATTGGGCCCAAGGTTTATTTTGGACATACTTGGCCAGACGGGCTGGCCCGCCAAAGTGTGTTTGTCTCAGGTTTTGGGCTTGGGGCGGCCCATAGGGGCCCCTGCCCGTGTTGCAGCCCGCTTGGGGCTGCTGCCTGTGCTGCTGCCCGCTCGGGGCAGCTTGTATTCCTCGGTTTGGCCCATGCGGGGCTGTTGCAGCGGCCGAGGGATCCCGCGCGGTGCAACGCCACGCGGGCCCTGCCGGTTGCAAACGGCGGCCACCGCTGTGGGAGCACAGGCCAGCGGCCCCGGCCCCCTCCCCCTCCCCTTGCTTGCCATTGCAAGGGGGAGGGGGTGGCTGGCTGGGTTGAACCAGCCAGCGACCAACTGCAACAAGGCGGTTGGTCAGGGCAGGGGGGATTTCATCACCCCCTTGCCCAAAGGATGACAAGGCCGGCCGCAAGGAGAGCGACCAGCGGTGGGGGGGATCTGATCACCCCTCCACCATCAAAGCAAAGCATAGACCAGGGGCGCTCTCCCCCCCCCCTTTACTGAGGGGGAGGAGCAATGGGGCTGAGGGGATTTGACCACCCCCCAGCCCACTTCCATTGACAACGCCCTGGGGGTATCAACCCCCAGGGGCCCTGGTAGGGGGGTGTGACCGCCCCCTCCAGGGATCTGAGAGAAAGAGAGGGGGGGGGGGGGGGGGAAAGCATGTCTGCTGGTCACACCCCCCCCATGTGAGTCTAAGACTGGACCCAGGTGTGTCCTGGGTCCCACCTGGCCATTTGTATGGCCAGGGGCTGGTTGCATGAGGCAACCAGCCAGTGTGTGAGGCAATAGGACCATTTGTAACAGACAAACGGCCCAGGGATTGAACAGCACAGGGGCTGGTTCAGCCAATTGAGGTGGAAACACCAGAAAAAACTGTAATAGGCTGGTTGTAAGGGTACAGGGACTGATGCCATGTGGGCTGATGTAGCCCAAACAAATTAAAAAGGCCTGTAGAGTCTGTAGAGCTCTTTTGGGGAGGAAAAATTGCCTTTTGGCTTGTTGTATCATGGGCTCACAAGAGGCCAATCTTTTGTACTTAAGGAGCTCTTCTCCCTGCTGTTTTCCACCATTCATTCATCATCCAATTGAATTCATCACCAATATTGTCCAACGTTTTGCCCCATTGTGAGAGCCCATCAGAAATTATTGACACAAGGTGTCCAGCATTTCTTTTGCTTTAAATACTGCTTGTTTGCCTAAGCTAATTGCTGGCCATAATTATAACAGGATTAACTGGCTGATGGGTTCACAAAGGCATTGGGCATGGTCAAGAAAGCAAAATTTGTGGTACAGTTGTTTGGAAGGGCACCATAAGACTTTTTTTCTTTCTTTATTTGCTTCTTTTCCCTGCTTAGTTTATTCATTTATTATTGTTGGGGGAATATAAAGATAGAGCACACATGAACACATACCTACTAGAAAAATCTACAAGACCATCACAAAGAAATGTTCAAGATCAAAGAGTAAAAAGAAACATTTTAATTTCTATGCAAAAAATAATTATGATCAGTAATATGGAGTAATTTATTTTTGTTAGCTTTGATATAATGTATAGTACCATCCTTAATGCTTATACAAGTGTTTAGGGTTTCAAAATTGATTTGTTAAGACATTGAAAGACAGGTATAAAAAGAAATTTCTACAGGAGGAAACGTACAGTGCCAATACTTTTTGATTGCCAGAGTAACTTAACAATTTGTTTTTGAGTAGAGATATTGATCCCAACCCCATATTCAGGTAGGAAAAAATGCCAATTGTGAACATTGTAGCCCTTGGAGGGAGTAGAAAGTGAGCCACATGCTTTATTCTGTGGTATCAATAAAGCAAAGGAAAAGTTAGATATATTGTTTTCATCAATATGGGGTGAATTGCGGAAGCCTTCAGAGGTGAAGGTGAGGTGAGGTGAACAGTAGCTTGTTCCAAGAGGATCATCAAATGATAAGTTGGAGGAAGATGGGATGTGATACTTTTGCATCAGGGTTTGGTTTTTCTGCAATGGAATGTGTGCCATATTGCTGAAGAATCCTCTGAGTATACTAGAAGCCCTTTCAGAGTAAGGCATAAGTTCCTCATACTGGCATTTGGCAGTAGCAGTCTTTAGGTCTTTGATGTATTTGCAAATCATTTCAGCTGTTACCATGGCCTTCCTCCATTCAATTGCCCACATTTTTCCTGCCCATGATCTAGATGGTGAGCCCACTGGGTTTGAAAATTTATTGCATTGGTGCAGGAAACAAGCAAGAAAGTCAATATCACCATACTCCTGAGGTGATAGGTCCTGGATTGGGTTAGATTCAATATATGCAATAATATCATTCTTCTCCTTGTCCATCAGGAGCACTCAACCATGATCAACCAGTTGAAATTTGGATTCAAAAAAGGCATGCGCCTCTTGTAACTCTTAATTTGTTGGCTTTCTGGGATTTTCAGGATCAATCTGGGGATAGAGCTTGCATTTTCTTTAGGACCTGCACCTCCACAGAATTTTGGGTTGCTGTCCCTTGTCCTTGTTACCTGTGACTTTTTGGGTAAAGAGAAGATCCCTCTTTAAGTTGTACTGAGCTGGTTTTCCTCCAGAAATCTTAGAATGGTGATATGCTTTTGTCCTGGTAAATCATGGAAGTAACAACATTAATAGTTGAGTGGTATGCAGTTCATATTCACCAGGGGATGTATCTGTAGCATATTGAATCATAGAATTGCAGAAAGAGAATCACAGCAAAAAATTGGGGAGGGATTTGGACAATATCAGCTTGGTTAATCAACATAAATGATAATAACTTGGAAAAAAATATACGCTTCAGTCTTGTTCCTGGCCATGAAAATATCAATTTGGATGGTAGCAATTCACTGGGGAGAGGAGTGTAATGCCTTATACCCAGAGATTTTCAGTTATGTTAGTATTTCACAGGAGTAAAATTTTATTCTTTTGTCTTATTGGGATAATTTGAGGTTTAAGGTGTGCAAGAATTCTTAGTGGTCTTCTCTGTGGATGATAATTGGATTGATTGAGAATTTTTACATGAGTTCTCCATTGCTTTCATACGCAGGAGTCAAAGCAAAGATCTTACAAGTAGTTTGTATGACACCAGTAGTAGCAGGAGGTTCTGGGCTGTTGAACAATTGAGTGAATGCGGTATGGTGACAGTTCCAACAGAGGTATTGGTGGGATGGGAGGGGGGTAAATTGCTTTATTTAAGTAGTTATTGATGGATTCTTCAGCCAGTTGGTTGAGTAGTGGATGGGGAAAAAAATCTGTGGCATTTTGAATATGCAATTTATCTAAAAGTGCTGTCAAGGTTTCAAGAGAGCTATTACCTATGTAGAAAATTTAGCCCTTAATACTTCAGGTCACCATGGTCAGCCAGTAGTAGGTGCAACTTCCCACCAATACACTCTGCATGTTGAATTTGATGGCCATTGACATTCAAGTTGGTGATCATTTTTTCAAAATATGGCAAATCCGCAGTGTTGATGAAGTCAAGAAGAAACAAGCTCAATGCAAGAAGAAAGAAGCTTTGAAGCGCAAAAAAGTTGGGGATAGCAAAGATTCTGCCCATCATGGATCTCAAAAGCTTCCAGAACCATCTTCTTTTCTTGTATCCCAAAGTATTCAGACATTTGTTTGAAGAAGTAAACTACCAGCAAAGGGGGAAAGATTTTTTTTGCGTTTTCCTTGCTCCAACATTGATCTGAATGAAAAATTGATCCAAATGACAAAGGCATCTGGATCAATGGTGGATCAAAGAAAACACAGAAAAAATCTATCCTCCTTTGGTGGTAGTTTACTTCTGCAAAAAAATGTCTGAATATGTTTGGCTACAAGAAAAGAAAATGGTTTTGGAAGCTTGTGAGATCCATGATTATGAAATGAAACCAGTGACCTGTGAAAGAATTGATGAGGGACTACTTGGTTGCCCTGAAAGCTGCAAAGAAAATCCAATTTGGTGCATTTTGACCAGGTACTGTTGCGTTGGAGCCAAACAATATGTGGATGAAATTTGCTTGTATGTTATCAGAGCTGGTTCCAAGAGGATCATCAAATGATAAGTTGGAGAAAGATAAGATGTGATACTTTTTCATGAGTTTTTGGTTTTTCTGAAATAGAAAATGTGCCATATTTCTGAAAGGGGTGGGATGGGATGGGGGGAAATGGCTTGAGGGGAGAAAGAGGACCTGTTTAAGCAGTTCTCAATGGATGATTCAGCCAGGTGGTTGAGTAGTGGGTGGGGGCTAACAATCTGTGGCATTTTGAATATTCAATTGATCTAAAAGCTCTGGGTGGTGCATTAGTGCTTTAGACAGTCCAAATCCAAAAGTTAAACTTGAGGAATCCAATCTTACTGCTCAGGGGAAAATTATTTTAACTGGGGCTTCCAGTATTGAAAACTATTGGACAATCACTCTTTTGAAAATTTTGATTATGTATTATCATGAAAATAACAATTTTAAGAAATATTAAAAATGAAAAATACAGCTAAAATTATGAAAAAAGTATTCACATTAAATGGAAGATGAAAGAGTAAAGCTAAAGAAACTCTGAGAAGAATGAAAAAACTCATATTAACCATTTTAGCTTGGTAACTCAGAGATTGGAGTGGGCTCTAGGCTGAAAGGCATGTTGTAACAGGAATTTTTGTTCATGGGGTTCATGTAGTCATGAGGAATAGCCTTGGCTAGATCATGCTGTGTGAGTAATCTCAATTTGCCTGTATCTTTAGGGTTCTCAGATAAACTGAGCATGATGGATTGAATTTACATTTAAAGGTGAGCCCATATGGGTTCCTTGGCTGAAAGTCTCCCATCTGAGACTGACTGAATTTTTTGAATTAAACAGAGGAGTTCATGAAAATCACATAAAGGACAAACCCTTCTGTCTCTTGAAGCAATGAAGATCCCCCTGATTCCAGCAAGAAGGTAGAAGAAAAAAGGGAGGAAACTGTGGTGGCATTCTACTTGAGTCCATTCAGTGCAACATTTTTTGTTTGAAAACTCTGAGACAGTGAGGGAAGATTTGTCAATAGTGTATGATGGAGTTTCTTTGTGCTTGGCATTTTTCTTCTTGCCAGTGGCAGGGTACTTTGGGTATTTCTGGGAATGAGCCTGAAGTAAGGTGAAGCTGATCATAATATCAATAATGAAACTGAATAGCTCTTGAAGACAGTCCCATGGATCAAAAGGTGTAGCCTCTGACTGATTGGTCTTGGCATCATTGTCTAGAACCATGTGATGCTCTATTGGTTTGGGCTGGAGTTAATTTTGCAATGTCTTGATGGTTTGGAGCCACATGACCATGACTAGGTTTGCCATGACATTTGAAACAGGAGGTGTGAGAGCATGGGGAGGCTGTGCACACAGTTAATCCACAACTGTTTGCACTGAGAAAGCTACTTTCTTGGCCCATTTATTGATGTCTTTTCCAGTGGGATGGTCCAAGGCATGAAGATAGCGCACAAAATTGAATTGTAGAGGAGCCTTTTTCTGATCTAGGGGGGGTGCCCCATTGGGACAAGTATGGCTGTTCTTCAGCCATATGAGGGCATGAAAACTGATGATTTCTGGGGCCCACCATGGCTCATGTGCACCCAAGCCTAGAAAATCCGTTGCTGTTAAATGAAAAATTGGTCATTAGCAAAGAGATATATTGCAACTTGATGGGATATTAAAATAAAACTAACCTTGCTTTCAAATCTGCCAAACCCAGTTAACATAATCAAAATTGGCTGAATAAGAGATGTACCACATTTATGGTGGTTCCATAGCAGTTGTGGCCTTGAGACCAAAATCCAAAAAGTGTTTCACCACATCCCATCCCATTTGGAGTTTCTTTGGAGATTTCCAACCCTTGAAAGATTGATTGATTGAATGAAGCTACTTGCCTATTCTTTTGTGGTATATGGTGGTAAAATAACCTCTACTTGCTTGATCATCAAAATCATAAGGGCGCGTCAGGGAAGGAGGAGGCTGGATTGTGATTTCCCATTATTTCTATATGTGGGGTCATGTCCACAGGTGAATGAGTCAAGGGTGAATGTTTTTGAGGTGGCTGTGACAGGGGCTGTTGGGACAATGAGGATCTGGGTTTTATGCTCAGCCTTTCTGTGCAAGGGAGACACCCTTTAAAATTTTATTCTATGGGAAAACAAACCAATCAGACCTCCAAATCCGAAGAATGAAAGTGGGAAAAAAACTAGCCTTTTCTGATATTGCTCAATCTGGAGTTTACCCTGTTTAAAGTATCTTGGATTTACCTGGGGATCCTGAGGCAAGCACAGGTAGTGACCATCTCTTAAATAGTATCTACATGCTGATAGAATTCTTCCCCAGTTACTTCCTGGACTTTTGATACAGAGTGGGACTTGTCTGCAGGTGCTGAGAGTTTTTCATCTTCATGAGTTGATGGTGAGGACTGTTGATTATGAAATGGAATTAGTCAATGAAGGGCAAGGTTGGTAGGGATGGGTCTTTCAATTTGATGAAATACAAAACAGTGGGTTAACAAAAATGAAGGTGGGATTGCTTGTGTAGGAGCAGTGGATGCCATTCTGAGGGAAGTAATAAATAGATGGGAAAATGATGTGAAGCTGGCTCAAGGGGTATTGGGGAATGGAGAAAAGGGGAAAAACCTGACAGAAGGGAGGGATATTTATAGTCATTGACAAGAAGAATTATTTCATTTTTCTTGCTGCAGACTGCCAAACAAACAAAGGTTCTGACCATGTCTGCATGATGCAACATGCAGATTCATGGTCATTTGTGTGTCATGCTGATGTGTGATGCATGTGGCTTGCATTATATGGGGATAGACCAGTGCATATTTAAGCCTTGCTGACTTGCTGCTCTGGCTGAAAAATAATCAAGCACGTGGGTGGTGAATCTGTTTGGAGGAATTAAAATGTGGTAAAGTGCACTGAAAAATTTGGAATTCACAATGGATGGGGACCATTGAAATTCTCTATGGATTTCATCCATTTGAATTCAGTGTAATCAAATTGAGCTGAAAAATTTGAAATTCCATCAATTTTGCCAGCCATTAAAACTCTTTATGGATGGCAACAATTGCTTCTCATGAAGGACCGCAACCATTAGAATGCCCCATGGATGGCCCCCAATTTTCTTCTTAATGGTCACAAATCATTGCAACTCTTTATTCCTAATGGTTTCCGACCATTGCAACTCTTTATTCCTAATGGTTGCCAACCATTGTAACTCTTCATAACTAATGGTTGCCGACCATTTCAACTCTTTATGCATGGTGAAAATTGATTCTCATGACAGACTGTGAAAATTATAATGCCTCATAAATAGTGAACAATTTTCTTCTTCCTGGTTGCCAAACATTGCAATTCTTTATGGATGGTGATGATTTCTCCTCATGTTGGACTGCAACCATTAGAATGCCTCATAAATGGTGACCAATGTTCTTCTCAATGATTTCCAGCCATTGAAACACTTTATGGATGGTGATGATTGCTTCTCATGATTGAATGTGACCATTATAATGCCTCATAAACAGTGACCAATGTCCTTCTTAATGGTTGCCAACCATTGCAGTTCTTTATGTATGGAAAAAATTGATTCTCATGACTGACTGTGACCATTGGAATGGCTCATAAAAAGTGAGCAATGTTCTTCTTAATGGTAACCAACCATTGCTTCTCCTGCAAGAACCCAACCATTATCATGGATGGTGACCAATTTTCTTCTTAATTGTTTGAGACCATTGCAATTCTTGATGGAGGGCAGACATTTGATTGCCCCAGGGACTGGGAACATTGTGCTTTCATGCAGACAGTCAAAATTTCCATTCTAGATGAATGGCGACCATTGAACCTCCTCTGGGGGGAACGCATTGTCATGCCTCTTGGAAGGCATTACAGGAGTTCTTTATGGTAAGCAACCATTAAATTGCTTTGATCATTCACATCAACCATGAACAACAGCCTTTAAAAAAAGCTAATGGATGGCCACAATGAATATTTATCATAGATGAAGGAGCTCAGAGAAATTGGAGCATGTCTTCCATTGAAGTGGTTCAATATCATGCACATGTCGCATTGGGGACAAGAGTGTCACACAAAATGTCATGCAGTTTACCATCTTATCTAAAAATATGGGAGTATTGGTGAAAGGCAGTGGCAAGTCAGGCACCATGTGAATGGTGAGTAAAAATTACTCATGTCATAGCTGAAAAAATGTACTTCTCAAGAATTGTGATGCAACAGTAATGTACAGGATAGTGAGGAACAAAGACAACAACCATATGGGTGAGATTGGAAAGAAGGAGATGAGAAGCTAAGAGAGAGGGGATTTGGGTTTCATCCTTCAGGGATCAGAACACTTCCCTCCAATCACTGGTGGGGAGAATAGTCAAGCTGAATATGATATGAGGAAACCTTTCTGAATCAGGAGACTTTAAGGTTGGTGGCTATATTTTCAGGGAAAAAAGCATTACTGGGAAAGTTTCTCCTTGCTTTTCTGAATCTGAAGGAGAGAGGGAAAATTCAGTGAAGTGCATATGATGAGTGGAGTATGAGGAAATTAACTTTTGAATATTCTACTCAATGGTATTAGGTGCAATGAGGTAATAAACCTGCACCAGACTTGTTTGACCCATTTTATGCAGCAGATCAACTGCCTGTGGCTGGGTTGTGGGGTTCCAGTGGGGTTCCTATGTAGATCAAATGAATGTAGACTAAGTAAATGGAAGAATTCTAGAAAGTATTGGGTGCTCACCATGATGAATACAACATTGGCTGATGTGATGTTGATTCCAACACCAGCTGCCTGAATTGAGGCAAGTAGCACATAAGTTGTGCTACTTTCCAAAAGCTACTCAAGAATTTATTCTTGCTGTTTTGCTGTCAGCCCTCCATCCAGACATAAGGAGGAGATTCCATATTCATCTAGGGTCATTCCAATCCTGCACATGCTGGATGAAAATGTACTTTTAAGTGGGTTCTGATTGGAAAAAGGAGAAAAAGATGGCAAGCTTACAGATCAAGATAGCGCATCCAACACAAGAAGACCACAAATTTGCTTGCTCCAGCTACCACAGCCAATCCTGGCTGAATCATTGCTATGATCTGTTTGATTTTGGAGCTCTCAAGGCAGGTGTTGATATCAATGTGGTGGACAATTGTTTTGAATCCCGTGCTGTGATCCTTGAGACCCAACTCTTCTGTGAAGATGAATTGTCCATTTTGGTCCATGATGACATTAGGGTCTGCCAAAACTGGATTGCTACATGCTCCAATGAGCTGGTCAAGATATTTGAGGAGCAACAACTTCATTGGGTTGGATCCATCAGCAGTCGGCTCATTCATGATCTTGGAAATGAATTGGTCCTGGAGTTGACAGTAGAAGTATTTGGCTGCAGGTTAGAGTGGGGTCTTAATGTAGTTGTGAGTAGTCCTGGGGAGATTTGACAGCTCATCAACCTTGGTCCTTCAAAGAGTGGTGTGTTGGAGGAACATTTTTATTGGGAAAAAGCCCCCCGCTTTTAGATGGGGCAAAAGGGTAGTTGCCCAGTTGCTCTACTCATTTTCAATACTGATACACAGGAAGATAAGGAGAGAGAGTATATCTGGAAGGAAGTTTTGCATTGGAGTTCCTGTGAGACAAAATCTACAATTAGTGGCCACCTGGGTGACCACTTGGGACAGTTTTGCCTGGGTATTTTGGATTGTGCTGTGATGCAAGTGAATTGCAGTCAGTTTGGTCAAAAAAAATATACCAGGGTATGAAAGATGGCAAGATGAAGGTTTGACTTACTGTGCCTTATCCAAAATTATCCTGAACCATTTTCTATAGAAGATAATGGAGTGTGTGGTTTCTTGGTTGGTTTGAATTTTGTTGTATTCCAATGACACCAGTTGATATGATGCAAGAATCACATCTGCATGTTCCGGTAGACAAGCCATGGTCTGATGCCGCCATTTTCCATGGTAGGTGAGAATGTTGATGGCCTTTGACTGGGTATGCTTCATAATCTCTATTTTCCAATTTTTAGGAGGCGCAGGGGGTTATCACAAGTGTGGCTTGATGCAGAGGATTTTCAGGGGGGGGGGATCCAGAGGGAGGCTATAGGTCCGGGCTTGCAGCAAGGTGGTTGCAATGAGTGAAATCAATTGTATTGTTTTAACAAGACCCATGTTTTTAGCCAGGATAGATCCAAGTGGCTATTGGGGAATTTCCTCACCCCTTGCAAGAGCTATGCTGTCACCAGTGATCTTGTTCTCCCATAGTGCACCACTATCAATTGAGATCCTCTTCCCACAGAGCCAAGGCAGAAGAAGCACATGGTGATTCCCTATCAAGGAGGAAAGCAAGTCCTTGAGACTGGTGTGGTAGAAAAGGGGTTTTGATTGAATTTTCAGGAGGAGAAACTGGTTCCAGATTGCACCAGCTGGGCACCTTGAGTAGAGCGTGGTTGTAATGTGTCTCTTTGATAGTGGAGGGGAAGTCTAAAATTTCTGTGGCAAGGGTTTTAAAGGGAGATAGAGTTGTTTTTTCAGGATTGAATTTTGGAGGGCATTCAAGGGTAATGAATGAGGAAACAATGGAGGTGGTGATGGCCATGAGATTACTTTTTCTGAAAAATATCAATAATTCCAAAATTTAATGTGACAGCAGGCTGGGAGGAGACATGCAGAACTGCCTCAAAAAAGATCTGTGAAGTTTTCTGGTTGGGATGTTCCAAAGGGCATTTCCAAGGAGGACCAAATGACATTTGATCAGGGATATAAGGGAGAAGAAGACTTGACAGGGGAAGCGGTAGGGATCCAAGAGCTTGATCTAGGGTTGGGATTCTGACAATAGGTTTGCCATCTTGGCGGAGAAGGGAGACCCAATGAGTTGATGGGTTGGAAATGAGATAGGGAAGAAAAGCTTCAGAAATTGAGCTGAGGGTGGTTTTGAGTAGGCCAGGACATTTAGCAGAGAAGGAAGCCATGGATAAGGTTTAATGAAGTAATGTGATGTGTAAGGGATTTAATAGATGGATGGATGAAATATGTGGGATATTGTGGGAAGAAAAATGATTTTGAGGGGGGAAAAACATGTGTGAAGGCGGGTATTAATATCTTTGAGCTGACCAGGAGGTGGCCCTGTGGTAGGAATTCATGTCAACAGATTGTTTTTTTGGTGGGGAGCTCTGTGGTTGGATTTTCAGTTTAGCAGAGTAGGAGTATGCAATTCTGATATCTCTGAGATCTGCATGATGTGGGGGCTTTGCCTCAGCCTGCCTGGGCCGTTCAAATAGGGGATTCTTTTGTTAGATTCCATGGGGCATAGTCTCATGCAGATGATGTAAACCATTGTTGATAAAACTAAATACAGTTATGGAAATGAGTGGCATATGACGTCATTAAATTCAGGGTTTTGAAAATTCTAAATGTAGAAGTATGCATAATGATGGGAGGGTTGAAAACACCCTTGTGTCAATTGTGGTTAATGGGCTGTGCCAAATCAATTTGAGAGGGTCTAAAATGGACTTGTAAACTGGGTGGGAAGCATAAAGCTCTATTTTTGACTGATCTAAATGGATGCAAACATGAATTGGGCTGTGGAATAGAGGTCATGCACTCATTCCCACCTACATGGTGCATTTCAATGCAGATTTTAATGTTTGGGGGCAAGAACAGAACACTTTCTTTGAGTTGTGACCATAGAAAGGGCCATGTACCAAAGAAAGTCAAATATTCCTGGGCCTGCATGAAGCAAAACCAAATTGACTTGTAGGCTGGGCATCCAGCATAATAATCTGTCTTTGGGTGTGATGTTAGGGTATGGGCATCAATAAAGCCAGGGACTTCAGGTGTTCAATTCATGCCAACACCCTGGGAATTGACCAAAAGTGGAGTTTTACGCTGAGCCCCAAAATAGCTCCTCATGGGATTGATGAAAAGGATGCTTGTGAAGGAAAACAAAATGGAGTTGTATGCTGGGAAGCCAGTGTATAAATCCTGAGATGATCATCATGCATAGGACATAATGAGGTTGTGAATTGGAAGGCCCAAGTCCAGCTCCACTTGTGAGTGCTCCATGAGGGTGTGGGCATAAAATAATCTGAGTATCCAAGCCGGCTTGATATGCCCACACCCACCTGAAGGAACACAAAATTGAGCTTTACACTGGCGGCCCAGCGTAAAAATCCTGAAAGGATCATTGTGCATAGGACATGGCCGCCCAATGCACAATGCCATCATGTCCTATGCACAATGATCCTTTCAGGATTTTTACGCTGGGCTGCCAGTGTAAACCGCCTAATGCACAATGCCATCAAGTTCCAGCTCCACTTGCAAGTGCTCTACAAGGGTGTGTGCAAAAAATAAGCTGTGCACCATTGACTGCTCACTATGCTCAGACCCTCTCAAAGGAACACAACATGGAGTTTTATGCTGGGGGGGAAGCGCAAAACTCCTGAAAGGATCATCCTGCATAGAACATAATGAGGTTTTGCATTGGGAGGCCTGCGTACAGCTCCATCTGTAAGTGCTCTACAAGGTTATGGGCATACCATAGGCTGTGTACCAAAGACAGCTTAATATTATCAGACCTTTGTGAAGGAACACAAAACAGAGTTTTATGCTGGGCGGCAAGTGTACAACCCCTGAAGGGAGCATATTTGACCATGGAGGACTAGAGTGCTCCCTCTATGAAAAGTTTACCATTGCACTTTTGAGTGCTCCACAAGGGGATGTGGGCACAGCCAGTTCCAGGTACCGTGTACAGGGAATTTTTTTCAACTAACTTCCCAAATGAACCAAAGGGGAACTGTATGCTTGGTGGCAAGTGTACAACTCATCAATGAATGCCAGGATAGGGGATGGGTATACATTGGCCTTTTTGCACCTGAAATTTGATTTATGCCCACACCATTAGGGGCTTTTCAGAGTTTTTCCTTGCTTCCCAGGGTACAGTTTTAAATTGGTTTGCTCAGTAGGGGTGTAAGGCACACACACACCCTGGCTGAGCAGCCAGGAAATGCCAAGTGGGCTTTCTGGAAAGGGCTCAAATGCAATTTTTTGGCTTGTACAAGGGTGTGGGCATAACTCAAGTGACACCTGTTTTGAATCTTCATTTTGGATCACCTCATGGGGGGTTGGCATAAATATTATGCATGTTGTGTTCTCAAACTGCTTGCACAGAATTGCAATTGAAACCATAGGTTGCAGGCATATTGGTTACACACAACTTTAAAGCTTTCCCCAAGACCTCTGAAATTCACATTCCAACATCCTTGGCCTCAGAGTTCTGGAAAGCATAGCTGTGTGATTGATGAGCCACTCAGCACCCAGATTCATGAACATTTCAACATGCTTGGAATCAGAAAACAGCAAAGTACAAAACTAGGCTCAGGTTGACTGATCATAGTGGAAATGTACTGCATTCTAATTACAAAGCTTATTATGACACAATCTTGTGTGTTCTAGTTTTCATTTCTGCACATAAGGTGATGTACATGCTCATCCATTTTCTCAGAGATTCAATGTTTGAGAATAGCTTATGAGCTGAATTGGCCTGGGTGTATATTTGAATAGTATTAAGATGAAATCAAAATTACCCGTTCATTTTGTGTTTGACATCCTGAAAAGAATCAACTGAGTCACCAAAAAAATCCTGCAATAAACAAAATGTAAGAGCAGCCTTTGCTTCCCATCTGTTTTCTTCCCTCACCATCTCAAACACCCATTTCCATTCTTCCTGCATCCATCCATCCATCCATCCATCCATCCATCCATCCGCCCATCCATCCATCCATCCATACCATCACCACAAGACCTCTCCACTATGTCCACATCACCTGTACACAGCAAACCCCAACCCTCAATTCTATCTGCCCAGCCTGCTGAGCCCACTGGAGATCAACCAACTACTCATGCAGTACACACCAAACCCCCACCCTCAATTCCATCTGCTCAGCTTTCTGAGCCCACTGGATATAACCCAACTGCTGATTTACCATAAATCATCACCCCAGAATGTGAGTCCTCTTTTCACTTGGTCATGTTTTCCTCACTTGCTGACAAGACCTCCCTTAGCCTCTCTTCCACCACCCCCACCATGGTTCAAAGTTGTAGGCATGGAATCAACATCAAGCCGCCATGCTGCACCACCACCCCCACCCCCCGCACAGAAGGGTGGCTTGATGAGCACACAGGAAGCCTTGGTTGCCTCAAAGTCTCACTTCCTTTCCAATAGCAAGCGTCAAATGGGAAATCTCCTTAAAATGTCCAATGAAAAATAACTGCCACAATCAGTTCAAGAAATGGCAGTCAAGGCCTGTAAGGGTCTTCAAGATGCAATGGCCTGTGGTTTGAAACACTTTAATGCTAGTCTAAACCCTGGCTGATCCTCATTTTATCCTTCACAAGTGGTTGAAAACGGTGATGACCTCCCTGCCAAGGAGGAGGTTCAGATTGGGTCCAGGAATAATCTTGCCAAAAGATGGTCTGCAACTGCTGCTGCAAATCCCAACAAGAAGAGGCATAAATTTGCCCCATTGATGGAAATTGATGAAGAGGAAATTACCCCAGGCCCCGCTACTCCCCCCATGCAAGCTTCTCCAAATTAAGTGCCCTCCAAAGAGTCCCAACCTCCACTCTTTACCCCTGAATTCACAGCAGAGCAGGCCTCCATCACCACTCCTCTTGAACCCAATGCTACACCGGTGGTACCAGACTCTCTACCCGCCAAGGGGGCCACTCCAAGCACTGCCAATGATCCTGCAAACAACCCTGGTAAGTCATCTCCATCTCATCCATTCATATTCCTTCCCTGATTTCCAATCACTGTAGCTCCCTCCATAGATTCGACCACTCTGTTCGAAAAATACCAGGCTGAACTCCGGAAAGCCATTCAACCCTTTGCAAATTGCATCATTGAATCAAAGTGCTACAAGAGTGCTGTTGAGGAAGTGGTGCACCTCTTTGGATTATGTGCAACAGAATACCAAGAATGGGGATCTTAACCTCAATTGATATCTCACACAATCCATTTCAACACCATCAGGGCTGGTATTAAGGAATGGATCAGTAAATTGGCTAAAAGTTGTAAGCTTGATTCCACTGGGATCTTTTTCCCTCACATTAACCAACCTCTCCTCATTCCTACAGATGCAAATCCCTTTCTGCCTTGCACATTGGAGCCATATTACATGCCAGATGTATTTTCTCTGCCTCTTCTACCAGGGTAACTGCCCCCACCAGCCATGACCATAGGAGCAAGCTGCAAAATCTCTGGATCCACCTGACTCACCCTCCAGGTTTTTCTCAGGTTAGATTGGCACAAGTATGGTTCCAATCCATTCTCCTGGTGTTGAGAGAACTCACCCAGCAACCAGCATTTATCTAACCACCAGATACTGAGGATGAGGCAAGCCATGATATTTCAATCATCAAGTATTTTGCCGCTTGTCTTGGCTCACATGAAGACATGGCTTGGATTGAAGGACAGCCGGTTGACAGCCCTAGTCACAAATATGGCTTCAGCTCCCTGGAAAAATTGGTCAACAAAATCTACCACCTGCTCATTGCATTTGCTCTCCTGCAGACAAAACTTTGATTGGAGGGGTTTTCCACAGCATTGGAACCACAGCAGGCCAAGTTCAACATCATCATGGTAACCATCACATCCCAACCCTACTACCACATTCTTGAGGCCCACCTTGTTTCTGGAGTACGCGGCCTCTTGCTGATACCACCGGAAATTAGGAAATTTCCCCTGGTTCAATCCCTTCAGCTCCTGAGCCTTGTCTCCAAAGCCACCAAGCTAGATCCAAAGGACATCAAGGAACAAGTATTGAAGTGGAAGAATTCTTACACATTGCAGCTTATGCCAGACTGCTTTTTCAGACATGAATTTCAGCCAGGAACACAGGTATCCCATGTGGACCTGTAAACATGTCTTGTCCTTCATTTCAGAAATCATTTTCTGTCCCAAAGACCTTCAAATGATAATCCTGTATTCATTTTACCTTGAAAATCCAATTTTTCTATTCCAGCCACCCCAAATTTATCATAATGTCTTAGTGTACTAGCTTTTCTTTATCTTTTTCTTTTAATAATAGGGCTTATAAATAAATTCATGTATGCCTTATGAAAATCAATTTTTGATAAATGGGTTTATAATGTGAAATTTCTATGAGCTGAGTCCCATGAGAAACTGTTAAAGTGAGAGACACAAATTCCATGCATACCTTTCATTCATCTGAACCATGGTCCAGATGCATTGTGATAGCTCTATGCACAGCAACCATTTTTGTAGTCCACTGTAAGCATATGGTAATGTGAGAGACTGAAATTCCATGCTCACCATTTATTCAATTTAACCATGGGCCAGATGCATTGTGATAGCTCTATGGAAGGGGAACATTGCTGTATTCCACTATGAGCATCTGGTAATGTGAGAGACTCAAAGTTCATACATGCTGTTTATTCACTTGAACCATGGGCCAGATGCATTGTGATAGCTCTATGGATGGTGACCATTTTTGTAGTCCACTGTAAGCATCCGGTAATGTGAGAGACTCAAATTTCACGCACGCTGTTTATTCAGTTGAAACATGGGCCAGATGCATTGTGATAGCTCTATGGATGGAAACCATTGTTTTAGTCCACTGTAAGCATATGTTAATGTGAGACTCAAAGTTCATGCAATCTGTTAATTAACTTGAACTCTTCTAACCATTTTGGCTGCGCAGGTGTCAGATTCTTGTCAATTGTGGGCTTTTGGGGAGTGTCAGCCATGGTGGCCCATTCAGAAAAGGAACTTATATGGATCAAGGGTGGTCAATTCCACAACTGAAGTCAAATGGGCCAGGGTGCAATCTGTTGGGATGAACTAATGATGATGTTGCCCATTATTATCAGGGAGAGAAATGCACCTTTTATATCATCCCAAACATCCCAATGGATTCATCAAAATTGGTTCATCCTTTGCAACTTGTTGGCAAGGCAATACTTGTTTCATCCGTGGTTGCATTATACCTGCATTCACAAGATTGAATGGCATGTGAAATGTGCTGTGTGCCAACCAAGCACTTCCTGCAATGCAAGGTCACCTGATCATTGAAACTTTTCATGACCTGAATGTAATTTACAGTCTCTTCCATCAATGAATTTCAACTTTAAGCTCAATATAAAGTCCCAGTCTCTTGGATATGTTTGATACATGTGCTTATTGATCACTTAAACTCATGCATCACTTGCAGAGACATAAAGACTGAAACTTGTATATCAACTTTTATTGCATTAAAAAATATAAGAATAGAAAGGCTCTCAAGATACAGGAAGAAAAAAAAGACCATCCAAGTCTCCACTATTGTTGGCGCAATCCACTTGCCTCAGGGCTTTGAGCTGGAACTATTCCAATTGTGGTCTCAGGCCTTTTCTTAATTTTTTCTGATAATAAGGTTATTTCTGCTATGATTTTTGGGTTGTCACAAGGAGACACAAGTTTGAGTTAAATTTCAAAAAGGGCTTGCAGCGCTGCAGGGTGATAAGCATAAATTGGAAGTTTATTTGGGCATTTGAGGAGGTTGAATTCCTTGGGTTTTGTCTTTCCTGACACACAATCAAGTAGTGAATGTAACCACTTGATTTCTTGGTGCTTCATAGCAACTTGTAATGCTATTTCATGTTGGAGTTGAGTTAGATGAGTTAGTTCGCAAATTCTCTGGGGGGTTTTAACGGTTGTGTGAGTACCATCTTCATCCTCCTCACAACCAGGAACAAGATCCATACGGTTGAAGATTGTAATTACTCCTGCTGCTTCTTTGGGAAGGTATTTTCTGGCTGCGTGAAAACACTTTTCACTTATCTGGAATGCAAACTAACACACAACATCAGCATCAATTATTTGAATAAAAACTCCCAGGACTCATGCTCTAACCTTATTTTTGGCTTGCTGGATGGATGAACGTTTGGCCTAGGTAATTTTCATTTCTTGCAACTTAGACCCTAAGAGTTCAGCTTGCTGTATTTCTTTCCCCTTCACCAAGAACCATCTCTCCAATAATGCGCTCATGTTCTCCATGCCATCCCACACCATCCCAGGTTGTACCTTTTTCCAGTTTGATTAATGCTGGAGTGTGATCCCACCTATTGCTGCATTCCAGCCTGATGATAATTTGGACCTGGAATTCCACTCAAAATTAATCCTTGAGAAACCCGCCTTTTGCACATTTATCTCACATTTTACCTTAGCACTCCATGGGAAATTGTTTGTTGATGGCACATTGGGTGCTGGGTGGAATTGTGAGGGCACAATGTTGGTTCTGAGTCTAGCCACTTCTTCATTGTATCACAGGTTCCCATCTGCCTGATTTGGCTTTCCATTTTGTGTCCAGACAGACTCCAGATGTGCCATGACCTGCTGGGCCCTCATAGGAGCCCACTGTTCTCATTTCAGTATTTCTTCAGGAGAGGGAGGAGAGGGAAAGTTGGTTATGTTGGCTGGCATACCCATCAAAAAGCAGACCCATTACCGTAAAGAAAGCAAGATTTTACTAGATTGAATGGGGAGGGAGATGTTTGTGACCATCTGGCACAGTTGTCTCCATTTGCTGTCTAAAGTCTCCTTTTCCAGTTTTTGCTTTTCAGAACAGTTGGTCAGTCCAATCCTAGATTGACCAGTGCAATCATTCATTTCCACTAAACCAATTGCATTCAGCGTCTCTGTGTTAATGAAATTAGTGGACTTCCAAGTTCAATCATACTGCTCAACTCATTCTGGTATAGTATTCACATCTGGGGGAACCCCCCTGAGTAGGTCATCCAAGAGTCCCTCAGGATATTGAGCACCAGAGAATACTGTCTCTGCAGGCAGCATTGGGGGGTCTTGACCGGCTGCAGCAGGTTGGGAGGTATGGGGGCTTTGTTCTGGCATGATGAAGAATGAATATTCAAAGGTTGGTTAAGGGTAATATAATACTATTATTGGTGAGTGTGTGAGATAGTATTATTTAGCTGTGAGAGAGTATGAACAGATAACTTGATGGATGGACTGGGTGATTGGTATGGGGGAGAGGATGATGATCAATGTGAGATAACAGGATTTCTTATTTATATTCCTATCCTCCTCCTTCACCATTCCCCAAATCAAAACATTTTAAAACTGATGCTTTGTCTGTCAAATTCATTGGAAACCAACATAATTCATGATGAAAATTTTAATTTCCAAGATCCTGTTGTTACAAATATTAAGTCTACCCAAATCACATCTAATCTCCATTTCATCATCCCTTAGGACCCATTTGTGTCCACACAAAGCATCATATGGTTTGTGTTTTTGGCTTCCACTTGTCCAAATTTCCTCAAATGATTCTTTTTGGCACTTTCTACAGTTTTAGGTTACCCATAGGCCAAAAAATTTTGTTTTTAATTTCATCTAAAAATCCATCACTGCACATTTTACAATCAGTTTTGCCCTTGTTCTCATTTCAGCTCAAAGGAAAAATCACTACTTTTGCCAGGGAAACCAAAGTCATTTTTTGGCCTGGATAGCCAAATGTCCCTTCAACATTGTCCAAAACTGCCACATGCCCCACTATCTCCTTTCCTCTCACCACAACAATCTCCCCTAGATCAGTTGAGAACACTTGCCAATTCAAGTTGGGGTGGGCTTTTTATGGATCTTTGGCATCTCCTGAATGTGCATCTTGGAATAACTGAATCACAAAACAAAAATAAACCCCTTCTGATTGCACAAAGAGCTTGGTGATTTGACCAAGTGAAGAAAGTTCATCCCGCATGATCTCCACATAGGAATTGGAGTGATTTTTCCCTTGATCCAGCTGTTTCACTGTGAATCTTTTTATTATTTATCAAGGTACTGTTGATTTTGTGCACATTTTAATTGAGAGAAACATCTTTTTACAGACCCAATCTTCCAACCTCTTGTATCCATAAGCAATGGATTTCAGTTTCTAAAGGGGTGAGGCTGAATTGGGGATTTGAGTTTTCTTCTGCCTTGTTAATTACCTAGGACTTGATCAGTAACCTTTAATATTGACTCCTTTTATTACATGTTGTCATGATTGTACCATGTATATTGCCTCTAATAAATTCATTTATTGTTTGCTTTTTTTTCCTGGTACAAGGGAAGGTTTACAGCATGATTCTTAGTCAGCTCACCTGTGCAATTGTTCTTTGGTATCCTTCCCAAGATAAAATTCAACCTTTCATGCACGCAGGGTGCCCTGGCAATTGGTGGACCAAAATTTTGATCAATTCCAGGTAATTCTTAGTAATTTGCACGTTGGGTTTACTCCTTTGTTGTGGCCTTCCAGTCCTTAGTGTTTGAAGGTATTCCAGCATTAGTTGTTCAACCTCCACAAAATGTTGGTTCAAAATATGATGCTTCATTAACATGTTGGTTATGTAAATGAGAAGCACTGCTGAGTCCTTCAAGATTGTGATTGAGCTAATGTGATAAATACCGGGTATATGCTTACCACTCCACAAAGGAATCATAGAAAGGGTATAGTATACCATGCAGAATGTCAGCCACTCTGTGGCCTTGAGGGATCCTGCACCATGAAATCAAAAATTCTTTGGTATCCTTGTCATCCATGATGGCACCTCTGTTTCCTCAATCATCTGTTGAATGTGCCTCAAATTTTGAAGCATTATTGGAGGCCCTAGGATGGATGATTCCACTTGAGCTGCTTTCCCTCTGTCATCATCCATTTCCACTAGACTGCTTCCCTCACCCCCCATCAGCTTCAGAGTACTTTTGCCGCTTCCTTGACTGGCTATACTTTGTGAACTTCCAAAAATACCAATAATTCTACTTCTTAGAGCATACAAGTGAGTGCTAGTATACTCCAAAGATGTTTTAGATTTCTAGCTTTTCTGTGAGGCTGATGATAATTTAACGGCCTTTGAAGATCTCACTTCATATTTTCTGGATTGAATTGTCAATTTTCCTTCCATTATTTGTGTAAGTGCTCTCAGATTGCTGGAATTAAGCCTTCTGTTGGGACTTTCCTGGTGGTTATCACCCTCCTCTCATTGATCTTCAGGAGAATTCCTTCTCTTCCCCTTTCCAATGACAATTTCCACATTACCCAGTGATCTAGTTTTCTCTCTTCTTTTCATCTCTTGGATTTTTTCCTTCCCCAATTCTTCTACTGCTAGAGCAATGTTAAGATAACTCATGCTATGATCCTTGAGATTTCTGAAAATCATCCCATAAATGAGCTCTATTACTGAATATTCTATTGGGCGACAATATGGAATCCTGTCCAAACAACTTGCTATTACCCCCTTCTCCTTTGTAGTTTGATCTTTCTCCCATGATGTCTGACATTTATCCCGCTTCTTTTGATTATTCATGTGCTCAGTATTTGTCCTTGGCTGGAACTACTGGAAATCTGGATCATTGATCTTTTCCTTCATAATTTGACAATATGAGCAGAACATGGTTGAAGAATGACCAGAGAATCCTGCCACCTTGCGCATAGATGGCAAATCCCCTATCAATGAGAACAGTGAAACAAATATATCTCTACCTTGAGGAAACTGGCTGGTTTCAGAAAACCATACTCCTTCCCAGATTTCTTTGATTTCATCAACCAATGAATCTAGAATGTGGTTAATTTCCTTGGCTTTGGGCTCCTTGGGCACAGGGATAATACAAAAAAGGAAAAAATTCTCTATCTTTTAATGTTCTTCTAGTGGAATGATAAAACAGTTCAAGATCACTGATTCCGCCATGATTGACTTGTGCCCAAACTTATTTCCAAATGGGTTGAAAAAATTCACATAGAAACTGAAGAAATAGTGCCCTGGTTGTGGGGTAAATTTCCTATTTTTTCCTGCGCCTCCAACAAAGTTGCGCCAAACTGAGCCATCCCAAACATTGCTCATCAAATTTTTATTGAGTTTTTGATGATGAAGATTTCTTTCAATGATCTTTTCAAACTCTGCAAACCATAATTTTCTACCAAGCCATGCCTTCAAGCTTTGATAATGAGATTTCAAAGCTGGTTTGATGGGTCTTTTATGTTTCCCACTGGTCTTCATCAGCAATTCTGTAACACAGTCCACTCCCTGTTCATTACCATTTTGGCGCACAAAGAGTTTGCTAGTGGAATAGAACTTGGAAGTAAATTTCTTGGAAATTGATGTTTGGTTGTTGGATTTGTCTGGGATTGGATACAGCTTGAAGCATTTGGGACAGAATATACTTGTTTCCAGGTTGGGCTCAAAACCTAGCCTTTGAATTAGAGTGACTTTTCTGAGATTTATTTCCTTCATGATGTTATCTGAATCAAAATTGAATTCCCTCCCCAGATTCTAAATCTTCTCCCGCTCTTTATTCAAGAAATCTGTGATTGCCAAGTCACTAAGTTGATGACCAAGGCAAATTTTTGCCACTTGGAGAAGCAAAAGCAGGCTGTGCCTTGAGACTAGATGAAAAGATTTATAATTGAGGTCTTGAGTATCAAACCAGTGCCCTCCCTGGTGAAGTTGAATCTGAGGCTGCTCTTTGATTTCTTTCCTTGCAGGATTGTTGGAAACCTGAAAATCATTATAGCAGGAAAATTGGAAGATCAGCACATGAATTTACAGTGTAATTAACTCCTTTACCATCCCTCCTCTCCACTTACATGACTACTCCCTTGTAATGGAAATATATATTTTGTGATTTGCAGGGCCTGATTGAGTCCGCTGATAGCCGCCTGATGTTTCTTGAAGGCAGAGGAAGAAAATGCCATTCCTGTCTTTTTGTTTCCATCTTCATCTTCATATGTGCCCTTGCCAAATTTGAATTCCAGAAATTGGCATATCTTCCATTTGGCTGTCTTCATATTGATTGATTGATGGATGGATGGATGGATGGATGGATGGATGGATGGATGGATGGATGGATGGATGGATGGATGGATGGATGGATGGATGGATGGATGGATGGATGGATGGATGGATGGATGGATGGATGGATGGATGGATGGATGGATGGATGGATGGATGGATGGATGGATGGATGGATGGATGGATGGATGGATGGATGGATGGATGGATGGATGGATGGATGGATGGATGGATGGATGGATGGATGGATGGATTGATGGATGGATGGATGGATGGATGGATGGATGGATGGATGGATGGATGGATGGATGGATGGATGGATGGATGGATGGATGGATGGATGGATGTATTGATCAAATGATGGAGGGATTGATTAATCAATTGGATGCACTACCCACCCACATCTTATAAACTACCTGGTATGCATTTGTGCAATGAGTAGTGACTCACTCTCAATGGTTTCTTTCCATTACCTCAGCCTCATTTTTGATGTCCATTAGCTTAGTCTGAGCTTGGCCTGATGGTCAGTCTCCATTAGCTTGCCCCAATGGTTGCCAACCATTAGCTTGACCCAATGGTCCCCAACCATTAGCTTGCCCCAATGGTCCCCAAACCTTAGCTTTCCCCAATGGTTGGCAACCATGAGCTTGCCCCAATGGCCATCAACCATTAGCTTTCCCCAATGGTTGCCAACCATTAGCTTGCCCAAATGGTTTCCAAGAATTATCTTGCCCCAGTGGTTTCTGACCATTAGCTTGCTGCAATGGTCACTTTCCATTGGCAAAATTCCACCATTTTGAACATTCAAGTCATCATTAACCTGCGCCTTGCAATTTTTCAATTCTTACCCTGATCTCCTACTGTTGATAATCATGCAGTTTCAACAAAAAACAACCCATCATGGTACAATAACTCTTGAATGGAGTCCCATCAAAAAGCCTCAGACTCTTCAATCAAGCTGTTTCAAGCAGTGTCCCTGGCTCCAACTCCCACTTCTCTCAATGTCTCTTGTCCTAATGTAGAGTTTTGATGAATATCACCAAGTCAGACGATACTCATTGGAAAAAAAGCTTCAAATAACTACAACAATCCCAGCTTCAATCACTGAAATCATCTTGCATTTATCAACAGATCCACTCCACTACCTCTCTAGTCCCATCAAATTCTTCATT
This sequence comes from Puccinia polysora, assembly GCA_025617555.3. NCBI lineage: Eukaryota > Fungi > Basidiomycota > Pucciniomycetes > Pucciniales > Pucciniaceae > Puccinia > Puccinia polysora. The sequence continues at coordinate 15,085,590 of CM062643.1, forward strand.
TTTACTACATCACATATCAACCCTAGCAAGAGATTTTTTTCTTCAAGACTTTGCAAAAAATCAACTTCCCTTGCTGTGGTTTCAATTTGTCTGAGCCTTGGGAATCACATTGGAACCAGTTGTTCATGGGACTCATCATTAAACATTGGAACCATTCCCATGCACATGGTGCATCTTGAAACTACCCATTCAAATCAGTGCATAACACCAAATTCAGCCTTAGCATTGTCCTCAAGAGGTGGTTCATGGGGAAGAGATCCAATATTAAGTCCAGAAAATCTCTTTCAAAAGCTCATGCAGCAAAAAAAAATCAGACAAGAAAATCCAGATGGCACAAACGAGTAAGCAATTACTTGCTATCATCCCATGGTATTTTTTAACTCAATTTTTTTCACATGGTTTTTCCTCTCTGCCTACAGCTTTCAAATCAACAAACAGAGATCTTTGAATAACTTGGATTACCAGAAAACTAGTAAAGTATATTCAGTGAAACAAAATGTTGTTCTGATACTGAGGTATCCAAAAAATGTCTTCCAGAAGGTCAAGTGCCGATGGCAATCTCAAGGTTTCTCTTCCCTTGTTAACCATATAGATAAAACTTTTGGAAAAATGGAAGCTGAGAAACTTGGTAGACAATACAAAAGTGGTCAGTAAATGTGGATGATGAGGAAACCTTCCAAAATAAAAGAAAAACTCACAAAGGTGCAAACAAGACTCCCCAGAAACTTTTATCATCCTGATGGGATTTCTTTGCTTTTTATGGAGGGCAAACAGATTTTGGATATGCAGCATCCAATTGAAATTTCCTTCATAATTTCTAAACTCATAAATTAAATTATCTGTAGATCTAAATTCATGTTTCAATATTGATTCTTTTGATAATAGAATGTTCAACTCTCACTATTTTGATACGTAGACTCTTGCAAGTATATCCTAGTTATAATATTTTTGTCATCAGACGTACCTGTGTTTCAAAATCACATAAATATCATTAAAGCTTGAACATCTCCAAATTTTTAACTTAATTTCCCCTTCATCAAAATAAATTCTACATTGTGTAATTATTATCAACATAACTGTACCAATACCATTTACATAAAATATCCTTCATTCAACTATTTGAGGTGGTACATACATGCGACATATAAGTCTGCATTCAGGAACCCTGCACATGTATGTATATGTGTATATGGCCATGGGAGAGGCCCAAAACAACATTTGCCCTCAAAAATATACACCTTTTGGTTGCAATATACACCCCCATTTTCAAATGTATATGAAACCCCAGATGTGAGGGCAAGATATACAGGGTTGACCCTGAATGTCCAGCCCCACCAGAATTATGGGCCACGAGACACAGTGTGCATAGTGATGCACATGCACACATACACTTTGTTGAACCACCAGGTATGTTCCATATGTGGAATACAGAGTGTAACATCTTTTTGGCATGGCAGGGAAAGTTACACCTCAGCTGCTGAACAGAGCCTAAGGTACCGTTTGGCTGCCAGGTAAGTTTGTAACTGTAACTTCCCCCCGCCTGCCAAATTGAAGTTACAAGGAGTTACAGTTAAACAATTTTGGGTGTTTGGAAAGCACTGTAACCAATGAAGTGAAACTTCTACAGAAGTTACAATCCCACACTGCCCCTGAAAAAAAAGGTAACAGAAAGTTATAAGGTTTTGAACTTGTAAATAGCTGTAACCTTTTCCTTGCCCCCTATTCTTGAAGGTTACAGTTACAAATGGGCAGGATGTTTGGATGTGGGGCCCCAGGGACTTATCCAAAGTTACCGTTACAAATCCACCCATGGGAGGATTTGGAACTCCTAAACTACAGCTACAGTCACACGTGGCATCCAAAAGCACCCTGAAGTGTTGCATGCTGGGTGATCAACAAACAAGGTGTAGGTGATTTATGCCAACACCCTTGGAAAGGGCTTGAAAACAGGATTTTATGGTGTATCAAGCACATCTTTGTGGCTCCTGAAGTTATTTCCCATTTTTGTAAAGTGTGCATGGCGCTGATCCTAGTGATCTTGGCGCCAATCAATGTGCTATTGACACCAGGCTGTCAACCTTCAAGCTTAAGGGTGATTGTCTTCTCCATTTTTACATTTCCTTCTCCTCAGTACCATCTACCTCATTCCATAAGTGTAACACCAACAAAGCACACCATAAATAGTGCCTTCTACTTACCTCCTCTAGCTTGTATAACAACCTTCCAATCTTGGCAACCAACTCAGTTTATAATTTCAAATCTTTCAGTTAAATCTACTCCAGTTGACCATCCATTTGAGCTTTTCTCTTCTACCCTGGGTATCATCAACCCTTGGACTTCCATTCTTGGTAACTAACTCACAATAGCTTGCACCCATGTCTAGAAAGCCACATAAACTGTATAGTTTGCAAATGAACTAGTCCCTTACCCTGCATAAGCCGTATCTTCAAATTCACATTGTCTCAAATGTCATTTCTTCTTGTCTCATCTGTTGTGTCTTTGTACACTCATATTCTATTGTCTTGCACCTACACTATGACCTTGGAAACAACTGTACAGTTGTTTCATTTCCCATTCTGTTCCTGTCATTCATTGCCTCACTGCTCTCTAGCTGTAGATGACAATCCATTGGGTTGTATCTATTCAACTTCAAACTAACTTATAAATTCTGTGTCTCCTGCCTGAAGATTGTCTCTTCAGTTAGTTCATTTCATACATTTTTGCATCTTGCTAAATCCAGTCATCACATCTGGCCTGGCTTTGGTTTCTTTCATTGGAACACTTCTACCCTCTTGCTGCTTGTTGATTCACCCAATCATAATTTCACACTTTGCAGTTAGCCTTGCTATCTTTAATTTGCCCCTTGCACTCAGTCTCTTCCTTTTCTCTCACAATCATCTAAGATTTCCCTATAGTACGTGGGGTGGTTGTCTGACACAGGCCAAGGTTGACTTGGGGCCTGGCCAAATAGGTCTGGCGCCTGGTCAAGTTAATTTTGGTTCCAATCAAAGCTGGTCGCATTGGCCTGAAAAACACATAATAACATTTGGAAAAAAACATTGGAATTTGTGGGGTAGGGAGGCTGGCCAATTTTGTGTGACCAGAGCTTGATTGGTGTCAAGGGGAGCTTGATTGGGCGCCAAGTTTTAACCCCCGCAAGCCCAAACTAATCAACCTCCCTGGGCATCAATCCAAGTCCCCCTAGGCACATTCCAAGTAAAGTTTGGACAGGTGCCCAGACCTGCTTGATACACCATATGTTTTCCCCTCAGCATACAACTTGATTTTAGTGCACTCCACATGAGTGTTGACCAGAAGTACTCAATGATGTGTTGTACCTTTGCTGCTAAGCATACAACCCCATTTTTTGCACACCACAGGGGTGCTGTACGCTGGCTGCTCACCGTAAAAATCTGGTTTTAGGCACTTCACTAGGTTGTGGGAATAATGAAAATGGTTGTTGCATGCTGGCTCCCCAGGGTGCAACTTCTGTTTGGAGAACTTCACAAGGGAATGGGCATAATGCACTTGGGTGTGGTATTCTTGCAACCTAACGTACAAATCCATTCTGGAGCACTCCTTAGCTGGGTTTGTTGCCAAGAACATACCACTCATGTACTTTGACCCCACATCATCCAATTTGTCCCTCAAGCAGGAGAAGATAAAAAACCATGAGGGAAAAAAATAACAAATATATATATATATATATATATTGAAGCACGCCATACCAGGATGGGTTTCCCAGCAAATACCACTCATGGTATTTGCCCCACATCATTGAATGAGTACCTAAAGCAGAAAAAGATAAAAAACCATGAGAAAAAACAAATAAATAATCAAAAATAAAGTTGAAGAAAATATCCAGCTTCTGTAATCCAATTCAACTTGTGAGCTCAATTATCAAAGGAACAAATAATGGTTATATTTATTTGGTCATATTATGAAATAAAATTTGATTACTGATCTCTTTGGTTTTATTTGCAACTATTTTCCTGCAAGAGAATTTTTATCCCCCTGGTTCAACAGGCAGTAAAATTCTCACTCCAAACCGGTGGTTGAAAAAGAGAATTCTTCACTACAACATTATGTTGGAGTTGGTGGCTCACTCCTCAGTTAATTTTCCCAATCCACAAATTACATAGTTATGTAATTGGGGGTAGCAGTTCTGATGATTTGGAGGTTGAATGGGTTGTATACTTCCCCCTGGAACTTGGTGGAGCATTGTGAGTTGAACTCCACTCATGGATTCTGTCCAGGACCAGAGGGGATTGAGGGTGTAGTAGGGTAAAAATAGGTGGATGTAGAGTTTACGGTGATGTTACATCCTCTGTCAATGAAAGAGGGGGGGAGGTAATATCAACTGAAGATACAACAGAGATACTTCTTGAGATATAGCTTGGATACAGGTGAGATACAAATTGCCACCTGCATACAGGTGGCGCCCTATTTTTTGTGGTGCCACTCTAAATGATCTTGAAAATTTACAGGTTCTGGATGCCAATGAGCCTTGCCTGGGTATAATTCTTTAGTAGGTTTTAGCAGACACACGTGAAAGACCAGGTGGATACCTTTCCATTCCACAGGTAAGGAAAGTCTTAACACATTAGGGGAGACAACTGATTCTTATTCAAACAGGCCAAGTTTCTTCTCAGAGATTTTCCTGGCTGGAAAAGTGCTGCAAATGTTGCAAGCATCAATCCAAACCTTGTCCCCTCCCCAACTGCAAAGTTTGGTGCCAAATTTCAAAGTTTGTCTTCTTGTTCCTTTTAATTTTTTTTTCTGCTTTGAGGTTGGTTTGAAGTTTCAATTTCAGGGATTGACTGAGGGTAAGGTAGTCCGTAGCAGGTTGAGAAGGTGCACATTAATGGAGTCAAAAGTTGGTTTTCCTCCATAAAGAGTCTGAAAGTGCAACTTTATGGTTGAGGAAAGAGTGGAGTTGTTGTAGGTAAATGTAGCTACTTGGAGCCACCATGACCAATCATCCTGTTGATAGGACAAGTTGTAGAGACTCCTGTGGGATTGAATATAATAATTTAGCAAATATCTTGCTGGCAGTCCTTGAAAGGGAATTTAGTATTAATTCTACTTATTTAGAGTATTAGTAAAACTAAGAGTGATTTTGAATTGCCCTCCCTTCTAGTACTATAGTAAGTCTGCACAATAATTTATTTAAATTAATAGCTGTTTTCTTTGAGACTTAAAACAGCTCTCAGATCAGACCTAGATTATTTATTTAACTGTTTATTGGTAGGGTTTGTTGAAGATTGGACCAGATATATTGGATTATTGCTTAGTGGTTGATCATATATATTGCATCTTAACCAATATCCCAATTTTAAAGGTTTCAAGGTTTTTATCAAATGGATGGTTCAGGAGAGGACCCAAGGATGGTTTTCACCCACAGGGAGCTTGGTAGGGGAAAAAGTTTGGAAGTCCCCTTTTTTTGTGCTCTCTTTCTTTTTAAGGATTGATTTTGGGTGGTGGGTGGTGTTTTTTAATTTGGTGCTTAATAGATTAGGTCATAGAAGACCCCTTATTCAAAGCAACTAATGGGGTGGTTTCAATTGTTTGTGAATGAGTTTATATAATTTGGTATATCTTTCCTTTTTTTTCTTTCTCTGATGAGCTCCTTTTTTTTATATATCTGAGTAGGACCACCAATGGCTGGGTGGATGTTTTGAGATGATTGGGATGATTATTGGTGATGTTCTGGGGGATACAACCTGGATAGGGCAGGGAGGCACTCCTTAAATATTAAAATACTTCCCCCAGGGGTTCTCAGGGCTTCCCCTGAGGCTCTCCCTGTACTGGTGAGTAACAGTGGGATACTGGTAAATGAGCCATTTATGCTGGTTGAAACAAAGCTTTTACCGTTACATGAGACATTTCTGCTGGTTGGAAAAAGGTTTTACAGGGGTCCCATGCATTCAAAGTCCTGCATAGACTTCTTTTTAGTGCAGAGAAACTGTATTTCTGTGGAGTAATGGTGGTGAGTTTGGTATCACATGCTTCTTACTGCATAAATTTCTGTGTGGTCCTGGGGTTTTTTGGTACTACATGGTTCTGGCTGCCTGCATAGATTGGTGGGGTAGCTGGGGTTGTTTGGTATAACATGATTCTGACTGCATAAATTGCTGTGTGGTGCTGGGGTTGATTGGTACAACATGGTTCCGGCTGCCTGCATAGATTTATGGGTAGCCCTGTGGTTTTTGGGTATCACATGCTTCTGACTGCATATATTTATGTGTGGTGCTGGGATTGTGTATTTCTGCATGTAACTGACTGCCTGCATAGATTTCTGGGTAGCCCTGTGGTGAGCTTGTACTGGTGTTTGTTTGGGACTAACTGTGACTGATTGTGTGTATATTGAATATGTATATTGGTTGCATAGCCTTTGTTTAAGTAAATGGTTGTATGTTGGGTCCAAGTCATTGTGGTGAGATTTCACTGGTATTTAATTAGGATTTCAAAGCTATACCCATATTCTCTTTCACTGGTTTGTGATACCTGGGTTGGATATGAGCTGGCCATAATTAATTTTGGATGTATCTTCAAAACCATGAGATATAGAGGGGTAGTTTGGATGGGTGACTATAGGATATATTTGGTTTAGAATCCCTTTCTGAGATTATTCTTATGATTGGGATCATGATTATACTAAAAAATTGAGTCTGATGGCTACAGGTAAGGTTTGGTCTAGCACAACATGCATTTGAAGATAACATTCAAGGATCTGGTTAACTCACTTGATTTGCCCATCCATTTCCATATTTTGAGCTGTTGATAGGTTGGAATGATCTTCAAATGTTGGCAGAGGGAGGTCAAGAAGCTGGATAAAAAGAATGATCCACAATCACTAACTATGTTATTGCAGAGAGCATGCTTTGAGAAGACATGTTCTATGAAGAGATTAGATTGTTCTTCTGAAGAGGCTGTCACAGTACTGCAAAGAAACAATCCATCTTTGAGAAGCAATATAATACTACTAGAATAGGATCATAACCATTAGAAAGGGTTAATTGAGAAATGAAATCCGTTGAAAACAAGTGCCAAGGAATAGTTGGGATTGGAAGTGGCTGAAGCAACCCACACTTCTGGTGATTCAAGGACTTGTTACAATTGCAATCATAGCATCTGCTAACATATTCTATTACTTTTCTGTTCTTACCAGGCCAATAGAAGTATCATGCAATGAACTGGTAGGTTTTATCCTGACCATAATGACCATCAAGCGGGGAGTTGTGCTTAGACTAAAAGATATCTAACTTAATGCTAGAATTATTGGGAGCTACTATACAATTTCTTTAAACTAAATAACCATTCTGTCAATAATTTAATTGCTTTATGGTAAATTCACACCCTTGCAAAGCTTGTAACACTTTGGGTTGTTCAGTTGGGCTTCTCAAAGTTTGGAGGCTTTGTCTCAAAGGTGAGGGATGATTGAACTGAGTTGGGCAGACTTATTAGAGAAAAGTGTCCTAAAGTTTTCAGGGTTTTTGTTGGCAAAGGTTCTCCCCCCTGGGTAAATTTCATCCCAATTTAATAAATAATCAGGGACTTCCACTTGGTTTCCAGGGAATTACACAATTTTAAAGTTGAACTCAGAGAGTTATTTGGACCATTATGCCTATCTGCATGTAAGGGATTTTGAGCTCATGAAATATTTTAGAGAATTGCAATCAGTTATTAACTCAAATGGCTCCACAAGTCTCAAAAGTTATGAACACCACTTTTTCAAGGAATAAAAAATTGCAATAAATTCCTTGTCATGAATCTCATAGTTAAGTTCTGTGGCAAGAAGTTTGCAAGACTCAAAGGCTACAGGATTTAAAATATTAGAAGAAGAAGAAAACCGCCAGATTACTTCTGCAATTTCATAGTAACTTCCATCTGTTTCCACAATAGTGCAAGCTAGCTGGTTGAAGTGAGTGAGTATGGGAGCAGTGGTAAAAGCATTTCTCAGAGCTTCAAACTCCACAGAGGCTTGTTCTGTAAAAAAAAAAAGAGTGTATTTCTGAAGAAGGTTATTAAGATTGTAGAGTTTCAACTGAAGCAGGTACAAGCCAGTCCAATATGCACTGGCTCTTGGATGGGTCCATCAATAATCCCTCCTGAGAACCTATAAAACCTAAAAATTGAAGAGAATGGGTATGAAATTCTCACTTAGAGGCTTTTGCAAATAGGTTATTGTTTCAAAGTATTTGCAGCAACTCTTGCACATTTAAATTGTGATCCTCAAGAGTTTCTGAGTAGAAAAGTATATTTTCAAGATACACCAAAAGGTATTTCTCTACCAGGTCAGAAAAAATATCATTGAAGAAGTGTTTAAACGTGGAGGGATAATTGCAGAGGCCAAAATGCATGAAGGTATACTCATACCCTTTGCAATTCCAATTAGGTTAGAGGCGCCTCAAAGGTCTAACTTTGGAAGATAATCAGCTCCATGGAAGAGAGTGAGTAGATGCAACATAGGTGGTACTGGGTAGGAATTCCTCCAGTTTAACTCCTTCAGTTTCTTGTAGTCAAAACAGAGGCAAATAACACTGTCTTTCTTTGGGAAAAATAGGATGGGAAAGCCAGTGTTTGAATTGCTTTGTTGAATAAGTCCTTTCAATACATTTTCTGCAATAAATTCTTGAAGTATGGTCAAGTCCTGCTTTGAGATCCTTATTTGAGAGAGAGTAGACTTGGCCAGGTTCTGGGGGTGGACCAGTAAGTTCAATTGTGTGATCATATGAATGGGATGGAGGAAGTTTATCAGCCTTACCAACTGAAAAGACATCAGCAAATTCATGATAAACCAAAGGTAAATAATCTTGAATTATTTCTAGATCTTCAATCTCATCATCTTCTTCTAACACAAGGTTGAAAGTATTTGCACCCTGCAAGAGGATTAAGGAGCTCAAAAATTTTTTTGTTAGGCATATGTTTTGCTCTGAAAAAATAAGGTAGAGGTAAGTCGCAAAAATAAGAAATAACTCCTAAATCTGAAGAGGGAACTTTGGAATGAAAATCAGGATATTCCAATTCTCCTGGTGGAATTTTTCATCCTATCCAATTATGGTTTTGGGTAGGCTGTTGAATTCCTGTTTAAAAAAAGGGTTAGTTTTCTGGGTTTGCAAGGGTTAATGGTTAATTGCTACTTCTTGCCAGTTCACATCCCAATTCCAGTAGACTAGGAAGTCATGGCCTAGAATGGTATCATCCATTCTGGGGATATACAAGACAAATAAATCCCATTCAAAGCTGGAAAAATTGGATAATCAAAGGTCGCTTTTGCGTTATGGGTAACCCAAAGAGACAGTTTGTTTGCAATAATTACTAAATAGTCAGGAAATTTACCCATCTTGGAACACTTAAGATTTTTGGAAGTTGCAAAAGATGTACTTTCAAAAGAAAAATTCCCAATTTGAGTAAGAATCAATAAGGGGTGTTATTGGAATTGAAAAGAACAAATCTCAAAATTGGAGAACCAAGTGACTTGACAGTGCAAAGATTGACTCACTATTTGGATAATGGGTAGTCTTCCTTGCAAGTGCCAGAAAAACTACCACCTATTTTTTTGACAGCTTAGCCGCTTCACGCCCTAGCCGCTTTGCACAAATATTAACATCATGAGTTCCTCCACCATACATACATAACCCTGCCTTTTCCCTCCTTAGCCTTTCCTCATTTTGGAGCATTCTGGTTTCTTTTTCCAGAAAAATTGGAGCTTTGAAAAAGGCCTTCCCTTTTGAATTTGGTTTGTTTTGCTTTGGGTTCTTTGGGTGTTGTTTTGAAGATTTTTTATCCTTTGGAGCCAAGGCTGACGGTCCATGGCGGTTTTTGTGCAAGAGTTTCTTGTCACGATAGCAATTATCAAGCTCAATTACCCAATCTATCAGCTGCTGAAGGTATGTTGTCTGATGACCCCCAAATGTGAGCTGTTTGATTAGGTGTGCTGGTAAACCCTTGAAAAAAATGAAATAAGAGTTCTGCTTTGCTCCACTGGATGCAGGACTGCAGCTTTTGAAATTGAGAGATAGAAACCAAAACCCTAATATTCTCCTTCATTACTAAGGGTTAAGACTAAGGGTTAAGCTTGTATTTGGAATTGCAAACTTTTTTGATGTTTCCAAACAGGGTGAAAATTTTTTTCTCAAACTTATCTCAGTTGTCAAGAATACAGGTGGGACTAGTATTGGATAATATTTTGAGGTATGGTTTGAACCACTGCAAGGCTCTGCCTCCTTGGAAGGAAGACATATACATGAACTTGTGTTGGTTGAAAGGGAAGTTTTTGGGGTTTTTAGAGAAGATTGTTTGACAGCAATGTAGGTAGGATTTTGACTTTTGAGCATGCTCCCAGGTAAAGTGTTCAAGCTTCTTCATGCCTGGAGTGCAAAAACTCAGGGTACTTGCGCCAGATTGCAAGGAATCTTGATTAAGGGCCTGGATCAAAGTGGTGATAAGAATTGGAGCTTCTGAATTGGGGACATTTCTGCTAGTGCTTTCCTTACCTTAATTCAAGCTTTCATTGGATGAGTGGTTGGAATCTTTCAGTTGCTTGAGAGGATCCACAAGAGCTTTGGAAGGCATTCTTTCACCAATGGGATCATCAAGTGGCTCAAATGGAGGAAATTTAGAACAAAGAACATGATCTAGGTGTTTTTGGAGTTGAGAAATGATCAATCTCCCTACCCTATTGATATCAACATTATAAGGGTTGAGGGAAGAATTCTTGTTCAAGCTAGTACGCAACATTGTAAATAAAATCTCAGATAGATGGCTAGCTACAATTGATGAATTGAGTTAGTTAATTTACTGTCACATGAACACCCCACATACTGGAGGGGGTCTTTATGTGATTGTGAGCTTGGATAAGAGGACTAAGTGAAAGTTAAGGTGCAATATAGCAAAGGGATAACATCAAGGTTTCAATTGAAAGAGAGCTAGAGATGTTCCAATGGATGTAAAATAAGGCAAGATCCAATGTGATAATCCGTTCTTAGCAAAAGCTATAAATGTATGAAATTAAATAAATGGGGAAAAAATATTGAGGGAAGATGGCGGAGTCTTTAGAAGTTCACCCAGAGCAGCTAGGTACAACCTGATGGAGATTCTTTTTTAGCTAGAGAGCCTGATGCAACAAATAACAGGAATGGAATGCGAAAAATGGAATGAACAGTAAAATTTATTTCTAGTCATAGTGTAGGTGCAAGAAAGGGTAAAAAATGCAAGTACATATTCCAAAAAGTGCCACTGTTGAAAGAATGAAATGAGAATACAATGAAAATGAACAGAAGTAATATTCATGGAAGGCTGCTAGTCCTTAGGCAGAACTATATAGTTGATATTACTTGATTTACTGGCAAGCTAAGTGAGTAGCATAACAAAAAATAGAAGTAAAAGGGCTGAGATTACCAAGGGGAGGTTGAGAAAAGTCTGAATGGATGGTAAACCAACTGCAAGTTTTTGCAAGTATATACTTAGTCGCCAAGATTGGGAGGTTATTGCACAAGCCACAGGTAGTAAGCCAATTTTACTATTGATGGTTTGCGTATTGTTTGTGTCATGCTTGAGACTGAGGTAGATGGTACTGAGGCAAAGGGTATATTGAGAAGTGATGAAAACAATAGACCTTGACTCTGGAGCATCACAAGGACAAGAATTTTTCTTTGATTCCTAGCAATATTGCTTTTTCTGAATTGATGTTTGTAGCACATATGATGTTGTTTTCAGTCACCAAATCCACCTTAGAGATAAGGAGAAGTTGAATCATTTAGTTCTTTTACCGCTCAGTTCTTTGGATTATGATTTGATGTTAGAAAATATCCTTCTGAGTTTGAAGAGGACATTTATTTTATCCTTCCTGATGCTGTAGTTCTCTTCTCAAAGGAGTTGGGTGGTTTCCACAGCATTCTTCAGGATTTCATGATGAAATCTGTCATTTGACAAGTTCCTGGATGTAGCCATGATGGTTTCAGTGGTGATTGTCCCTGGTGGTTTTTGGTGAGGAAAGGCCATTTTCTTTTTATTGTACAAAGATTTGGTTAATGATTATGGATTACAACCAACAGACTGAAGACAAAAACAATCATGATAGTCAGAAAATGAAGAAATAAGCCTGAATGAGATGATAAAATTCCAACTGATCAACATGACAGGCTTGAAAAAGATGGGAGTAGTGGGGTGCAGTTAGGGCAATGGTGGTAGGATTGAGGTGAAGGGGCTGGAAAGATCCATCAGGCCACAAGTGCAATTGAGATTGATGAAGAAGTCTAACCATTCATGAGGAGAGTGTAGTATTTAGGTTACTTTCTGTCAGCAAGTTTGAGCTCAAATTTATGATAGTGATTCAGGAAAAGGGATTAAGATCAATGAGAAAACAAACTTAAAAAAAATAAAAACTAGGAAATGAATGTAGATGGTTCAAGGAGGACAAAGAACCAATGAGAAGATTTGAGATACAAGCATTATGAAGAGAGAATCAGCCCCCTCTCCCAATGTCTCCTCCCTTTTATGTAAGCATGCATTTTTTGAGTTTATTGTGTGAGCCAGTTGTGTGTGCTTGAGGAGATGTGCTCTGTTATTGGGGAAATATCTCAACAATAATTCCCAAGATTTGGAAGCTTGGAATCTCATCTCTGCTTTGATCCAGGCTCTTAAACAGAATTCCTTGCAACCTAGGACAAGTGGTCCAAGTTTTTCCACTCCAGGTATGAAGCTACCCAACCACTAGACAGGAGAGCATGCCAGTAATTTTAGGTCCTACTTGCAGTTTTGTAAAATAATCTTCTCCAAAAATCCCAAGACCTTCCCCTCCAGCAGAAATAGAGCCATGTATGTTTCTTTCTTCTTTGGAGGTAGACCCTTGTAGTGGTTTGAACCATAACTTTTAATCTTGTCCAATACTAGTCCCACTTGCATTCTCAACAGTTGGTACAAGTTTGAGCAAAGATTTTTCAACCTGTTTGGAAACCCCAACAAAGTACAAAACACCAAGTACAAAATTAATGGAAAGAGATTGGGTGATTGATCTTGATAATGGCTATCCATCAAAAGGGCTGCTGAAATGCAAGCAGGGATTTGCACCAGAGGTACTCTACTCTCAGTAGGCTTGGGGGCAAGGATACTGGAAGATGCTAGAAGGAGCAGAGTAGGAATTAATTGAAGATAAGGTGCTGATGAAACTTTCTGGGATGGATTCCTAGTAAGAAGTAGTAAACTGATTTCTTGGGGAACAATCAGGAGGGAGGGAGAGGAGGCCAGTTTAGATAGACAAGGGTTGGAGCTACAACAGAGTTACAGTTGGTTGGGGCTTGGACTACATGTGTAATGACAAGCAAATAGCCTAGGTAACCAAGAGGGCTGATCATTTATGCTACTACATTTGGCTAGACTGCTTCTACATTGGGGAAAAGTTACAGTTCTGGGATTTTTAAGTTGGGAAAGTACAGTTGAAGTATTTACAGTGTACATGTAGGTCATGACACTATTTACTAATTAGAGAGAGTATGGAATAAAATCTGCAAGAGGGTGTACATAAGGATTCCTGAAGGATAAACCATGACAGATTATGGGTTATACAGAGTTAATAATGTTAGAGTATGTGCAGACCTGGGAGATTAAGTATCTTCAATTTGATGGAGTCTATCTGCATACTTGCATGAGGTTAGACTATATGTAGATATGTAATGCATGAAGGTCCTAAGGTGTTTACTGGAAAAGTATTGATATGATTCTCCTGATCCTTGAGGTTGAACTTCCATGGAAAGTATATTAGCCCTGAATGTTAGTTTGGGGTCCTGGGGTTAGAGTCTGAGTTAGGTGTGATTATGACAGTACCCCCTGGTGAAAATCAGGGCATCTCCCGATGACCATAAAAGGAGGGTTTGAAGAGGCCATCAATTTTATTCATTCAGAAATTTCTAAACTTGAGCTTCCCTTCTCCCTACCCACAACCATCACCACCATCCAATCCATTGATATCCTTATCCGCCTACACCAGATCACATACACCAACCTATACCATGGAGAAGACCAACAACTACCATCCAGTCAAACATTACTTCCAAAGCTGTGATAGGTGTACCAAGTTGGAAAGAATCTGTACCACCAGTATCAAGCATAACTCCTCCAAATGTGAAAGCTTTAAAAATTATGGAAGGTTATGTGATATGGATCAGCAAGGCAGGAAGGCCATAGGACCAACCCTGTGGGTCCTGGAGAAGAGCCAAACATTTGAAGTGAAGGAGGATCCAGATGATGATTCCATGACTATGGGCTACGCATCCTGGCTGGATGAATCTTCAGGCAATTTGTGGGAGATTGCTTTGGTGGGGATGATTGATGTACTGATATGGGGTTGGCAGTTTTATTGAGGCAGCAAAGATTGCAAAAGATGGAGGAGAAAAGAGAAAACTTGTGTCAAACTGGGCGCTTGGCAATAGATGGTATGTTGAAGAGGTAAGAAGGGGAGCGTGGAGAGGCGTTTAAAAGATAGGGAACCCCTCACATAGATTCAGATGATGATGTGGTTGAAGTGCCGTCAAAGAGAGTCAAGAATAAGGAAGCAGTGGTAACCATCAAACCCATCAATGTAACGGTTGAGGTTTGATTGGTAAAGGTGATGAAGCAGTTGATTGAAGCGTTGAAGCGTTGACAGTTTCTCCTTTGAACCTCCTTTTCAAAAAGTCAAAGTTCAAATTTTCAAAACTTTTCATTGAACCATTGAAGGAGATTGTCAAAGCGTTTAGGTATGAAATTTCAAAGCCCCCAGTCAAAGAGAAGGAGGACATCATCAAAGCAGAAAACTGCTTGGAGTTGGAAGATTTGAGGAATGAAATCAAGGGCTTGGAAGTGAAGATGAAGTTTGTAGAAGAAAGAAGAAATGAGGAGAAAGCAATTGAAAAGAGAAATGATGAAGAGGTTTTGTTGGAGGAAATAAAAAATGGAGAAAGTTTGTTGGAGATGATGGAGGGAAATAGGTTTAGAGAAGATTCAATTTTGAATGAAGATCAAGTAAATCAGTATTTTGAAGTTTAAAATAGAAATTCTAGAACCTTAAACTCTAATTTGCAGGAGGGTTTGAAGAAAGGATGGGTTAGTGAAATAAGGAAGGAGAAATATGGATTTTTAGAGGTTAGAAAGAAAAAATTGTTGGAGATACAGAAGATTTTATCTGATATTTTAGCTTTAGCCGGTCAGAATTTTGAAGTTGGAACTAATATAAGAGGGCATAATTCTTATCAATTTAAAAAGTTAAAGCTGGTTAATTCATGGATTTCTAGAAGAAGGGAGTTAAAAGAGTTGACGTGTGAAGCTAATTGATGATTTTTTTATATGAGTTTTATTATTATTATTTTATTTTAGTTTTATTTTCTTTTTTTTTTGAATTATTTTTTTATTTTAGTTTTATTTTCTTTTTTTTGAGAGAAAAAATTTATTTCCTTTTTCCTAAGTAGGGAAAAAAAGAAAAGGAAAATGGATTATATGATATGTTTGAAAGATATTTATTTTTGATATAATTATATATTTTTTTTGAAGATTGGATCTGGTTTATTTATTGAAGGATGTTATTGGTTTTAAAGCATAGAGTGTATGTAAATATTGAAGTAAGGCAGGGAAGTTGGTAAGATTAGAGTGAGGTTCCCAAGTGGTGCTTTCCTCATCATTTTTACAGCCTTTCCATTCAACTAAGTAAATTAATTTCCCCTTCTGAAGTCTAGAGTCTAGTGTCTGAGACACTTCCCATTCTTCTTCCACATTGATTTTGACTGGTTCAGTTGGTGTTTGTTGCCTGGAAGACAGTGAGTTATCCTTATATGGCTTGGGTAAGGAGCAGTGGAACACAGGGTGGATAGTGGACCATTGTTGATGAATTTGAAGCTATAATGAATTTTCTCCAATCTTTTCTGTAATCAAAAAGGGACCTAACCATCACGCTGAAAGCTTATGAGTTGGAAAATTAGTTTTTATATTTTTTGAAGATAGCCAAAATTTGTTTCCAACAGCAAATGAGGTAGGGAAATTACTTCTTTTTAGGTCAGCATATTGTTTATAAGTTTTAATTGACTTTTACAATTCAAATCCTAGTTATTTCAGATTCTGGTGAGTCTAAGTTATTTAGTGAATGGAAGTTTAGTTGTCTACTGCATGGAGGCTGTCAAAGTTGGGGTGTCAAAAATAAATGGTGAAGAATGGAAATTTCTTAGTGGAAGTATGGGTGGAATTTTTGTAGGAAAATTTAGAAAGGGGGATCCAGGTATCCCAGTGGTCTTGGTGATAATTGACATAAATCCTAAGAAATTGTTCTAGGATCTGATTTACCCATTCTGTTTGACCCTCTTTCTCAGGGTGGTAATCTGTGGAGAGATTTCTTTTTATCTGTAGCTTTTCACATACATTTTCCCAGAAAGAAGAAACAAATAAAGATCCTCTGTAACTGACAATGTCAGTTGGGATTCTATGTTTAGTTAAGACATGAGAGATTATCAGGTTAGCCAACTCCACAGAGGAGATATCAGTTCTGTTTTTTAATAAAGAGGGGAATTTTTGAAAGACAATCAAGTACCACAAGGATTGATTCAAATCCATTGGATAGAGGAAGATGTGAGATGAATTCCATAGAGAGTGAGGTCCATGGAGAATCCGGAATTGGCAGTGGTTGAAGGAGTGCAAAGTTCTTGTGGTGACTGGATTTTTTTCTTCTGCAAATGTAACAAGAAGAAGCATAATCCTTTATAAAGTGAGCCATATTTTCCCAATGGAAGTCTCTTTTGACTAGATAAATTGTTTTTTTGTTTAAAGGGTGACCAGAAAGGGGAGAGTTGTTTCTTTTTTGAAGTATTTCAAGTTGGAGTTGTTCATCTTCTTTGGGGATTTCTATTCTATTTTGGGAAATAAGAAGGCCAGTCTCTGGATCTATAAGGTAAATCTTTACTTGTTCCTTTTATGTAACTTCTGAATAATCTGTTGAGATGATTTGTTGGACATCTGGGATTGAATTAAGTTCTCCAAGTGTCCATCAACCTGTATTGTGGAGATAAAAAAAATTCTAGAAGTTACAAAGTCAGTCTGCTTCAAGATTTGTTTGAAATTTTCTGGGTTCCTTTCTGCATAGGGAATGCCCCCCCCTTGGGATAAATTTTTTCTCAACGTGACAATAACTCAGGAAATATGGAGTGCTTTCCAGGTCTGTAGGCTATATTAAAGTCAAATTCAGACAAAAACTCAGCCCAATTGGATTGGAAACAAGCCAAGACTTTAGAGGTCATAAACTATCTTAAAGATAAATGATCAGTCAGAACTTCAAAGGGAGATGAAAGACTGAGGAGGTAAGACCTCCAGAACTTGAAAGCCCATACAATGGCTAGGAGCTCTTTATTGTGGATTTCATAATTCATTTCAGAACTACCCAATTTTCTGCTGTCAAAAGCAATTGGGTCCTTGGATCCATCTGGAGAAACTTGGGTGAAGACAGCCCCTAGGGCATAGTCAGTTGCATCAGTCTCCAGAGTGCTTGTCAAGAAAAATAATAATTTCTGGGGATAGGAGCCTTGGTAAAGGCCGGTTTGAGTTACTCAAACTGCTTCAGAGCCCCTGGGGAAAAAGGAAAGATGGGGTCTGAACCATTTAGAGCAGTGAGAAGGTGGACCTTCCTTGAATATTTAATGATAAACCTGCGATAAAAATTAGAAAACCCCAAAAAATGCTGCAAGGCCTTTTTTTTTTGTTGGTTCTGGAAAATCCAATACCCTTTGGACCTTGTAGTTTTCTATTTTGATTCCATCCCTGGAGATAAAGTTGCCTTATAGTCCACTGATGAGGTGTGATATTTACACTTAGAAGCTTTTGCATATAAGTTGTTCCTCCAAAGTATTCTTAAGACTTCACAAACATGAGCTGTATTTTCCTTTAAGTTATTGGATAAAAATAAGTATTTCATTGAGGTATACCACCACACAGATGGTTAGAAGGTCTGCAAAAATTTCATTAACAAGAAATTGGAAGGAGGCAGGAGAATCAGTCAGTCCAAAGGGCATGACCAAGTATTAAAAACTTCCATAATGAGTTCTGATTTCTGTAAGAAGTTCATCCCCTTCTTGGATTTGAAGGAGATGATAAGCACCCCTGAGGTCAATTTTGGAGAAGATGGTAGAACTGGATAAGACTGTGCATCAGTGAGTAATGGGAGGAATAGGATACAAAATCTTTCAAGTAACAGTGTTAAGCCTTCAATATTCAACAAACAATTGCAAACCTCCATCCTTCTTTTTCAAAAAGAGGACAGGTGCACCACGGCTTGAGGTGCTGTGGAAAATGAAACCCTTCTCTATATTTTCTGCTATATAGGGTTGCAGGGCCTATTTCTCATGATGACTGAGGGAGTAGATGGGCCCGACTGGAGTCAAAGGGCCTTCCAGTTCAATATGGTAGTTTTAAGCACAGTGAGGAGGGAGTTTATCAGATTTAAACTTGGAAAAAACATCTAAAATGACATGATAAGCTTCTGGAACTTTCTCCATCACAGTTTTCATTTCATCAGTTTCCTCATCTTTTTCTAGGCCTTCTGCAGTAGTCTGCTTTGGGTCAGAGTCAGAAGTGGAAAATTATACACATTATTTGAACGGATAGATCATCTTCTATATCCTCCAAGAATTTCAGAGAATGTCCAAAGAATATCCTGTTCACAGAAGTGGTTTTTGAACTCAAGGAGAAGTTTTGTGATTGCATATATTCTGAAAATGGAGCAGGAGCAGTGACCTACAGGTTCACTGGCGGAAGGTGATTAGTGGCCAAAAAGAGTTCAACAGAAGGGAAATGATCCAACTTTGGTTGTTGCCTTGGGGTGATCAATCCAAATTGCCAATTTAACTCTGGGTTCCAGAAATGGAGGCAGTCAATACCTAGAATAATTTCTTATTTTGGGGGAGTATCAAAAACCTGGAAATCTCATCCTAAGTTGGGAAGGGAAGGTAAGGAAAATTTGAAGGAAACCTTGTGAGTGAGTTACTGGGAAGGTGAGTTAGAAGGACTGAAGGTAAATAAGAAAATAGGAGTTTCCAGAGTTTTAAGAGGTAGGGAAAACTTTGAAACCATAGATTTGGAAATAAAAGATTCAGTTTCTCCAGAGTCAAAAAGTACACTATAAGCCTGATTGTTGAGAAAACAAATGAAACATAATTCTTCAGTAGGGAGTTTGGATGCTTTCCATTCCAAAGTATGTACTCAAATATTGGGGGGGTGATGGTCATGGATTACCACATTCCCATCACCTAGTCTTTTCCCTTTTGGGTTTAGCGGGAATGGGTTTCTGGCCAGGTTTGAAATCTGGATGTTTCCCGCAGAGGCTAAATTTGTGAGCACCTCCATAGTAGTTACACAAACCCTCTTTTTCCCTTCTGGCCTTTTCATCATCCTTGAGGTGTCCATCTTCACCTATGTTGTGATTGTGCTGGTAAGTTGAAGTAGGATTAGTGAGGGAAGCCTTTGCTTTTCCCTTGAACCTACCTTGGTGGCTGGGCTGTTGAGGTTTTGGAGGAGTTGGAAAACTGGCTCCAGGTCTTGGAGGCTGGTAGGAGTTCAAAACCAATCCCAGATCCTTTCATGATATCAAGTTTCATACTTAAGGAAAATTTCCATTAGTTCCTGTAATGTTTCTTGAGGTCCATAATACACTGCTATTTGGTCCAATAGTCTGGCTGGAAGTCCCTGTCTAAAATTGAAGAAAAAGGCTTTATCACCCCAGCCAGATACCTTAATCATAAGGGTTCTGAAATCAGTGATATAGTTAGTTGCATAACCATCATCTTAAATTTCAAGGAGGGTTAACTCTTTTTAAGCATGTTGAATTTCCAGATTATCCCCAAAAAGGGTATGAAGTTGCTGGGTGAAAAAAACCAAGATTTAAGTAACAATTTTGGGTCATGACTACCAATGTGAGAAAGATAGGGCTGGATCCATAAACTGGCATTTCCTGTAATGTAAGAGAATGTTAAAAATAATTTCTTTCTGTCATTAGCAAAAACCCTTACATCATTAGAAAAGATGGGTTCACAAGCTTGGAAGAAGGGTCTGAGTTTGGTTGCATTTGTTCCATCAAACTTGTATGGGGCATTAATGGATGGAGACTTAAAGTTAGCACAGGGTTGTGTCATAATTTCTCACCTCCCTGGCTGCTGCTGCAACCTCTCAACTTGACCCCCGGTGTGAAGAATCCAAATCTGAATCTTCAACCTAGACCTTCACCCCTGTTCCTCTTTGACCTCAATTCAGCTTGGATGTAACGCACTTTCCTGTTTGAATTGATCTCATAATCTCATTCCGCTATCCCTCCTTCCTCATCTACTACCAACTACTCCCTCAGCTCCACCTCTGCTTCCATCCTCACTTCATCCTTCCTCATCTACTCCCAACTACTCCCTCAGCTCCACTTCCGTTTCCATCCTCACCACATCTTTCCTCTCAACCCACTATCCTCATCACGCTCAGCTGTCCAATACTCCACTCCACTTTTTCCAACACTCTTGCTCAGATTCCAACCATTCTCAAGCTCAAAACCACAATTCTCAAGCTGATCAGATGTGAGGTTCCCATTGTCAAACTCTCTTTTCACTCTTGCTCACTAAACTTCTCCTTGTCACAATTGCACAACCGCAGAATCTTCTTCATCCATTTGTTTTCCATTAATTTTCTTTATTTTATTTCTTTATTTTGTTCTATTTTTTTTCCTTTCTTACTATTGACCTCCGTCTCAGCTCACAAGAAGGCACTCTGGGTAAGACAAAATTTGACTCCAATGTCTGTCCCTACTTTGTCAACTCATCTTGTATTTTTCATGTTGTCCCTAGGCCATTGGTCTTTGTAGGCAATTGAATCTCAGGTCTGCTCCATTTAAGCTTAACAGGTTGGTGGTCAGCAGTTTTAGAGAGATGTTTCATTGCAGTATTCATTTGCTGAAGAATGGCCAGCAGAGAAGGGTCAGTTGAAGGGCCCTGAGAAGTTGGAGAAAAGTTATTAGCTGGGGAAGGTGAAGGGATTGCTGTTGCATTAGAAGTTGGCCTAGTATTCCCCTCTGGGGAGGGTTAATCCAATCCACTCAAGATTCTGGAATCAAATCCTGATTCCTCATCCTCATCTTCATCTTCATCTTCTCCTGGAATTGGTACTAAATGGCATCATAAGCAGGAGAGTCCAAGCCATGGTAGCCTGGGATTGGGAACTGTCCTGTGACTCTATGGAGGCTAGTATTGTCAGAAGAATGAATGGTGTAAAGATATACTTGGGGATAGGGTCCAATAAACATGTTTCCATAGGAGTGGAACTGGTAGCCCCTGTTTCTAACAGGTTAGAGGGGGCTATTAAATTGGAAAAGTTCCTACCTGTCCCACGGGCTCTGGGGGTAGAAGGTTCAGTGGTTTCAGTGATTCCTCAGCCCCTAGAGCTACAGGTGACAGCTGGGCTAGAGATGCAAAAAAAGAGAGAACATCTTGGGGGAATTCTTATGGATAAGAATAAATAGTTACCCAAAGGTGTTCTTCACCTAAAACAAGAAAACAAAATTATTGAAAAGATTATACCCAAAATTACCTTAATTAATGGTCCAATTATACATCAAAGAAACTTGTCAAAGCTTTGATGTAAGGCGTTGAAGTTTTGAAGCAGGGAGTATGAGCGTCAAAGAGTTTAAGCATTGAAGCAAACATCAAAGATTTTGAAGCAAAAAACATCAAAGCATCAAAGCAAAAATTCAAAGCATCAAAGAGGGGTTCAGAAAATGGAAATTTGGGGTTTTTATAGCAAGCTAAGAGGTACAATGAAAATGGCTGCAATTAAATAGCCAATTCAGTTTGGGAAAGTTAATAAAGCAAACAATAATTTCCACAACTCAATAGCAAGATTTGATGCTGTAAATAGGGTAAGGATTGTTGGTGGTGAAGAAGGGATTATTGGGTAAGAAATCAGTTTAATTTCACCGGGGCGGCTGACATGCAAGCAGGGCTTGGCACAAAGTGGAATCTACTCTCAGTAGGCTTGGGTGCAAGGATACTGGAAGATGCTACAAGGAGCAGCATAGGACTGAATTGAAGATATGGTGCTGATGACACTTGCTGGGATGGATTCCTAGTAAGAAGTGGTAAACTGATTTCTTGGGGAACAATCAGGAAGGAGGGAGAGGAGGCTGGTTTAAATAGACAAGGGTTAGAGCTACAACAGAGTTACAGTTGGTTGGGGCTTGGACTACATGTGTAATGACAAGCAAATAGCCCAGGTAACAGAGAGGGCTGGTCAGGTATGCTACTAAATTAGGCTAGACTGCTTTGACCTTGGGGCAAAGTTACAGGTCTGGGATCTCTAAGTTGGGAAATTACAGTTGAAGGATGTACAGTGTACATGTAGGTCACAAAACTATGTACTAATTAGAGAGAGTATGGGATAAAATCTGCAAGATGGTGTACATAAGGATTCCCAAAGGATAAACCATGACAGAGTATGGGTTAGACAGATTGAATAAGGTTGGAGTATGTGCAGACCTGGGAGATTAAGTATGTGAAAGTCTATGGAGTCTATCTGTGTACTTGCCTGAGGTTATACTATATTTAGATATGTAATTCATGAAGGTACTGAGGGTTATAGTTACTTGAGACATATTGATATAAGTCTCCTGGGCCTTGAGGCTGAACTTTCTTGGAAAGTAGATTAGGCCTGTGGGTGAGATTGGATTTGATGGGGTTATATACTGAGTTATGTGTCAGTATGACACTATCACAACAAGAAATTCTCTCCACAAAATGACCATGGATTTTCAGCCTTGGATCCAAAGCGGGACAACTCTTCAAATCAAAATACAAAGAATATAAAACAATCAAATTCAAATTCAAATTCAACCTCCAAACTTTTTGGATAAAGAAACCAGTATAATACATAATTAGGAACTTATAAGAAGGGAGAAGGAAGGACTGTGTCAGCTTGCTACTATTTACAGAGCAAACTTTCAAAATTACCAAAACTAACACAAAAAAAAATAAATTTAAAAATTGCTTAACAGTGGGAAAAACCCAAAATATCACTACAAATTTGGATTTCCCACCACCCTTCACACCTGAATAATCATCCAGTATTACTGAATTTGGGACTTCTTCCATTAATTCACTTCTTCAAACAAATTCCATCTCTTTTGCACACAAATTACCGCGCCCTTGGAGCAAAAATTCCCACTTTTGTGCGCAAATTCCTGCTCTTTTGCACCCAAACTCCCACACTATTGAGCACAAATTTCCGCAATTTTGTGCTTCTGAAACTCTTTACCGCAAGCCCAATTTGTCAAGGAACCTTCTGGCACCTACCGACACTCATACAACAAAATCAGCGCGCTTCAAACATGCAATACTGCAGACAAATTCCAGGAAACCTGAACACAATATGTGCCTGTCTGCTTGTTGCACCTATATCTCAGATTCCCAACGGAAGCTGTCAAGCCTGCGTGCTGTTGTCAAACAAAACTTTCCCATAGCCATCATACTCATTTTTATTGTAATTTCTATTAAATTAGCCTCATACTTTAATTTCAAACCCCTCATAAGCTAGACTCTGAACTCAAACCAACCTCAAAGCCCAAATCTATCACCAGATAACCCCCCCTCAACCATATCAAATAACTGTCACAAAAAAACCCAAAACCTGGCACAAAATGTGTTATTTCCCAGGAAGTAATAAATTGAAGCTTAATTGAACCTCTAATGGCAAAGTATTATGCTTAAAATAACCATACAACAGAAACAACATACCCATACCTGCAGGACTTAAACCATACCAGTATACCAATGTTGCACTACAACCAATACTATAAATCCAAGTTAAACTACCTTACTTGATCATTAATTCCAATTCAGGGACTCTTGACCGTCCTCTGAAGCACCCTGACACTCATTTATCCACAATTCCAACCATACAACACGCATATACACAACAACAAAAGTTGGGGCTCATGCAGCCAAGTATGTCTCAATTCTCACCAACCAGCAATAACAGCCCAGTACACATTAACTTTCTGGAGCTTTAACCATCAGATAACGCCTCTGAATCGTCCTCTGAAGCACTCTGATAATCAGTTTACCACCAATCCAACTATACAACACTCATACATGCACCAAGAAAAGTAGGGACTCATGCAGCCAATTATGTCTCAAATCTCACCAACCAGCAATAACAGCTCAGTACACATTACCTTTCTGTAACTTTAACCACTGGATAAGGCATCTGAGAAGTCCTCTGAAGCACTCTGATACTTGGTTTGCCATCATATCAACCAAACCACACCTGCAAGCCACACTCTCAAGTCACCCAAGGGAGCATGCGGTAAAACAGAATACCTCATATCTCTACAGCTAATTACATTGAAAAAGCATGCAGGTAGTTCCTGCAAACTTTTATACATAACAATGACTCAGAATATTCCTCAGAAAACACTCAAAAATTAGTTTTCCACCACTTCAATCATAAAAGTTATACAATTTCAGTTACCAAAGAGGGATTGCAGCTTCCAAGCATGTTTAATGCTTTTCCCAACCAGAAAAATTAACTAAAACTTCAGGGACCTTCTGCATCATTTTTTATACAATAAAAGCACCCAGAAGCGTCCATAACTCACCAATTATAGCCTGTTCCTCATATTTTTTTCCTGTCTATCAAAATTTATACTAAAAAATACAGCTATCTCTTGGCTTGTTTCACATGTTTTCCCACCAGCATCATTGCCTCATTTATATTTAACCTCCTGTGCTTAAACAGTGCAGAGAGAGGATTGGAACGGTCCCCAGGAGATCCAGAGCATCCCCTGAGGAAGTATTTGCCTATTTAAGGGGGGTTATTTTGCCCTATCCAAGTTTTCTAGCATGGAATCTGCCCCTATAGCATAGAATCTGCCCCTATGACCAATGGCTTATGCCCAACCTACCTAGCTCCAGTTTATCAGTGAACAAGAATAAATTCAAAAATAAATAAAGGATCAAACAAAAAACTCTAATTGACAACTTGAAACAACCCCAGGTGTCTTTGAATAAGGGTTCTTGATAAAAGACCTTGAATTCAGCACCTATTATTAAGAAGAAAAACCCTTTTTGTTCAATCAGTAAATTTATGAAAAAGAAGGAGCACAAAAGAAAAAAAAACCAAGCCCTTTTTTGCTCAGCTCCCTGTGGGAAATCCCATTTTTGGGTCCTCCTACTGGTTAAACACCTTTTAGTCAACCCTTAAATCCTTTAATTGGAATTTGGAAAAATATTCCAAAAATGTCAAAAATTCTTGATCATTACTTGGTGGAAGCTTGCCAATAATCCAATCCAACTTTGAATAGTCTTCAATTCCTCAAATTCTCTATTAATAATCAATATATTTCTGATTAGAGACCTATTTTAAGTCTCAAAGGAAACCATCCATTAATTGAAAAAAATTATTGTGAAGAGTTATTATAGTCCAGAAGGGCAGGCAATTCAAAAACACCTTAGCTTACCTCTATCTTTTCAAGAATAGTATTGAAATAAATTACCCTTCTATTGACTGCCAGAAAGCTATTTTTTAAATAATCCCATTATCCCTTGGAGTCTCTACATCACATCAAGCCAGCAATAAAACATCTCTGACAACAAGGTACTGCATGCAAGGACTACAACTCATATGCATGCACCATGAATGTTTCAGAAAGTTATGGATGAAAAGAGGATCAGTACAAAACCTCAATAATTGAATATAAATAATTGAAAGCAAATTATAAAATTGAAAAATTAAAGGAAATAATAATAAAGTTTGTCACAAAATCAGTATTACAAGATCTTTGTGGACCACAAAAGCTATCAAAGAGTCCACATAAAAATTATTACAAATTTCCAGAATGATGAAAAGATGACGGAGAATCTAAAAATACCCACCTATGGTAATTTTTATCAATTAAACATGGTACCAAATCAAGAAATACATCAAAACTATAGGAAATGGCCAAATAAATTTAAGACAATTTTCAAATGAGAATCACACACAAATAATTCAGATGTAGGCGCAGCTGAGTGACAGCACCATCAATATGTGCTGAACCTTCCCTGGCTAGATTTCTAGCCTTAGCCTATGAGCCCCAACTTCTCTACCTACCCTGAGGAGGCTCCTTTCACCCCAAAAGGTATATATACAGTACCTTTTTGGTTATTTCACCCCCAGGAATTTATTATTTTTCACCAGGCAATGTGCCATTTTGGATGAAATGCTTATGGAGTGATAAGCAAGTGATCTATGGCCTCATTCTGAATGGTAGTTTATTTAATTCTAAACAACCATTATTGATACATTGAATTTTAGTCATCAAGAGCCCCAGCATTTATCTGAAACCCTTCAATTGTGAACCATTGCAGGAATCTTATGCATAAATAATCAAATCAGTAAGTTATTTCTCTCCTGCCTAGGCCTGTGTGCTTTTATTTCCCATCCACATCTTTCCCTTGGGTGCTACCCCTTTGTAAATCAGGCAAACCCATTTTACCAAGGATTTAAATGTTCCCAAGTTACCCCTTGAAGAGATGTTTCTAAAGCAGTAAAGACCCCAATTTTTGTATTGACTGTGGCCGCTCTATTGAAAATCTTTTTAACCAAACCAAACCATTATAAAACTTGCACTGGCTCTTAAAATATTTAACTTTTTGAGCTTCTTATGTGTTTTATTGAACATATACTTATTCCAACACCAACATCACTTGATGTAGATAAAGGACTGCAAGTTTGGAATCGGAAAGCTGAATGACTGTGTATTTAATGTGGAGGAAAACATTATTGCAATATTTTTTCAAAGCAGTTAAGCTTTCAAAAAATTAGCTTGTAGTTTTTCTGATAATTGCAAGGAAGACCAGATATTAGGTAAAAATCAGTGAGTCAATCTTTGCCCATGAAATTTGCTTCATACTTCAAGTTTGAGATTTGTTTTTTTCCATTCCAACAATAATACTCAATGTGTTCTACTCAATTCAGGTGCTAATTTTTGCCTTATAAGTTCACCTTTTGCTTCTTCCAAAAATCTTATGTGTTCCAAGAAAGATAAAGTTGCTATTATTTAGTTAGTAGTGCAACTGAGCCATATCATTGGGTTACCCATAAGACAAAATGGACCTTTTAATTTTACAGTTTCCCCAGGTTTGAATGGGATTTATTAGTCATGGATATCCCCAGAATGGACAACACCTTTTTAGGAAATGACATTCTAGTCTAATGGAATCCAGATGTGAATTTGCAAGAAGGAGTAAATAAACTTGAAACCTTGCAGACACAGGAAACATTTCATTACTTCAAAGATAAATTAAACAGAATACCTGAAACTTTTTTATTTTAGATGATCCTTTTCCACAAGCAGATTTGCAATATCCTGATTTTACTTCCCAAGTTCCCTCTTTGGATTTAAGAGTTATTGCTCATTTTTCTGACTTACCTCTTTCTTGCTTCTTTGAAGAGAAGCAGGCTCCTGCTAAAAGTTGTCTTTTGAGCTCCTTAATCCTCTTGAATTGCGCTAACACTTCCAATTCATTTTTGAAAGGAAATTACAATATTGAAGATTTAGAAATCATTCAAGTGTCCTGAACTTTGGTTTTTCATGACATTGCTGACATCTTTTTAATTTTTAAATCTGATAAACTAGCTTCACCCCATTCCTCAATCAAAAAATGAAGCTTACTGGACCACCCTTGGCACCCAGACCAGTCTACTCTCTCTTGAATCAGGAATAAACAATGCTTCAAGAATATATGGCATAAAATGTATCAAGAGGGCTTTGTCCACCAAGCAATTCAAAAACGTGCTTTCCCCTCCTATTCATCCCCAATAAATAAGGAGGCCTTTGAATTAATTTTGACTACAGGAAACTAAATAAGGTCAACCTTAACAATGCCTATCCAGTACCCCCTATGTTGCACCTCCTTACTCTCTTCCATGGGGCTGCTTTTCTCAAGGCTAGAACTTTGATGCACCTACAAAATGATTTTCATTTCAAAGGGCCATGATTGTTTTCTGCAATACAAACACAGTTCAGCATTTATTATCATAGTTTAATGCCTTTTGGCCTCTGCAATTATGCTTCTACTTTTCAACATTTTTTCAATTACAATTTTTCTGATCTTTGAGGGAAATACCTTGTGGTGTATCTTGATGCTATAATTGTTTACTCAAGGAACCTCAAAGATCCCATTGTGCATGTGTGAGAGGTTTTGCAGCAAATTTAAAAAAAAAACCTGTTTGAAAAAGCCTTAAATTTTAAATTTCACACTCATTCTCTTCAGTTTTTTTAGGTGTTATAGTCTTGTAACAATGACTATCAATGAACCCAGCCTGGAGGCAAAACATATTGGACTTTCCTTTTCCTAAATCCTTCAAATCCCTTCAATTCTTCCTTTCATTGAGGAATTTTTACATGTGGTTTATAGAGCAATATGCCAAGGAGACCATGAATCTTACTAAACTTCTTCAAAAAGACACTTGTTTTATTTTTCCAGAATAGCCCACTTTGGGGTTTGACACTCCAAAAAACGCTTTTGACACTGCCCCAATTCTTTCTCACTTCAACAAGCTATCTGAAAAATTGTGGAAACCAATGCAATCAGCTGTAAAATTGCAGGAGTAATCCCACATTTTTCTTCTTCTTCTGAAATTTTTAATCCCATAGCCTGTGATTCTTGCAAACTGCATGCTGCAGAACTTAACTATGAGATTCATGAAAAGGAACTGCTTGCTATTATTTATTACTTGAAAAATGGTTTTCATAGCTTTGGAGACTCATGGAACCTTTCAATGTCCTAACTGATCAAAATTCTCTTAAATATTTCATAAGATCAAAATTCCTTACACGCAGACAGGCACAATGGGTGGAATACCTCTCCAAGTCCATTATACAATCATGTACAATACTGGGAAGCAATCTGTAGTCCCCAATGCTTTATCACCTTGGGAAAATGTTTAACCAGGGGGGGGCACATTTGCCAATAACAAACCTGAAAATGTTAGGACACCTTTTTCCAACCAGTCTTCCCAACTCACTTTGATCATAACAAACCTTTGAGAAAAAGCTTCCAAACTCAAACAATTATAACCCAACAAAAAAAAGTGTAGAAAACTTTCCAAGAATGCAAAATCATCAACAAGCACTTATGGCATCAAAAAAAATGGTCATTTAGTTTATAAAGATCATATGAAAGTACCTGATAATCCTTGCATTGAGTTATATATGTTTGAGTCTTGGCACAACTCTCCACTTTCTGGTCATTATGGTCAGGATAAAACCCAAAAATCAATTTCACAAGACCTTTGCTGGCCTGGTATGACCAAGAAAGTAGAAGACTGTGTTAGCGCATGCTATGATTGAAATTTTAACAAGTCCTCAAATCACCAAAAGTATGGACTGCTCCAGCCACCTCAAATCCTTCCGATTCCTTGACACTTGCTCTCAATGGATTTCATTTCCCAATTACCCATTTCTAGTGGATTAATTTCCATATTTTTATTATTAGATTTCTTCTCAAATATGACTTGATTTCTTTGCAGTACTGTGAATTCCTCTTTGGAAGACCTATCAATTCTCTTCATAGAGCATGTCTTCTCAAATCATGGTCTCCCTAATGAAATATTTAGTGATTGTGGATCCCTGTTCATCTCCAGATTCCAGCCCTCCCTTTGTCATCATTTGAACATTACTTGGAATTTTTCAATGGCTTACCACCCAGAAACAGATGGGGAAACCAAGAGGGTCAATCAGATCCTTGAACAATATTTTTAATGTATTTCTCCTATCATCAGGATGACTGGTCAAGATGGCTCCCATTAGCCAAATTTCAATACAAAACCTCAACTCATTCCTCCACTCAAAAGGCAAGCTTTCATACTCTTCATGGAATAAACCCAACATTTGACTCCATTCATGTTTTCAGTTTGCTGCTGTTACAGAGTAACCTGAAAAGGTACCAAAAAAAACAATGAAAAAATAAAAACACAATAAGGAGTAAGAAATCATGAAATATAATTATAAATTTGGACTCTCCATCAAAATTAAGGCAGGATTGCTCACTGACACCTGCCCTGATTTCCTACTGCTTATATTGTCATATAGTTTTTAAATAGTAGATCCCAAAAAGCATGGCACCAGAAAAATTTATTTTTGGCCATTTTTATATCTTGGATGACTTGTCATGTATAGGTTTTACAACAAAAATTCAGTAAAAATTGAAAAATTATGTGTAGTTTTGTTAGCTCTCTGATAACAGGAACCTTGCCATCCTTTAGCTACAGAGAGTGTTAAAGCACTGGAATAATAATATTCCAAGAATAAACACGTAAAAAGCTCAAATAATAAATATTTTAACAGAAAGTGCAAGGTTTACTTGGTTTGGTTAAAAAAACATTTGAATATTTTTTAAAGAGAGGGGCCACAGTAATATACTACTGCGGATCTTTACAAATAAACAACCTCTCTTTAAGAGGCCTCCTTGGGCAGTGTAAAGATCTTGGAATAATGATGGGTGCCTTCTAAGGACTTATCCACTTGTATTTCCCAGAAAAATATCTGAAAAGCCAAGGCAGGAAGGGAGAAACTCACTTTGAGAAATAATGCACAGAAAGCCTGAAAAGATCCAGATAAAAAGGATTTCAGAGCAGATGGGGTTCATTTGCTTGACTAAACTTCAATGAATCAGGTTGATGGCTTTGTAAAATAATAATAATACTAAAGAATAAGTCATAAATCACTTGCTTATCTCTTTATAATTACTTGATCAACAATGACACGGTTTTTGATTGATAATAAATAAATTCCTGGTAAACTGATGGGGAACAATAGGCCAAAAGAGGTCTTTATAAATACCTTTTTGGGTGATAAAGAGCTACTCATGGCACGTAAAGAGGAATCAGCTCATGGGCTGAGGCTAGCAAGCCTGCCAGGGCACGTTTTTCACGTCCCCTTTGTTATTTAAATCAGCTGATCTCATATCTGCTGGATTTCTGTACCATTTTAGCTGCAGGATCTGTTATTGTGTTAATCTGTCATTTTTCTGATCCTGCACATAGCCTTTGATTTTACTATCATTATTGGACCAAAGTGATCATATGTGGATATTTATTGATTTCACATCATCTGTTGAGCATTTTGATAGCTTTTCATAATTTTTACAGCCACTCCTTGATTTTTTTTCATGTTCTTCAAAGATTAATATCAGCCTTTGTTGTGGTGACTCTTAATATTTGAATTTTAATTTAAAATACTTTAAAATCATTTATTGAATAATTTTATTTTAATGTTTAGGGTTTTTAGATCCTTTGTCATGCATATGTCATTATATTATATAAAAAGAGTAGACCTAAATAGGTTGAAGCTACTATGAGCGGTACCTGTTCTCAGATTAGTCACAACAGATCCTGACGCGGGTATCAGTCCATTCAACTGCGCGCGGGGTAGGATCTGCTGCATGCGGAGATTCCGTACGCAGGAATATGATGCGTACAGGGTACTGCAGATGCACAGGAGCTTTGTATGGGACACAGGACTGCATGCGGGAATTGTGACACAACACATTTCTGTGTGTAGCTCCTGAAATATACACAACACCTCAGTTTTGAATGGATTTTAGGTGTGAAGCCTATACATGACAATTTGTGTGAAATATTAAATTGGCCAAAAATGTGCCATAGTGGTGCTGTGATAATTTGGCCATTTCTTATTTAATTATTTAAAATATGAAGGAGTAATATTTCAAGGGTGGGGTCAGTGAGTGACCCTACCTAATTTTGGGTGGGGTATCCATTTCTGAAATAATTTTTATGAATTTCCAACTCATTCTGTTTTAATTAATTATTTTGTTATTTTATTTATTTTTTCTGATTTTACAGGTTTCTCTGTGTTAAGTAGCAAGCTCACAAGTTTAGGAGTTATTTTCAGAAATGTGATCTATCAAAATTTCTGCATGCACCTGCAGCAGCTATGCATCTGTGCACGGCTAAATAACATGCAGCTGCGCTTTCTAAGAAGTTTCAGAAGCTGAAATGAAGTCCTGGGAAGGTGAAAAGCATGCAGCTGCGGGAATAAGCTGTGGACAGCTGCAACAGTCTTGACTTCCACTGTCAGAATAAGCTACAGCGGCATCAAGGTACCCCCCAGACATGCTACTACCCAGACAGAGACATGTAGCATGTGTGATAAATGTCTCTTTGAGTATATCATGATTAAAAAGGTATATAAACTGATAAAATTTCATAAAAACAATAACTTGACATTTTTCATAAAATTTATTAAAAATATCAAGAAAATTTGAAAATGAAAAGTACCAATTTAAAAGGTATTATGACCTACCTTGAGCTGAAATATATGGAAATATCAGGAAAATAAACTGTCTGTGAAATCATAAGGAAACTGAATATGTGAAATTTCAACACTTCCCCAGAAGAAATACTTAAAATTAATTATTCTAAAGAATACTCCAATATTTAAAAAATAACTATCAAAAGAATTATAATGCTTTTATTCCCACTTGCAGCATCATAACTGATACTGTTATGGAATCAAAATATTGTTAGAGAGTCAAATTACAAGAATATTCTAACAGATATGTGAAAATCTCATGAGGATAATTAATAAAAGAAGATAATGTGAACAAATCAGATACTATTCACATGTTAATTCCTAAATTAATAATGGAAAAACTCCCATAACCTGTCAATATACCTTCCACCTGTGCTACAGCACCAAGAATAAATGCTCAGCCAAAACTGGTTACCTTTCTAGCCTTAGAATTGGTCCCCTTGGTACCCCATAGCCCTCAGAGGAACATAATAGCACCAAGAAAGGTATAAATAAGGAACCATTTTTGATGATGCTCATACCCAAGACCCATTTACATATATATCCAGAAAGCGTGCCAACATGATAAAATACTTATAAGAGATAATTAAGTTATTTATGACTTTAGTATGATTAATTTTTATCTGAAAAAAACCTTATAAAACCAAGTTATGCTTCTGAAAGTCTTCTAAACTCCAGAAACAGTCTTAAACCCTCCAGTGTAAGTTATCACAGGTACCTAAGGAAGATAGCACTATTCCGGTAATTTATTTATCCCTTTTCTGTTGTGGCTGTTCTGCTACAAGGCTCTGTCACATCACCATTTATTTTATATATATATTATCTTTGGATGATAAATTCCTTTAAATATTATTATTAAAGGTTCCAAATTAACCAGGTGCACAGATTACAAAGTGAATTCCCCAAAGAAGTGGTGTTAAAGATCCACAATATATTATTTTGGCCCCTCTTTTAATTTATTTATCAATTCTTTTAATAATATTAATCATTCATATCAAACCACCTTACCTTGCATTTGCTTTATCCATATATATTTATGGATTATTGCTTCATATTTTGAATAATATATTCATTATTTAATCTATCAAGTCTGGTAGCTGAAATGTAGCAAGGAAATTGGGATCCAGGAGGATTATGCATGTGGTACATTCTCAAATAGCTACCAATTATATCACCCTCATTTAATCCCTTAAATTGCAACTTTGAAGCAACCTCAAATCATTAAACAAATGCTATAAGGAACAAGCAGACAGAATTTTCACTTTGGAACAAATATTTTCAGTATGAGATCAGGTACAGCTTGATGCTTGCAACATTTGCAGTACTTGTCCAACCAGAAAACCTCTTTGAGAAGAAACTTGACCCACTCAAATTTGATACAGTCATATCCCCTAACGCATTGAGACTTTCCTTTCCTGTGAAATTCAATGGTATCCACCTAGTCTTTAATGTGCCTCTCCTAGAGCCAGCTCAAGTCCTATAGCTGGGCAATATTCATCCCCCGCCAGAACCTATAAATTTTCAAGATCAATAAGAGTGGGAATTAAGACATATTCTGGATTCCAGTTTCCACAAAGGAAAATTTCAATACCTTGTTTAATGGACTGTCTTCCAGTCCAATGAAGATCAAACCTTGTGTGAACAATCCCAACACCTTTGCAATTCACCTGATTTGTTTTGAAATTTTCATGCAAGATACCCTTGCAAACCTTTCAAACCCAAACAATCCATTACATTCAATCCTAATTTACCATCCAAAATCACTCCACCCAATTTAATTCCATCACATCCAATCCATCCTTGTCCTTTCTTGATTTCACTTTTAGAAATTTTATTCCTAGTTCTTTATGTTTCTTTTTATAAATAATCTTCTTTATTTCACATACCTTCTTTTCAATGATGATGTTATTTCTTTGATTTATAAAAAAAAATACTTTATTCAGCATATTTATATATATAATAATTAAAATGATAGAAGAACTCCAGAATATCTTTTCCTTTATCTTCTACATGTTACAAATTTGAATTCAACTCTTTTACAATAAATCTAAATTCATCTGATTCTTCTTCATTTATTAAACTAGGAATTATTTGCATCAGATGTTCCTGTTCAACCAACACCTCCTCAAAAATCATGTTGCACTTCAAAGTCCACATTCTCTTCAACCTGGAATTGCACTCATGGGCTTCCAATAGCTCTTCACTGGCAATTGTTTTTCAAACCTGCAAAGAACCTTCCACCACAGTGCCAGTCAACTGTCTTGTATCATTCTCAATTTGAAACATCATTTAAACCTCAGTTCTCTCTCCCCAACCTTTGATCCCAACCTCTCCATTCCTTCCATATCCTCCTTCTCCTTCTGTTCTTTTCCCTTCCATTTTTTTCCTTCTGTTTTCCTCCTCCCATTCCTCTCCAGTCTCTTCTCTATTTACTCTGTCTTCCTCTTCTCCTCTTTTTACCTCATTTTTCACTTTGTCTTTCACCTTGGCCTCCATTCAATTCATCTTGCATTCAGTCAGCAGCCAAAAGTATTATGATGGTGGTGGAGATGTATTAGTATTACACCACCGGAATAATGGTAATACTGCGTAATCAGTTCTGTTCATTAGTTTCATTTCCATTTATGTTCAATCCCATTCAACCTTTCTCACCTGTGGTTTTCCCTCCAAGAAGTTTGATCTCTGGCACTGGTGGAATATGATAGTTCACTCTTGGCGCAGACCTGCAACTTCAACCCTCATTTGATGGATCCTTGGTGCTATCAACAGTTTTTTTGTTATTTATAGTGAAAAAACAAGCCAAATTTCAAAGGTAGCATTTCTTGAACTTGCCTCTGTTGGAGTTTCAACCCAAGACTGATAGCTGCGCTCATCCTAACATGGTGACCAGTCATGGGCAACTGGAAAAACAGTGAGGATTCTACATCTGAGGAGCACAAGACACTGGTGCCTGCGCACACCACTCAATCACATCTCCAATCAGTTGACATCTTTTCCTTCATCTCTCATCCTTCTCAATCTCAATCTCCTTTTAATTATCCCTTTACTTCTTCAACTAAGTTGATTTCAACACTCCATACAACTACAAGGTGTCCCAAAGCTGGTAACTGCTGATTCAACAATTGTCAAACTCTCAAGATGCTGAGATCTCACTTCTATTTCTCAGTATTCCAATTCCATCAAATCCAAAGATCCCAGGGAACCTCAACAACATCTCAGACCAATTGTCCCTGTATGCAGATGTAACCTTCTTTATTGCTAGTCAAACTTGCTGAAATCCTTTACTAGTCTTCATTCTCCTAGCTCTTTTGTCCAATTTCTGAATTAGCTGAGTGCTGATCATCTCAAATCAGCGCTTGCCTTTTGTTCTTGGTTTCCAGCCATATTTTCATCACATTTATAAGCCAAAACAATCTACAATGGCCAAACAACACAGACCAGGACCAGGAGGTGACAACTCAACACAAGCTATAACTCTCAAAAAATTTTTTGAATCAACTCCTCTTTTTAATTAAGAAAACTACTCAATTTGGAAGAGCAAGATTCAAAGTCTATTCAAAATGCAAGGAATACTTCAAATCATGGAGAACCTGGACCCAAGAATCCAACTGGATCCAGAAATTAACAAAGACATAGCACCATTTCTTTTGGCTAAACTTAAACCTTCCACACACACCAACATCATAAAACCAGGAAACACTGTAGAGACTCCAGTGGAATTATATAAATAAAAATACCAAATAGCTTGCTGGAAGACCTTGAAGGGGAATTTAGTATTACTTCTACTCCTTTAGAGTATTAGTTAGACTAAGAGTTATTTTGAATTTCCTGCCCTTCTAGTAATATAGTAAGTCTGGACAATGATTTTTTTAAATTAATGGCTGTTTCTTTGAGACTTAAAATAGGTCTCAGGTTAGACCTAGATTAGTTATTAATTTTTTATTTGTAGGTTTTGTTGAAGAATAGAACAGATGTATTGGATTATTGGTTAATTATTGATCAGATATATGTGACCTTAACCAATATCCCAAAATCAAAGGGTTCAAGGGTTTATCAAAGAGATGGTTCAGGAGAGGAGCCAAGGATGGGTTTACCCACAGGGGGCTGGGTAGAGGAAAGGTTGGTAGTTGCTTTTTGTTGTTCTCTCTTTCTTTGTGAGGGTTATCTATTAATTAAAGGGAGTGGTTTTTCTTTAATCTGGTGCTGAATATTCAGGCCACAGAAGAAACCTTATTCAAGCACCTGGTGGGTTTTTTGAATTGTTTAAAGATGGGTTATAACTTGGTTTCTGATTTCCTGTTTCTTTCTAA
The DNA here is from genome assembly GCA_025617555.3 of Puccinia polysora. Taxonomy (NCBI): domain Eukaryota; kingdom Fungi; phylum Basidiomycota; class Pucciniomycetes; order Pucciniales; family Pucciniaceae; genus Puccinia; species Puccinia polysora. The sequence continues at coordinate 15,122,253 of CM062643.1, forward strand.
TTGGTTCACTAATAATATCTATCTGGGTAGGTAACACAGATGGATGGGTTGGATTGGGGTAGGTGAGTGCTGGTAGGCCAGATGGCATACGAGGTGGATGATGATACAACCTGGATAGGGCAGAGAGGCCCTCCTTAAATATAAAATCTGGTCCTCAGGGGATGCTCAGGGCTTCCCCTGAGGGTGCCCTGGGGCTTCCCCTGTTACAGTGGGATACAGGTACATTAGAAATTTTAGCTGGTTGGAAAAAGACACTGCATGAAACTGAGGCAATTCTGCTGGTTGGGAAAAGATTGTACAGGTTTTTCATGCCTGTACAGCCTTGCATAAATTGCTGTGAGGTGCTGAAAAGGTTGTTCTGGTTCTTTTTGCTTATTTGGTACTGACTTTTCTTCCTGCATGTATTGCTGTGCATTCACTGGTGGTTTATTTGGTTCTACTTGCTTCTACCTTCATGTATTTCAGTGAATTACTGGTGGTTTGTTTGGTGCTGCATGGTCTTGACTGCCTGCATATATTGCTGGGTAGTAATGGGGGTTGTTGTTACTGCTGGTTTGTTTGGCATCACATGCTACTGGCTGCATAAATTTCTGTGTGGTGCTGGGGTTGGTTGGTACTGGTAGTTTGTTTGGTATCACATGCTACTGGCTGCATAAATTGCTGTGTGCTGCTGGGGTGGGTTGGTACTGGTAGTTTGTTTGGTTCTGGTTGGGACTGGTTCCACTTTCCCCTGCCTATACTCCTCCTGTATACTTCTGCACAGCTTTCTGTATGTATATTTGATTTATTTTTTGGTTCTGGTTGACACTGGTTTCACTTCCTCCTGCCTATACTTCTCCTGTATACTTCTGCACAGCTTTCTGTATGTATATTTTCTTGTTTTTTTGGTTCTGGTTGAGACTGGTGTCACTTCCTCCTGCCTATACTGTTCCTGTATACTTCTGCACAGCCTCCTGTATGTATATTGGCTTGTTTGTTTGGTGAGGTGGCAGGAGCTGAACTAGCTGCACTGCCTCCTGTATCTGTATTTCTGTATTCTAGCTGAGGTGATAGGGTTTTATGGTCCTGGTGTTGAGGGTAATCTGTTAGTGGTATGTACTTGAGGGTTCCCAAGGTATGTCTTCATGCCTTCCACAGAGCTGTGACACCTGGTTGGGTATGATTTTGCCACAGTTGGAGGTTTGTTGGGCTGTATCTTCTAATCCATGAGAGATAGGGGGGTACTTTGGCTGAGTGACCATGTGTTATTTCTGATGTAGAATCCATTTCTGCGGTTAATTTGAGGGTTTGAGCTGTTTTTACACTGTAAAAGTGTGTCTGATGGCTATAGAACAGGTTTGGAATACCACAACGCTTGCAATGCAAAAGAAATATGGAAAGCCACAAAGGATTACTTTTCTTCATCCCAGTCAGCCAATTGCACCAAAGTGTTCAATGGATTCTTGTATCTTCCCTTCAGTGAAGACAACCCCAAAAGGTTTTTGAAAAACTTTAGAATAAACCTCAACAAGCTCTCTGAAGTCAAGATAGAATCATCCTCTGATATCTTGGCATACTTGATTCTCTTCAAATTTCCCACCAGTATCAAGGCCATGGCCTCTCAAATCATGCATGGAGACCAATGAGTCTCAGTCAAGTTGGTTCTGGATCATCCAACCCAATACAAGAACAAGAACAATTCCAAGACCAAGGAAACTGGATTTGGCTCTAAAGTAGACTTAAATATCTAATCCAGCTATCCTCAATGCAAAAACAGCGTCCATAACCCCAATGTAAGGAATCATCCTTGGGACAAATGCTGGTTAGTATTCCCTGAGCTCAATCCCAAAAACTTCAAGCCACGCAAAAAAGAAAATAAAAAGCAATAAGATGTGACCAATTTATTCTTGTTACTGCACTGTCTCTCTCATACCATTCCCAAAGAGCCTTCTTGATTTATCTTAGACTAAGGTTTTTCAATTGATATGATTTGGGAAAGGCATCTATTTGATGAAATAATTGCCAAAGATGGTTTGAATGTAGTTAAAACAGGCAAACCAGGCGCCTCTCTTTCCATCATGGGTAAATGAAATGTACAACTCATCTGTCTATCCAGAACCATCCTTCTCCAGGATTCAGCCTGGACTCCCAATGTCTGTATCAACCTTCTGTGGATGGGAGTCCTCTTGAGCAAAGGAGTGAAGCTTATAACCAATCATCAGAGCTCACCTCCCAAGTTTGAAATGCAGCTGCAGGGAAATCCATTCCTACAAGGGAAAATCTACAACAACCTTCTATACGTTGACATCCCTAGTAACCAAAGCTATGCTGCAACTTTAGAAAATTTGAACAATCTTTATCTCAAACTTGGGCATGAAAGTTTGTCAAGAATGGAAAAATATCTCCAAAAATCATTTCCAGAGTCTATTAAGAAATCATTCAGTTGCGCAAACTGCAACAGAAGCAAGATAAAAAAGTCCAATTTCCAGGGATCATTCACAAAAGTTGATAAAATCATGCATAAAATACATGCCAATCTTATTGGTCCCATCACACCAATGGCCAACGGAGGATACAATTATTCATTGACCCTTGTTGAAAACCACAGTTGGTAAATCAGCTGTCTTCCTCTGAATCACAAGAGCAATGCATTGAAAACTATACAATTCATTCTTTTCAAAAAACTCAATCAACTCAACTACTTTGCCACCAAATTCTTCTGTGATGTTGGCCGCAAATTTATCAATGAAGAATTAATAAGTTCTTTGAAGAAAAAGGAATTTGACAAATTTTTTCCAAGCATTATCACCCCAAACACAATGCAAGATTGGAGTGAGCCAATAGAACCATTGCCAAATCTGTGAGGGACACACACTCTGCCTCCAGGATTCCAAAAGACTATTGGCATGAAACAATCTGGAGCTGTGCACTTGGACTAAATCAAATTCCAAAAAGCAACAGTGTGATACCTTGGGAAGAAATGCATGGGTCTTGGCTACCAGATGGCTACCTGAAACCAATAGGCATTGACCTCACCTACCTTGATCTGGGAAATAACTCTCAAAGAAAGTTTGACAAAAAAGGACTCCTAGGCAGATTGGTAGGGTACTCACCCAAGTTGCTATCTTATGGCATGTTGATGCAAAGTGAAAAGGTAATTGAAACAAAGATCATAAGATTCTTCCCCACAACCAACTCCAGCCTGGACAATTTACCAGAAGGCTCCCAACCGTCATCAGAACAAGAAAAACCAATCTCCAAACAAAAAATAACTGAGGATCCACCACTGCACTCAGAACCGACCAACAAAACTGTAAGAATGAAATCAGAAGACTCTTCAAACAAATCAGAAGCTGAAACCAAGAAGGCCAAACAAACTTAATTGGAGGTAATCCCCAAAACTAGAACCCTTCAAAATCAATCTTCACTCCCGCATCTCAATTTTTAAGGATATTATAGCAATTTTGTTCCTAAAACTCCTGAAGAATCACTCAAATATTTTATATGGTCAAAATCATTGAACAATGAACTTTCCACATGTGAATATTTCAAGGTGTTGGAAGACTATGAAGGTCCCAAACCCGCAAATGTTCTCAAAATCACCTATGCGTTCAGAATCAAGCAGAATACTCATGCAGAAGAACCTACTTACAAATCCTGGGTCTGTGAGCAAGGTTTCAACCAGAGATATGGGATAGACTAATTTGAAACCTATTCCCCAACTTTTGAAGTAGCTTCTCTCAGAGCTCTGCTTCTGCTCACCATCAAGAAAGATCTTCCAATGATTCAATTGACATCAAGGGTGTGTTCTTACATGCACCATTGGAAAAGGAGGTTTTCATACAACAACCTGTTGGTTCAAACAGAAGAACTCCTATTCTCAAGCTAAAAAAATATTTATACAGACTCAAACAAGCTCCGAAAAATTGGTAAAAAATGCTTCAAAACTGGATCCAACTCCAGGGATTTACACCCTCCCATGCGGACCCATGTCTCTACATTTGGAATGATGGTCACTCAGCTCTATTTGTTCATGTGGAAGACCTTCTTGTAGTAGGTGACCTAAATAGGTTCAAAGATGCATTCCTCAGAAAATTCAAGAACTCATCATGCCATGGACCAAACACTTTATTGGGAATGAAGCTCACATGCACCAAAGATGCCAGAAAGCTGTTGCTTCCGCTCCAAATCAAAAAAGGACTGTCAGAGCTTAACCTTCTAGGGTCCAAAGTGTTCTCCAGTACTCCTTCCTCTCCAGGTATCTGCCTGCTTCCTGCAACCAAAGAAGAACAGGAAGAATTCAGAGCGCTGAAATTCAACTACCAATCACCAATTGGAAGACCCAAATTCATTGCCCAACTAGCACACCCCAAAATCAGTTTTTTCAGTCTCTTCATTGGCCCTATTCTTGTATAAACCTGGCATCAATCATTGGTGGGGAGTGCTCAAGGTGTGGAACTATTTGGCCAGCACCAAGGACCAATACATCCTCATCTCCAAGAATAACAATTTTCTTAACCTAAACTTCTACAGTGATTCCACCAGGGCAGACAATCTGGTTACCAGAACTTCACAATCTGGCTTCATTTGCTTCTTTCACGGGTCATCCCTTTACTGGACTAGCAGGAGACAACAAAACATCACCTATTCCTCAACCAAAGCCAAATGCAATGCCCTTAACAATGGCCAGCTAGAGTGTAGGTGGATCAAACACTTAATCCATTAGCTTTGGAGAAAACCCATTGCTCCAAGTGTTCATCTAATTGACAACAAAGGTCTTGATGACAAGATAAAAATTTTGGGTGTAACTCAAAAACAGAATTTATCAATCTCAAGACAAACGTGCTCAGAGAAGATGTGAAATCAAATGCAATCATCATTCAACTCATTTTCTCCAAAGAAATGGTTTTCAACTTTATGACAAAAGCTGCCCATAAAAACTCAGTTGCCCGTTTGGTCCATCATGTCAGTAAATAATCATCCAAGTGTTGAATTAAGGGAGGATGTTGGAGTTTCAACCCAAGACTTACAGCTGCGCTCATCCCAAGCCGGTGACCAGTCATGGGAAACTGGAAAAACAGTGTGGATTCTCCATCTGAGGAGCACAAGACACTGGTGCCTACGGGCACCACTCAATCACATCTCCAATCAGTTGACATCTTTTCCTTCATATCTCATCCTTCTCAATCTAAATCTCCTCTTAATTATCCCTTTAATTCTTCAACTAAGTTGATGCCAACACTCCATAAAACTACAAGGTGTCCCAAAGCTGGCAACTCTTGATTCAGCAATTGTCCAACTCTCAAGATGCTGACGTCTCACTTCTCTTTCTAAGTATTCCAATTCCATCAAATCCAAAGATCTCAGGGAACCTCAACAACAGCTCAGACCAATTGTCCCTGTATGCAGATGTAATCTTTTTAATTGCTAGTCAAACTTGATACATCTTTTACCAGTGTTCATTGTCCTAGCTCTTTTTTCCAATGTCTGAATTAGCTGAGTGCTGATCATCTCAAATCAGCGCTTGCCTTTTTCTCCTGGTTTCCAGCCATATCTTAATCAGCCTCCAATTCCAAGGGGAGAAGTAATTGGGATACAAAATTTGTTGTGGCAAATGCACTTATTGAAACAACAATACAAGGATGACAAAATATTTAAATCTAATTAATTGTTTATAATCTTGTATGAGGGTATACAATAAGGTAGCAGATTTTGGGATCAATGGGAAACTATTAGGATGCTTTCAGGAGCTTGTGGCTTTATACCCAGGAAAATGTCATTCTCAAGAGTTAGGGACTATTATTTCATCACTCCTTTAAGATGCCCCTCTTCTAAGTACCATCTACCTGAGTCTATAAGTGTGACAAAAAAATAAGCACAACATCATAGGTGAACTCTGCTTATTACCTAAAGCTTGTGCAATGACATTCAAATCTGGGCAGCTCAGTTTATACTTCTTTTCAGTTAATCTAAAACCAGGGTCAACCATCCATCTGGAATTTGCTCCTCAACTGTTGGGAACCTTGGACCCTTGGACTTCCATTTTTGGTTACACAACTAATTGAGTTTGCACCTAGACACACATAGCCATATCCAATGATTAGTTCCACTAATGGACTAGCTCCCGTCCCTGCATGATTACTCCCATTCATTTGCATTGTGATAAAATGTCATTCCTTTCATTGCTCACCCATTTATTTGTGTGATCTATTGTCTTTCACTTACACTAGTGAGCTCAAACACTGTACCATTCATTTCATTTTCCCATTCCATTCCTGTCATTCATTGCCTCATTTTTTTCAAGCTGGTGAAAACTTTCCATTGGGTTGTATCTAGTCAAATTTGGGTTACCTTATCAAGGACCCTGCAGCCCTCCTGGATATTGTTTCCTCAGTTAGTTAATTTCATACTTTCTTGCATCTTTCTGAGGAAAGTTATCACATCGGACCTCTCCTGAGTGTCACCCTTCAAGCTTAAGGATTATTGTCCCCCTCACTTTGACATATCCTTTCCTCAGTACCATCTACCTCAATCCATACCCTTGACACCAATAGAAGCAAAAAATCAATGGTTCCTTCCGCTCATCAACTCTGGCTCGCATAACAACCTTCCATTCTTGGCAACTGACTCAGCACCTACTTGCAAAATTTGCAGTTAACTCTACTCCAGTCAACCATCCATTCAAGCTCCGCTCTTCCACCCTGGGTATCAATAGCCCTCAGGTTCCCATTCTTGGTCATGCACTCTCACTAGCTTGCACCCATACTAGTTAGCCACACCAACTGTATAGTTTGCAATTGGACTAGTCCCTTACCCTGCATAAACTATATCCTCATATTCACATTTTCTCTCACATCACTCCTTCCTATCTCATCCGTTACGCACTTGTATACTCAGACTCTATTGCCTTGCATCTACATTATGACCTTGGAAACATCTATACTGTTATTCCATTTCCCAATCCGTTTCATGTCATTCATTGCCTCATTGCCTCTTTACTGTAGTTGGCCGTCCATCAGGCTGCATCTAGTCACTTTGGATTAACTTATAAAGGCTATTCCACTTTCCTGAAGATTTTCTCCTCAGTTATTTGATTTCATACATTCTTGCATTTTGCTAAATCCAGTCTTCACATTGGGCTTGGCTTTAGTTTCCTTTCCATCAGAAAAATTCATCCCTCTCACTGTGTGTTGAGTTACCCAACCATAAGTTTGCAATTTTCAGTTAGCTTTTCTGCCTCACACTTTCCCTTGCACTCAGTTTCCTTTGTGCTCACAATGATATAAGATTGCCCTATAGTACATGGGGTGGTCCTGTGACAGTAAATTAACTAACTCAACTCATCTGTTGTAGTTTTTCAACCTATAGTAGATTTCTTTTATGATGTCACATACTTGCTCAACTGGGAAAGCTTCCCTCACCCCTTATAATGATGATATGCATTGGGTAGGGAGATCCACATTTTCTTGGGCCAGAAAACCTTTAGACCCTGTTAATTATTCTAAATCCCCTTTGTTTGAACCTCTTGATGATGCCCTTGCTTCTCCTTGGGAAGCGGTGGATCCCCTTGAAGAAATCAAAGAATCCAACCACTCTTCCAATGAAACCTTGACTTGTGGTAGATGAAGGGCTTGCACTAATGCTCCAGAACCCAACGCTTTGACCTTGCTCTCAACCCTGATCTGGGCTCTCAACCAAACTGCCTTGAAATCTGGCCCAAGTGGCCCTAGCTTTTGTATTCCAGGAATGAAGCAGACTGATCATTTTACAGGTGAACACCCCCATAAACTTAGAGCCTACTTACAGTCCTGTAAAATCTTCTTCTCAAACAATCCTCATAATTTTCCTACTGATAGACAAAGAGTTCTGTATGCTTCTTCCTTCCTTGGTGGACTAGCCTTGCAGTGTTTCAAACCTTACCTCAAACTATTAGATAACCCTAGCCCTGCTTGTATCCTCAACAACTGGGACAAGTTTGAGCAGAAATTTTTCACCCTGTTTGGCAACCCTAATGAAGTCCAAAACGCAGAATACAAACTTAATAACTCATTCATGAAAGAGAATAGTAGAGTTTCTGTTTATATCTTCAATTTCCAAACTTTGAAGTCTTGAATTTAATGGAACAAGGCAGCTCTTCTATTTCATTTTTGAAAAGGTTTACTGGCATGCCTAATTGAGCAGCTTGCATTTGGGGGAAATAAGACAACCTCCCTTCAGAAGCTAATCAACTGGGTTATTGATCTTGATAATGGCTATTGCAACAAGAACCGCTCTCAACAAAACAACCATGGACCATCAAACTTGGTTCCAAAAGCAGAGGACTCCTCAAAACAATATTTGAATAATCCAAAAAAATCCAAACCAAATCCAACCTTGCACTCCAACCTGAAAGGGAAGGCCATTGCCAAAACTCCAAAGTTCCTGGACAAATAAACTGGGATGCTCCAGAACAAGGAACAACTACGGAGGAAAAAGAATGGGTTATTTATGTATTGTGGAGAACAAAATGATGTTGATAGTTGTGCAAAGCGGCTAGACAGTCAAAAAATTAGCTTGTAGTTTTATTGATACTTGCAAGGAGAAATAAACATTATCTCAATTACAGAAAGTCATTCTTTGCACTTTCAAGTCACTAGGTGCTCCAAGTTCAAGATTTTTCCTTTTTCATTGCAACAACTCTCCTTATCAAGTTTTGCTCAATTCTGGCACTAAAATTTCTTTTATCAGTGAATCTTTTGCCACTTCAAAAAATTATACATGTTCCAAGATAGATACATTTCCCATCTATTTAGTAAGTAGTGCAACCAAGCCATCTCATTGGGTTTCCCAAAAGGCAAAATGAAGCTTTGCATTCTCCAATTTTCCCAGCTTCAAATAGGACTTATTTTTCTTGGATATCCCTGGAATGGGTGATACCATTCTGTTATAATTATGGCCAGCAATTAGCTTAGGCAAATGAGCAGTATTTAAAGCAAAAGAAATGCTGGACACTGTGTGTCAATAATGGCTAATGGGGCTCTCACAATGGGGCAATATGTTGGATGAATTCGATTGGATGATGAATGAATGATGGAAAACAGCAGGGAGAAGAGCTCCTTAAGTACAAAAGATTGGCCTCTTGTGAGCCCATGATACAACAAGCCAAAGGGCAAATTTTCCGCCCCAAAAGAGCTCTACAGGCTCTACAGGCCTTGTTATTTGGTTTGGACTGCATCAGCCCACATGGCATTAGTCCCTGAACCCTTACAACCAGACTATTCCGGTCCATTCTTGTGTTTCCACCGTTACGGGGCTGAACCAGCCAATTGCTGTTCAGTCCCTTAGTTGGTTGTCTATTACAACTGGCCCTGATGGCATCATTACCCCTGTTACGGGCTGGTTGCCTCATGCATCCAGCCCCTGGCCCCTGAAATGGGCCAGGTGGGATCCAGGGCTCACCTGGGTCCGGTTTCAACCTCACATGGAGGGTTGTGACCAGCGGACATGCTGTCCCCCCCTCTATCTCTTACAAATCCCTGGTGGGGGCGGTCAAATCCCCTCACCAGGGGCCCTGGGGGTTGATACCCCCAGGGCGTCGTCATGTAAATTGGCCTGGGAGGTGATCAGGCCCCCCCAGGCCCATCGCTCCTCCCCCTTGGTAAAGGGGGGGGGAGAGCGCCCCTATCTTGTTTGGTTGCATTGACCAATCAATGGTGGGGGGGTGATGAAATCCCCCCCACCTGCCGGTCGCTACTCTTGCGGCCGGCGCCGCCACCTCCTTGGGCAAGGGGGTGGTCAGGTCCCCCCTGCCCTGACCGACCGCCTTGTTGCGGCCGGTCGCTGGCTGGTTCAACCCAGCCAGCCTGCCCCCTCCCCCTCGCGACGGCGAGCGAGGGGAGGGGGAGCGAGCCGGGGCCGCGAGCCCCGGCTCCGCGGCGCTGGTCGCCGGTCGCGACCAGCCGGGCCCGCGCGGGATCCCTCGGCCGCGCAACAGCCCCGCGTGGGCCATGCCGAGGAACACAGGCGGCCCCGAACGGGCCGCGACGCGAGCAGCGGCCCCGAGCGGGCCGCGACACGGGCGGCAACCCTAATGGGCCGCCCCAAGCCCGAATTGTGAGAAAAGACTACTTTTGCGGGCCAGCCCGTCTGGCCAAGTATGTCCAAAATAACCCTTGGGCCCAATTATGCCCATACAAGCCCATCTGGCCGTATTTGCCCATATACCCCATTGGGCCCGTTAGGGCCCGTGTACCAATGGGTCTATTTCACGCGTTTTGAGGCCAGTTTCCCCAACTCTGTTACATCCACATGGGCCCGTATGGTCCGTGTGTGTGTCCAATGGGCCTCAGAGGCCCATTTGTGCATCCCATTTGGATTACACTTATACGTAGCACCCGCGTAAGTGCGTACGTATTTTAACACATTCTAGGCCACAACTTCCTAGTTTACTGAAATGCAGATTTGAATTGGCAAGAAGGAGTAAGTAACCTTTGAACCTTGAAACCCCAGGAAGCTAACCCTTTGGTCAAACAGGAATTAAGCAACCTACCTGACACTGTAATTGAGTTGGATGACACTTTTCCCCCAGGAGATCTACAATATCCTGACCTCCATTCCCAAGTTCCCTCTTCACATTTAGGAGTTATTGCTTAATTTTCCAACTTAACCTTTCCTTGTTTCTTCAAAGATAAAAAGGGACCAACCAAACGGTGCATTTTGAGCTCCTTAATCCTCTTGCATCATGCAAGCACTTCAAACCACGTGCTCAAAGATGACAAGGTTGAAGATCTGGAAATCATTCAAGAGTCTTTACCTTGGGTTTATCATGACTTTTATGATGTCTTTTCAGCTTTAAAGGCAGATAAACTTCCCCCATCCCGTTCTTAGGATCACAGGAACAAACTTACTGGCCCAACTCTGGCACCCAGACCAGTCTACTCTCTCTCAAAGAAAGAATCAACTGCTCTTCAAGAATAAATTTTTGAAAATGTAACAAAAGGATTTCTTCAACCAAGCAATTTGAATACAGGTTCACCTGTCCTATTTGTTCTGGAGAAAGAAGGTTGAATTTGCCTGTGTGTTGACTACAGGAAACTGAACCAGGTAACCTGGAAGAATGCCTATCCAGTACCGCCTATTTCACACCTCCTCACTCTCTTCCATGGAGCTGCTTATTTCTCAAAGTTAGACCTTTGAGGCGCCTATAACCTAGTTTGCATTGCAAAAGGTCATGAATATTTGACCGCAATGAGAACAAGGTTTATCAGTTATGAGTATACCATCATGCCTTTTGGCCTCTGCAATTCTCCTTCCACTTTTCAACACTTTTTCAACAACATTTCTTCTGACCTTGTAGAGAAATAACTCATGGTGTATCTTGAAAATATACTAGTCTACTCAAAAACTCTTTAGGATCACATTGCAAATGTTCAAGAGGTTCTACAGCAAATTTGAAAGAATGACCTGTTTGAAAAAGCCTCTAAGTGCTAATTCCATACTCCTTCTCTTCAGTTTCTAGGTTTCATTGTCTTTCAGAAAGGACAATAAATGGATCCAGCCAAGAGCCAGAACATATTGGACTGGCCCCCACCTTCTTCTGTCAAATCCCTTCACTCATTTTGTTTTAGCAGAACAAGCTGCTTTAGATTTCAAGGCTTTGAAGAAAGCATTTACTGCTGCTCCAATATTGGCTCACTTCAAGGAGCTAGCTTGCACTATTTTGGAAACTGATGCAAGCAACTATGCGGTTGCAGGAGTAATCTTGCAGTTTTCTTCCTCTTCTTCCATCTTTCATCTTATAGCTTTTGAGTCTCCCAAATTTCTTGCTGTGGATCTTAATTACAAGATTCATGACAAGGAAATTCTTGCAATTTTTTTTTGCTTGAAAAAATGGTGCTCATACCTTTTGAGTCTTATGGAACCCTTTGAGGTCCTAACTGATCACAATTCGTTAAAATATTTCATGAGATCAAAATTCCTTTCACGTAGACAGGCACAATGGGCCAAATACCTCTTTGATTTCAACTTTATAATCACGTACCGTCCAGGGAAACAAGCAGTAGTGCCTGATGCTTTATCATGTTGGGACAACATTTACCCAGGGGCGGGAGCACCTTTTCCAACAACAACCCTGAAAACATTAGGACCCTTTTCTGAACCCAATCTGCCCAACTCAGTTTGATCATCACTCACCTTCAAGATATAGCTTCCAAACTAAAACAAGCTCAACTCAATGATCCCAAGTGTACCAAACTTTGCAAGTGTGCAAATCTATTAGATAGTGGTTACAGTATTTACAAAATTGGTTATTTAGTTTATGAGGACCATATAGTATTACCAGATAATCCTTGCATTAAGTTAGATATATTTGAGTCAAGGCATGATTCCCCGCTTGCTGGTCATCATGGGAAGGATAAAACCTACCAATTGATTGCACAAGAATTCTGCTGGCCTGGTATGACAAAGGAAGTAAAATACTATGTGAATGTGTGCTATGATTTTAATTGTAAAAAGTCCTCAAAACACCAGAAGTATGGGCTGCTCCAGCAACTTCCAATTATGCCTATTCCTTGGCACTAAATTTCTGTGGATTTCATTCTTCAATTACCCATTTCTAGTGGTTATGATGCTATTTTAGTAGTAGTAGATTGCTTCTCAAAGATGGCTTTATTCTTTTTTGGTAATGTGACCACCTCCTCAGAAGACTTAGCTAATTTATTCATATAAAATTTATTCTCAAAAGATGGTCTCCCTGATAACATAATTAGTGATTGTGGATCTTTGTTCTCTCTAGCTTCTGGACCTTGCTTTTCCAACATTTGAAGATCACTCAAAATTTATCAATGGCTTACCACCGGGAAACAGATGGGCAACCCAAGCAATTCAATCAGATTCTTGAACAGTATCTTCAAATGTACTTTGCCTACCAACAGGAAGACTGGTCGCAATGGCTCCCATCCGCCAAGTTTGCCTACAACAACTCCACTCATTCCTCCACCAAAAAGTTTCCCTTTCAGACTCTTTATGGTAGAAAGCCAACTTTCTCTTCTATTCACGTAGCACCTTCTTAACCTGCTACCAATTACCTTAATCACCTTCATTCTCTTCAAACACAACTTTAAACCAACCTTGAAGCAGAAAACTAGCACTACAAGCAAAAAGCAGATTGACTTCGCACTTTGGCCCCAACCTTTCCAGTAGGAGATGAGGTATGGCTTGATGCTTGCAATATTTGCAGTACTTGCCCAACCCAAAAACTCTCTGAAAGGAAACTTGGCCCCTTCAAAGTCAAATCAGTCATTTCCCATTACCCTTTTAAACTCACCTTACCTGCAAAATGGAAAGGTATCCACCCGGTCTTTCATGTGTCTCTCCTAGAGCCAGCTTGAGTCTTATACCTGGGCAAGACTCATCCCCCTCCTGAACCGGTCAAAGTTTAAGATCAGTTAGATTTGGAAGTAAGTCATATTCTGGATTCCAGGTTAGGCAAAGGAAAACTTCAATACCTTTTCAAATGGACTGGCTTCTAGTCTGACAAAGATTGCACCTTGTGGGAACCAGCCCGTCACCTTTGCAAATCTTCTGATTTGGTGAAAGACTTTCATGCAAGTTACCCTTGAAAACCTTGCCAATCATGACTCCAATCCCATTCCTCACTTCCATCTCATTCCATCCCATCAATCTCATCCCATTTCCTTACTTTACCTCCTTTTCAATTTTCAAAATCATCCATTTCCTTTTCACAATCTTTTATTCTTTCATGTTTGTTTATTTCAAATAATATAAATTAATAAAAAATATATAATAGCAATAATAACAATAATAACAATAATAAAAACATATTATAGTAAAATAAGATTACAATAAAATACATTTTTCACAAATTTTCCTGTACTTCTCTTTCTGCTTCCTCCCAATTTTTGGTCAATTTCTCTACTATCAACCTCAATTCATCCAAATCCTTGTTGTTTATCAAAGAAGAAATCCTCTGCAATACCATTACTTGCGTCACCAGGTGCCTTTCAAAGATCTCTTTGAACCTTGCAGTCCAAGCCCTCTTTGGCCAGGAATTCCATCCACCTTCCTCCAAGAGCTCCTCATAGGCTCTCTTCTTTTGGCCTCTTGACAAACCTTCTCCAACATTGCCAGTTAATCACCTTGCATCAGTTTTGCTGGGCACTTTGACTTGTACCTGGTTCCCTCCATCTTGGCCTTCCATTCCACCCCCTTCCTCTATCTCCCGTTCTGTTCCATTCCTTCCCTCTTTCAAATCTCATTCTCCTTCATTTCCTTCCATCGGCTCCATATCACCCTCTCCTTCAGTCATTGTCCCTTCCTCCCTTGCTTTTTCAACTACTGTCAATTCCTCAACTTGCACTTTGCCTTGCACCTTGTTATTCATTGGTTTCACCTTGAATTTGGACAACAGTCCAATATATGGTGATATTGGCAGAGGCATATTAGTAGTGTACCTTTGGAATCATGGTAGTACTATCAAGAACAAAAATTATATTAGTTCCATTTCTTTTTATTTTATTTATTTTTAGTTCCTAATTCTTAAACTTACCAGGGTTTTGGCTGCCTAAGAATTTGATCTGCCGCACTGGCGGTATATGGTAGTTCACTTGCGGCGCAAAACTTTGGCTTTGCACCTCACTCCAAGACGCTACAGGGGTATCCACTATTGGTTTGCTATTTATAGGTAAAGTACAAGCAACCTTGCGCAGAAAGTATTGCTCATATTTGCCTTGGAGACCTCTTGCCGCAGTACTAGGAACACATTTTTCATTTCAACAAATACAGTTTTCACAACAAGGGGATGACAATGACAACATATTTAATTACAAATTTATTTGAGAGGGAAAGAAGGAGGATAACAACTAGGGGTATACAGTACTCACAAAAAATTTTAGAATCAATTGGAAACTCATCTGAACGCTTTCAGGAGCTTGTGTCTTTGTACCTGGGCAACTTTCACGCTTCAAGCTTAATGATTATTGTCCGCCTCACTTCAACATATCCTTTCCTCAGTACCATCTACCTCAATCCATACGCTTGACACAAATAGAAGCACAAAATCAATGCTGCCTTCTGCTCATCAACTCTGGCTTTAATAACAACCTTCCATTCTTGGAGACTGACTCAGCACCTACTTGCAAACCTTGCAGTTAACTCTACTCCAGTCAACTATCCATTCCAGCTCTGCTCTTCCACCCTGGCTATCAATAGCCCTTGGGTTCCCATTCCCTGTGCTAGTTAGCCACACCAACTGTACAGTTTGCAATTGGTCTAGTCCCTTACTCTACATAAACTATATCCTCATATTTGCATTGTCTCTCACTTCACTCCTTCCTATCTCATCCATTACGCCCTTGTACGCTCAGACTCTATTGCCTTGCATCTACGTTATGACCTTGGAAAGGTCTATACTTTTATTTCATTTCCCAATCCGTTTCATGTCATTCATTGCCTCATTGCCTCTTAACTTTAGTTGGCTGTCCATCATGTTGTATCTAGTCACTTTGGATTAGCTTATAAAGGCTATGCCTCTTTCCTGAATATTGTCTCCTCAGTTAGTCAATTTCAGACATTCTCACATTTTGCTAAATCCAGTCATCACATTGGGCTTGGCTTTAGTTTCCTTTCCATCAGAACAATTCATCCCTCTCACTTTGTGTTGAGTTACCCAACCACTAGTTTGCACTTTGCAGTTAGCTTTGCTGCCTCACACTTGCCCTTGCAATCAGTCTCCTTTGCGCTCAAAATCATCTAAGATTGCCCTATAGTATATGGGGTGGTTGTGTGACACTGAGTTTCCATCCATTTGAAAAATCTCATTCCCCTTGATGTTTTTTTGAGCCATTGAACCATCCATTCACAATTTGCAGTTAGCCTTGCTACTTTGTACCCCTCTTTTCACTAAGCCCCTCCCATTTGCACTCACAACCATCTATGATTGCACTATAGTACATGGGATGGTCATGTGACAAACACCCCAAGTGTAACCTGCTTCTGATAGCAGCCATGCTGACTAACATGTGGCAGTCAGAACTACTGCACTCTAATTGGCTCCCCAAATCACCTAGAAGTACTCAGAGCATCTGCAATCATTTTTTTATAAACTCTTGTTAGCTTAGCCATTGCTAGCACCAAAAAATAGCTAGCAAGGGCTTTGGCAAGTTTGCGATGCAACTGCACTTGTTAAACCTTCATTCCAGCTAGCTAATGAGGTAAGGCCTGCAATCAACCACCTCTACATAACCACTTGGTATCTTTGGACAGGAAAAAGTGATATAGGCAGGGGGATGGATGATATGGAAGGATGAGGGAAGATAAGGGAGAGTTAACTTGATGGCAAAACAATACAATTGATGCCATCAATGGATGACTTGTTGATGGTAGGTGTTGTGGAGTTGTGCAAGGTATGGTAAATCCTGCAGGGGGTCAGCCCTAGCAAGCTCCATAAGATTTCATAACTCTGCCAATTTTTGATCAAACTTATGGAGCTTGCTACATAGCAAGGTCCTATATAGGACACAATTGAGGCTTGCATTTGTTAAACTTAGCTAATGAGTGGGTTTACGGAGACAATTGCAGATGCTCTCACAAGACCAGACTGCATTCTCTGTTAGCCACCTATCTCAGTTCAGGGTGTTCATGGCTTGGGCCAACCCAGTAGGTATTTAGCCAGGTTTGGGCCAGTTGTTCACTAAAAAACCCTATGTTGACCTGACCTGCCTCAAGCTGCTGCGGGTGTGGGTCCAGGTTTGGGAAGCTCCATTGGATGATGGGCAACCCATGGGTACCCAAAAAAACAAAAACCTTATTTTTTCTGTCTTTATTCTTCTCAATGTGCATATTTTGTCCTTTCATATGTTTTTCATGCTTTCTAATTATCACCTTATACATTATTTCTAGTAATATGAAGTGATACCAAAATTTAATTCCCTCAATTTTCAAAAGATAAAAAAAACCAGTGGGGCCCCATGACCCGCTGGCAACCTGCAAATACCCTCCAAGACCCGCGGGTACCCATCACGGGATTGGGTATGGATTCAGGGGTAAATGACCCAACCCACTGAGACCCCCCTACTGATGGGTTTGGTATGGGTAGCAATTTATTAGGCCGACCCGGCCCACAAACACCCTGAATCTCAGTTCCTCAACAGACCAAGCCATTGGCGCTGCCTTGCCACCACACGTGTGTTCCAGTACCTCCTTGGGTCAAAATCACTAGGCCTCACCTTCTGACAAGGACCGCACAGCCTTTCCGCCTGTACGCATGCCAACTATGCCAACTGCACATCCACAAGGAGGTCTACCACAGATCAGTTTGCTGTCTTGATTGGCAGCAACCTCATCTCGTGGAAAGCCACCAAACAGAAAAAGGTCTCCCTCTCAACCGGCAAGTCTGAGTATAAGGTGCTGTCTGATGCGTGTAAAGAAGCCATGTGGATGAAATGCTTCATCAAGGATGTGACCATTGAATATGACACTGTCACCACTGTTTTTTTTTTTATAGTGGATTTTGCATTGCACACAGACCAATTTGCATATTCAAAGAGACTTAGGGTATTTACAAGCTGGCCACAGGGCCTCACATTGGCCCTCTATTTAGTCTTGGATTCAGAGATAGCTAGAGAGAAGAAGAGAAAAGTAGGAGAAGCAAAAAATAGGAAAGAGAGAAAACAGGAGGAAAGGAGCTAGGATGATATGATAAAGTGCAGAGCTAGTAAAGGGAGAGAGTGGTTGACATCTTTTTTTGGGTAGAAATTTTCCCTTGAGCAGTAGAGTGATGTCTAGGGGTTGTTTTCCTTGGGAGTCATTGGTTTCTTTGGTTCCGGGCTAGGTGAAAGGAATTGAAACCAATTTGTCACCCAAATGAAGTTTGCAAGAGCAGGCCACGCCTTGAGATTTTTCAGCATTGAGCAAAGGTTGTTGGGGTTGTGGTTCACCCATGATGTCCTCAGTTCTTTCCGCATGTAACAACGGGATACTTTGTATGCCAAGAAAAAATTTAAAAAATGTGTCACTGTTTCCTTCACATAGCCGCATTTTGGGCATGATGGATCAAGGACTTTCCTTATTCTGAACAGGTAGCCATTCAGGCTGCAGCTTCCTGACGCCAATTGATTCACAATAGCCAATAAAAATATCTCCATATTTGTAGTTCTCCTGGCCAGGATTCCATCCATCGTAACTTTTTTGGACAAAATTTTTCTTCTGACCTTTGTTCAATTTCTATGAAGGGTAAAAGGTGGATCAATTCCAGAAGACACCGCTTAACTTGCCTCAATATCTGCCTCCTCATTTCCTGTAATTCCTTTGTGACCTGGGCACCATATGAATGAAATTTCCACGTTTGTATCGGTTAACAGGGCCGTTTTTCTTAGTTTGTTAAATAGATACTGGCCGGGTTTTTCCTTCAGGGGGCACATTGTCCTCTGTAAGACACCTCTGTTATTTTTAAATATTAAGAATTGATTATATTTGTTAACCTTGAGGGTTGTTATTAATTCAAGCCCCGCTATTACACCCAAGGTCTTGTATTCATGGTTGGAAAGTACCGTCTCTGTACTCGTGCAGAATAATATTTTCTTGTTAGTATTGAGTAGTATGGCCGCTGCTCCGCCCCCTTTCTCTTTCTCATATGACCCATCTGTGAATATTAGGGCATCTTTCTCTGTCGTTTGGCTGATTAAGTTTTGAGTGGCAGGGATCCCCTCTTGTTTTGATAAGGTGAGTTGTTGGTATTTTATATTTTTCAGTAGCCGGGAAACCTTGGCACTTATTTGTGTGGCAATTGTTTCAACATTCAGATCTAGAAAGGTTATTAGCATGTCCCTGCAAATAGTGGTGTTGACCACTGATTTATTGCTTTTTTCCGGCATGTTTAGTCTACTCATGAGCTCATCCCTGATACTTAAGGGAAAGCTAGTTTGTGTTAATTTCCTGGTGTAAAAGAGGAAGGCCGTCTTTTTAATTGCTTCTGCAATGGGTCTATGGGTGATGTTCTGCAATATCCATGTTGGACTAGTTGTTTTGAAAATGCCTCTGACCCAAACGGCACACAACTTATCTAGTTTGAGGGATAGGGCTGTGATCCGGGCCATGTTCTTTTTTCTGGCCCATATATGAGCTGCGTATGTGATTCTAGGCAAAAAAACAGACTGTATTATTCTAGACCAGTGGTTTTCTGAGAGTCCCCACCTTGAGTTTCCAAGTTGTGCAAGGTGACATAGAATGGATTGTCCCCTAGTGAGCATATTTCCCAGATGTTGATGATAGGTTAATTGTTGGTCTATTGTTGCTCCCAGCCATAAAACTGACTGCAAGAAGTCAACTGGTGTGTTTCCAAAGGTGAAAATGGATGGGGAGCTTGAAGAATTTTTGGAGTTGGACAAGACCATTGTTTGGGATTTTTGCTTGTAAAAAACCGCGGCATGCTGCACAGACCAGTTGAGAGATTCCCTGGCCAGGCGGTCCATGTTTTCCAATGCTTCTTGTTGGGTGTTGCCAGATTTTAGATGCAAAACATCATATACGTATCCTATTGAGGTGGACTTGCCAATAGAAAGGGCGGGAAGACAAAGAAGTTCTGAGTTATAGATTATATAAAGAATTACTGAGAGTGGCAAGCCCTGTGGTAGACCTATAGGCAATTTCTCTGGTGGGGAAGTTTAATCATTGAGACGTAGTGTTGTGGATCTTTGTGCTAGAAATCTTTGTATAACAATCCATAAGTAGGCAGGGCATCCCCTGGTAACCAAGATATGTATCAGTCTATCAGGGTGTACAGTTGGATATGCTGACTGTACATCTAAGAAGAGTGCTACAACAAATTTCTTCTCTGCCCATTGGTCTCTTGTCCAAGTATCAAAGTACCACAATGCGTCCTTGGTGCCTACCCCTTTCCTTCCTCCATAATGTTGTATAGGGAGGGTTTGTGACGTTGTGGCCCATTCTGCTATTTGCTTTGCTAGAATTAACTCCAGGGTTTTCCCCAGGTTGTTGAGGAGTGCTATTGGGCGGTAAGCCCCCGGGCTGATGTAACTTGGTTTGTTTTCCTTGCGGATTATAGCTGTAGTAGTGTCTTTCCAGAAACGGAGATATTTCCCTTGGCTAAGGACCTTATTATATATTTTAGTCATTTGTGAGCCAGTTACCAGATACATTAGCTTTAGTATCTCATTTCTGACTTGATCAGGGCCCGGGGCTTTGCCTGTTGCTAAACAATTGACAGCCCTAGCTACCTTGTCTTCAGTGATCTCATTGAAAATTGCCGGCCAACATTTCTCACCTATTTTTACATCAGACAGGTCAATTTGATTTCTTATCAGCAACGTACCTTCAAAGAGCATTTGCGCCTGCTCAGCTTTCCCTAAGGCAAAGGATCCGTCTTGTTGCTTTAGTGGTGAAACTTGGCCAGACAATTTTGGGCATATTTGTTGTAAAGTCTCAAAAACAGAATTGTTGTTAGTAGATTCAAGATATCTTCTCCAGTGAGCTTGTTTTGTCTCCCTTACTATCATACAAAAATAATCATTCCATTCCTGATAGCATTTGCAAGCCTCCTCTGATTTGGATAAGAGCATCCATTGCCAAGCCCGATTCCTTATTTTCAGGATGGGGTTAAGCTTTAAGGGATCCCACCACGATTTAGTTTGTGATGCTTTACAGGTGACCATTTGCCCAAGTTTAAGTTGCGTATTCAGTAAAGCGGTTGAGAGTTTTGTAGCCTCCTCTTCCACGTTTTGGGCAAGGCAGTTGATTCCAATTTGGGTCTTAAATATATGACATACAGTGTTACTGTCAAGCTGTTTCCAGTTTGGTTTTGCCCACCTTTGTTTTGGGGGAAATTTTTCCATGTTTATATGCCCCTTCAGGACTTGGTGATCTGGCCCAAAGTTCTCCTCTGAGATCCTTATATTCTTTACAAGGTGTGTTGCCTTGTGGTTTGTCTATATCAGATTGATGGTAGTACCCTTTCCTTTGGTTGTATAAAAGGTAGGGATGTTTTGTGGGGATGCTAAGCAAAAACCATGCTTACCGCATAAGGGGACTAGGGCACCCAATTCCTTGTGAGTTGATTTGTAAACTATGGGATTCCACATTTTATGATGGAGATTTGAATCCATGAATATGCTTGTTGGGTTTTGTCTGTTCAGGAAAGTTGGTAGCTAATTCTCTAGGTCCTTTGGACCAGCATTGGTGCCCGGTGGATTATAAATGGTCACTATTGTGAATTTTGTATTATCAGTTCCCTGAATGGTGACTCCAATCAGATGTTTTGATCCGCCCAGGAGGTGTAATATTGCCTTGGATGGAACAGACTTGTGGATATATACACAGCATTTATGTCTGTCCCTCCAGTTAGTAGGGATATGATCAAAACTAGTTAGCATGTGCCAATTCAGATGAGTCGGGGGAAGTAGGATATAAGGATTAAGTCATGGCTCCTGTAGTAAAAGGATGGACTACAAGTGAGAATGATGAAGTAGTGTTTGTGTGATTTCTTTAGAGATGTGGCAGTTTAATTGTAGAAAGGAGAGTTGGCTTGGGTTGCAATCGTTTGACATATTATGGTCTGTGTCTTTGTTTTTGGGTCTGGTCTCATGATTAGTCTGTGGAGAGGAAGCAGGTTGATTAAAACATAAGTCATTATTGTGTCTTTTTAACATGAAAGAGGTTTTGAGCGGGCAGCCTTAGCCTTTAACCATTCCCGCTTATAGGGACATAGGACGCTGAATATGGAATGGCAAGAATCTTCAATGCCTTCTACTTTGTTTTGTAATCCTTCTTTGCACTTGACGCATTCCTTGATTTCATTGTTATCTTGCAGGCATTTTGGAAATTCTCTTGTCATGTGTTCCCCGTTGCATCTCCCACACCTCGCCCGTTTGCTGCACCATTTCCCAAAATGACCCATTTTTAGGCATTTGTAGCATTGCGCAGGGTATGGTTTAAAAGCTGTGACTCTGTGGTAATCATAATCCAGAAAGATCCCCATGTACATAAATTGGTCAGCTAAATCCTTGCTAGCAAAAGATAGAACAATTGATCCTGCTTGTTTTGCATTATTTATATTATCCAAGAGCCATCGCATTCGGATCAGTTCTTCCTTTTTGAACCCGTTAGCTGTGGCCAACTTTGTTTTGCTGTAATCTGATGTTGGATGAAAATATTTTGGGATGCCGTGTGCCAGTACTGACCATGCTCTCAGTGTCGCTTCCAAGTCTGGGTGCACTTCCTTTGACCACAGATGCTTGTGTTCCATGAGCCATTTTTGGTGAGTCTTGTTCTTTGTGTAAAAAACCACATTGCCTGAGTTCATGACATGAGCTCCGGTTACCGTTACTATTTCATCCTGTACTTGCGCATTCATTTTTGAAATTGCTTCATTAGCTTGTTGAACAAATAATGCTTTGGGAATTTTATCAATTTGATTGTTTAATGGGTTGGAATGTATCACCGCTCTCCCTGGGCAATGCAATCTCATCCCATCCTTTGTCGGTGGAAGTGTCGTGGGTTTGTGGACGCTCTTTGGTAGGTTCAATTTTGTTCGTTCTGCATATGTCGGCTGATTTTTTCCTCTGGTTGACAACGCATGGTTGATTGTGGTTTGGTTTGTGTTCTGCAATTGTATTAAGTTGTTGAGTTGATTAGCCATTGACTCCATTTGGATTGCCATAGCTTGTGTCCAATCATCACGTTGTTTGTCAGCTTCCGTACGGCTCTGTTCCAAACGTATTAAAACCTGAATCATTTCTACAGTCAGCTGGTTGATAATCAGTTCTCCGTTCGCCGTGAAGTTTCCTTTATCAGCAATCAAACGCGTAAGCAATGTGGCCAAGCCAGTTGGTTGGCCATCGTTTGGGGAAGTTGTGGAGCCGGTTAATCCGGGCATTGATTCATCGTTCGATATTCCCTCCATCCGAGGAGGGTCGGGGGGGCGTAGAGAGGCCATGGCCTAGAGGAGAGAGAAAGAAGAGAGGATCAGTATCCTACTATTTCGACGAAAAAAGGTTTAGAATTGTGGATCGGGGGTTTCGGGGGTTTGAGGGTGATGTTGTGGTACGGAAGCAGATCCTTGTCACCGCTGTTGTCCACGTTGATTACAAGGGCGCCATCGACCTGACCGACAGCAGCATCAGCCAGAATGGCTTCAGGACTATGCATGTCGACGTCAGACTGCACTACGCGCCGGAGCTCATCTCCAACAAAGACATCCGTCTCCAACACATCAACACGGCGTCCAACGCCGCCGACTTACTCACCAAGCCTTGTCCTAGGACCGCCATCTGGATGACTCTAGAACATCTCAATGTCATCCGACATTCCGGTCCTGGCGGTGCCGCCACGAGCGTGGGGGGTTGTTGGATGATTGAGGATAGCCCCAAGAGGCAACGCACAGAGAACAGTATTCATGGCCATCTTCAGGCCCAAGGTGAGCGAAAACCTTGTCACTAACCAAGTGTCAGCACAACAAGCTGACAGGCCATCATTAGGCCCTTAGAAACCACTAACGCCTCCAGCCAATAAGAAGGATTCCTGTTGTCATGCTTCCTTTTTGCGTTCCTTGCCATGTGCTTGACGGCGACGAGTCACGCCGAAGCATTGGAGCCTGCGTTTCGAGAAGAGCAAATTCTGATTGTTCGGCGGTCGATTTTATTACTCAGAAGTCCTTCGAAAGTGCGGTTGCCGATTTGTGACTTCGAGTTGGTTGTAAAGTGGCGAGTAGCAAAGGCTTGATCTGAGGTTGAATTCACCCGATAATCGTGGAAACCTCTTTGTTGCTCAGAAACGACCTCAAGTAGACCCCCCACCTGCAAACTGCCCCGAATTTAAAGCAACTTTAAGAAATTGCCCGAACTGGCTTAAGAAGACTGACTTCCCATTGTCACTGGTGCGAATGCGTTATCTAATCTCCAACCCATCAGTACGCTGTAGAATACAAATTGCACACGATGTTTTACGCATTGCTCGTAATTTTGGCACTCTTGGTGCATCGCGGGATTGCGGCATTGCCAGGGTTAATCGCTAGTTCCTTCCCCAAAAAAACGTTGAAGTCGATTTAATAACGACCCTCATGTTTATTTGTTGTTTTATTGTGCAGTCGATACGATTTTGGTGTAGCCGACAAACCTCTCTCATCATCTACGTGCACCATTACTCCCGGACCTTCCCCAGATGTTCAAACCGGGTATACGTATTATTCGTAAGTCCACCATCTAACGCGAACCTCCTGATTTTTCAATCTTTGAAGTTCAGACTGATAAGTATTTTTTTTTTGTTTTTGGACTTCTTGGTTTAAATCTGACTTCGCTTGACTTTGCGATTTTACTCTACAAAAAAATCTTGCCCGAAGATGTGTACTTAAAAGTTCAGGCAAAGATTCAATTGTTGTCAGTACAGTTTTATGGGAAACCCAAAAAATTGAACTCGCTTTAAAATCATACACACTGAAACTTTTGAATTTTCAATGATCAGGCAACTCTGACTTCCACAATTCCGGGGCACACTTTTGGAAGAAGTTGTCAACCCAGAAAAGGGGAATGGTGTGTATGGTTCACAAGAGGACATCCTCATGGTCAACGACAAGTAACAGGAGGCTATGCCTTGAAGGGTACTGATTCAATTACTTTCCAATAGTGAGTAAATGTGGGAATTAATTATGATAAGCTTATTCAAGAAAAACCATTGAAATGATTTAAAATGACATAAATCCATGTGTTAGCAATCTGGGGAGTGATGGGAATACTTGGACAGTAAATGCAGTTGTCAATAACAAACAAGTCTTAAGTGTTTGTTTTCCAAAGTTTTTTTATGAAAAAACAAATCAAAAGTGGGGTTTCCAAGTTGCTAATTATTCTGTTGGAAATTTAAATATTCCCTTAGGTTAATGCCAATACTGGCCCTTTAAATGGTACAAGCTTTTTCAGATAAAACAAAATGTACAAAAGAGTAACTGACTTTATGTTTTTGTAGCGTTTTATGTACTCTATGAATGTTTTGGAAAATGTGTTCCAGGAAGTAAACCTGTAGAATTTACCAACCTGGTTGCTACATTGAGTGAAGCTGAACCAAACTTTGGAAAGAAAGGAAGGACTCAAAATAGTATACCAGGTAGTGTTCAGGCATCTGCACCCACTTCAGACAAATCTGGGAAAGTTTGGACTGTGGAGCAGGTGACTGTTCAACCATTTAAAGGTTGATTGTTTTCATTAAATGAATTTTCAATCATGTAGTTCTTTCAAAACAATTGAATTATAAACTTCTTGTTAATAAAATGTTGTACATTTGATCAAATATTGTATTTTGATTCAGAAGGAAATCCTGCACCGACAGTCCTGAAAAGTGAAATGAGAAACACAAACTAGCAATTGGTATCAAAGAATCAAAAATATTAATTGAATGCATTGAAAAGCAATTCCTTCTTTTTTGAGTTATTTTATTTGGATCTTGGATGAAGCCCCTGATCAATTTTGAGGCTGGTATTCTCTCAAGTGACCAATTTTCCATTCTAAAATAGGAAAAGACAGAAAGGAATGTTTTTGAATGCTTTTTTGCCTAGATTTGAAAGTGTTTTTCAAAATAAATTTGGAGTGCTTCAGCAACCTATTAAAGCTTAGAATAACTATTCCTATTGCATTATACTTATGTGGTAAAAAAATTTACAATTTAGGTCAATTTTCAATTTATTTCAATGGATGGCAAAATAGATATCCCAATTCATTTCAAGCCAGAGGGGGGAACAGGTCTACAAGCAAAATTTGCAGGAAAGAAATTAATATTTTCAAATTTTTCAAATATTTTAAAGCCATGGGAAGGGCTTTTTGGGACCCCCTGAAGCTCTCTCTGAAAATTTTGAAATGTTG
Organism: Puccinia polysora; assembly: GCA_025617555.3. Lineage (NCBI taxonomy): Eukaryota > Fungi > Basidiomycota > Pucciniomycetes > Pucciniales > Pucciniaceae > Puccinia > Puccinia polysora. The sequence goes on from CM062643.1 coordinate 15,148,088, forward strand.
CAGTCTCCCCTGGTAACTCTTTCCAAAGTTCAAAGAAGCTTTAAAAGATATTTGAAGACATGTTTAGCTTATTTATTGAGATGTTTGAAAATCTTATCCTAAGTTGTATATACCAATATATAACTGAAAATATAAATTAAATTACCTTTGGATTCATCCAGAGAATGTTGTGTAAAAACATCTGATAGTTAAGGTTTGTATTTTTCTTCTTTGTATGAGAAGAAGAAGGCTCAAATTTGCTTGTAGATCCTCCTGAAACAGTAGGGTCCCACCAATCTGTGACAAATTGATCAAAGAAAAGCACCATAGGTTAAAATTTCATAAATATGAATTATGTGTGAAACAATCTCTGAAAAGAAAAGTTTGAAGTTTCATTCCTATTATGACATGGAGAATGATCAAATTTTGTTGGAGGGGCTCCCAACTTTAAAGTTTATTGGGGTCAGCACAAAAGAGCCTCAAGATGGAAATATTAATATGTATCCTCACAAAATTTTCTTCCCAATCAATGAGTTGGAAATTTATGGGGAACCACTGTTAATTGGGACAGACCTATTATTTTATAAAAAACATTTTTAAGAAGCAAAAAGAAAAATTTATTTTGTGATTAATTTTTTTTTTTGTAATTTTTGGGTGAATTAAACATTTTTTGAACTCTTCTAGTATCTTCCATTGCAATTTTTGGGACCTGGAGCCCTTGACAGGCTCACTTCAACATAAAATGTTTCATCAAATAAATCCCAACCCTCACAGGTTTTAATTGCACCTATTAAAACTCAAAATATGAAAATTAAGATACATCAAGATTCAAAACTTTGAACTTCATTTTTGAATTTTTAATACTGACACCTAACTCAGTCTACCCTAAAAAAACTCAGTCTAAGCCTCATTTCTAATCTACTTCCAAGAAACTTCAACCTCAGGGCTCAGGAGAATTATTTCAGTATATCTCCATGGCCTACATATCCGTAGGATCTTCATGCAATTCATATCTACATATATTCTAACCTCATACAGTATAAAAATAGACTTTGTAAGCTTTCAGATACTTAATTTCTCAGATGTGCATATCATCTAACCTTATTTACTCTGTCTATCCCATACTTCATCATGGTTTATACTTTGGGAATCCTTAATCAAATCTCCTTGCAGATCCTCTCCTATACTCTCTCTACTTATTACATAGTGTCATGACCCTCATGCACACTGTAAATCCTTCAACTGTGCACTCCCAACCTAGACAGCCCAGGCCTGAATCCTAGCCTCAATGTAGTAAGCATTCTACCCCAATGTAGTAGCATACCTGATTGGCCCTATCTGTTACCTTGACTTCTCTTGTCAATAAATATGTAGTCTGAGACCTAACCTGTTTTACCTCTGTTGTAGTTCCAGCCTCTTGGCTATTTAAACTGGACTCCTCTTCCTCCTTCCTGATTGTTCCCCATGAAATCAGTTTACTACTTCTTACTAGGAAATCTATCCTAGCAAGTGTCAATCAGCACCTGACCTTGATAAAAAATTACTCTTCTCTTGTAGAATCCTCCAGTAACCTTTTCCCCAAGTCTACTGTGATTAGAGCACCCCTTGTGATGAGGCCTGCTTGCAGGCCAGCAGCCCTTGTGAAAGAATTTGTAGCTTCAAATATGATATTTATATTTTATTTCTTGAATTTTGAACACCTTGAAAATGGCCCAGACTAAAATCACACCAAAAAAACACTAATATCATCCCTATGAGTCCAAAAGGCTTGATTCTAACAAAAATAAATTTCTAAAGGGTGATGATAAATTCAAAAAACCCACTGGTGTGGGATTTTTGTAGGGCCCTACACAGCCCATTCAACCCAGGGGGCCCATAAAAGACTCCAAAGGGTTGTTTCAAACACTTTCAACCCCCAGGGGGTTGTTTACCCCCCGTAAAAGGCATTTTAAAGTTGTGTACCCCCATACACAACCATTTATTCATGTTTACAGGGTTATAAAACCCCCTGGAGATTGTTCCAAAATTAATGGGACCCCCTGGACCACATTTGGGTTCCATCAACCAAAATTTTGTATCAATGCATACTTTGTGGGACTATTGGATCACACCTAGCCATCAAAAAGTGAAACTAATTTGAAACTAAAGTGAAACTGCAAACAAAGTCATTGCCTTTGGAAAAAAAAAAAACTTTAAAATTGTCCCCTTCCCACAAAGTACACTCTCAACCCGCCCATTGGAAAATGAAAGAGTAAATTTTTACTGCCTGTTGGTTGAATTGAACTCTCCCAACTCAAAAGTGAGAAAACTTTGTATGTAGTTGTTCAATTAAAAGTTGGATTGAATGCTGAAGTACCATTGCATTTTTTTGCATTATGGGAACAGTGGAAAGCCCTCAGGTTTATAAAATGGCTGCATTGAAGGACTAAATTGATAGTGGCATGAACAATGCTGCAGAAAAAATGGATTTGGGTAATGAAACATTGGAAACCCCAATTGCATCCTCATCTGGGGTTAAAACTGAGGAACAAAATGTTTCCCAAATTGATTTTACCTCTGGTGGTGAGTAAAATTTTAGATTACTCTAGCCTTTGACTTATTTTATTTGATGGAAACTGAGTAACTGTTATATAAAAATTTAATTGGTGCAAGATCAACTTGACCCACCTCCTGTGAGAGCCTTTCTGTCACCTTTCAAGGTTAAGGGTTATTTTCTTCCTCACTTAGAAATATCCTTTTCCTCAGTACCATCTACCTCATTACATAAGCATGATACAAATAAAGCACAACATCAATAGTTCCTTCTGCTATGGAAACAAGAGAAAGTGGTAGTCCCACAGTTTTCCCCATTTTTAGAATTTAATGGTCCAAGTTTCTGTAAGGATAAGGATTTTCCCTTAAGAGAGAGAGAGAGAGAGAGAGAGAGAGAAGAGAGTAAAACAATATCTTATTCCTTCCCTGCCCATGTCTGTGGTTGTACCATCTCCTATCTTCCTCTTCCCTCCACAAACCTGCGCTGAGACTTTGGACTTTATGCCCTTGCTCTCAACCTTAACCTAAGTACAAACATAACAACAGCCCAACAACAAATAGGCAAGAAAACATAGAAACCAAAAACCTATCCTAACCCTAACCCCTATCCATACTGCCAAACCCTCCAGCCTGCCTGCTGTTACACACATCTGGTTGGTCCTTCTCATGATGCAGCCCTCTGCGGCACCCTACTTGGAGCCGCCCACTTTGTTTGTATCCTACAGGCCCCCCGCAGGTTGGCCCATGCTTGCGCATGCCTGCACTGCTCCTATAACCCCCAATCACCCCGCTCTACCTTCCCAAACTAACTTCCCCCCAAAACTGGTTGGGCCAGCTCCATTCCTGGGTCCGCAACATCTGAGCCGTTTGCGGCCCGCCACATCCAATTTAGACCAACCCGCGCCCGGCATGCTGAGCCCCCCAGCACCTACTGCTGAGCTGGTAGCGGCTACTTCTGAGCCCTCAGTGGCCACTGCTGAGACCGCGTGCATCCCAAATGCTGAGCATGACCTACCAAATGCTGAGAGTGCCAGCCACAAAACGGTTCCCAATCCAAGGCTATATGGGGAAACCACACCCGTTACCACCCCTGGTTTGTGTACCAAACTTATAATCTGGGCAAATGGCTCAGTATATACTTTCAAATCTTGCAGTGAAAGCTAGAAAGGTCAACCATCCATTCAATCTTTTCTCTTCTACCCTGGTTATCATCATCCCTGGGACTTCCATTCTTGGTCATGCACTTGAACTAGTTTGCACCCATTCCTAGAAAGACACATTAAGTGTATAGTTTGTAAATGGACTAGTCCCTTACCCTGCATAAACTAGACCTTCACATAAGCATTGTATTCACATGTCATCTCTTCCTGTCTCATCCATTACACCCTTGTAATCTCAGATTCTATTTTCTTGCACCTCTGCTACGCCTTTTAAACAACTGCACTGTTATTTCATTTCCCATTACACTCATGTCATTCATTGCCTCATTGCCTCTTTACTGTAGCTGGCCATTCTTCAGGTTTTATGTATTCACCTTTGGATTACCTTATAAAGGCTGTGTTGCCTGCCTGAAGATTGTCTCCTCAGTTAGTTAATTTAATTATTTCTTGCATTAGCTAAATCCAGTCATCACATTAGGCTTGGATTTGGTTTCCTTCCATTGGAACACCTCCCTTTACTTACTGTTTTTTCAGTCACCAAATAATAAATTTGCACTTTTCAATTAGCCTTGCTACCTTGCATTGTCCCTTGCACTCAGCCTCTTCCTTTGCACTCACAATCATCTAAGATTGCCCTATATTACATGGGGTGGTTGTGTGACAGGAAATTAACTAACTCAGATCCTCTATTGTAGTTAACCAACCTATAATAGATTTTTTTCTTTTACAATTTCATGTACTTGCTCAACCGGGAACGCTTCCCTCACCCCTTACAATGATGACATTCATTGGGTAGGGAGACCCAGTGCTTTATGGGCCCACAACCTTTAGAACCCGTTTGTTCCTTGAAATCTCCTTTGGTTGAACCTCTTTACAATCCCCTTGCTCCTCAAAGGGAAGCTCTGGGGGATCCTATCAAAAGATTCCTAATGTTCCTCCAATTAAACCTTGACTTGTGGTAGAATAAAGGCTTGCACTTGTGCTCCCAAGACCAAAGCTTTTACCTTGCTGTTGACCCTGATCCAGGCTCTCAATAAAAATGCCTTACAATCTGGTCCAAGTGGTCCTAGTTTAAATACTCTGGGAATGAAGAAACCTGACCAATTTACAGGAGAGCACTCCCATAAGCTCAGATCCTCACCACACTCTTGCAAAATCATCTTATCAAACAATCTCAAAAATTTTACTTCTGATAGACATAAATTTATGTATGCTTCCTCATTCTTAGGGGGAAGAGACTTGCAGTGGTTTGAACCATACCTTGAAATATTATCCAATACCAGTCTCACTTGTATTCTAAAAAACTGGGACAAGTTTGAGAAACAGCTGTTCACCCTTTTCAGCAACCCCAATGAAGTCCAAAACACCAAAAATGAACTTAATAATCTAGTTATGAAAGAGGACAGTGAAGTTTCTGTTTATATCTCCTATTTCCAAAACTTGCAGTCTTGCATCCAATGGAACAAGGCAGCAGTTTTAATTCACTTTTGGAATGGTTTACCTGCACCCCTAATTGAACAGCTTGCAGTTGGGGGAAAAAAGACAACCTCTCTTTAGCAGATAATTGATTGGGTGATTGAGCTTGATAATGGCTATAACAAAAAGAACCACTCTTTTCAAAAAAAACATGACATGTCAAACTTGAATCCAAAGGCAGACAACTCCCTGAAGAAACATTCAAAGAATACAAAACATTCCAAACCAAATCCAACCTCAAACTCCAACCCAAAACAGAAAACTGTTCCCAACAATCCAAAGTTTCTGGACAAAGAAACCGGGATGCTCCGGAAGAAGGAAGGGCTAAGGAGGAAAAAGGAAGGGTTTTTTGTGTATATTGGAGGAAAACATGATGTCAATATTTGTGCAAAGCAGCTAGCGCGTGAAGCAGCTAAACATCCAAAAAATGAGCTTGTATTTTTTCTGATACTTGCAAGGAAAACTACACATTATCTAAACTACAGCAAGTCCATCTTTGCACGTGCAATTGACTTGTTGCTCCAATTTCAAGATTTGTCCTATTCCATTCTGACAATGATCTTTATTGGTTCTTACTTGATTCTGGCGCTAATTTTTCTTTTATGAGTTCATATTTTGCCACTTTCAAAAATCTTACACATTCCAAGATAGATAAATTTTCCATCTATTTATTAGATAGTGCAACCAAGCCATCTCATTAGGTTTACCAACAGGCAAAATGGAACTTTTGCATTTTCCAATTTACCCAGATTCAAATTGGATTTATTTCAGCTTGCTACTATTACAGAGCAAGCTGAAAAAGTAACATAAAATAACATAAACATACAAAAATAAATAAATAAGTATGGAATATGAAATCAAATTAAAAATAATATTTCTAATTCTGATTCTCCATAAATATGATGGTAGGTTCAATCACTGACACCTACCCCAAATTCCCATCCCTTATATTTTTAAATAATTCAAAAAAATTGCCACAAGGCATGGCCTTGAGATTTTGGCCATTTTGATATTTCAAATGAAACCCAATGTATAGGTTTCACAGTGAAAATTTAGTCAGAATCTGTGATTTCAGCCTCCTGGATGCCAAGATCCTTGCTATCCTTTAGCTACCAGAGGTGATAGAATAAATAATAAATATATTGCAGCAAAAATCTGTAAAATATTTGGATAAAGCTTATTGCAAGGTTAATTGGTTTGGATATGGTTTATTGTTATAAATCAATATACATGAATTTATTATTAAATATTTTTATAGAGGTGCCAAAATTATATTGGGGATCTTTAACACCTCTATTCAGGGAATTCAGTATGAAAAAATGTAGGCCTGGTTACTTTGGAACCTTTAATTTATATTCTTAAAGGATATTTTGCCCAAAGATAATATGTATATAAGATACACGGTGGATTGGCAGGGCTTTGTAACCAAGCTTCCACAAAATAGAAAGGATAATAAGACTCACTGGTATATTATTAAATCATTTGGGTACCTGTTTGGGATGTGCACTGATGGGTTAAACCTGTTTACTGGGGTTATAAGGTTGTTCAGCAGTTTAAATTGATAAAAAGGGTTGAGGAGGGATATTATTAATCAGACTAAAGCCATAAATCACTTACTTATATCTTATAAGTATTTGATCACCT